>OY747125.1:93859845-94609012 GCA_963556465.1 Berberis vulgaris
TAGAGGAAGAGGTGAAGGGTTTGTTCAACTTGAACCCAAGGACACCGGCGGAGATCGTCTCTTCTCTAGAAATCAACTCATCTATCGGTGTCTTCTTATCCTCTCCTCAAATGCTCTTTCATGTGTTCTTGATGCAATTTCCAGTAAATCAATCAATGGGAAAACCAACAAATTGCATCACAGAAAGATAAGTCGAGTTCAAGGCCTTCTCAAACAAACATCTCCTTTTCATAATAAAAGAATAAGAAGGTTTACAGGGATGGATTTGCTGATTTACAAGTTCAAGGCCAGTAAGAGACGTCTCTCTGTTATGTTGAGAAAGAAGATTTTTTTTTTGTTAATCGGTTATCCGGGGTGGGGCGGATATCCGCCAATCCGTCCGGATTGGGGATGGATTTTAAAATTTTGTATAAATGGATATTCGGGGCGGATTCGGGGATCCGTGATCCCTAGCGGGGCGGGGATGAATTTGCCTAAATCTGCCCCAATCCGCCCCGTTGCTATCCCTAGTCTTAGGTTTTGTATTATAACTTTAATAATTTACAAAAGTTGAGCATAATACCTTATCAATTACATCCAATTTAATGCCAAGATACATATGCAAAATTTAAAAACATGAAAAATTAACAATCATGAACAAAATTAATTAAAACTCAAATGACTAAAGTTGGTCATGATGGGTATTTTATACAAAGTTGAATTTGTGGACAAATATTCAAACTTACTATTTTATTTTTCTTCAAATTGCATTAATAACCTCAGTCATGTTTGATAAAATCTACATTACTAAAATTGGTACCGGCAGATGCTTTGAGAATTCCATTAAGTAATCATCATTTGCTACATTTAGACATATACTGAATAAAAAATAATTAAATTGTTTATTTCTAAAAAATAAAAAAAATAAAAACACAATCAGCCTTATTAAAAAAAAAAAAAAAATATATATATATATATATATATATATATATATATATATATATATATATATATATATATATATATATGTTTGCCCAGACTGCCCAGACCCCGCCTAGACTGCCCAGAACCCGCCCAACTATTAATTTGGGCGTTTTTCTACCTTCTAGCGCCTAGGCCAATTTTTAGAACACTAATGAAATCTATCTGCATACATGCTTAACAAAATTCATACCAAGCACCTCTTGGGACTAGGGGAGGTTGCTTAGGATAAACCCACGATGCTAAGTCAGTTCCTTATCGAGAAATACTCTTAAGCAATGATAAATACTCTAGAAAATATGATGGGGCTCTCTCTTCCCGTGCCAGTCGCCTCTTTTACCTGTGACCTTGCTTCCTTTATATAGAGGCATAGAGCTTCAAGTGCTACATTTGACTAGTATAGTTTCTAGTGAGAATCTTGCTTTCTGGTTGTTACTTACGTTCAGGTTCAGTGTATCTAGCATTCTCTACAAATCACCCATAAAGTGTAATGCCAAAGTGGCACCTCGTTGGGCACTTATTGGTCATCTTTCCCGGGTACAAAAATACCCCAATCATAAGTGTAATAAATCATAACCCCTTGATTCTACAACACAGGGATACTCTCAAACCGAGAACATTTTCAGAAAACCTAACCTGAGAATCGGTTTTGGTGCCTCGAATCTCGTGTGTATGCCTGGACCCGACTCGCAAGAGCCACAAGAACCAATTTATTATTATTATTTAATTTAATGTTAATCAAGAGAGATTGGGTATGGCATACCCGAGCCCAACCCATGGCAATCCCTAGGCTTCACTAAGGACAAAGGGAACGAAATGGACAAAATGAGGCAGGGGAAACAAAGAAATCCAAAGTTGTCTCTCTACTCTAGTCTCAAGGAATACGTACGTTACGTACCCATTCAAATGGTTGCGTTTGGCATTGCCAAACCCAATAAAATAGGGTCGGATAGCTAATGAAAAGCATGCTACTAGCATTCACAAACGAGGAAAGGGTTGTGACTTGTGTATGACAGGGTAGTGAGAGTGTACACAGTTGAGGTTGAGGACATTGATGAGCTTCTTTTACTATTTCCTTCAACACTCAGAATATTTTCTTCCTAAAAACCTTTTTCTGTATACACTGTAGCTAGCCAGCTAGCAATTCAACAACATTAACCTCTCCAATCCAATCCAATGCATACATCATTTCAATCAGAACTAGGCTAGGCATGCAGATGCAGTAGGTAGGTCTCTGTATTTCTTCTCGTCCTGGGTATTGGTACTACTCAAGAAATAGAGAGAGAAGGGAATCTGAAGGTACAGTACTGAATTGTACTATGGTCTTGAATTTCATCAACAACACAAGAGAAGAGCCAAGGCCTTGGATTGGATCCTTTGCTTTCTTCCCCCCATTGTCATTATTAGGGCCCTTTTTTGTTTTTTTGCCTAGTTTGTTGCCATATATATTTGTCATATCCGCTGCCATATCCCACCTCCCAACTCCTTTTGTTTTGCAATCACACTGTGTGGTGGGGTTTTGTTGCTACACTTTGTGTGGCTATTGGACTCTCTGTGATATTGGAATCTTGTGTGCTAGCTAGATTTGGCCATTCCCATCCCCGCTTCTCCGAATTTGTGACGGTTTTAAACTTTACTCTCTTCCCCGGCTTCTTCCGATAATCATCTCCATTATGGGTGGGGCGAAGCCGATCCCTGTTAGAGTTAGCTTGGGTCATTTCCACCTACATTATGGTTTGGTCTAGTAAGAAGCTTTGATAGCTTTGGACTAATTTACTTTGTTGGAAGCCAAACTAATAAGCAACTTTGATACCATGTTGGAAAATAAAGAAATAACTAAACTAGACAACTTGTATTGAATTCAACAGATAAATGGTAAATACATTGACATATTCATTGACTTGACCTGATTCTAAGTAATTAATTTCACTTGTGAACAACAAACTACCTAATTTACGTTTTACTTTGTCTTTAAGGCAAAGGCAATACAATTTTGGTAACTTGTTCCAAGGCAAGGTTCAAATTATACTGATAAAATTGGCTACAAGTATAAAACCTCCCCGAGTCCTAGAATATTCTTTGCCATGGGTTCTCGTATGGTGTCGACCCCTACATTTTCCTAGAGCTAGTTGGCCTTGGGCTTGTTCCTCGCTTGGACCTTATATAACTATTTTTTGGACCTAACTTAAATTCTACCATATTTTCTTAATATTCTGAAAACAACTTTAAGAGACTGATAGGTAGGCTATTGGATATGCTCTTTGGAAAATATTCATGATTCCATGATAACAAGAAGCTGAGACTGGGGATTTAAATAAGTGGAGTGATAGAGAACACTCAATAAAGTGGTCAATAGTTGAATGAATCATCATGTAGGTTTCCCTTGATCTTGAAATTTAAGGCACTTTGGTGCACCCATCAGGTGTGCCCACTTCTTCAAAAGTCTTGACTTGCAGCACCACTCCATACTTGGTGGGGGGTGCGCTTATTAAACATGCATTTCAGCAACTTTCAACCATGCAGCTCTGCCTTTTTCAACAATTAATTTATGAAAATTTCTGAAAGTCTGCATTGTACCCATGCATAGATCTACTCATGCAAGTGGGTAAGTTTACGCGCATCCATATAAATTCAAGCAAAAATATTTCATTTTCTTTTCTGGGCGGAAGTGAAGCCATAGCTTGATAGTAGCAAAAACAAATTTGGTAGCAAGTGTTAGTAAAAGAATGCAGTAGCAAAAGCTTGGCATCTCTGCTTAGGTGTGCTATATGGTAAAAGCTAGTCTTCATAAAAATGAACCAAGTACTAATAACAAAAATATAAATCGCTGGATGGTTGCTTAGATTGTTGAAAAGCCAGGTCATCTTTGAGGTCTGTCATGAATGCTGTCCACAATTGGAATGACCTAGGGATTCTCCTACCATGTTGGGTCCCCAACAAGGATGGCAACTTCATTGTACCAAAGCCTCAACTAAGCCACACCAACTGACCAAGCAACTCATCTTCCTACTTGATAGCATAATTATTTCTACAGCCTGGCTCCTTCAAGTCTCAGCAAAAAACAATGGAAGTTGTTATCACCTTCCCAATTGACTAATACTTTTCACTTCAGTAATCACATTTTGTTTCATCCCTTTGCTCGATGATATCAATGGAAATAGCCCATTTAAAGTTGATATCCATAAATTGAGGTTAGAATTTAAACTTGTCACTTCATTCTGATTCTATATACCAACCCAGGATTTTAACGTAACTTGTCAAGTAAATCAAACATGTAATTACCAACGCCTCGACTCCACATTTATAAGAATAAATGAAGTGAAGTACTACCGGACGCGATATTTGCACGTGCAGGCTGCGACTAGTCAAATATAGGTTGCAACCTAAAGATAAAAGTCAAGGCTCAAGATAGGGATAAGCAAGTTCTTCCTCTTCTTATCTGACAGAGTCACCAAAGAGCCAAAACACTCTACATGCCATGAGTATGGGTAGACAAAGGCCAAATAAGGACCACAGGCCACCACACCATACCAAGGCTCACAACCAACATTAGCTGACAGCCCATTGATACTTCAGTTTGTTAATGAAGATAAGAAAATTCATGCTTTTCCCGTTCCCCCCACCCCACTTCATCCCACCTCTGCACCACCCTCTCTTATCTCATTTAAAGAGAAAAAAACAAACCAGAGAATACAATCACCTCCCCATCCCCTCATCCGTACACCCTAATTAAGCTCCTCTGTAAGTCCAAACTAAGTACAACATGAAAACAGGATATTAATTACAAAGCAACACACTCTCTCTCTCTGCCTCACTGGGGGTGTGAACAGAGTCAGCCGACTCAAAAGGTTAAGTAATCTATGCCTTCAAATTTTCAACCACCACTCCATGCCAACACATTAAAAACCTTGTACTCACTTCTAAGTAGCATCCCACAGACTTGTCAGAACTATACTTCTCTACATACCCTTCAAGTGAAAGGACCCAATTAACCCTCTCAAGGACAACCTTATTCCTGCTTGAAATATTACAGCTGAACCACCAAGGTCGACAACTGGAAAAAATGATGAGACTACTATGAAAATGAGATGGATGTAAGCAAAGCGACTAGAATAATAAAATAGGAGGGGGGGGGGGGGGGGGAAATAGAATTTTTTATTCATAAAATAGAAGGGCTTAAGCAACAATATGAATGACAAAATCATGATCAATCCTCCTTTCTCATAAACCAATTTGTACTTGTCTAGCTAGACATCCAATCCCTTCTCTTTTTCTTCTTTCCTTCTCTCTCTTTTGCTTCCAATATTGCTTAAGATATATCCATATACATACATGTACAGAATTTCTTCTACTAGGCACCATTCTATGAAATTCTAATAAAGAGCCAATTTCAAGTGTACAATTTTTACTCTGCTTGTAAAGTCCATAAGAATGATGATACAAGAATGATGCTGGCCTAAGCCTTTTAGAAGAAAAAGAAAGAAGGATGAATTGGAAATTGGATGGAATAAAAATTCAGACAAAAAAAAAACAATGAAAATGGAATGGAATAAATAAAACTGCAAAGGCCAACTCTCTGATTTCTACTGACCTTGGCTCTATGAAACCATACTGGTTTTGTGAAGTAACTAATAATCTTTGTATGAACTGAGAATGGAGCTTGGACGGCATTGGGAGAGTACCCATTGATCGATCGCCGTTGCGCCTCTAGAACTGAAAATCACAGGGGAACATAAGCCCAGGCTGTTGTTCTAGAGACTGTAATGCCTCACCGAGTATTCCAGGACCTGTTGACTTGGGCATATCATCTCCTTTACTCTGCTACCATTCTTGTAAATCTTGAATGTTGGAACAATTCTCACGTTCTCGCCGTTTGCTACTGCCTTGCTCTCCTCAACATCCACCTTCACAAAAACACCAAAGTTACTTTATGGTGCATTGATTAAGGTTTGCTTGTATGCCATTAACATCCAGTGATCCAGGTTCCTTGAAAGCTTGACTAGTTTCTGATATATATGTATTTAAAAAACTAATAGCCAAAATAATATACCTTCTTACTTGGTAATGAGTTACTGACCTTGAGAAAGTTCACAGATGGATAACGAGAACAAAGTGTATCCATGAACGGGTATATCTGCTTGCATTGTTGGTTTGTCCCATTTTTAAAAAGGACAACCGAGACACCTAAGATTTCAAATTTTGTCTCAATTAAAATAAGTGAAGGGAAATGGAAGGTGGCAATATCAAATGCACACAGGAAAAATCAAAAAGGAATTTATGGCTCACCAGGAGAAGATATTGCAGCTCTAAATTGATCTAAACCCGAAATAACCTCCACTTCACCACCAAACTTCATATTGGATACTTCCTCGCCACGTAATTTCTTCAATGCCACTTGAGCATGGAACAAGGCTTCTGCTACTTCATTGTCTCCTGGGAGTTCCCTCCTCAAAACTTCATAATCTCTTACAGCTTGAGCCCATTGTTCAAGCTATTACCAACATATCAAAATGTATACCAATTCATTATTTAACAACAAATTTCTGAAAACCTTTAAAAATGAAAATGAAAAGATCAATGCAAGTCAAATTCACCTTTTCATGGGATGCAGCTCGGCGAAGAAGGGCCTTGGTGTAATTTGGCTGGATCCTAAGAGCCTCGTTACAGTCCTCAACAGATTTCTCCCAATGTCCAAGCTTAGCCCAACAAACCGCTCTGTTACAATGAAGAACTGAGTTTGAAGGATCGATCTTCAGGCCTTCCCCATAAGCCAAAGAAGCTTCAGCAAACTTTCCAGACTTGAAGAGATCATTTCCGTGAGCACGGGCTCTTGCCACTAACTTCACATTGTTAAGCATTACAGCGACTTCAATATTTCTCGGATCAATTTGCCCAGCCTTCATAGCAGCAGTTACTGCATTCTCAAACCTGCAAAACATCCATCATCCATTCTCACTCACTCCAAAACCCATTGCTATTTCTTTCATGGAACTTTATATGTTTTAACGCACCTTCCTAATGCCATCTCAACTTGGGCTCGAACATAAAAGACATATGATTCAGTGAGAATCCCACAGAACTTGTATTTTAAGAAAGAGGCAGAAGATTGCTCAAATTTCAGGATATTAGCTAGGCTAGACTCGGCTTCCTTGAGTTGATGGAGCTTCAAAAGAGCTTCTACTCTACATGCCAAGATCTGTAAATTCAAATTCTGATTAAATCAGTTATCTCTAACTTGGCAGTTCTAAACAAGGCAAATCAAGTTCACGTCGTAGTTTCACCTGAGGAGAAGAATCTGCTCCAGCAGCAATGGCTGCATCACCTTCTCTCAATGCGCTTTTCCAATCTCCTACTTTCCTGGCATCTATGCACCTGCTCAAATGTTTTTCAACTATCTGCAACTTTAGCAACTCAGCTGGATCTGGCTGCTGCCCAGAGAAGCATAAGTGCCTTCGTGCATTCTCAACCTGTCCTAACCTACAAATAAATCGCGAGCGTATTATTAACATAAGGACGTACATAACACATTATAATATACACTTAATCCTCTGAACATTTTTATCATTCCCACGTACACAGACAGAACTAATCCCTTAATATAAAATACAAAACCAGAAGAACCACAGATTACTCCAATATATGAAATGGAGCTTCCATGAATGTTATGAATCAATCTATCAATCGGAAACAAAAAAAAGTCAACACAAAACTAAAAACAACTCAAACAGCAAGAAAAGGTAAGAAACTAACAATTTGGCATCACCTAGTGCACAACAATGAGAACATAATGATCTAAATCTTTTAAACAAGAAACTAAGGTGTAACATCATTGAAATTAAATCAACTATCAAATACCCATTATCAAAATTGCTTAAATTATCATAGCTGATGAAGAAAGCAATATAATTAGCTCAACCAAATGACCTAATCTATCAAAATTAGCAACCACCATAATCTCTATACTCTTTCCACAGAAGGAGTGATAGAAACCACAACAGTCAAAACAACAACAAATAAATAGATCCCGAACACAAAACCAGATCTAATCAACCAAACAACATTCCCATTTCCATTCACATCTGAAACACACACCACACCACACCAACCAATCAAATGAACAAACAATGTAAACTGGAATCCCCAATACTCACCTAAGATGCAGAGAAGCCAACCTCTGATGCGCCCTACCATAACCTGGATCCAACTTCACAGCCTCTTCGCACTCCTTCACAGCCTCTACCAATCTCCCCAAACCCGTCAAAGCGGCCGCCCTATTACTCCTATATGCAGCATTGTCCGGGGCAATCGAAATAGCCCGGTCATACAAACTCAAAGCCTCAGCAAAATGCCCCCTCTTGTACTGCTCATTTCCAGCTTTCTTCACCTCTTCTGGATCCACACTAGCCATTGCTCTCTTCACCGTCACTGTCTCCCCAGCAAACTGAATGTTCCCCATCACATTGACCTCACTACCACCTGAAGCTGCTTTCCCAACACCCCCACCACCTCGCATTATACTCCCATGACCATAATTCACAGTCCCAGACCCCAACACATCACTTCTCGCTGCGGTCCGATGCGCCATGCCTGTCTTCAAGATCTTCCCAGATGGGCAAATGTTCCCAGTAGGAAGAGCATTCACAGGCGAATTCACTGAACTTCCTCCACCACCTCCACTGCTAACACTCCCACCACCATTTCCCCCTGAATAGATCAATGGGGCACCAGTGGAATTAGATCTCCTATGACCTGGCCTACACCCCCTAGAGCCAGACACCGATCTGCCACCGCTCTCCGCCGCAGTCGGGCTGCTCTCACTAGACCCAGATAACTCACCAGAATGACTTTTCACAACTGGGTTGTTCCCAGTTTTCCCAGAAACCGACCCAGAAGAGCTCGAAGAACTACTAGTAGTAGGTAATCCTCCACCCCCAACACCAGTTCGACCATTTCTATTAGTTCTTAGTGGTGAAACAGGAGAACCCAGATCGAGTTCTTTGAAATCAGGCTTGTTCTCACAACTCAATGCGCCTTGAAACCGATCTGCTAGGGTACCTAACCCTAGCTCTGAAATGGGTTTCCCAGACTTTGACATAAATCAATCACTGTGGGAGAGAGTTTTTCCTTTTTTTTTTTTTTTTTTTTTTTTTTTTTTTTTTTTTGGTATTTCTTGAGATTCTCGTCTCAATTTCTTCCCTGGGTAATGTGGATAGCAGCTAGTAATACTTGACCACCACCAACACCAACATGAGTAAGAGGAAAAACAACAACACAAGAAGAACAGAGAAAACCTCCTCTTTCAGAAGAAGAAGGAGAACTCATGAAATCGAAAGAGAAAGAAAGAAAGAAAAAAGGAGGTGATGGGGATCTCGTGATATTAAAAGAGGAAGCAAGGAATGAATGTGAAGAGTGATAGATGGAAAGAAAGTTAAGAGAGAGAGAGAGAGACTCAGACACACACAAATAAAAGAGTTAATTTTTTATTTATTTATTTATTTATTTATTTATAATAATAACCTTTTTCTTCTCTTATCTCTCTCTCTCTCTTCTCTTCTCTGCTTCACGAGACCAATCTCTCTCTTAAAAAAAAAAAAAAAACAAATTGAGAAATAATAATAGTGCCCTAGTCTTCTGCTTCTCTTGAAATAAAGCCTTTAATTCGGTGTTATTTTATTTTTTATTTTTTATTTTTTATTTTATTGCCAGAAATGGAAGACAAGAAGAGTGTGTACGTTAATACACCGTCAGCTGGCCTCGGGGTTGATGCTAGAAGAAGACTTCCTCCCTCCCTCCCTCAAACTTTTTGTTGGTCTTATTGTATTCAATTCTATTGTGTGTTAACACACCTAATCACCACATTATTTTAGACCCCCAAAACTCAACTCTTAAATGTATAAAGTATACTAATGCAATAATAGTGAGGTAAGGATAATTAATTTACATTGTCTGAAATGGTTAGAGAAATTTTAGAAGAAAAAAAAAATGACGATTTACTATAGGATCAATCACAAGATTTTAGATGGAAATTCGAGTAAACTATGGGATGTCAGGATGTGTAGTCCAAGATGACACCTTAGACTTTATTAAATCACATTAAATATCGAATAAACTTTTTGTTATTGTCTCCTTCAAATCAAACCATCATTCAAGCATTTTTTTTTCTCTACATCTCTCGTCTCCTCTGTCTAAACAACAAAAAGCCATGGTAATTTTTTTTTCCTACGTAATTTTTAGTCTATGTGCATTCTTCTATTTCTTTCGCTACAATGAATTCATAAACGAAATCTCTATTGCTAGATATCTTAGTTCTTACTTTTGCCATCATAATTAACATCAAACTAGATGTTTTGAAAGTTCGTGTAATGGTTTGGGTGAAGGATTCAATCTGCTAGATCCAACTTGGATCCTAATGAAGTTGTAGCACTCCTCATAACTTTGTTATACACTAAATGTTTCATCACTAACGATCACTTGATGTTTAATATTTTTATCATAACGTTTGTGTTAGAGTATGTAGGCCTTGCACTCAACAGAGCCAAGCCCAAATTCAAGATTGATTCACCTCTACAAGAAGAAAAATACAAGAATATGAAAGTCATAATAGTTAAAGAAGTAAAGTCAAAATAGGAAAATTAGAATAAGAAAGTCAAAATAAGACTCTATTTTGTATAGGAAGTTTTAAGTTTTATGTTTCCACAAGTTTAGGTAGAAGTTAGCTTATATAAGCTTGTATTCAGTTAAGGAATAAAATATCAATAATACAATTCTTCAATTATTTTCTTTACATTGTATCAGAGCAACTTTCTTTGGTGACCTAAGACTCCAAGGATTCAAGTTCTTCCTCGCCTCTAACGACTATGCACTTTGATTGATAAACGCAAGAGGTGGGGAAGGGAGGATAGTAGGAATAACCTACCTCAATCAATCAACAACAACAACTTAGTGGTGTTTCTGATCTTCAAACAGCTAGATCCTCGACCTTGATGTCAATCAGCAAGCGTAAGAAGAGATCACACAACTGGACAAAACAAACCAGCACCAATGCTGAGCAATACCAACATTTGTATTGAGAAATTTTTTCAGCCTTCGCGTTGAGAGGGAGTCATGCTGACTCAAGTCGAACCACTAGTCGTTCACTCGACAGTCATGATTTCTTTATACCAGAATTGAAGAGTCATTCTAACCACTCGAATCGAACCATTAGTCATTCACTCGACAGTCATGATTTCTTCATACCAGAATTATAAAAAAAATCAAGAATTATCCAAAAAAATTTCAAAAGCATCCAAAATTCGACAATCATGCTTACTCGAGTCGAACCATTGGCAGCTTCACTCGACAGTCATGATTTCTTTACCAAATTGGACTTCAAGGTTTCCTCCAAGCTGCACATTTCATCTGCGTCTACATGTCCAGGACTAGCACTCAACATAACCAAGCCCAAGTCCAAGATTGATTCACTTCTACAAGAGGAAAAATACAAGAATATGAAAGTACAATAATATGAAAGTTAGAATAGTTAAAGAAGTAAAGTCGAAATAGGAAAGTCAGAATAAAACTCTATTTTGTATAGGAAGTTTTAAGTTTCATATTTTCACAAGGTTAGGTAGAAGTTAGCTTTTATAAGCTTATATTCAGTTAAAGAATAAAACATCAATAATACAAATCTTCAATTATTTTCTTTACAATTTGTGACTATTGTTGGTTTCGTCAAGGTTTACTCACTATGATCTTTTAATCATCTGTGTAAAACTCAAATATTACCTTACTAAGTGAGAAAATGGTTTTTGGGGCTTTTTTTGGTGAGTGTTAAGTTCATTAGAAGTGGTGGAATGGTGTAGGTATGAGAAGATGTTTGGAAGGATAATGTTCTTGGTATGTAGAAGTCTTATTTACTCCATCTACAATACTTTTGTTTGTTGGGGGTGGTGTTATTGATGTAAATCATTTACCGCCATGGTTTATTATTGTTTTGGCAGACGAGTTGAAAGATACAGATAAAATTGCTTCTAGGGGTGGTTGGTATAGAAAATATTAGTACTTATCTTATGATTTTCCTTGAGATATAGTTGGATCTTGATGGAAATTAATTTCTAACTTTAATTGCCGATGGGAATTGCGACAACATGGCTGCGCACACACACACATATATAGTTTCCGTTCCTATCATGGTTGCCAAAATTTGCCTTTGTAGAACGACTCGCTTATGTAATCGTCACTTTCATATAAAAAAGTTTTTGTAAGAACAAGGTATTTGCTCTTTAAAATCAATATTTTATCAATGTCAATTCATTATTCCTTTCCAACAATCTTACTGCAAAATTTAAACTACTGAGTACTCGTGAATGAGTGTGGAGCTTTTCCAAAATCCTTTGCAAAACTTATTTTTTCTTTGTTAACTTCCAAAAAAATATTTCTTTACAAAACAAAATTGTTTGAACTAGCTTCCATTTTCTTTCAAATAAATTGTTGAGATTTGTTCCTATTGTGGGTTGATCTATGAGACCATGTAAGGTAGTGTTGAAATTTTTTCCTATTGTGGGTTGATATGATGAAACTACATATTGTATGGGATCTCCCCTTACATGTAAATTTACTAATAATAATGCTTCATCTATAACATCAATCACTCCCAATAACTCTATTTATTTTATTGGTGTTGTCATGAGACACAATGAATAAGAACAATCCCTTCTTCCCTCGTGGATGTAGGCGAAATCTTTTTTTTTCATTGTGTATATTTATTTTCTCGTGGTATCAGAGTCGAAAGGTTCTGACTCTGTTTGTTGATATTCATGTAACTTATTCATAAATTGCCTTACAATTTATTCTTGTTAGTGTTTCAAGTATTCTATTTTGTTCTAATCATTTCATTTTCATTTTTTTTTGTAGGATTCAGAGATTAAATGATGAAATTGCATTAGTGTGTCAATTTGCTAGAATAATTGTTTAAGTCGATTCAGAAATCAATTTTTAAATAAACGACAGAGTGCGAAAAAGCTTAAGTTTTCTATGTCGACAATGCAAAGAACAAGTGAAGTTCAAGTTGTTGAAGTGCGCAATTCAAAAATTGTACATGATCAAATGAAAACACTGAACCAACCATTTTGCCCAGGGCCCATGGTCCAGTAAATTGACATGCGCTAGCATGGGGTGTACGTGTGCCAAACACGAGCTACAATTACCATTTTGGGTGAAGGTCAAATAAGGAAAGAATGATAAAGCTACCATATATTAATGCCCAAGTTCAAATAACATATTTTGAAAATCTCTTTTGGGCAATTAGGCAAACCTTCCTTTTTGACACTTTCAGAAACTTTCAATCCCATCACCTTCTGAATAGATCTCAGTACTTTGTACATATCTTGACCTACATATGTCGTAGTCATGCGATTTTTGTGGATATGGAAAGCTAACTGATAGGGCTACAATTCATATATATACCACCTTGTCCAATTCTACTGAATTCATAGAGAAAATCACGTCATAAGTGACATACTGGCATAATCTGAATCCTAAGAGGATACAATTTTTTTATTTTTTTTATTTTTATTTTTAAAACTTTTTTGTTCTCCAAGCTATGATGAACGACATTTGGGCTACAAATAAGAGTTTGAACTTGAAACAATGAGGATGAGGAAGAAATGAAGTTGACCAAAACCACCGATGTGATCATCTCCACCATGAGTTTTTAAATCCCTCGCTGAGGCGAAGATGAAACCATAGGTTTCTAGAATTTGTTAATGAAGTTTACCGTTTCTTTGTGTTTCATTGTTAAATACATTTTTTTTTCTTCTAATTATTGATGAATTCCTTTTACCGATTATATCAGACTTGAAATCTAAACTAGTCGGTAGTTAGAGTAGTCTTTGTTAATATTCGAAACATGTTTTAATTGATTGTGTGTGTCGTTACAAGATACTGAATGCTAAGGGTTTAGACTTTTGCTTAATATTGATTGTGAATTTAAATTATCCTAAAATTATTAATGATCACATCATCGATGCAAGCAAGAGATTGTTCATCGCTAGTACTTCTCGCTTTATAAAAACAATAAATTAGGTTTAAACAATTCTCGAAGATCCTATGGTGGATTCAATGCCTTGGTTCAATTCCCAATTACATTTAATGATTCAATTTTTAGTTGTTTAATTTTATTCCATTAGTTTACAAATTTTCAATCACAGTACCCCCCATTTTAAATTAGTCTTAATAAATTATAGTATTCGATTGTGTCTTCAATCCTCAAGGAATCAACCCGTATTTGTCATTGTCTACTTGTTTGATAACAGTGCAATTGTGATATAACAATTGGTTTATTAGCCTATTAATTTAGTTTAGTAAAATCTGCACCATCTGTCATCTCACAAGTCGTAAATTGAAATTGAGCAAGTTTTGGAGGCGTTGAATTCTTAATGTTTGTACGCATCGCCCCATATATTTCTAGCAAATTTTGTATCCATTTAAGGGGTCAAAGTTGACTCCAAAGTCAGTAGACAGACTTGTAGATTTTTTTCTCTGCTTTTATTTCGAGATATTCATCATATAGGCTGTAAATATTATGCCAGATCTTGTTGTTTCAAATCTCTTCGGTGGTTGATTGAATCTTTTTCTTGCTTTAATGGATGAATCTGATTTAAACCCTGGTTGGAGACTCTCATCTATTTTATTGAAGGGTTTTGAACTATGTGCCATGGTCGAGGGCTATTACGTTGTCCCTAGGTGGGAAGAAAAAATTGAGTTTTGTCAATTGTAGCAAACCATGTCCTAAAAATACTGACATGAATTATGAAGGTTGGGTTTCGAATGATCAACTTGTTTGGTTATGGTTACTGAATTCAATGGAGCCCCATATTGTCGAAATATATATTTACATTTTCTGATTCGACAAAGGAATTGTAGGATTCAATTGCAGAAATGTAGGGTAATCAAAATAATTATGCTCATATTTTGTAACTAAAACTTGAGATTGCATCAGCACAAAAGGTGAAAAAAACCTTTAGTGAACACCTTGGATATCTCAAATGCTTGCGGGATGAATTGAATATGTATCGTCCACACACTGTTGATCCTAATACACTATTGAAATGTGTTGAAGAAGACATTATATTTTCTTTCCTAGTAGTCTAAAATCAGAATATTAGCATATTAGAAGTATCATTCTTATGGATACATGGTTGCCCACCTTTGCCACATTATGCGCTATGAGTAAGTCTAGGGAGCCATGTTTGGTGGCAATTTTTGGATTTTAACACTTTTTGCTAATTATCTTTAAAACACAATTACAAACATCATCCATAGAACGGATAGAAGTATCAAAAAATCCCAAAATGGCCACCAAACATGGTCCCTAGAATTGTTGATGATGTGCTATTATTCAACGAGAAGAAACTCAAAAAACCATGAATATTGCATCTAGTTCTCCTAATGTTGAATTTAATGTTTTCTTGGCTGAGAAAATATCATTTCATAAGGGAAAGACTTTTTATAATGCTCCATAAAACTAGTGCAAATGTAATTGTGGTAAGTATGGAAAAATGGCCACACTGAGGATCATTGTTGGGATATATACCCTCACCTCAAACCTGATAAATTCAAGACTCATAAGGATCATGTTGTGGTAGCCGAAACATCAATCTCAATGAGTCAGGTTGTAGATTTTTTCAACAACTCAGTAAGACAATTTCCTTTGACAGGGTCAGTCTTCTTCAACTCACGTGTAAGGTAATTTACATGCTTATCTTGCTTCTTATTCTAATACCGGTTCTTGGATTATTGATTCTAGAGCTACTGATCATATGGCTAATACTCTTTCTTCTGTTTTAAATTTTGTTTCAAATACTGATAAGCATAATATTTTTGTTGTTAAGGACCTACTATTCCCTTTTTAGGCAATGGCAAAGTTAGTTTCTTTCCTGATAGTACAACTTCTGATGCTCTTGTTGTTCCCGACTTTCAAGTTCAAATTCTATGTATTGGCATAATTACAAACTCATTGGACTATGATGTCATTTTTCTCCTAATTTTGTCATCTTTCAAGATTTGAAAATCGAAGAAGACGATTGGTTAAGGAACGTACTAGCATGGACTCTATTTATTAAATTATTCCATTAAGGCATATCATGCCAATGGTCAAGTAGAGAGTACTACTTTACACAAACGAAATCATAATTTACACAAATGACTTGGACATCCAGTCGTGTTTTGTCGAGTCTTTTTTCCTTCTATTTCTGTTGATCCCACTGTCTGTGATGGAAGCCAAGGAATTATTCATCAAACAAGTTGTGCTGGAACACTATAATCAGAGAGAAAAAAATTGACATATCCTTGAAAAAAAATTTATTTAAACCTCCAGTATGGAAGGGTAACTTTGGGATGTTAGACCTTTATTACTTGATCAAAATTCACAATACATCGGGGGTACATTTTACGACTTTGCCCGTGGAAATACTTACCAAAAACCTATTTAACCTTTCTGACATAAGCTATCATATTTTTATCTAGCAAAAGTAAAACCCTTCGTCAAACAGGAAGCGAATTCTAATCAAAATCCTTTGTAGTCTTCTATACACGTGCCATCCTTGCCAACACGTCTTCCACCACATTAGATTATTTATAAACATGCCTTCACCCACACTCCATTGAGCTGCTTATTGTTTTGATGTCACTCCAAGTATTTCTTAAAGCCAATGACACTCTTATTTCTTGAAAGAACCATTGTTTGACCAGGAGATAGTTTGTCTAAATACAATCTTTGTTAAAAATCCACGTCTCTGACTTAATCAAATCCCTTCTAACAAAGCACTCAACTCTGCTTTGTTATTGGATCTGTTTCCAAAGAAGACATGCATCGCCCCTTTGCAGTCACCCAACTCACCTATGATGATCACGCCCCCAGCCGCATGGTTATCAATTGAAGAACCATCTAGGTTTAATGCAACCCAATCTGGCGAAGGGAACAACCAAAAGACAACCAAATGTCGAGGTCTGTTCACCAAAGTAGGATGTCCCAGCTTTAATAACAAAGACTGATTTGCACTTCTCTTAGCTGGAACGAAAGCCCTCGAAACCATACCAATCCAGTGATATACCTTTTGAATCACAAGTGAAGAACACCATTATGTTCATTTCATATAAACGTTTGTTCCACTGTATCCATATCTCCAATAAAATAAATAAAGGCGTCAAGTTGAAGAATATATCGGACTGCGAACTTCTATTCACTCCCTTGAACTAGGCCGTTAGTAGGGAGAAAACCTCCAAGGATCTTCTAGCATGTACCTCAAATATGACTTCAAAACGCTCCCACAATTTCTGCCAGGTTACTTTCCATGAATAAATGCTTCATTGATTAATTTGTTGGTCTTCTGCAGCAGCTACACATGGAAGCAAGATTGAATCCAATGTGACTAAGCTCCCCATCCACTAGTAAAACTCGCTTCAGAATTTTCCAAACTAAAATTAGTATTTTAGAAGGCATAATAAAAGGATGCCTAAGCAACC
The DNA here is from genome assembly GCA_963556465.1 of Berberis vulgaris. Taxonomy (NCBI): domain Eukaryota; kingdom Viridiplantae; phylum Streptophyta; class Magnoliopsida; order Ranunculales; family Berberidaceae; genus Berberis; species Berberis vulgaris. Next base: position 93,877,309 of record OY747125.1, read on the forward strand.
TATCAACTATGTTTTCTGCTCCTGTTTTTGAAAATTTCGACAGTAGACCAAACAAAAAACTTTCCTTCATTTTGAAGAGTCCAAATCCAGGTCCTATAGAAACTTTTCTGCTCCTATAGTGTTTCTGCAATTCAGGTCCTAGAAACACAAAATGTTCTCTTCGCATTATTTCCAGGCCAGGCCATTTGTTACGAATTGTTGCCCACCCTATGTGTGCAAACCTATTCGCAATAACCCACTGCTCCTCTAAGAAATTAACATTGCCTCTCCTCTCCCAATTTTCCATGTAGTGAACTCTAGAAATTATTTCACGAAATTCCAACATAAATTTGATAAACGGTGACATACCAGGCTTATACGCTTGTTGCCACAAAGGAACATCTTTTTGTAGATACTTCCTTCTCATATAGATCGCCCATAGAGAGTTCATATTTACAAAATTCCACAGGGCTTTCATGTGAAACGCCTTAATCACATTGTCTAATTCATGAACTCCTAGTCCACCCTCATCAGTAGGCACATTCAACTTCTTCCACACCACCCAGTGTCTTTTATTTCTACCTTCATGATATCCCCAGAAAAAAAAATCAGCTATGTTTTTTTTAATCAATTACACCACCTTCACTAGAATGGACATGGTCGCGAGAGTGTAGATAGGCATGGCGCACAAAACATGACGAATGGGGATCAGTTTGCTTCCTTGAAAAATCAGTTTCGCCTTCCAACCCTGTATTTTATTTCGCACCTTTTGAACCATGTCCTAAAAAAGTTGATTTCGCAATATCCATGATAGATAGAAACACAAAGATCTTTAATTGGTGAAGTTGTAAACTGAAAATCAGTCAATTGTTTTAAGCGTACAACTCTCCCTGCATCCACCTACTCATCTATCATGAATGAACTCTTTTTTATATTAATTTTCTCGACTAAGGCTTGACAATATCGAGAAAGGAACTTCCTACATCCCTGTACTGATTTCTATCTGTCATTTAGAAAACCCAAAATATCATCTGCATACACTAAGTGTCTAACAGGCGCATATACCATGGGTGTGTAAAAGAATCCGATATCATTCGCATAGAAGGATCTGACTAATCCCTTAAGACTTCTGATGCTATTACAAAAAGCAGTGGAGACAAAGGATCACCATGCCTCAAACCTCGTGACGTCAAAAACTGACCTTCGTATCTAACAAAACCGAAAAGCTGCATTTGGTTATCCAATTAGATATCGCTAGGCAAAACCTGTTATTATTTTCTGAAATCAGTTACCCTCCCTTTTACAAATGCCCCTTGCTGATGGGAAGTAATTTTTGGGAGAGTCTCTACCAACCTGCTACATCAGGTTTTACTGAATATTTTGTAAACAACATTGCACAGGCTAATAGGACTAAATTTAGTAAACGAGCTCGAGTCTTCCACTTTAGGAATTAAAGCAATAAAATTAGCAACCAAAGCCCCTGGCAAAAAATGACCTCCAAAAAAATTATTTTACCACTCTCCATATGTCTTTTCCAATAATTTTCCAACATGATTGGAAGAAACCAGTAGTGAATCCATCTAGTCCTGGGACACTATCTGCTAGAATACTAAAAACTGATGTTTTGACCTTTTCGAAACTAGGTTGCAACACTAGTATATCACTATCTTCAGGACTCACCAACCTGGGAATACAATCTAGCAAAGTCTGATTTTGACAAAATTTATTTGCTTCACCTAAAACCACTTTCTCATCTATACCAAGTTTCCATCCACATTTATTTTTGAAATCATACGCCTTTTTTGGTTGATCTTAGTCGCTGCAATAAAATATTTGGTGCATGCCTCCCCTTCCTTCAACTTCATTTCTGTACATATCCCAATTTATGTAAATATTTGGTACATACCCTTGAAATTACCCAGGCTCTGATGTTTCAACCTTCTAGTAGCTACTAAAGGGCATTTGGGGGAAAATGTTCCAAAGTATTATTGTTCTTAGTGGCGAACTCAGGATTTTAATCAATGGGGGCGAAAGGAAAAATTATTATTAGTTGATAATGGTAGTTATCAAGGGCGGAACAAAACAAATTTTCCTATCCGAGCTAGTAACTAATAAAAAAAATACAAGTATCAAAAGTACATACCAAATTGAATCTAATGTAAGTCCAATTTTAAGCCAAAATAAGGTCACAATATCGATAACCTTAGTAAGGGCAAAATGAGCGTAATAACTAGAATATATATAACTAAAATTAAAAAAATAATTAAGATAAATATCTAGTTGAAGCTTAAAAAAGTTTGATATTTGCGAACATAATAAGATCCTACTACAATTTCATAGAAAAAATGGTTATACGAGCCTCAAATTTTGTATGAGTTAGCTAATGGTATATATTTTCATTAAATTATATAGTTATTATTTGAGATATTAATTTCAAATATTTTTTGTTGGAGGTTTTATACCACTTGTGAACAAACAATTAATTTTTTTAATGTTTGCAGTTACATATAAAATTGCATTGAAAAAAAAAAGTAGGGGCATGTCACAATGAAAGATAGTAATTGTCAATCGCCTTAAAGTAATTATACGCTCCAAGATGATTGCAATTACTAATAAAATTGCAATGAAAATAAAAAAAAATTAGGCAAACTCCAAGAGTATCAAACTATTGGGTTGTTTACTAAAAATTTAAAGCTTCAAACAACTACACCAACAAAGATATGTAAACATGGTGGCATAAACAATTATCATATTTTATTATACATTATATAAAAAAAATTGTAAAGCAAAATATTTATTAAAAATATTTTGAAAGTTGAGGGGGTCCTCGCCCCTTAGTAGATCCGCCCCTGATTGTTCTCATGGTTTCTTAACTATTGAGTATTTAATTAATCGACTTCCTAGCTAAATTCTTGAGTTCAAGTTGCCAATGGAAATACTAATAAATAAAAAAATCAGACATATCACACTTGCGAGTTTTTGGGTGCGTTTATTATGTCCATCGATGGGCAGAGATAAATTACATGTGTTGTTATGCTTGTTTTTCTCACTCTTGGGGGGAGTGTTTGTCTGATTTGTTACCACTTACCTCGTCACTAGTGAAACGTAGTCCAAGGAAACATAAATTGAAGAATTTTCAGCAAATGCTCCTACAGTAATCATATAAAGTCATCTCAAGAAGAATCGTCTGTGTTTCCATCAATTCCTCAAGCTCCTTGAAAGTCTAATAGAGACACTCGCCCCGCCAGAAAAAAAAAAAAAAAAAAATATATATATATATATATATATATATTTTTTTTCTCACATCTAATGTCATTTCTTATCCTACACAGGAGTATTTGACATATGAAAATCATATCACAAAGGTTAGATATGAAAATATTTGTCATTTCTTATCCTCCTTGAAATATTTCTTTTTTTGAGTTACAGAGCGAAATTTGAAAATACTTATTTTTTTCATTAGGCCATTCTTAATTTTCGTACATTTTAATCTGTTATAACATTATTTTAATATCAAAATTTTGCTATATGACATTATGAATCTTGTGGTACTTTTTATAGAATATGTAAGAGTTTAAAATGCTTAAATTATATTGATAAAGAGTTTAAAATGCTTAAATTATATTAATAACTTCAAAATTATGACCGAAGTATTTTTTTTTTTTTTTTTACACAACAAAATATTTCAAGAAATTTTCTTAAAATCAAATTACCGAAACTACCTTGAAAAACTAAATCACAATCCTTGCGCGGATAGCGAACCACATTACATCTCCTTTATATATTTATTTCTTCACAACTCTTCCCTCTTGTAATCCTCTCTCTAGACTCAAGTTTTCCCCAAATCTGTTGGCTATTCATTCTGGTGATGGTTGAGGAGAGGATGTAGGGCTAGCTTGATGATCTGTTTTGTTCGGGTAGATGTTTTTCATTTCAGTGAGAAAAACATACCAAAGATTCATTTGTTCTGCTGTAATATTTATACTAATCATTCTGTTTGATATTTATACTAAGTACTCTGTTTGGTGGTTCACTTAATCAATTTCTAAAACTATTCTACAAGAAGTTGGATATTTTCATCACTCTTGATAAAAATATGTTCAGAGAGATCATATTCCTTCTTAACCTGGCCTGAAACTGATGGTGATGTAATTGAAAGGTTACATAAACTGTTATTTGTATCAAGTAATTATAAAATTGATTTACCACAAGAAAGAGATATCTCTGTTGATTGATTAAATATGTACATTGCATGTTATGAGGAAGACTGATCAGCGGCTGGTCACTGTTTCTTTATATCCTGAGATAACGAGATTCTGTGCTTTGCTACAACAATGAGTGTGTTCCTTTTTTCTGGAAAGTGATCTTACATGAATGAGGCACATGTAACAAACGGATACCATTGGCATTTTTTTTTATGGAAATACAATTTTGTGTATTGGTGGAGGCTAGGAGATCGATGATATGTTTTTAAAGGGGAATTCTAAATGTCGAGGAAATGAGCGAGGAAACCAGCGAGGGGAGTGAGGTGGAGGGAGGGGAACCATTCACTCCCCTCGAGATGCATGCAAGAAAATTCAACGCGCGCTTCCCGAGGGGAGTGAATGGTTCCCCTCCCTCCACCTCACTCCCCTCGCTGGTTTCCTCGCTCATTTCCTCGCCATCTAGCCTTACTCGTTTTTAAATGGTCTATGGCTCATCCTGCATTTCATATTCTTCAGTCATATTGACTACCAATTATATAAGAAGATGAGTAATCTTATTTAGTATCCAAGGCTGAGTGTTCAGAACACATCGTACTAGCAAGGTGCACAAGTTGTGCCTATAATCTAGGGGTGGGCATTCCATCCCGCGATCTCGATTCCGTCTCATCTCGTCCCGATTTTTTCAGGTCTTAATGGGATTGAATAATTTCATCCTGATCCTGTCCCGATCTAGAATGGGATGGGATGGGATGGGATGGGATGAAGATTTTCAATCCCGCCAATCCCGTCCCGTCCCGAGCTAATTTTTTAATATTTATTATTAATATTTATTATTTATTTATTTATTTTTATTCATATAAACTTACAGATGACTGACAGAAACTCATGGTGTTTGCAGTGGTAACAGAAATGTTACTTCAAGAAATAAATATTCATTAGGCAAGAGAAAGATAGCAGACTGTTGCTTGGATTCCCAATAAAAGTGGCTCAAATTATTTAACTTCCAAATATTGATAATACTCAGGTGAAGATGAAAAATAACAATTAACTGAGTAATACATATTCAGAAGGGAACATTCAGGGGCGGAGCCAAGAATTTGAGATGTCCCAGACTGTAAAAATAATTTTTTTTAATTACAATATATGTATTGATGGTAAACCATTATGAATATGTTAGAGCATCACCAATAAGCCTATATTTCTTCCCTAACAAAAGATGAAATGTCATTTTGTCAAGGAACCATGAATTTTGTTTCCCACAGCAATGAAATTGTAAAATCAATTGGGAGGTCATCACAACGACACAATACTCTTAGACTAGTAGGTCCCATTTATCATGTCATTTTCTAAAAGTCAGCCCACTCGACTTCATTGTTAGGGGATTTAGCGGCTACCCTTATATTTGCATGCCACATCTATATCTAATTATAAGAAAGTTATTTTTCACGCTCTTATATAATGATAATTTTCGCAGCAGTCACAGGCAGCACGCTGATCTCGTCCCGTCCCGATCCCATATGAACGGGATGGGATAGAGATGGGTATATCTCGTCCCATCCCGTCCCGTGCCCACCCCTACTATAATCTGTAATAAAGCAACTGAAGTCGACAATCCCCATTCCATGTTGCATGAACAATAATGAATAGGGGAGACATGCATGGAACTGCCATGTTGTGCTGATTTAAATTGCTTGCTCCATGTACATAATGAATAGGGGGATACCCCACTATACATATGAATACATTATTTGCATGCTCGTATACATCGTTAGTTATTAAGTGTACATGCATTGTTCATTGACTTCAATGTTGGACACTCTTTAGTTTACATACACCACTTGTTATCTGCTACTCTGTTAGATTAATTCTGTGTTAATCGTAAGAGATCATTCAGAGTAATCCTATTGGGTAGTTAGAGACCTGCTAATTAATATTATCCAATTATAGGGAAATTCAAGGCGGATTTCTAGTATTGGAAGAAAGCAAGAACATCAAAAGTTCTTCCCTGTGATCGAGCAAGCCAACCAACAAACTATGCTTTTTTTTTTGTCTAAACTTTATCATGGAAAAGGCAGGCAACAACTCCTTTCAATCACTAGTTATTGGCTCAACCTACAAGCGCTATGTGAACCTTTCATCGTCCATATTAACAATGAATAGGAGACAAGCATTCTGTGGTGACTTAAATTGTTAGGGTCGGATGCCCAGTTTCCTCCTTTGGGATACCCTTGGGCATTACACATATGCTTTGCCTGCTCTTACCATCATTAATTATCTAACTTGTTCATGTTGTTTGTACTTGCATTTTAATTCACTTCATGTTGGAGACTCTTCAATATGCACAATTAAATTTATTGTTGATCTTGATCCCCATGTAGATTGTAGGAATTGAAGTTACGTCTACTGAAGCTAGACAGCTAGTACAAACTATCGAATATTCATTCAGGAGCAATTCTACTCTAGCAGTTATTTTTCGATTTTTATCAGCATACATAGTATTACATATCTTGAGATCTATCGAGGAAAGCATCTAACTAGGTCATTTAATCTACAGCTTTTCTAGTAGCTATTCTTCTTCCCATAAAGTTTTAACTATTGTGTGCATGGAATGGTGGATTGACTACTGCAACCTAAATTAAAGTAGTAGTGAAACCCGTGAGTTTAGTTGGTTTTAACGACAAATCTACGGGTTAATTTCACAATTTATTAATCTAAAAGGAACATTACTACTACCTTTGCACAACAACTATTAAGACATTTTGTGAAATAATCATTTTTAATTGAAAAGTTAGGAATTCGGACAACTGATCGAAACCATGAGGCTTGATATGTGTCAATTCGCATATAGGTTTCGTGATTTGAAAACCCAAGGTTTATAACTCCGATATACAAGTACCCCAAATATTAATTGTTTTTTTTTTAAGTGCTAAAAACCGAACAATTTCGTTTTGACCATATGAAAGTTCATTGCCATAGTGTTTACTCAAAAATGGCTGTGAGCTCTTAATAAACATTTCTTTTGGAAATGAAAGCATATTAAAAATGTGGCAAACTGCCAACCGACATCCACAGATACACATATACTTGAAATGTTTGAATCAAAAGTAAAAAGTAGAATGAGTTGAAAGACAAACAAAGCTGACTGAATCTTATTGATTTATGCACCAAAATCAGCAGTGAAGACAAATAAGGTCGGTGTTCAATATGAATGCTTTGACTTCAACCATTCACTCACTCTTTTTGTGAACAATATGGCAAGTTAAAGCAAGCAACAAAAGTGGTTATATTGTGATCAAGCTCTTTCAATGAGATTTTCATTAATTAGTTTCACAAGAAAGAAAGTTTGTTAATGACTTTTCACTTGTAATTATGATATCAGGTGAAAGATCATTTTAGAGAACAATGATCAATGGGTTTCTCCTCTTGAGAAAGAAAAATAAACAAATGTGAAGTCTACCTTTCTCAATCCATGGAGATCTTACTCTGAAAACTGAGTTTCATAAATGTATATCAAGGGATCTCTCTATTGACTTTGCAAATCTATCAGACTTTATGGAAGTATTGTTGAGAATGTTAGTGTGGACAAAATCAATTAGCTGGTCAGTCCCACATTATAGTCCAAGTAACATGGTCAGCTAATTGCATCAATGGATCCCCGGACTTTGAATATGATCTGTCCTTGCTTGACATGGGGTCTGCGCCTCAAGATGATATATGAACAGTTGAATTCTTGGTATTTGGTGATAAGGCAAGAAAGGTTGGTTGGAAGACATGAATCCTTTGTAACGACAAAACCACTTAAACGCCTTTTGACAAAATTTGAATCAACGATGAAGTTGTGATACCCTCTGTTGTAAGTCTTACCAAGGGCAGCTGCCCCTCTCAACTTTTAAAATAATTTTATTATATATTTAACCTTTTAAAAAATCAATTTTATAATGTATAATACAATATGTAAATTGTTCATTCAATTGTTTTTACATCTTTTTATTGGTCTAGTGGTTGGAAGTTTGTAAATTTTTGTAAACAACTTAAATTCGATATTCATTGAGCGCATATTTTTTTATGGTTATTGATAATTATTATTTTTATCATTGTTACTCACCTAATTTTTTAAGTTTCAATACAATTTTATAGTAATTGCAAACATTAAAAAAATTGTTTTATTTAATAAAAATTTATTTTTGGTCATCTCGGAGCGTATGATTTTTTTATGTTTATACAATTTTGTCATTGTGACATTCCCCTACTTTTTTTGTTTTCAACGCAATTTTATATGTAATTGCAAACATTAAATCAATGTATTATTTGTTCACAAGTGGCATAAAACCTCCAACTAAAAAAATATTTGAAATTAATATCTAAAATAATAACTAAAAATAATTTAATGAAAATATGTCATTAGCCAACTCGTACAAAATTTGAGCCTCATATAAACATTTTTCGATGAAATTGTATTAGGGTCTTATTATGTTTGTAAATTTTCGATTTTTTTTTTAGCTTCAATTGAATATTTGTTCTAATTATTTTGTGATTTTAGTTATATATTCTAGTTATTACGCTCGTTTGCCCCTTGCTAAAGTTATTGATATTGTAATCTTATTTTGGCTTAAAATTATATTACACTTAATTCAATTTGGTATATGCAATATATTTTTATAGTTGTATTTTTCTTATTTTACTAACTCGGGTAGAAAAAAAAATTTACTTGCTATTTCGCCTCCCCTGGACTAAAATCCCGAATCTGCCACTGTCTTACTAGCTGAACTAACACTTGTTTAGTTGCCAAATGGGTGTTTTCTATTTATGCTCACTTTAGAATCATTGTAATTTATGCAAAATTATCAGTAAATCATATTCTTCTAATGCTGTCCCACTCTGTAACTCCAACTCTCCAAGAAATGCGCCTCATGAGTTGAAGAGTTATAAATTACCTAAAGTAGAGAGAGAGTAATTTATCTAATGCTTTGCAGCTTTTCTTGGGAAGGTTCCTCTGTGCCAAGCAAGCCCAAAATTTCAGTTCTCATTGGGCATTGGAAGACCAGAGAAGAGAGCATCCTATGACTAAAATAAAATAACACTTCTACAAGACCAAGGATTCCATGGATAAACCCAATTTAATACTTGTTAAATTATGAATTTTGCAGGCGCCTCTCTTCCATGAAACTGCTCAGCTAAACAATGGAATTAATTCCTACCAATATGACATTAATTCCTCTAGCACTCTGCCGTAATTATAAATTCCTAAATATTCATTCTTCTCCAATGGAAATAACTCGTAACTATGGATAAAACAAGTGAATTGTGTTTGATACATACAACTTGGTTCTTGAATTTGGCATGTATTTACATCTTACATGTGACATTAATTCACATCATCCTTAATTATTTATTCTCTTCATCAAGGTGTCATTTCTTCGAGTCTTCACTTTGACATCATCCTCACCGCAAACATGTTAACTATTCATCGATCTCTATGTAAGCATTCCAATGGTATTCATGTATTCTTATGTTTACAGATTATCTTGACTAAAAATTCTGATCAGATTCAAGTTTCTTAATTTAACAACCTCTAATCCTTTTACCAAAGAAACTCAAAACCACTGATCTTATCCATAAACAAACTTAGATAACAAACAAATGAATTGTAATATGATATTGGTATAGCTAGGGTGATAGACCAAGTTCCAAGAGGGAAGAAGTAACCCATCATGTGGTGTTAGAATGACAACAGAGAGAGAGAGAGAGAGAGAGAGTAGAATGTTTAAAATGTTATGGTGAGCTAAGAATCTCAGAGTGGTGGTCAGAATCAGAATGTACGGATGAGGAGAGAATTGTAGAAATAAAAATAGAAAGGGAGGGCACTAATCATGGAGAAAGCTAGAGCTTAAACAAAACTAATGTCTACTACTAGCTAGATTCTCCATCCCAAAACAACAACAATAGGGGGCACTCACTCACTCACATTGAGGGTTGTGTGCATTATGAATTGCTCTAAAACTAATGACATTTCCAAGATTGCTAGATTTGTATGCCCCAATCACATGGTCTATCTATCTTAGCATCTTTGGGTAATCCTCCCTCACTATTGTGGGTGGGTCCATAGAAAACCCTAAGTCACTCACATGCCTCATGTGGATGTCGGTGTGGGATCCATCCATGTTAATCCAATCCAATCCAATCAAATCAAAGCATGCATCACAGTTGGCCACCCTTAAATTGCATGAGGAGAAATTGCGTAAATGATGGTACACTAGTAAATCTTGTTTATGCTTGTAAATGCATCTTGTGGGGTTCTCTCTACTACTGTGGAAGAATGATTTTGGCATTGTTTAATTATGTATGTTTATATTGAGTGGTTAATTCCCATAAACAAGAAATGATCAATTAACTTCTCTATTGTAATTGTGAAAATGGTCCCATGAATTACATTGATTAACTCATTATTAACTTGAAGTGTTGCTTAACAGGACCGCAATGGTCCCCAACACAGAGGACTTCTTACTAGTGCATATGTAAAGCAAAGTCTTGTTTTCATACCTTTTTTTTTTTTTTTTTTTTTTTAATTCATTTATCTACGTTTTCATGTAGGGGGTTTATTCATCTAAATGCATAAATTAAAAATAGTTTTGAAAAGGCCTAATGTCCATGTTATGACACTGAAATAACTATGAAAATGAAAAAGGAAATTACTGGATCAAGGAAATTAGGCCTAATGTGCACACACCCATAACACATGCAAGCTAGACAAGTAAGAGAGTCCTAATTGTCTGCCATTTCCCACAATCTTAAACTATCCAAGATTTCTCTAATTACAACTTGATAGATAGATAAAAGTTTAAAAAAAACGTGTATCACATGGGTTGATCAATGATCAATGATCAGAGAGTGTGTGTGAGAAGAAGAGATAAGGTTGATTGATAAGTTTCAGGATATATATGTCATTTTGGGCACATGCAGTAAGGTGATTGAAATGAGAGAAAGAGAGAAATATAGACCCAAAAGAAAAGAGAGAGGTGGGCTTCTTGTTTTCCTTATGAGATGGTCTGTCAATTTATATTGGGCTTAGTCCTCCTATATTGTCCTCCTCCAAGTCCTTTCACTAGAAAGCTTTTGCCATAGCTAACATTTATGTTCTTGACAATATTTAGTCACCCAATGAGGATGATTGAAAAGAGAATGCATGAGGAGTTGCAGAGCCAGAGTGCAAGGGCATCATGGAACTTGTAATTGAATTATGATTCATACATTCATGCATTATTGTCAGACTTTTTGGTATGTTGAAAGATAGAACAAGCTAGGGGGAGAAGGGAGGGAAGGACATGAGATATATATTTGGTTTTGAATAAGAGATGGTGTGCTGCAAAGGACATGTGACACCCATCTGGGTGTGTAAGAGAGAAAGAGAGGAAATCATGATGGAAAGGTAATGAAGAAGTTTTTGTAATGGGAGAATTGCTTTATGCATGCAGATGAGGACATTGCCTGAATCAGAAAGGAAAAGAGTAGTGAGGACTGAGGACCCCCTTTGGCCTTTTGGATTGTTGTATTTTTGGACCCCTTGGAGGTTGATCATGCCAAAGCTTTTCAGCATGGAGACATGGGCTCCATGTGTTCAGAATCAGATAGATGATCAATTTCTGGGCATTAATTTTAGCATAGCTGAGATAATTCCGAGTATGAAATTTTGAACACTTTTTTTTGGGGGGGGGGGTAGATAGACTGAACAAAAGGGCTGCAGTTCTTCTTGTTGATATACTGAGCATCAGGAATGGCTTATGATATTTTACCAATGCAAAACACAAAGTGAAGATAATACTTATATATATATATATATATATATAAATTTTTTTTTTTCTTTTTCGGTTCTTCACTTTTTTCTATGATTGTTTCCTAGTGCTCACTATGTCGAGTTAACAGGCAATGCTTCAAAATTATTTGAATTCAAGTAGTGCAAGTTCAAACCAAAGCTCCGAACCTTCACCTCCTAAGGAAGATGTTCCCCGACAATCTTCCCGAATCAGAAAAGCAAACCCTAAATTCAAGGGATAATTATAAAAGAGAAGTTAATGAAGATCAACATTGCCTGTTGGAATCTCTCAAGAACTAGTTTATCCCTAACAATTAGCCTTTTTTTTCCTTTCGAGTTCATGTGCTTCAAGAATATCACTCCAACTTCTTCTATTTGTTAGGCAAGGGGATGGATATCATTATTCTCAAGATGCTTAAGCATTTGATAGATGCCTATCAATATTGCGAGTTTAAGAGCGCTCACCAAGAAACCATCCGGACAACCATTCACCTAGTGATCAATTTAACTTTTAGTTTAAAACTCGTGGATTCTTCTTTTAGATTGGTTGTGGATCTTAAGGAAATTTTATTTCCTTGTGATGATGTATTATATGAAAAAGGAATAACTTAGGGGTGTAATCTTGATGTATTCTTATGCTTTTGATTTAATGATAAGGTTAGGGGAGCCTCAAAACCCCAACTTGCCTTTCAAAAAAAAAAACAAATTGTATCCTTTATCGTTATCTTTTTGTTCACTTGTATGTAAACCTCATATATATGGAGTTGAACTTATCAAAATCCCATTCTATTAGAGTTTTACAGTGGTATCAAGATTTGGTTGTAGGAGGTCATGGGTTCATAGTTTCATCGTTCATATTTTTTTAGTATTTTCCAGGGATTGCTAAGGAAAGCGTTGAGATATGAAATGCTACTCATGTTGTATATGAGTATTTTCCCATGTGTTTACATGTGTTAGTTCACGGTGTATTTGTATCATAAGCACCAGAAATTCTAGGCACCCTGAGTTTTGCTGCCTGGTTGCATATGTTATAATCTCACACGTGTATCTCTGCTTCCACCTGATAATGGTGCAACAGACAACATAGTTTGCACAATTTTCTTATCTCACACACATCACTTCCACACTTTTTTTAGCGCATATTCATATCATAGAATAAGATTACAGTAATGTTGTCCTGCCAAAGTGGTTAAGTTGTGAGGCTCATAAATGAGTTCTTGATTAATATAATTACTAAACCAAAAGCAGTTGCCTAATGCTATTGATGAGAGGGCGCCCTGGCCAACAAAAATGTGTGTGCGTATCCCGTGATCATCATTCAAAATAGAAACCAACGTCCCTCAATCTCCCATCATGATCCTTGTTCGCCATTGTCGCTCCTAAATAAGCAGTAGAACAGCTTCCGCCGTGTAGCATTTTGTCATCGTACTATCTAAAACTCTCCCTACTATGGGGCATGCTACTCGTGCTAACACTTCTCCGAAAAGGTTGACCACAAAGACTACGATAGCTCCCTATTGAGACGAGGCAAATCATAAGTGATCAAGATCGTTTCAGGATCCAAGATGGTGGGTAATGGTTTGAACTGGAGGGTTCGGGCGTTTAGACGGTGTTGTTTGACAGTTTGAATTTGGATCCGGATCAACTCTATTCTAGTGGTGGTCAACTTGGTGAGGAGGCCGAAAGTGAGACAAGGTGTGACCATAGGGTTGGAAGAGAGCTGGGTAGCAGTTATAGTTGTTTCAAGGATGTGATGGAGGGAAACCAGTTTTGTTACCAGAAGTTGTTGTAAGGGTTCCCAAATGGACAGTAGACCTAGAGATAAATGTAAACCATTGATTTGGCCAAATCTTTCAGGTTTGGTTGAAAGATGAAAGGGCTTGATGGGTACTGAATTTGGCTTTGCAAAAAACACAATTATCGCATGTGTGCCAAATGATGTGGAGCATAGCTTTGAATTGTGAGAGCATTTCATCTCTGAACTCAGGGTGAGCTCTAGCACTGTCACACATAAACTTGAGAAAGAAATGAGTAGTGTGTGTGGCAATGTTTTCATAGTTCCAATTGATAGGGATCGGGGAGACAAGCCAGAGTTTGATGATAACAGGTCAGAGGAAGAAAAGGTGGGTAACATTTTCAAAGTGATTGTGGTACAAAGAACAAATATCTTCGATAGGTGTGTATAGCTTGGTCAAGTTTGAAGTAGTAGGATGTTTTGCCCAATCTTAAAGCACTGGGTTCTACATCTATTAGTTTCTTACTTGAGCTTGCAATTGTTTCCTAACATTTCCTGATGATTCAACGCAAACATTTCCCGATGATTCAACACAAAAATGGTGATTTAGGGCGGGCAAGGAGAAAAGTGGTCTCGTCTAAATAATGGGATTCTCCTTTCTGATTTTTATTTTATTTGTAATGGAAAACTTACAAAATGCAAGGAAGTGGATAATGCATGAGAATAAGGGAGAGAGAGAAAAGGATGAAGAACGGGTTGAGTTAGGTTGGACGGCATTTGTTTTAGTGAAAATAGGTGCGTGCCATAGAGTGATCACTATATTGACAAGTTCAGTGACAATGCAGTTAAATACATATACATTCAATGCAGGCACATATTTGAGTACAATATATCCCCTCAAAACAAACTCATCATGCTCTCCCCAAATCATTCAATTTTTTATATACATTCAGAAGCTTGAATTTCCTTGGGAACTATAGAGGAACTTGAGATTTGAAGATACTGCAAGTTTCTATTAGATCAGGCTGAGCTAGTTCATTATGTTGGGTTTCCCTCTTGCTGCAAAATTAAAACACCACACAAAGAAACCATTGACAACTTCATTTTCATTTTATTACATCCAGACACTGTCAATGAGCTGGGCTGTACCAAAGAATACACTAATCTCTGAAAAAACTTTCAAAATATGATGATATATGGGATGAGGAAGAAAAAGCTTTCAAATAAGCTACAACATGCAACTCACATCGACAAATTACAATCACAATAATCTTACCGACCCCAGGAAGCCAAGGAGCTCTTTTTTAGAGTTGAGACAGCTAAGTGAATCTGTGAACTCCAACAGCCAGGTAGTAGCAGCCCCAACAATCTGACGACATAAACACCCACAAACATCATGTTACTGGCACATATCTTATAGGTGAAACTGCCACTTACAACAAATCCAGAAGAGGTGGCTGCTCAGCCGGTGTTTTGCGTCTATTTGATCGCGGTGTCCCAACTTGTCCTTGATTTCCCCTACCTCGTCCTCTTCCCACAGCTGTCATAGGGGGTGGAGCAAGCCTGGGCGCAGTTTGTTCATTCTTGGATGAGAAAATAGATCCAATATCATTTGCTTTCTTTTCACTATCAACCAAACCTGGAGTATGTGTATAGGAGTTTCTGGCACCCAAAGCCAAGTTCCCCTGGTTTTGCCTCCATGAACCAGTTGAACTTTGGGAATTTAATCCTTCACTATTCAGATTACTGATATTTGACATCGAACTCCCCTGGTTCTGTCCTGAAATCCCAAGAGAACTGAGAGAGTTGAGACCCCCACCACTATTCTGATAACTGGTACTCAACATAGAGCTACCCTGATAATGGTTTGGAACTCCAACAGGATTGCCGAAGCTGCTAAACCCTATATTACTTCTAGTGCTTGCGTTTGGTCCCGAATTTGTAGTAGAAATCCCGATGTTACTGTTTGAGGCAAAACCACCTGCAGAGTTGCTAGGTCGTGGAGGCCAATCAGCAAATGGATCTATATCGTCAAAACTAGGGCTAGGTGCTCCAGAGTTCTGCTTCTGGATCCCACTGTCAGCTAACTGAGGGACATTACCAGGGGCTGTTCGAGGAGGCCACTCTATGTCTACTGGAGGACATGAAGACGCATTTTGATGACTAGATGCTGAAGCGATTAAAGAAGATATTGTTTGTGTAGCTGCAATAGGTTGGATGACCTCTACTGTTTGCATGGATGGTATATTGGTTCTAGGCGGCTGGAACAAGGTTGTGGATCCCTTTGTTATGGGACCCCAATCTTCATCCCATGCTTGACTGCTCTTTATTGCAGAAGAGACATTACCACTTGTTTTTTTCAATGGCTCAGACTGAATTCCATTAGGTACAGGTGTTAATCTTACTTCAGGAGTTCCAGAATCAGTTACGCTCACACCTCGTTTTTCTTCTATCTTCCTGCAAAATCAGAACATAAGGTCAATCATTAATGTTACTTGCGAGCAGCATTCTAAAAACAGCTAGGCGGTGGGCGGGCGGCGAGCAGGTGCCTAGCGCCCAGGCGGTTTTAGGTTTTGTATTAGAACTTTAATAATTTACAAAAGTTAAGCATAATACTTTATCAATTACATCCAATTTAATGCCAAGATACATATGCAAATTTTATAAACATGAAAAACTAACAATCTTGAACAAAATTTATTAAAACTCAAATGACTGAAGTTGGTCATGATGAGTAATTTATACAAAGTTGAATTTGTGGACAAATATCCAAACCTACTCTTTTATTTTTCTTCAAATTGCATGAATGACCTCAGTCATATTTGATAAAATCTACATTGCTAAAATTGGTACCGACAGATTCTTTGAAAATTCCATTAAGTAATCATCAATTGCTACATTCAGATATATATTGAATAAAAAACAATTAAATTGTTTCTTTTCAAAAAAGGGGAAAGAAAAATAAAATAAGAACACAATCAGCCTTATAAAAATAAAATAAAAAACCCGCCCAGACTGCCTAGACCCCGCCCAGATCCTCCTAGAGCCCGCCCTGATCGTCCTAGACCCGCCTAGGTGCCTACCCAATTTTTCACCTCACCTAGCCATTAATCTGGGCGTTTCTCTAACGCCTAGGCCGATTTTTATATCACTGCTTGTGAGCACCTCCAACCATGTCCTAATGCAAATAATTTATTCTCCTGACGCGCACAAAAGAGAGTTGTGTGAGTGGACTGGCTCACTTTTCTTAGCATACGTCTAGATTCGAAAAATGTGACAGACCTAAAAAGACATGAATATGAATAGGACAGCTGAAAAAGACTATAGGTTTAAAGTCTCCCATAGGTGGAGATATCCCCTAAACCCAATGCCTTTGTCAGTTTTGGGGTTTAGGGTTTCCCCTTGGAGATGCTCTAACTTAATAGATGGTTAGCACCATATTAGTAGCCGATGATAGTGAGAGCTCATATGGGTGAACATTGATAATGGTACCTAAGGATATCTTTCACGAAGAGCATGTACTTGGCGAACTGCTGCACATTCAATTGCTGGGCTATGAGAAGTGGCATCAGAAGGGGTAGGACATGATCTGCAACAAATTCAATGCCATACTGAAAATAGACAACAACACAGAAGAGCCGTCAGCAATTAATCCACATAATATTCTCAGAACAACAAAGCTATGACATGGCTACTGAAACAAAAGTCCTCAACATTTATAAAAAAAAAAAAAAAAAAAAAGAGCATGATTTTGCTAAGAAGCAAGTGTCAACAAAATACCTGCTTGAGAATTGAGCTTGCAACACCAAGGGTACACATTAGTGTGGGAGCAGAACGATCAACTGCTGTACAACGTTGGATCGTTTGCAAGATGTCCAAAACAGCATGCTTATCAAGCATGGTCACCAAATCACCAAGGCATAGCAAAGCATTTACTCGAACCTGTAGATGGCAGTAAGCTATGTGGTTCAGTGGAATTTTTTTTGTCGCTGGGATCAGTGTAGTTCAGCAGCGTCTTTTATAGCTGGGATCAATGTAGTTTGGTTGAATATTTACAGCTAGGATTTGATGTTCATAGCTACTAGCATGTAAATGAAGTACCCAAAACAATAGAGATATTGGATTCCCCTGACAGAATAGTAGATTCCATCAACCCTAAACCCCCACGTAAAACTAAAGATGACAAGCTCATTAATCTAAACTCAACTTGTTGCCTATTGGAAGGGCTGGCCCTGAGATTTTAGAGGGCCGAAGCATATTTAGGCTTGACGAGCCCGGGTATCAAGGAAGAAAAAAATTTCACATTCAAATAAATGCAGTTAAGACTTGATCCTTGGACTTGTGATGCATGTTGTAACACGTCTAAAGTAAGCTAGCACTCATTTACAAAAACAAATTGAATAAACTAAAATAAAAGCCGAAACTACATACTGGTAACCAGGGGCCCCTAAAGTAGACATTCGCGGAGCCCTCAAAATAGACATCTTTGTTGGGGCCCCAAAAAATGATATTTTCTTGGGGCTCCGAAGCAATGGCTTGCCCTCATGGCTGACTCTCCTTGTTTGTATGATGATTAAAGAGCACATAAGACACTGATCCACTTGAATCAAGCTTAACCTATGGCCTGGCATAATGGGGGAATTCCAATCCCCCCCCCCCCCCCCCCCAAACACCAAAAAAAAATAAAAAAATTCAATGCACATTCACATATACTTCTATATCCACATTCACCATCCATGCTGCAGTATTCTTTTTAAATATATTCTATAAGTTTACTACAATTAACCTACTCTATTTGAAATAGAAACTGAAAAAGAATTTACTTAGGATTTAATCCAAGTTCATCGGGTCAATGTCAAAATCTAATACATATTATTGATTTGGTTTAAAAAATTTAGATGCTCAACCATATTTAATTTTAACCGTTATAACCTATGTAACAACACTCTATTTCTACCAAATAAACATGTGTCAAATACTCATGGCGACACTCATGGATACTCTTATCGATGCTCCATGCTTAGATCATCGATTTTTCACATATCTTTGAAAAGTTTCAATTCTATGCTAATGTTATAAGCATATTATAGCACGTTAATAGTACATGAGTAACAATATTGACCACAAGTGAATAATATAAATAATATTTCAGAACTTACTGCTAAAAAAGTAAATATACTAAAACATACAAGTGTGTTCCTTATCGTATCTCGTATTGTATTTTTCTAGCCAAATGCGTTCAACACTTCGTATCCATGTTGGAGACTGGTACCCGTATCGGTGTCGTTATAGAGGTTATAACATGTTATTCACATTTTCTTAGCGGAAAATGACTTTTAGGGCCTATTGTTTCACAAAATAGACAATTTAGATACCATAGTTGATGTAATGGCTAATTTGTACCTACTTTTATACTTTTATGACCAACAAAGACTATTTCATTAACCCAAGTTAAGTCATAAAGTTATATGACATTTATTTTCCTAAAAAAATAGAAAACCTAATTTTATATTTTCATGACTAACAATGACTCTTTTATTAATGATTCTTTTTTGGTTTTATTTTTATTTTTACTCTGTCAAGTTTTTTTTCCTTAAATATTTAAGACCATTGATGCTAAAAAAAAAATTCAACAAATAAGTTGTAAGTGTGGCATCGGTGATGTCAAAGTTGAAGAAGCAAGAAGTCTCACATCTTCCTAACTTCCTCCAAGGTCAATCATTGATTTCTTGAAGAATGTATGCTTCCATCAATTTATTAGTCTCCTTAAACATTTAGAATTTGTAATGGAACTATTACATATCAAGTCCTTTTTAGTGCAGAAAAGAAATCAACAAATGATTTGTCATCTAGAAAACCTATGGATTTGCGGTCATTGATTGTTGGTGGTGAGAAAGGTGGCTCCCAAACCTCTAGTTACACATATGAACTCATTATTCAAATTTAGACGCCCAATGGGCCTTCTCAGTTGCAATATCATTTATGTGTATACATAATGATAAAAAGGACATTATAAACTATTGAAAAAAAAAAGTTGGCATGATCAAGTGAAGCTTTTGGGTTTATGGGTGAGTCCATTTGTTTACAGATTAGATGGGCACTTGAAATCAAGGGAATGGTACGAATATGTAGAAAAAACTCTAAGCAGCAAGAGTCCCCTGTTTTTGCTAGGGCTGAACAAAAAACCGATCAAACCGATTAAATCGACCGAACCGATCTAAATCGAACCGATTGGTTCGGTTTAAATTCGGTTCGGATCGGTTTCGGTTTTAAAAAATTCAAAACCGAAGTGGTTGGTTCGATTTTCGGTTTCTATGTGATTTTAACCGACCAAACCGAACCGAATGAATATATATAATAAATAATATATATTTTATAAATAATATATATTTTATATATAAATAATACAATATGTTTAAAATAGTCGGTCGGTTTGGTTTTATTTCGGTTTTGGTTCGATTTTAGTCGGTTCGGTTACGGTTTGCATAAATTAGAATCGGTTCGGTTTCGGATCGGTTTTGTTAATGGTCGGTTCGGTTTCGGTTTGAAAATTTTAAAACCGACCTAAGTCAGTTCGGTTTTCAGCCCTAGTTTTTGCAGAGTAATCATGTTTATAAGAAGGTTCATGTTATCATTCATGTAGAAAAAACGATTAGTCAATCACTTGTTATTATTACACATACAATGACTATATTATAATTCCATTGAAATCTAAAAATTTATGACAAGTTAATCAAATTGATTTTATTAATTAATTAAAACCAAATTTATAATCATCGTTAACTACATTATGAAAAGTTTACCAAACCTTGACAAGTTAATGAAAACTTATAAACATTTATAATTTGTTATTCATAATTAGAATAATTAATATCGATACCTACCAACAGCATGGGGTGGGAGGGGTTAAGGGATAAAAAAATAAAAAACAAAAAATAGAATCATTAATAAAAGTCTTTGTTTCTCATAAAAGTATAAAATTAGGTTTTTATTTGTTTAGGAAGGATAAATATGTCCTATAACTTTATGAGTTAACCTGAGTTAATAAAATAGTCATTGTCGGTCATAAAAATATAAAGTGGGCACAAATTAGTCATTACATCAACTACGATATCTAAATGGTCTATTTTGTGAAGAAGTATGCCTTAAAAGTCATTTTCCGTTTTCTTAGTTAGACACCATGAAAATTTTGTTGCAAATTTTTATACATATTTAAATTTTATTAAAAACATATGGGTTAGGATTTAGGGACACAGATTCATGATCCAGTTTTATATCCCCTACTTAGAAATTTGAAAGTTCATATTTTGGAGATGATCTCATTACTTCAACATAGTTCAATCAATTTTTTAAACTATTAACTCCACCAAATAGGGCGTTAAAGTTAATGGTGAAACTGAACGAATGATAATTCTCTAATTTCAGCAATGCATATAACCATGCTATAAATCTCCAAACGAGTTAAGTTTTTGTGGAAGTGACTTACATAATAAGCACATGCTCACAAAGACAATTTTTATTCGCAATTTCCAAGTGGGAGAAATAAAATTTGGGTCTAAAATTGGGCATGAATCTGTGTCCTTGATCCCAAAAGCCTATATAAATAATTATATTATTTGAGATTACCTGTCTTGATGGTTTACAAAATAAAAGAGGTTTCCACATTTTTTTTGTTACTCAAGTAATCATAAAAGAAAGGAAAAAAAGGGAATTTAACCGTCTGTAAAAATAACTCTAAGTCGACCTTTTTACCTTATAAAAACAACATGCAAGTGTTCTTTTGTAACTTTTACATTTCTAATAACTCTAAATAAATTACAACTTTTGAACTACTATCACAATATTCAATTATTGTAAATGCATGGATGGTAGTTTTAATGTTGAGGGTAGTAAATATTGGTGTTGGAAAGTAATTCAGTAAATTGTAGTTATTATAACTTTACAACTTTAGAAGAGATTGGGGTTTGGAGTTTGTGGGGTAAAAGCATTGTATTTTATGTCAGTGTCCAATGACATACATTATGACAACCACATGTATACTATCTTGTTTGGTATGAATGCAAACAAGACACGTGTAAAGAACCAAGACTATCCCATATTAAAGTACTGCATAATCACAAAGCTACATACCGCTGCAACTGTTGTTTTAAGTGCCAAGCCATGTACACGAGGCAAAATGGCCTGTTTTACCAACTGCAAAATGGGAGTAAGAACAAGGGTAAACAAGCATGTAGAAAATGGGAGATAATGATTTGCATAATAACAAAAGAAAATAATGGAATGAAATAAATAATTAGATGTACACTTGGACAAGAAGAAGCATCCAAGACATGCAAGAAAAGTAAATCTCAATGCATGATAAGTCCACATTCTTCCTAGGTAAGGTGAGTTTACCTTCATTGTTTGTTTACTATTATTATAGTTCTTTTTATAAAAGGCTTACAATTAAAAAAAAAAAAAAAAGGTAGACATACAAAAAATGAAAGAAAACCTCAAAGAAGAACCAAGAGTCTAAGACTAACTAATTAAGAAGTTCCAATTTGCATATAGAGAATCAAAAGATAGCTCAAACTTTCCAAAATGTATTTTTAGCTTTTTTTATGTTAAGGAATCATTTATTTATCTCTCCGAATACACCAAAAACGGTGGAAGGAATGATCCTCAACACAAGCTCCCAGTATTTAGGGACAATTCAACACCAGTCATAGAGATGTGATTTTGTAAATACCCACTCTTGTACCACTGACGTTGTACATACTTAACATCCAAATAAATCCAACAAATTGGTTCCAGTGGAGATCGAACCCTTGACCTGTGAAGCCATCCATCACCACCATATCTATTGATTGAGGTAAACGTGTCTCGATGTTAGAAGAGTGAAGGTCCACACTTAACAATCTTCACTCGAGCATCTCAATGGAACATCACCTGGGGCAACCATCTCCTTTTAGCTTTTTGAGCACACCACCCTCTTGCTTCTCCTCTTCAGAATGCAGGATGTCACAAGCTTCCTACTACAAGGATTTCTTTTAGTTTTACTTGTCAGTTAAGTCTTGTTTTATATTTTCCAAGGCTCTGCTGCTTAATTCCTTAAACGTAGTGTTAATGTTATCGTACTTGACGCATAATTGTTGAGTTGCACCAAGTCTTCGCCATTTAATTCAGGGAGATCAACTGCATCACCCTAGCCCACATTAAAATCAACATCATCCGCTCCTCATGGCCAGCAAATGACGCACCTAGGTAATTCACTTTGTCAAGTATCAATCCGGCCTCACTGAACACCCCCCCCCCCCCCGCCAACTACTCAATGTAGAAGACAAATGTTTCCCTACGTGTGCATTTAAGCTTCATGTGGTTCGGTTGTAACTTGTCACTAACGGGCTTTGCTACTTCGGGGCATGCTACCCTAAAGTCAATCAACGTTTTCTTCCCTTTTAAATTTTTTTTTTCACGAGCCTCTCTCTCAAGCCCACTACTCAACCCAGACCACCATCATTAGGAGCGTAGTTATCAATATCTTATGAAACGATACATGATGTATCATATCTAAGTCTCATCGATACGGTATATTTTTTACGACATACTGATATAAGATGATGCAAACAATATGTAACAAATAGCTTGCTAATATGGGTTACATAAGGCACATGTCAATGGAAGTATTTTTGGGATCTCTTTGCTTGAATAAGTCATATTTATGTCTTTTATATGCTTAATGAAATATCATATATTTTTATATCTTTATATTAATTTATGCACCGCATCTTACGATACACAGTAAGTGTATCTTAAATTTAGGTTTCCAATATATGATGATAACTATGATTAGGGGTGTTATCTAGCCGCCCTTGATTCTCCTCAAACTTATCCCAACCTCCGGATTCCCACTGATTTTATGATTCCGCCGTAGATTCTCATATGAGATTCCTGCAATCTTCTCATTACCAGCTCCTCCCAATCCAGCTTCCAATTCTCCCAGATCTTGATACATGACCAGAATCATGGTCCTCCTTTCTCCCCCGAACACAATCCACTCCCATTTGAATTAGGCTTGGTTAGCCCAGCCTGTCCTAACAAAAGATCTTCTTCCCTCCACATCAACCCTAAAGTTGATTCTTTCTCTCCATCTACTCCATCTCTGATTAAAGGTACCATGAGTTACAGCGCCTTCTTCCTCCCACAACTGGTTTTTTTTTTATGGCGAGCCACGACCATCCTACATTTCCCTACTGTCTTGAAGCTGACAGTCCATGGGAATATTTTAACCACCACCGCCCTCCTCTCTTCCTTGGGCAGTTCAAGATCACACCATGCCTATTTCGGGCCATCATCCCAAATTCGAATTCATCTTCCACTGGTGCTCGACCCAGGCTCACTGCTTCTGCATAAGATTTGGATTTCTGCTGCGATTGATTCAGCTGGGGATTGAGTTCTTCCTCCAGCCACTTCCATAATTGATTTGACAGAGGTTTTTCTCTCACCTCCAGCAATCACTTCCAGAATGGTATGTTGCATTGCTTTCCATCCCTCGTTTCCAAACAGAATGAATATGGAGTTCATCTTTATCTTTTGGATCCATATTTTAAAAAATCCTCCTACTGTATTTGTTCCATCTTCCATCACCACCCTGTTCTAGTTAGTAGTTACAATGTTGAACCAAAGCGTTAACTAATTTGACTGCTACCATCTTTCCAGGTTGTTGTCAATCCCACCCTCACATGAAACCTTGCTTGATCTTAGAATGTTCTATACCACTGAAGTTGATGACCCCAAGTTTGTCAACAACCTTGTTGGAGCTCCTATACGGACTTATCAATGCAAGTTTTAGCATATATGACAAGTACAAAAAGACTAACTTCCAGCAGATGCATAACATTCAATTCATAATGAATGATAAAACAACTAATCATCCAAATGATTGGCTAGTCAGTTCATAAACACAAAAAAGAATAATCACCTGCATGTCAAGTTGTTTGGCAACGTAAGCTGTTTTTCTCAAAACTTCCTCTTGTATGCGGACATCATTATCATCATAAGCTCGAACAAGCAAGGGAAAAAAATGTGCTATCAGGGGGTCCTTCCCACTCTGCATTTTCAAAATGTTTAGGATTAGGAAAATAGCAAAATGGTACAACTAAGAAAGATTATGGTGAAAAAAAACTTTTTCAACTTGAAAGCAATGCAACTCAAAATGGAGGGCGAATTTCTTCTTTCGTACTTTACTACTTTGTATGACGGAGGGTATATGTTAACGAGCTAAAAATTCCCGACAACTTTTTGTTATATCATGATTAAAAAAAAATATTTCAAATGCATTTGGTCTGGTTATGATCAGGCAAAGGTGAATCATATTAGCATGAGTAAGAACATAAGAAGTAATTACAGCAGCAACAAAGATGCACTATTGCTTCAAAACGAGGCTTTTCCAATTAACTATCGGCAATTTGAAGAAGAGTCCCATTAAGTTCTGGAGCTGACGAATCCCAATGGCATAAGTAAATAATTCCAACTCCACAAGAAAAGATAGTCAACAGATACAAATAGAATATGGTACCAAACATTTAGTCCATCAAGGATTGTTAATGTTGTGTACTTGTGTCATATGGAAATCTCTAGTTGCAAGAATACTAACTTAACAAAAGCGTTATCTCAGATTCTCACACAAAAGGTCAATTATAGCCATTGCTTCAATTAAATATGGTGCACCTAAGGATTCATATCAACCTGGTATCTCTATTATGTACCATGCAAAAATATACATGTTTCCAATATTATTCTTCACTATATGGTTTGCATTGTAACATTTTACATGCCTCAAAATAATGGCTTGCAGGCATTGAATACTAACAGAACCTTTTTCCTCAAACGACAACTTACTTTATGGAGGAATCATTTGGAATTTGACCTTCAATTGCTCTTCAGGTATGTCAAGGTCTCATACATATTGCAAACACAAATGAAGGCCATCCTGATGGTCTTGCCTTCTTTTCACAAAATCTAAAGGGATTGAGTATGCATAATAAATACATAAATAAACAATATTAAGAATTAGAAGCCTTTAGTATTTTCTTTTTTTAGCTGTACCTGAAGAAACATTCATGACAACCAAAGAAGTAAAGATTATTCCAGTACCTTGTTAATTATGAGATCTGCATGTTTAACAAGCAGCAAAAGTGTTTCGCCAGCAGCAGTACTCAAGACAGGAACTAGAGCAGGAAGTGTGGATAGTTCAAAATCATTTTTTTCCTACAGATGGACAAAAAGATTTAGAAGTCATCCCTTAGGGATTCCATTTACAAACTACAAACAAGCCCAATGGTAGTGTCATAATGAATCAGTACAAAAATAGAATAGTTCCTTATTCAACAATGTCACATAAAACAGCTAATATTCTACTGTGATGCCTATAGATCTTGATGAAACATTTAGGTACAAGTCAAACCAACCAAGTGAATGCTATAACCAATCAAAAACTTTTGTACATTTTCATAATACATGTTATACTTTTCAGACTGCCAACCCGATTGGCCAAGAACTTTGAATATAGGTTTCCAAGTTCAACACCTTCTACTAGAAAGAAAGAGAATATGGTACGAACTCCCAGCACTAAAGCTGGCTTCTCTTGCAGCGCTGCCTCCAGACGCTTTGACAAACTTTGCCTCATGTTCAGTGGTATAATAAAGTTTGGAACAATTTGGCTAGTCGTGGAGTCTTTGGTTTAAAGTTCAAATAAATTTGACGAAGATTCTTTGACAGTCAAATGATACAGATAATATATGTTTGTCATATAGTAGGATATTCAGGGACATGGCCTTTCTAATTACTTAGATATGCAGACAAAAGCTAATTTGAATATTGCTTCTGTTCTAGCTTACACAATATACTGGAAGACCTACACAAAAACTTAGATATAAAATTTTTAGAAACATTCGATACAAGAGAGTAAATAATAAATACACAAGACTGCATTCTGCAGGCAGATTAATCATGGCAACTATGCGTACTAGGCATCTCACAGAAGAAAGACAGCGATAGTACCTGAGACTCTGCTATTGTAAGGACCATGGGGAGAATGACTGGTTGCATAACCACATTCCGAAGTTCTGCACAAAGAGGTGGAAGAACCTGCATGAATCATTTTATGCAAACTTTCAATTTAAATGACCATGAAAATGGCTATTAAGCTCAAAAGTGGCTGGTATAATAAGGCTATAAGACTAGATTATCAACTTCTTTCAACATAATGCAATCAATGAACAACATAATTAAATGGATGAATTCTATAGTTGAACGTCGTTACCATCTTAAACAATGCGTAATTTTCAATACCAACAACATTCAACTTATTACATCACTCATTTTCTTCATCAAATAAATTCAATCATTTTAATTAACATTATAAGTTATATAAGAACTATATATATATATCAGAACGTTTATCGTATCGTATACGGTATATCGGAAACCTAAATTTAAGATATGGTGCAAAAATTAACATATAGATACAAATATATATATACTATATATTTAAGCATATAAAAAAGAGAAAAATAAGATTTATTCAAGAAAAAACGTCCCAAAAATATTTTCATTTATATATGGCTTGTGTTACACATGGTATTGGTTATCAAGGTATTTTTTATCGTCCATTCATTCACGTCATTGACAGTACATCCTTGCATCATCTTATATCGATATATCATGAAATATATGTATTGTATTGATGATGCTTAGATACGAAACATATCGTGTATAACTATGTATATACATATATAGTTAAGGAGACAAGAGCTTCCTTGTACATGTGTGCTGGTGGGAATAATGCTAATTAACTACTAATAATAATAACAATAATAATAAAGAAATTTAGACTTCAGCCTTACAAGGGTTTGACCCCAAAATGAAAGATATTTAGGGCATGGCCTTAAATAGCAGGGACAAACCCTAGTTAGGCCGATTAACTTGGGGTTTTAGTCCTGCATATCAACTAATCAAACCCTACATCCAATACAATCCTCTTTGTAATTCGATGTCGAAGGTGTTGGGTTGCTAGTAACATAATATTACATTTATACAACAACACACAAAGAAAAGCAACCAGAAGTCATGTCAAACTTGATTAGGTCGAAAGGAATCCAATCAAAAGTCAAATTTTCTTTCTGAGATGAGTTCAAACCGAATGTCTGAGGCGATAAATAATTTTACTCATTTTTCCTCCTGGCTTTTGACATGTATTAGGTGTTTCCAGATTCTATTCTTGATGTGTTTCATGGGTAAAGATGTATATGTTAAGAAGATGTAGGAGTAAGGTGTTACCCTTTTTTATCAGCAAAACAACTCTGTATATATATATATATTTATGAACAATGATAGATACAAAAGGGAAGTGAGCTGACAACAAACGACCTATTACCACAAACGTGAAACACAAAATGAACACTAATTGTCCCTGCACAGCACACCAGTACACTCCCAATTAAACATACAAGAAGAAAACTTAACATCCTTAAATTTCTCCCACTTACAAGCCCAAAGCCAAAGAGTCATTTTCATATCTATCCAAAGCTGATTAACTGTTTTGCTTCTCTCACAAGTTATGTCATTTCTCTCCCTCCATAACACCCACACAAAAGCATGAATCAATCTCTCCCATACCAATTTTCCAAAGGGGGTAAATTTGAAGGTGAGGTGGACAGAGAATGCCAAAGTTCTGCCTTGGAATGAAGGAGCAAAGGTAGCTTGCACATGGAACTCATATAAAGCTATTACCCACAACTTATGTACCAAGGAACAAGAAATAAGAATAGGATCAATAGATTCTGCATCTTGGCCACATAGCACAAAATGATTGGTAAGGGACATTCTTCTTTTGTTGATATTATAACCGGTACGGATTCTGCCATGGAGAACTGTCTACATAAGAAAGGTGTTAACCTTTTTTCCCTTTCCCCTATTGGGTGTTACATGAAGAACAGTAAGATTTTCAAATTCATCATTCTTATAAAGCTGGGGCGGTGGATGTTTTGGGCACTCCATGGGTTTGGAGCTGAGCTCACTTTGATGAATAAAATGTTTGACCGTTTTCTCTACATACACAGACACACACCAAAAAAATAAATAAATAATAAATCGAAAAAATGTTTGCCTTGTGCACAAAAGAAAAATGAAGATAAGCACAAATACCATCACAATTTAAGTACAAAAAGAAAAATACTAAAACAAGTAGTTAAAACTTCAAACCTTATATCTCAACACACGGGAATCAAAGTCTTTCCACATGTCTGATAATGCTTTTAAAAACTCAGATTTCTGCATGTTGTCCCTTTCCTACAAGCAGATAAAACGTATTAGTTACACAACTTACCTTGTAATCCTATTTCTTTTCGAAATTTCTATTTCCATCGAAATGCTCTTCAGAAAACATATTCATATAATAAACCAACAAGCTAGCAAACACTGCCAAGACATACAAGCATGTGATCAAGGAAGCGAAGAGCACGCAACCTAGTGTCATTACGGAAAAATGGTGAACCTGCAAAATAAAACATTCTCATGTGAAAAAAAAAATGTATTGATGTATCTGATGAAATTTCAAGATCAACAGGTACACTGTTTGTTGTCCTGTACTAATAAGCTAATCTTAGCACAATAAATTTTAAGTGTGGCAGTACCGTATGAAGCATATACATCAGAAGTTCCATGTTCTGGTTCAACAACTGACACCCTTTAAACAAAAAATGGTGGTTGTCTTGCACAATACTTATTACAGTTAAATTTTGAAGAAGCATATTACTTTACGTCATTGACAGCTCGGTATATCAATTCTAGGGTAAACCAGCTTCAGACTTTGCTTTTGAGAAGCTCACATGGATCGACAAGATTGTTTTACACCATGATGAGAAGCTGGCCAAGGAGTCCCTCAAAAGGAAACTGAAGAAGCATTCATTGGTACAGCAAAAGCGAATAGGCTTCTCTCAATTGCCACTGTAAGAGAAAAGTCACAAACATCTAGACCCGGCCCAAGCATCACACTTACACTCAACAAAATAATGGATGCGTTACAGCTTTGAGTTTGATTAACCAAAATTTAGACCAATACTTTCAGAGATGAGGGAAGCTGTAAAAATAATCGAGTCATTAGCATAAAATTTGGCCCTACAGATGACTCAATACTCAATTGTTATGGAAGGAGACTCAGAAACTGTAGGCAGTAGTTCTGATCAAGGTTTTTAAATGTGGAGGCACGACATTATGACAGGAGGCATAAGCCTTTTGCATACAAATATTTTTTAACTAACGCTAAACAAAACAAATAAATATAATAGTTAGAAATATGGAACACACGAATAAATAGACAAAATCCACTATAATTCATAATTTCACATCCCCCAAATCCAATCACATATTCACCATTCCACCAACTCAAATCAATGCTCTTAAACATTTGGGTGGTATATGAGGTGTTTGAGTGAAAAAAATATACAGCATAGTCTTCCTGCAAAACTATTAGATCTTTTGATTGGTACAAGATGTCAATTCCAGCTTTCAGCTATCTTCAGGTCCTTCCAACCTCTTTAAAAAGTCTATTTTACATTTATCTATGTAATGCCATAAATAATATAGAACATATTATCTCACGACTTAAAAAATTGAAAGGGTTAAAATATAACACACAAAAGTTGCATCCCTAAGAGGTGAAGCGTATTAAAGGCATTACAGTGTAAGCCTTCAATCATGAAGCGTTAGCCATTGATGTAATTAAGCATTGATGTAAGCCTTTGTGCTGTGACTAAGCCTCGCCTTGCAGGCTCACATATTTTCAAAAACATTGATTTTGATAGCAATGCCAGTGCATGTTTTGGAGAGGATGGCAATGCAATGGAAGGCATCAGGCACACAACATTGAGCTCATAATCCGGGGTATTGATCAAGTTAACCATGTAGAAAACCCTAGTGCAAAATGCAAGGGGGCTCAGCAACAGTGGCAGACCGAAAGCTGCAAACACTTCAATTAAGAGACAGCTTCAGTTCACAGTTTTTCTCTGTGAGACGGAACTTTAGGAAGCAAAATCCAAAACTAAGGTAGTCAAAGCGTTGAAGCGAAGGCAAAGCAAGGACCCCTCTTACCACTTTAGCGAAAAGCAAAGGGAACTCTTTACGAATGTCAAGCGAATGTAATAAAAAATCATAATAAAATTTTATAAAATGCATGTTACTTATATTAAAACTTTTAAATAGAAAATTAAAGTTATAATGTTATATTAATGATAATTAGGCATGTAATTTCATATATAATTTGCACTATATTAATGATTAAAATTTTATTTACAATCACCTAATTAAAGTAAGAAAACAAATACTAAGTAAACAATTTTAAATTTATTTGAAGATATCTAAGTAAACTAACAATTTTAATAGAGATTTTCCTATATTAGTATACTGCAGCAAATTAGAAATAGTTGTATGTTTATATTTAAAATTAACCATTAATTCGCATAAAAAATAACTACTAAAAATTATAAATAAATAAAATGACAATGAAGATCTTTGCAAAGCGGTCAAAGTGACCACTTTACGCTTTAGCAAAACGCGACTTTTTCTCGCTTTTTGATTTCGGTTTGGCCAAAGCGATGCGTTTTGTCACCATCTCGCTTGAACCGGTTGCTTTGGCTCGCTTTGTCTACACTGCTTAAAATTGTCCAGATGTTAGCAGTGAAAAACTATGTGGAATAGATGGCAATTTTGTTACCTTTTTATTGGGATCCAGTTCATATCTCAATGAAAGAACTCTTTCGCGCCTACTATTTATCATCTTTTTGGTTCGATCTCGGATAATTTTTCGTGGCTTTTTTGAGAGGAACATATGGGTCCACTTCCCGAGGAGATCAATAGCTCCAATGGTTACTTGAAGCATGAGAGACATTTCAAATTTTATGCAGCACGAGACTTTTCATTGGCGAAGCGACATTAGTAGAACATCTTTCGAGGAGAGAGTCACTTCTATTAGAGAAGGAAGGCATAACACAACTCAAAAAATAGCTCTTTATGAGGGGAGTACGGCGTAGATGACATGTGATACCACATATACAACTATTATTATGGGTCTTATTAACTATAGAATGGGAAGTGGAAACCCAAAGTAAACAAGATCGGTTTCAAAAATGCATATGATAACAGACACGCTAATCACGTATTATTGCCTTGATAAGCGAGCTTCAGAGAAAAATAGCGATGTGGATTAAATACAAATTACTACTCGGTGATAAGTTATGGTAATCCAAAAGCTTTCGTCTTGGGGATCCTCTTTCACCATTTTTTAAGTGATCATTAAAAGAAAGCAGTGTGTGGCTAATGGACTCCAATTCCAAATCTCCAGTTGGTGGATGATTCATTTGCTATGACTTTACTCAAATGGAGAGCTTAACGTCTTTTTCCATGTTGTTTGGCCTTGGTTATGGATTAAAGATCAACTTCATCAAGAGCATCTTTACACATGGGGTTGGAGAAGGGATTTGAGCACTGGAATATTTGAATGGGAAGTTGTCCTTTCCCCTTCAGGGTTTAACTTCATAACCAATTTGAAAACCTAGGAGCCATGTGGAACCAAATTATTTCATGCAGAAAACGGGAACTTGTTTACAGTAGGGATGACAACATGACAATTGATCAAATGGGTACCTGACGTATTTATACTACTATATTGGTCATTTTTTTTAAAATGTAAAATGTTATTGGTTTCTTTGGAAATACAAAGAGAGACAACATTGAAAGTATCAAGGTTCCAAAATCAACATATGACAATTGGCAACCAAGTGATCAAAAAATAAGACTTCAAAAGATGGAAGATGGGACACCCAACTCCACATTTGGATTAAAATCTCCAAAACAACTGCCTGCATTTTAGCAACTTTGTTGCAAAACAATTTATCTTTAGAAGCAAGATGACTTGGCATCTTCCACAACCTTAAGAATACCTCTCTTCACCTTGGCATCACCCAATATAACCCAAAAACACTAACAACATGCTTCCAGACCATGCTCACCTACTCACAATGAAGAATACGATGCATTCCACACTTGGACATTCCACAAAGTGCATCTCATACGATGCATTAAGAATACGGTGCATTCCACACTCGGACATTATCACAAAGTGTGTGCATCTCATATCATTATCCAAAGGGGCAGATCAATGTGTACCAAGATTCGGGCTATAGCCCGAGGTAGATTTTAGTTTTAAAAAAAGTATGTATTACGTAAAAAATAGTATGCTTTCTACTCACTTTCACATAGCTTCACTTGGTCCCATGGTAAGGCCTGCTACATTTTATACCAGGTTCAAGTCCCAGCCCTTTCGTATTTTTTGGTTATTAATATTTTTTGCAATTTATTTATTATTATTTTTTATTTATAGCCTAGGGTGGTGAAATTTCCTAGCTCCACCCCTAGTATCCTTGCCTCTATGAGTTAGCTCGACCTAGATAGATGGTTACTCCACCCCATTATAATGACCACCAAACTCCATTACCAAATTATCTTCTTTGCACATAAAGTAAAAAGTATTGGTCTTAATCCAATAGCAATACAACCGATGCAAATCCAATTGGATCATCAACCCAACCCGAATAAAGTTTTGAAGTCGGAAACTTACCAAATCTGATTTGCCAAAATGAAACTTCAAAATTGGCTCAAAATTAAACAAAATATTTCAAGAAGTTAAAACATTGAAGCATTATAGAATAAAAATGTTCTTTCGCTTTAGGTCTTGTCTCCATTCTACAATATCTATATACCACCCTTCTAATAACAGGAACAGGCCATACGTCTACTGATAATGCTAGTTATACATGTTTCTAAATTAGTTTTACAAAAATTTTAGAAAATAATCATTATTTTAGAAAACAATGATGATGATTGATGACAATAAATTAGTGAAGATTCATATATATATATATATATTTGAGCGAACAAGTCAGGCTTATTGTGTATCAGATTTTTTGTATGGATAGCATATTTGATTGCAACCATAATATAAAATCATATCGACGTGATACACAGAAGTTGTACCATATTAACTGATTGGATCAAATCTCATTTAGGATAAGACTCGAGGTCCCTTGGTTAATGAACTTCTGTCGGGGATGTCCCCTCTGCTCTAGAACCTCACTCCAGCAGTTCATGAGCGGATCCCTCTCAAAATCCTGCTAATGGTTTACGAAGCCCCTCTCAGAATTTAGGATTCCATTTTGATGATTTGGAATTTAATCATCTCAAACCTCAATTTTTTTAATTTATAGAACCTTGCTTCTCTAGATTTTCAAATTTCTCTACTTTTTCATCAATATTTTTTATACATTTTAATTTGATTTTTAAGTTACCCGTACATATGTTTCATTCCATCTTGCATAAACTTCTCCACATATTAAAAAAAAATGCATACAATCTTAGGGTTTATAAATAAAATTATTTATCTTATGAATTTGTTAATTTTAAATCACCGAAAAAATAAATGATGAAACTCAAGCTAATATTTGAAAATAATAAGAGTAGATTACATATGATTTTCATTCCAAATGCACTCGAAATACTAAAACAAGTATATACCATATAGTGTAAAAGCTCTTATATGTTACAAACAAATTAAGAAATTTTTAAGTTAAGCGCTCTAATGGCCCCGCACCCGTGTTGCTCTTGCTCTTGTTCCCACTCTACGTTTGGTAGCTAAGCTCGGTCCATTACTAGCTATTTGAGTAATATAATTTTTTGCATAAGATAAATGATTCTCTTTTCAAAAATGGCCGTAGAGATTCGATCGTGAAGGTAATAGTCTTTGGAGGAAAGTCGTTAATGCTCGTAATGGAGTTGGAGGATAGGATATTGCAGACCTGTATAATGGAGTGTGGAACATAAAGAGAAGTGTGAAGTTTTGAAAAAGGGTGTATTTTTGGGTGGTAGGTATGCTATGTCATGCCTCCTTGTGAGACACACCCTGTGCTTTATCCATATCAAACCCCAACCATCATTTTACTTCATTCAAGATATAAACACTTGAACTATTGATGGTTATTCATGGAATTTAGTGTTGAGAATAAATGCTAATGATTGGGAGATTCATTGTCTTGCCACCGTGTTGAACGTTATTGGGGCCGCCTCAAACTCATTCAAAAGAGAATTCCTATACATTTTTATTGTTTTTACCCCACGCGTTTTCCGAATTGGGAAATTGTATTGTTTGTATTGCTTCATTATCTTCTCTCTTCTTTTTTTTTATTATTGGATCTCGAAACCATTAAATGCCTCCAGCGAGTTTTGAACCCCCATCTGCCAGCTGAGCTAGCATCCATTGTCTTTCACAATTTCGACTTCATTTCTTGGTGAATCAGAGGTTCCATGGGTAATCTTTGAAAACTTGTCTCATTTCCTTAAAAAGGAAAAAGTGGCAAAGATTTATCCCATTTTTCATTTCGGTTGGTATGAAATAGTAGACAGTTTGGAGATTGCTCTTGCGGTAGATACTGGATAGGGTGATTTTAGAGATCAAAACCCATATATTTTGTTTTGTTGGTGCAGGATGTTTTTAAGAGCTTATGAGGTTTTACTTCTAAGATTACATTGATAAGTTGAACCACCAGTTAAACTGGTAACTTCTTTGTTATTTTGTTTGGTGATTGCAGGCTTTTGTTATATATATATATATACAGAACTTTAAAAGAAAAGTTAGACATTAAAATTATTATCATGGTAGTCAAGATGCACTCTATAGCCAGTAAAATCAACTAAATTCAAATATAGGAACCTGTAAAATCCATGGCACTTGGTCTAGAACCCTCATCCTGAGAGAGCATCCTTCGCAAGTCAGGAACCAACTCCGATGGGATGGTTGAAAATGCATCTTGCGACAAGTATGTCAAAGTGTTATTGTACTACAAAATATCACATAACAACAGATTAGTACCTCGTGGAAAGCCCCTGGAAAAAATGCATAGATTTACATGTATATAAACACAACTAAAGAAACCTACATTATGCAATTATTTACAAAAGAAAAGATTCTATGAACCTTATAATTAAAATGTTTTAACTTTTTAATCTGACAAATATTTCTACAAGCACAATCAGTAAGAGTGTATTGATTATTAAAAAAAATTTCATTTAAAACATTGAAACAGATGAAGAAAGCATTAATCCAATAAAGGTGAGTCAAAAACAAATCTTCAAAAAAATAACCACAAATGCTACATGAAGCAGTTACCATTTTGACATTGTTGTGACAATCCAAAAGAGGTTTATGAACGATCAAGTGGTAAGCTAGGCAACCAAAACTGAAAATATCTGAAGTACAACCAGCCATGAATTCTTTACTCCGAGCCAGTTCTGGGGCAGTATAATTGAGCGACGGTTGAAGGGGTAGCACAGAATCTTCTTCATCATATTCCTGACAAATTTACATACAGTCAAGAAACCAGATAATTAATGCCTTGCAGCTCAAGCAGATCCAACTGCATAGAAGGTAATATACATATATCTTAACGCCATCATAGTTATAAAGTAAAAATCTAAACCCACTGATATAATCACGTGAAAAGCATGCAATGGATTATGAACGAGATTAGAATATAAACATGTAATAACAAATAAGAATTGTCATGGGATAGGTCTGCAAGCAAAATTTTGCATAATCTGAAGGTTTAAAATTCCAATCACGACAAATTGCACATAACACAACTAGCACCAACGTACTTCATCTTAAGATAGTCTGATGAAATTGCTTAATTTTTTTAAAACACGCAAAGAAGGCGATGCCATTAAAACATTATGGAATATGAAGAAAGGCCGCTTCTCAATTCTTAAATCACTCACCGAATAATGGAATCGTTGCAGATCACCCGAGGACTGTTCTGTGGAAATTGCAAAACCAAATCCACCAAGCTTCCAAGCTCCACTGGAAGTAATGAACACATTCTGCAGCAAAGAGATCCGATCACTAACAAACATTTTCTATGAACCCTACACCCAAAGTGATCCATTCAAGGAGTTCTCAATGAATCAAGGGCATCCATCAGCATAAATTTTCGAGAATACAAATATATAACTCTGCTAGAAAAATGCAAGATAGTATATTTTCTATGGTCTTTGAGATCTCTATTTAACCTCAGCAGTTATGCCACGATGCCCTTAAAACTTATATGCAATGAATAAACTCATGTAACCATGTCATGTGTGTTAAAATGTACTATTTGTATATATAATATATTATTAAAATAATTAAGGGGCTTTGCCATTTTAGGGTAAAAAATGGTTTTCTATGAGGAACCCCTTAGTTTTCATTTGTAAACTAAGGACACTATGAAATTTTAAAAAAAAAATTATAATTCTTTTCAGCTCCTAAGGGGGTTCTTCCTATGGCAGTAAAAACCATTTCTTGTCTCTAAATAACTAGATGTTAAAAACATGCTATAAATGTATAATTAAAATTATAAACATAACCATCTATAGATAAAACTGTCGACGAAAGCTAACAAGTATTATCTTTAGGAACTAGAATATGTTTACTTTGGTCAATGCTTCTTATCCCATAACATTTATCCAGTAGAAGTAGACAATAGTTACAGAACAAAATTGAGTAAAGACAAAAAAAAAATAATAATAATAATAATAAATAAATAAAACCTTTCCAGATGTCATGAGATGTACATAAGAAGCTGAGGTGGCCAAAATGACAAAGAAGACCCTTGTTTTTTATGATTTAAAAGAAAAGGTAAATTTCCATTGTATTCGAGAAAAATTATTACATAGAGCAGTTACATATTGCTCCAATGCCCTACCTCCTTAAACAAACAAATTATCTGCTTCTAGATAAAAAAATTTCTTCATCCTCATTCTTCCTTTTTGCTCTTCTATGACAATCTCATTGGGCGGTCTTTAAGGGGGATTCTTACACCATGCATTGCCACCGGCAATACCTTGAATCCTTCAAAATTATACCCTTGTGTTCTGAATCAGAGCCAAGACCTCCTCCACATATCGCCGACAAATCCACATGCTAGATTGATCTACCCTTGTGTTCTGAATCCAGGGATTTCCTTCACTGATTTGACTCAGAAGAGTCATCATCTCTGCAATCACCATTATCACTCGAACTTCTAGTACTATCATTATCATCCTCTTCACCCTAAGACAGGGCTTGTTGTCTTAAGAATCTCAATGTTGATAGAGCCAATTTCGGATCGCATTCCAAAATTTCAGAATGCATTGTACCCTGATTTTCTTGGACAACCTCACCTCCATGGCCAAACGCTGAAACACATCAGAATTCCTCCATCCAAGTTGGACCATGCTCCATAAGGGATACAAACATGATTGGCTGCACCACCAACCTCCACCAGCCAAACATAAATAGTGAGAGACTCACTGCCCAAAACCATAAATACTATGAAGGGATTTTATTAAACATAAATACTTTCGGTGATAGTTTCATCAGCCTGACCCATTGCCAATGGCCGCCCTTGATTTTTGAAACCTGACGATCCACTTTTTCGAGATGTTGGTGAACAGGCTCAAGTTGCCTTTCCAGAATTCGGGCTCCAAGGTTCGATAGGTTCCTCAGCTCGATCCCATGTTTGACCAATCCTTCGTTGGAGTTGGCACAAATAAATGTAGAAATGAATATCCATATTGTGTGAGACATTTAAGAGCTTCCTTAATTCCAGCCCTTTACAAACAAATCCCATTAGTAGCTTTACGACATACTCGCAAAGAAGCTTTAATGCCCTCCAATTTACAAGTGCCTAAAAGAATAATTCATTTGCAATCTCAACTAGTATTTATGACTTGTAAAGGCAACATCAATGATAATCCAACCTATCTGAAATTTGTTGAAGCGTCTCAAATGGAAAATCTTCCAACCATTCGCACCAATAGTTGTATTGAAAGAAGCCACTCACATTTGAAAAAAAAAAAAAACGCACCTCTTCACCCAACTAAAGCGCAACATCTTTTAAGAATTTTTTAGAAAATCTCATGATTCTCTAGAAACCATGATTGCATCTCAGCCTATCACGAACCCATGCATGGAAGTAGAACGATGGCACACGAATCCTTCTAAGCCTTCACAATGGAGTCAAACCCATTACAATACAAAGGGTGTACCCTACTCTACGACTTACACAGAAACCTCATCTTAAGCTTTTCATCATTGTCTGCAACCACGCCTATTAAAACCCAAGAAAGATGAACCAGCCCACTTGGCCCATTGCCCTTAGGCATCTCTCCCAACTTCATTAACCCAAACAAGAAAACCCAATTTTGTTTTCCTCTTTCTTCCTCTGAAAGATAGAAGTGTCAAATCCACCACCAACTCT
The DNA here is from genome assembly GCA_963556465.1 of Berberis vulgaris. NCBI lineage: Eukaryota > Viridiplantae > Streptophyta > Magnoliopsida > Ranunculales > Berberidaceae > Berberis > Berberis vulgaris. The sequence continues at coordinate 93,916,402 of OY747125.1, forward strand.
TTTTATCAAGGAGAGTGATGAAGGTAAAGATTTACATCTCCAAATTTTGTGAACTCATGAAAACCCAAAAATATTCAAATAGTGACGTTGCTCTCATATGAGGCAAAGAAGATGATTTAGCAAATCCTCTCATGTACCCAGCCAAAAACATGTTGGGCAGCCTTCAACCGACATCCCCACCCCCTAAGGCATAAAACGGGTCAGATACATATACACATAGATCCATATTCAGATCCGATTGGATCTTACAACATTGTACCATATCCAGCTCCAACTAGAAAATGAATTTCACTAGAAAATAGATTTGAAATACATTATTCAATTTGGATTTCATTTTTGAATCAGGTAAAATCCGGATAGCTACAATGATTTGGCTACATTTAGACAATATCGTATTGTCTTTGACAAATGCATAAGAAAAGTGGAAAGCGATATAAAAAAAAAATGTGGTATATTTGAATCCGGACGGATTTTAATGGAACTCATATCTGATCCTTAATCAAACCTAATCACTTCCAGCAAAACTGTATTCAGCCCCGTTAATTTAGTTTGAATCTGTTCTTTAACCAAAATTTTCTTATTTGAATTTGGATTCAGTTCAGGTGTTGGATTTTGTCAGTATCCCTATAAGTCCCATGCAAAGCTTTGAATGTTTGGTTAATAATCTTATCAAATTTCCTCTTGAAAATCACACACCTCTCCTATAGATCAACTTTGTTAACTCCAGCTACATCGAAATCTCCCCCAAGATTTCAAATAACATATAACTTCATTGCATTCTCCACCACTAATGCTCCTAGCCAAATTTGGAAAGATTTCAAACAACGTATCGCTCCATTCTATTCTCCACTCTAATGCTCCTAACCAAATTTGGAAAGACTTCTGCCTCTCAAGCCAAGAAATCAATCCTCCTCATGAGATCTTGGTAAAGCCTCGAACGAGTGCTTGTATCCAACACCTTTCTAAGAGTAAACACCATAAACCACACTCTGAAACCTATTGGGAAATAGCTATAGACGATCTCCAACCTCTTCACGTCCACCGGTTCAACAAATTTCTAGTACAACTTCTGTCATCCTTACCTTACAAAGTGTAGAATCGGAAGTCAGTCAGGTTTAGAAAATGAGGGAGACTCACCAACCGCCTCCCAAGCAAATCAAAGAAACTGATGCATGATAGCGAGAAGAGCTCAGTCCATGAATGTGAGCCCAGAGCATTCTTAAGCACCCACATCTACTTTTTGTATCAGACAGTTGTGTTATCATTAGACCCTTCTTTCATAGAACCTCATACTTACTTACACAAGCATGTCCCTTTTAGACTAAATAACACACTACATAACAAGAAAAAAAATATGTGCAATTTAAGATGAAGAAGTTGCAACCTCAGGTGATATAGCGCGATGAATAAGACGTGCATTGTTATGGAGAAAGTTTAATGAATCTGCAACCTGGAGCAAACCATGCTTGACCTCCAACAGTCCCATTTGCTGCACAAAAGCTACAAATCAGTTACAGGAAATTCTATAAATAAATGCACAAAACGTAAAGAATAAGAATGTTCCATTATAAGGCACATATATAAAAATGCTCAGTAGATAACATGTCTTAGCTTAATATTCAACTATACACAAAAATTTATAATAACAGAAAATAGATACTTTTAATAAAATCAAATAAATAAGAAATGTCACACCCTCTCTGCATCGTCATGTTGCAATGGAAGAGATGAAAAAAAAATTAATGTTCTTCAATGAATTGTTTGCAAGTACATAAACCAGAGGACCTCCAATGGAAGATATTGGAGGCACCGTCCTCAAAGATAAGTATGGTTTGAAGATATTTGGGTCGTGGTGAGTACTATGTATTATAGATGTGGTTATGCACCAAAAAATTTATATATTCCACAATTGATAAATATTTATTGACTATCAAGTTAAAACAATTTTATCGCCTGTTTTTAGCTAAAACTAAAATTCCATTGTAGAACTAGTGTTAAAGCAAAAAAAAGCAAGTCGATGCTTACTCATTTTCTCTGTCCAATCCCATGTTTTTATTTTCAATACATCTTTCAACTCAAAGATTCCAACCCTTTAAGACTTTTGTTCCAAAATGTAGACTTCAAAGCTCTACCATCTCTAGGATCTACATGGATCGACATATGTTTTTTCTGCTTTTTTCATCTAGTTATTTATCTATTTTTTGCATCTTTTTTATTATTTCTTCTCTTTATAGTTTTGGTACCATCTTTTTTTATTATTTCTTCTCTTTATAGTTTTGGTACCATCTTTTTTCATCTAGTTATTTATCTATTTTTGGCAAGTTAATGGAGGGTGTAGACGGAGGGGACGACCGTTGAAAACTTGGATGAAGACGGTGAATGAAGATATCATTGAGCTTGGATTAGGTGAGGAAATGTGGGAAGATCGCATTGCTTGGAGAACCAAAATTCATGTAGCCGACCCCGAAAATCTCGGGAATGGGCTTTGATGATGATGATGATGATGATAGATTTGGTACCACGTTCTGGTGTGGGAATGCACCACGTTTTGGATCAAAGTTCTTGGAACATGAGTCTGAGCGGGTTGCAGGAATTAGGTAACTATGTTCTCGAATTTAGACAATGTTATGAACACTGATAAGGGATATCAAGATATTAGATGGAGTCTCTGAGCTCTAGGACATGGATTTTGTGTAACATAATGGGTGTCCTAATTTATCTGGCAGATAACAAAGCATAAAGTAAGCAATCTAAGTTCTGCCAAGCTGAAATCATGGTCTAACTTATCATTCGTGTTATTTTCATTTGAAAACAACGTAGAAATTAAAATTTTGTTATTATATGTAGATATCTGCCACAAAATATTAAGATATAAACTAATTTTAAAATCTTAAAGATGAAATCCATGTAATAGTCAAGGAGTTACTTTTGTAGCTAGTTTCGTAACTAAATTTTATAAGAGAGGGAAAAAAAGTCAAGTACATGTGTCATAGAAAAAAAAATTTATTAGAAAAACAAGAAATTTTATTTATGGGATGTAAAAAAAAATGGGGGGTATTAAAAGGACACTGGATCCCCCAAAACATCAGTACAATTCCAATTAAACATACAAAAAGAAAACTGAATGTCTCACTTCCAACTAAAACCAAAAAAAAAAAAAAATGGAATGTGTTTGAACCTATCCCAATTACATCCCCATAGCCATAAAATAACTTTTTTTTATCTATCCACAACTGGTCAGCTGACTTCATATCTTTGAAGATTCCATTGTTTCTTTCCCACCAAACAATTGCATGGATGCCCCAGATCTATTCCCCAAAAGGAGTCAAAACGTGGAATAAGCTATTGGAGGCATGAATACTACCACCAGAAACAAGGAAAGATGGGCTGAAGGAGCTTGAAGGTTCAAGTCTAAGAGAGATTTGGCCCATAGCTCAGAGACCAAATGTCAGGAGAAGAGGAGCAAGTGATCAATGAACTCCTCTAATCAAAAAGCACATGGTGGTTCAGGATTATGAGGCCTCTCCAATGATGTTATCTATTGTGAGGACTCTACCATGCAAAACAGTCCACAAAAGGAAAGAATCCCTAAGAGGGATTTCAACCAAATGATAAGATGCAACTTGCTGATTCTTGATCAAGGTTAGATTGCTTATTCTTGATCAAGGTTAGAAGGTATCCCTCTAAGAGCCAGAGTTTGCTACCACACTTTCACGGAGAAATTAGAATATCTACCATTCCACAACCACTTGTCTTCATCAAGATGTATATTTTCAGAGGTAGAATCTTGGGATTTCAACGTCATTCAAATTTTTATGGAAATTCCATCCCCAAGTATGGTTGTTCCAAAAATCTTTGATCTTAACTTCTTGATATTAGAACCATTGTTGATGGCTGGAAAGGTTAAGAGGAGTCTCCAATCCATCTATTATGATCCCAGAAATTGATCTGCATACAAACTTTGAGCTTCATAATGTCTTCTAACAAAGACCACCCATAAATAGAATTTAGCCAAGTAAACCGATCTTAAGTCCCAAGTCCATATCTATTAGCTATAACCTGTCTCCATAAAGAATAGGTTTCAACACCAAACCTCCAGATCCATTTGATGAACTAAGCTTTGTTGAATTCTCTAATTATTCTTATTCCCGAACTCCCACAACTTTTGGGTTGACACACTTTCAACCAATTGCCCAGGTGATCTTTTTTATTAGTTGAGGAAGTGCTCCAAAGGAAGTTCCTCACTAATTTCTCATTTCTGTCAATCAGGGTCACACAAACGGACATCACCTGTAATGGAAGCAATAGTGCTTTGGATGAGTATAGTGTGGCCCACTTTAGAAATGTATTTCTTCTTCCAAGTGCTAAGTTTGCAGTCAATTCTTTCGATGATCTCTTCCCATACCCTACTGTTTTAAATGTGACACCTAAAGGAAGCCCCAAATACGGGCAAGGAGAGAACCATTTCTTACACCCCAAAATATTGATCCACTCATCAATCTGTAAAAAATTGAGATTTTGAGATGTTGACCTTGAGACCATAACATACTTGATACTTCAAACCATAAGAAAATGTCTCTCACTTCTAAGACTTCAGCGAGAAGCATTGATGAACAAAACTGTGTCATCAACATAACGATGGATGGGAATGTTTTGGGAGCCTTGAAAAGCTTGAAGACAAGAAAGGATCTCAATCTGTTAGAGCTTTGCAAATGAGAGCTGTAAGTCCCTCATATGCCAGTGAGAAGAGGAGGGGTGAGAGAAGTCAACTTGCCTCAATCTCTAGAGGACTTAAAGTGGCCTGCAGGAAAGCCATTGATAACAAATGAGAAAGATTAGTTGGAAGCAAAGTCTGAACCCAACCCTAACCCTTTTATTTCTGCCCAAACTCAAATAAACTCAATAAGTTTTGAAGAAAATTTCAAGCCACGGAATAAAAGCCTTGTAGAAGTCAACCTTAATCATAATCCCTAGTCTTCATTGCCTAATTCTAAAGTCAAGAATATCATTGGCAACAAGAGCACCATCAATGAGCTCTTTCTTACTGCATTTGATTAAAAGGAAGAGATATTTGTGGGAGAACAACGTTAAGTCTACAAGAAATATCATTGGCAACAAGAACACCATCAATGAGCTTTCTTATCCACTTCAGCAGATCGAAAGGGAGAGATATATGTGGGAGAACAGCATTATGTCACAAGTGACGACTTGTGGAGTCATTTTCTACACAGAAGGGTAAAGAGTGATGGATCTGAAATCCACAATAAGAATAGGAGATGGCTGATGGCTCTTTAATCTTGGGGATCATGGCATGAGAGTGGCGTGTCCCCATTCTAGGAAGCCTCTCTGGTTGAAATCATCCACAATACCCATGATATGCCTCTCTACCAATGATATCTTGCTTCATAAACTCCCATGATTTGAGGAACAGATCACAAGGGAAGCCATCAGACTTCTAAATTTTGCATAACATTTATCATTTCGGATTCAAAATATCACACTGGGGAATGTTGATGTTGCCCCACATCTAAAGTGTTGAAAAGATTGCTATCAATAGAGGGCTACCATAGAAATATGGTGATAGGTATAAATACGTTGCTCTAGAGTATGCTCCCAAAAGCACCCAAAGTTGGAATATCTTTGAAAATATCCCACATATTTCCCCAAAGCCATAAATTAACCTTGATATCCATCCAAAGGATGTCTACATTTGTATGCACCTTCCTACATATTCTATTGTTTCTTTCTCTCCAAATAATTAATAACCCAAGTCAAGGCATGCATAATTCATCCAATCCAAGAATGAGGTTGCAGCAAGGGCATTGATTTTTAATTCGGCAAATCATTTTCTCCAAATAGACTAGGTAAATGGACATGCTCGCATGATGTTGTCAATTGTTTCTTCAATATTTCCACATATACATTGATTTGGGATGATTAGTCCACATCTTTTGATGTTGTCCACTGTGAGGATTCTAAAATTGATGATGGTCCATAGTAGAAAGTGTAGGAAGGATTTCCTTAATCTGGGTCCCTCTGCTCAATTAGGCTGCAGTAACTTGGTGGGCTACCTCTGTGCAGCATTCTTTCCCTGTGAATTGTTTATCCTTCCCAAAGCCACTTGTCTTGATTCCCATCGAGGTAACTGTGTCAGTCACATTTGGAAGGCATTGAGGTTTCTTGTTAAATGGAAGTTCCAGCCAGTTTGATTGTCCTCCTTCACACATAAATCTTTGTTAGTCTCTTGTTTTTTTCTGCATACATTGTAGACAACAGGGAAGCAAGTTTTGAGACATTGCTCTCCCTCCCATTCCTGATTCCATAACTGAATGCTCTCCACTGTGAGCTTCAATAGAATTTTATCCTTCAATGCAACTCTAATAGCTCAATACACCTATAGATAAGAACCACCCATGGGCGGTGATGAGGGCCTGCACAAACTAGTCTTCTAGATCCGCACCATTAATAACTTGAATGTGGAACCAATTGATGCATTTTCCTTTTGGATGCTTCAACTCACATCACATCAAGTGGGAGGACCACTAGGAAATAGTCCCATTTAGGATTCTGCGGAATATAATTATTTGAGCATAGCCAAAGATTAAACCCAAAATGGTATCCCACTGAACGGACAAATTTATATCTAGCTTATAGTCCCTCATTGCTGAGCTAGAGTGTGCTTCTAATCCAATTGCCTAGTTTTCATACTCATTTACCAAAACCTCAAGCTTATACAAAACATTGATCTAACAAGTGTCCACAATCAACAACCCTGAAAAAATCAAATCATTAAAAACTTCTAGGTGAAATAGACAGAGCTACATACCATCCCCTTGAGCTCCTTGGGCACACTAGCAATATTCTCTACAGCACCAAGAGCATTAGCCACCGAGGCGAACAGCGGCTCAGTGACCATAGCCATGGAATTCTTGTTCTCATCTAATCCCTGTACCACATGAACCACCCCAGGATGCCTGAGCCTCACCAGCCTGGCCGCATCAGCCCGAATTATATCAAAGAATGCATCCTCAGCTGCCTTGGAGAGCCCGACCCTTGCCCGAGCCTCGGAGAGAGTCCGCTTGTCGAGGATCCACACGCACACCACAGGGTACTGCGAAGTGGGCGCAGATCCGGTCCGCGACTTGGCCATGTACAGCTTCCATGCGAGCCCCGGTCCGCCCGATCCGATTTGGTCGAGGAGATCGTAGTCTTGCAAGGCTCTTGGACCTGTCACGTCTTGCACTGTTGTGTGGACCGTTTTCTCGATCACTGCTGCCGTCTTCGCTAGGGCTTGAGTGAATGTCTTCATGTTCAGCGCCATCGATTGTGGTTTGAATTGGGGATTTGGGATTTAGGGTTTTGGTTTTGGGAGAAGGAAGAAGATCGATTGGGATTGGGAAATGAACGAAGGAAGGAATGAACCGCTCTTCTTCTCCTTGCTTCGTCGTATTCTTATTCTTCTTCCTGTGCTGTTCTTTCCTGTACTGTCAGCGTGTTTTAGTCATGCTAACTTCTCCAAAGCCCCCGTAAAACTAATCAAAAACTGGAAGAACGACTCCACGCCCTTAAAGTATTGTCTCCCATAATCAAATCAATTATTTTTCTTTCCCACGCCATCTATTTTATTTTTAACACCAACATTTTCTCCCACATCACTAATAAAAATTTTAAATTTTCTCTCTTTTTCCCTCTCTTCATATTTTTTTATTCCCTATTTTTTTTTCTTCCTTTCTTCTCATCCCTCCATCTTTTCTCCATCAGACTCGTCATCATCACCACTACCTCGCTACTATCACTTTTCTCCCTCCCACCATCGCCACTTTTCTCCATCAAGCACCACCCCGCCACCTCTCTCACCCTCCTTGTCTCTGAAAACAGGGTATTATTCCTAACTTTGATTCAACTTATATGCTCGATCGAGATCAATCTCAAGCTCATTAAACACGAAATTGTAGTACTATGGGTTGTCTAATAAACACAATTTGAATCACTTGAAAATGTTTTCAAAAAAGCAAGTTATGGTCATTTTACTAAAGTCGTGCAAATTTGTCTTACAATAAAAATGAGGTAGTGTCTCCGACTTTTGGCCAACTTATATGCTCAATCGAGACCGATTTTCAGCTTTATCAAAACATGAAAATTGTAGTACTCCGAGTTATTTAATAAACACAATTTGAATCAATTGAAAATGTTTGAAATGAGAAAGTTAGGACCATTTTACTAAAATCACGCAAATATGTCCGAAAAAAATATGTTTTCACCCAATCCTTGTGATCAGCTTGAGAATTGGTCTCGATCGAACACATAAGTTGGCTGAAAGTCAGGGACACTACCCATTTTCATTGCAAGACTGAATTGCGCGACTTTATTAAAATAACCATAACTTGTTCATTTCAAAACATTTTCAAGTGATTCAAATTATGTTTATTAGATAACTCAGAGTACTACAATTTTTGTGTTTTGATAAGCTTGAGAATCGGTATCAATTGAGGATTTAAATTGGTTGAAAGTTACCCTATTTTTATGTTACTGATATTTTTCAAAAAAAGTTTTTTGGGTGGTATGGGTGGGTAGGAAAAAAAATACATAGTGGTGTGAGACAGTACTTTAGGTGGTGTGGAGTAGTCGCTGCCAAACTGGAATTGGCCTCGGGAAGACTCATTTGGATAGGTTGGGATTGGGGTGCATTTTCACGGATATTTGCCCTATCTTGAATAGGGCGGATTTGAGTTCTATAAATGAATTTCGGTACGGATTTGAAATCCAAATGTATCCATCATGGTTTTCGTTGGATCCACCCCACGGATATCCATCTAAACTATATAACAAACGCTCCTCTTAGTAACAGTGGAAGCGTGTCTTCATTCTGATATTTCAAATGCCCAAAATGCCCTCCCAATTCCTTTCTTATTACAATAATAAACAAATTGTAGGTGAAAAGTCACAGGGGTATTTTTGTAATTTAAAATAAAAATCACTATTACACATGTGTATCTTTTTACCCTCCAATTCAGATGATTTATAATTAAATCTAACCCCTCCCAAATATTATTAATTATAGAAAAGTCCCTAACATAATTTACTTGAAGCCCCTCAATTATCTATAAATTATAATAACCATTACATGTAACAATAATATTTCCCATTTTTCCTTCATATTTCATAATTCTTACAATCCAAACCAGCCCCCCTCTTAAACATTAATAAATTACGTCCCTCACATTATTTATTTAAATTATTTATAATCATCTATTAATCATAAAAAGACCCTTAAAACTAACATTTTTATTTTCCATTTTTCCATCCACATATCATATTCTTACAATCAAAACCAACCCCTTTCAAACATTGATAAATTATACTTAAGCCCCTAACATCATGATTTATTTGAAGCCTTCTAATTATTCATAAACTATACATAAAGCCTTAGAATTATAAATAAATATTTTTGATGGAGTCGATTTTCACTCCCTGCTTGACCTGCTGACCTGCACAAGGAATGCACGTGAGCCACGGACCACCGTTGTGGTAGCCGATGACACTCCGATGCTAAAGTCAAACAGGGATCTGAGGAATGAGTAATGTTGTAAACATGGAATTTGTAGTGTACATTAGCTTACCAACCTCATGTCTTATTTATAGTGTTGAAGTCCTGGTTCAACTAGGCCATCGGTGACGTAGTTTAAGGAATGAGATCTTCTTGGAGATCCTTCTCTAATTAGGAGTTGTGCTGTGGAGGGAAGTTTTCCTATTAGACTTGTGCTCCTAGATACGCGGGAGATGGTTCCCAATTGGAGTGTTGTCCATAGATGAAAGTTTTCATGTACGACGTATACTCAGGTATTTGTTTCCTAGTTGGAAACAAAGTGCTGCTGGCTTGCCTGTCTGAAGCTGATCCCCGAGATACTTGCCTTAATAGGTCTTATGGGTATTGGGGTGGTTGTGAGACGTGTGAGCTTAGCAGGTTGTGGTAATTTGGGTCTGTTTGGCAGATTGCGTTGTGCGGGCATTAAGCCGCTTGGGGTCGGATCAGTGGGGCTAACGCTTAGGCTCGTTATTCCTCGAGATCATCATAACACGTGTACGGTGTAGAAGAGATGATGTTTCGATATATCATTAGTTGCTCGCCCCGAGTTAGTGAGCCATCGTATCGGTCCACTAAGTCGCTTCTTGAAAAAATTTGTTGCTCATGATGATTGAGTCTGAACCATTACTTGAGCAGCGCGCTCCATTAATGAAGCGTACGTCGGTTCAGTGGAGAAAAGGCGAGAATCAATCCCTATATAGATCTCCTTTTCTGCAGAGATTGACTCTTCCATTTCTTCGTTTTTAGAGACTTCGTTCTATTCAACTTTTAACTGAAAACTTATTCATTTTTTTCATGGCTTGCCAAAATCACCTTGATGATGAGCTTTTTGCCAGGGCCTCTAGTTCTTTGAAGATAGGTTGGCTTCCGAATCGAGCCTGACTGAGATTCGGAAGACATATGGGGTCCCTTGAAACCTGCCACTCTACACCTTGAGTAATGGTTAGACGCCAATGTTCCCTCCCGAAGGATTCGTCTGTTTGCACCGCGGCATGCTTCAAACTGATGTCCATTTTCCTGTGAATGACGAGATTTGGGGCATTCTGGAATTTCTTTGAATCGTTTCTGCCCAGTTGGTATCGAATGGGTACATGACCATTCTTCTTATATTGATCAGGGCAAAGGATGTTGGCGTCCGTGTGACTCCAAGGGTGATTCAGTTAGTGACTTTTCCTCGGCTGAATGATCACGTAGTGTGCAAGATGACGTCGCCGACTTGCTTCGGGAAACTGCCGAATGACTTTAAATTCTGGCAGAAATTATGCCTCCTGGCCCCTTCATATTCGAAGTACTTCAAATTCAATGGTCGCCCGCTTGAGCGGGAGTTCAAGCCACTTCGTAAGTATAGTTTTGTCCTTTGTTTCCATTGTGCTGATTGTATGATAATCGTTGCGTGTGTTCTTTGTAGGGTGATTCCCCACTACTCCTCTTTATCCAGAAGAAAAAGTCACTATGAAGGCATTCTGTGACATACCTTGGTTGTGTGTGGAGGACGTTATATGTCCTTGTCAACTTTAGCCGCAGTAGGTAGTGGGCCTACTGGCACGAGGCTCTATCTTTTCAGAGCGTCGAAGGTTAAGTCTGAAGGTGGAGCCCCTTCCAAGAAGAGGAAGGCCTCCAAAGTTAAGGCTCCCACCCTACCAGACACAGATGGGCTTTTTGTGACACTTGTTTCCTTCATAAGCTCAAAGAGGTCTCGCACTAGGGCCGAACCGACTTCCAAACGGCCTGCTTCGTTGACGGAGGGGCGTGATTTCGATCTGTCTACGAAGGCGGAGGTTGTAGCATCTGAATTGGAGAAGGACCACCTACGACTGGCAAGGGGTTGATGATGCGTCGAAGTTTAGTATCGAGCAGGCTGCAGCTTTGAACAAGAAGCTGATATTGGCCACGGTGGCGGCATATATTGGTAATGAACAATCCAAAATTGTTTTACTGGAAAGTTCTAATGGAGATTTGCCTATGGTCCCGGAGGTCGATTGTCCTACTGGCGGATCGTCTGATAGTGGTTGTTCCAGCATGAACCGTCCTTCCCTTAGCCCGCATTGCCTTACATCTTGTTCCAGGCCGTATATCAAGGTAATGGAGGGTCTGCTAGACAATTCCCTTCCTTATCTCCTTCCAGAATGTACTGAGCTGGCTAGCAATAAAGGGTTGGCTGCTGGTGACAAAGGGAAGGTTGTAGATGAGGGCCCAGGTGTGGTGGATACTACAAAGGGGGGTGCTTGGCATAATTCGGCATTCGGGGGAGCTTCATCCGAATGCATGGATGAGTTTGTTTGCTTCGAAAGTAGTGAAGATGAGCAACAAGGTCTGACATCAGGAGGTTGACAATGATTATGCTTCAAGGAAGCATATAAGCAGACGTTGTTGGCTGGCGAACTGTGCTCCGAAGCCCAATGGGGATGCGCTGGAGGAGCGCATGGACAAAGGGTTGAAACATCACATGCTGGGGATATCTCATCTGAGCCAAGTGGTCGTCACTGGGATGAAAGTTGAGACAGCTCGTGAGCGGGTGTACACCATGGAGCATGTCTTTTCAAATATGTAGAAGTCGTATTCTGATGCACTATTTGAGATTGAATCGCTGAGAAAGTAGGTCGAAGAGAGAAGGTTGGAACAGTCACTCGTTGATGCTGAGACTCAGAAGGTTCGTTTGGAAGCCCTTGCGTCTGATTGAGCAGAGGCAGTGTCCGTAAGGGACATCCAGAAAAGAGTTGAACCTGATCTGCCATGATCTAGAAGTGGCGCAAGAAGTTGTGGCTAAGATGCGCTCCGAGTTGCAGTCTCTTGCTGAGGAGAACACCATGAAAAAATCTGAGTGGGTCATCCAAAGGTAGCAGTTAGAGGTCGACGTGGAATTTAACGCTTAGGAAGCAAGGAAAGCTAAGGACCAACTTCTCCTGGAGCAACACGAACTTAGCGCAGTTAAAAGTAGTCTGATTACTGAACATTCTTAGACTGATGCGTCGACAGACAAGCTAGAGCTACTGAAGCATGAACTTGATGAAGCAAAGGCACGTGAAGAAGAGCTTCTCAATGCGCAAGACACGTGCTAATTCCGCAGAATCGTGCATTGGAGGTTAGAACTATTGGCGCTAATGAAATAAGAACACCCGGAATGGGACCTTGCTTATTACAAGAAGGTGTCTTTTGCAGACTTCGGAGTGATCTCTGAGTTGTTAGAGAAAGAAGATGATCCGGATCATGAGACTCAAGCTGAGGCACGCGTGGATGCAACTGTTGTTTCTTCTCCTGTTAAGCTTAGTTCTCTTATAATAGCACCTCTTCCTGACGAGGAGTAAATCTGTATTTTTTGTTTTAATTATTAATGAAAACATGTTTCTTTTGAGTATGTTTTGTACCTGTATTCTATTTGGTTTCCCTATTGCATGTTCCCAATTTCTCCATCGGGCGGAAAAGTGCTGATTAGACTCCTACTTACTAAACCATCACCAATTTCGCGCGGTGAACTAGGCATCGGGATGAACCAGAATTCATCGTCATCAATTGAAACTAACTGAGCTTGCCAGGCTAGGTTGGGGCTCCGCCTGTTACAAGTGTGCGAGCGTACTTCCATGGACAAATTGCATTGTGCGGATTAGTTTTCACTATTTCCAGTGAAAATTTCTTTCTTTCAAAAAATGTACATTAAATCAGCTAGTGATATGTAGGTGTGCTCCATGTGTCAAGAGTGACCAGGCCTCCACTACTTGCGACAGCGCACGTGGTAGAATGTCGCTTGGATAGTGGGTCGAGCCGATGGGCCCATATAATAAGAAGAGGAACCAAGGATGTGATTTCGCAAAATTTTAATGAAATTTTTGAAATTACGAAAAGAAAAAGGGCGAAATTAAAAGTTACATTTTTTCGAGGGTTTTTCGAATAATTTTTAGATCTTTTCGTTAATTTCGAAAAAAAAATTCGTAAATTTCGTTTTTTCCGTAAAAATACAAAACTCAGCTACCAAAAATTACATTTTTTCAATGGTATTTTTCAAAAAATTTTGAAGTTTTTTTTTGTATTATCAATTCTTCTAATTATTTATTGATTTTTAAAACAACCCCCTTGATTTTCTAATTATCATTTCTTCTACTTATATATTCATTTTTGAAACTCTGATTTTCAAATTATATATTGATTTCATGTTTGTTTCATTTCTTGGTATTTAGGCTTTATTTAATATGTTTAATAGATTTATTTACTTGCATCTATTTTTTCACATTTTCATATACCCTCGAAATTCATTATCATATTTTTTATGTATCATCGAAATTTTTACGTTTTTTCTTTACACATCGTAATATTTCTTAAAATCAAGATACCGAAATGAACTTAAAAAACAAAATCACAATCCTTGAGAGGAACTTGGTCCTGTCGCGGGATCGTGGTGCCACGTGTACAATGTAGATTGCATGGTGTCACGCGTATGGTGTTGATTGCGAGACGGTAGAGTATCAGTTACCACCCTCAATTAATGGGGTTGTGTGCAACATCATTAATTGATTGAACGTGGACCTGTGCGGTTTCCTTGGGAACTGGCTTCCTCATTTCCCATATGGTATTCAATGTTGATGCTTCTGTTTGGTGATCCACTTCGTCTATATAGTGAAGTTCCTTCACCGTTATAGGTATCATCTTCTATAGAGTGCACTCTTCTACTAAGAGAATATGCTTTGGATTTTCCAACGGCTAAAGGAAAATCTTCTCCATCGGAGTGTTCGGATGTTCTGACAGCTGCGCCGATGAGTCTTGATAAGACATGCTATTGTGTGTGGTCACCTGCTCTGGGTGAGCACCCGATTGGTTCGCTGAGACCGTAATTTCTTTTAATATTTCGTAAAATAAGTACAGACTTCCCCTCAAGGGACGAGTCTGTCGTTTATTTGTTGGTGCTTCAATGGTGCCTTGTGCCATTCTGTCTGTTGGGAGACACTCCCTGCAACTAGTTTATGGTTGGTTGTAGCGTTGGCGGATGCGGCTTTGCTTCCGGGGATGGTATCGCTCAGTCACCTCGAGTATTGCACATGGAATAAGTGTCCCCGTTTGGCAGCACTGTGAGACCTCAACTGTCTTGTTGCTTGTGGACACCCTTGTATGTCCTCTCTACCTCCTTCGGGAGGTCGGATGCCGAAATGAAGATGTCTACAACTCATTGTTAGTTTCATATTGCCGGAGCAATGGACCGAGCTTGTCCTTTTAACATCTTTTGTACATTTGCCCTTGTTTGTGGTTCATCTTCTTCAGAGAAGTCGCAGAGCGGAACTGTAAGATGGCACTGTCGTTTACCCTGGGTACCCTTGCTGTCACTTTTGAGTCCTATTCTGGAATCAGACTGTTTAAGTGAGTCTTCACTGTACATCGCATCAGAATCGCATGTTTGTAGTTTGTAATCTTTTGTACCCATCGTCTGGACGATAGTTGTTACATCTTTCCAGTAATCAATAGAGTGTGTTTGCATAATTCTCTTTTATTTCTGTAATGAGTGCAAATCACATAAACTCCTAATAATTAAAACTCTAAACTGACTACTCAAAGAAAACTAAACAATTGGATAGATTCATTGTTGGCGGAGAGAGGTTGATCCGACCCTGAAGTGGATTCGCATGGCCCTTGCTTGGATCGTAAGTACCTTTGGCGAATTGTCAAGTTTTGCCGACGCCGTTGAGGTTACTGAAGAGTAAACGTTGCGTGGGAGGTCCCTTCCGCACCCAATGACCATTGTGGGGTTCTGCTCTCGTTTGCAATGACCTCTCCGCTAGGCCTGACGTCTTGTCGGACTAGAGGGCGAATTGCTCCTCTAATGCTGGACTGCCCTCCGTCGCTAAGTTGAATCACTGCTACTGGGTCTTTGTCCCCAATTTCTTAGTCTGGCTCCTGTTCAACTTGTCTGACAGTCCCCATGAATTGTCCCTTCTAAGTCGTTGGCAGTGTACTTGACGCACTGGTGAAGGGTGGAGACTACTATTTCCATCTGGTGAAGGTAGGGCCTTCCCAAGATGAGGTTATAGGTAGACGGTGCGTCTACCACCATGAAGTCTAGGAACAAGACCTTCCTTAGTCGTGGCTCTCTTGCCACCACTTTTAGCCTTATCTTCCCAATCGAAAAACACTTTTCTCCACTGAATCCGATCAGCGGGTAGCCGAAAGGTGTAACTTTCTCCTCCTTGAGGTCCATGCTGCGGAATGCGTTGTAGAATAGGACGTTTAGAGAGCTTCCCGTGTCCACCAGGGCCCTCTTCACATCCCACCATGCAATAGATACCAAAATGATAAGAGTGTCATTGTGCGGTGCACAAACACCTTCGAGGTCCGTATCTGTGAAAGTCAAGGCAAGGATGGGGTTTTGCATTCGCGAGTAATATATGCGTTTGTCTTCTCCAAGGATTGTGATTTTGTGAAATTATACGAAATTTTCGTTATTTTTAAATTACAAAAAGAAAAAAGGCGAAAGAAAAAAGTTTCAAGATTTTTTTGTAAATTTCGGGGATTTTTCGCAAATTTCGGGGTTTTTTCATAAATTTTGTGTTTTTTTTTCTAATTATCATTTATTCTAATATTTATTGATTTTTTAAACCACCCCTTAATTTACTAATTAACATTTCTTCTTATATATTGATTTTTGAAACTAACCCAATTATAGGTATTTTGGTTTCATTTAATGTGTCTAATACATTTATTTACTTTCATCTTATTTTTCACATATTTAATACACCCTCGAAATTCATTATATATATATTTCATTTATCCTCAAAATTTTTACGTTTTTTCTTTACACGTTGAAATATTTCTAGAAATACTTCTTAAAATCAGGAGACATAAATTATCTCGAAAAACGAAATCACAATCCTTGGTCCTTTCTAGTATGCTGTGTCAGCATCTCAAGGAGTGTCCGCTTTAGGGACTTGTTGGATTGTTATTCTTCTGACCCGACTTAGTGAAAGACATATATGATGCTTACGGTCTCCTTATCGATTTCTTTGACTGTCTCTCCCCTTTCCCTGGTTTGGTCCTGCCTTTTCTCCGAACTCATGAACTCCTTCAGCTTGCCCTTGCGAATCCAGTACTCGATCTAGTACCTTAGACTCTTGCAGTTGTTGGTGTTGTGGCCACCCTCCTTGTGGTATGAGCAATACTTGTTGTTGTCGCGTTTGGAGGCATCTCCATGCTGTTTCGGGGGCCATTTCAGATCTTTCCAGTTTTTCATGGAATTAAGGACATCCGACAAGCTAGAGTTGAGGGGGTCATGGCACTGGATTCGACATAGTTGGCAGATTTCTCTAGCCTGGCCAGACCAGAATCCGACCTGTCGTCGTGGCGCTTCCGTTTGCCTTTATCTTCGTCTTCTCGCTTCTTTCCCTCATTTCTGTCTTTAGAAACGGAGGGGTTCTTCTCTACTTTAGTTTCATTCTTTATTGTTCTCATTTCTTCAAAGGTGATGTACCTCTAAGCGCCCTTTAAGAGTTCTGCCATATCTAACCAGGGTTCCAAAGTGAGGAAGTTGTAAAACTTTCCCTTTCTTAGACCCACAGTAAAAGCCGAAATGGTGGTGTAAAAGCCGAAATGGTGGTATCGTTGTTGCAGCCATCAATGAATGTAAGCTCGTCATTAAAGCACGTGACATATTCCCTTAGCATTTCGCTTGAATTCTGCCTCAGGGAGAGTATATAGTGCAGGCCTTTCCTGATCCATTGGCTACCAACAAAGCGTGTCAAAAATTCCTTGGCCAGTGTCTTGAATGAGTCGATTGACTTTGGCGGGAGGCTATGGAACTATGTCAGCACTGACTTCTTCAGGCTAGTATGGAACGTTTTGCACATCACCGATTCAGAACTTTCTTTGAGTGACGTTTCATGTTGATAATGGTGCAAGTGATCGAATGGGTCACCCGTCCCGTCATAGAACTCAAGCTTTGGAGGGCTGAATTTTTTTTGGCAAGGCCTCATTCATGATGTGGTCCACGAACAGGGCAATAGAGAGGCAGTATAACACGTCTGGGTCGTGAGGCCTTTGGCAGAGGGGGTTCTGTGTCGAGTCTGTCTACCCTGAGAGTTGGGTCTCCGTTGACCGCGCCGCCACCTCTAGTCCAGTGAGAACTAGCAGGGGCTTGACTCTCTTATGCTTGCTCTCTGTTGTTATATGGAGATTGAGACACAAGTTGCTCCTGATCTCTATCGGCGGGTGGAAGGCTATGCTGAACGAGAATCTCCATTGCTTTAGCAGATCTATCCTTGGGTCTGTCGTTGTTGCTGCTGGTGCGGGGATGTAAGCTTGCTACCCTTGTGTTACCACTGACACCGCTGGAAGAGGTGGTATAACGCCAGTTTCAGCATTTGACGTGTTCCTCTGCTCTCCATTGTTGCGGGATCTGGTGGTCACCATCTTCTTGAACTTTGAAGAGAGATGATGTTAGTGTTTTGCTAGGAACTCTGTCATTCCCACGAACGGCGCCAAACTGAGGCCGTCGATTTCGCTTCGTGCTTGATTTGCTGACTTGCACAAGGAACGCACGTGAGCCACAAACCACCGTTGTGGTGGTCGATGGCATGCTGATAGTAAAGTCAGACAGAGATTTGAGGAACGAGTAATGTTGTAAACAAGGAATTTGTAGTGTACCTTAGCTTACCAACCTCATTTCTTATTTATAGTGCTAGAGTCCTGGTTGGACCAGGCCATCTGTGGCGTAGTTTAGGGAAGAATATCTTCTTGGAGATCTTTATCTAATTAGGAGTTGGGCTGTGGAGGGAACTTTCCTGGTTAGCCCTGTGCTCCTAGATACGCGAGAAATAGTTTCTAATTGAAGTGTTGTCCATAGATGGATGTTCCAATTGGAGTCTTTCCCACGGACGGCGTCAAAGTGATGCAGTCGATTTTCGCTACCTGCTTGACCTGCACAAGAAACGCATGTGATCCATAGACCACCGTTGTGGTGGCCGATGACACTCCGATGCTAAAGTCAGACATAGATATGAGGAAGGAGTAATGTTGTAAACATGGAATTTGTAGCGTACCTTAGCTTACCAACCTCATGTCTGATTTATAGTGTTGAAGTCCTGGTTCGACCAGGCCATTGGTGGCGTAGTTTAGGGAATGAAATCTTCTTGGATATCCTTATCTAATTAGGAGTTGTGCTTTGAAGGAAAGTTTCCCTGTTAGACTTGTTCTCCTAGATACGCGGGAGATAATTCCAATTGGAGTGTTGTCCATAGATGGAAGTTTCCATGTACGATGTATACTCTGGTATTTGCTTCCTTTGAAAACAAAGTGCTACTGGCTTGCCTGTCTGAAGCTGATCCCCGAGATACTTGCCATAATAGGTCTTACGGGTATTGGGGATGGCTGTGAGACATGTGGGCATAGCAGGATGTAGTAATTTGGGTCTGTCTCGCGGACTGCATTGTGCGGGCTTGAGCCGCTTGGGCCGGATCAGTGTTGGGCTGACGTTGGGGCTTGTTATTCCTCGAGATCATCATGACACGTCTACGGTGTAAAAGAGATGACGTTTCAACATATCATCAATTTTGTTTAAAAATTCAATAATAATTTTTTACTTATTATTAAATTGTTGTAATAAAATAAATAAGTACTGAATATTCGTGCTCTACCCTAGTTTATATAATGTTATTACTAAAATACTTTTGACAAATAATAACCCAAAATCCTAAATTTCCCCCTCCATCACCTCTCCTCACCATCACAGACTCACAACAACCCCTCCCCTCCGCCACTCCAGCTCCACGCCTCCACATGACTGCCACCAGCCACCGCTATCCACCGATACCGTCCACTTCTTGTTCTTCAGTTCAGTGTGACAACCCAAACAAAAAAAATCAAATTTGAGTTGGATTTCATCAACCCCTTTGCATCTCATCCAAATTAAACTACAAATGGAAATAAATCAAATCCAATAAAGAGAAAGAAACATATTTGAGAGAGGAAGGAAATGTGATATTCCCGCTATGAAGAGAGAACCAAATGACCTCCTTTGGCCAGTGTTCGAGCACACTCTCTTTATCTCTCGTTCGGTCTCTTTCGTCCAAAGGAAGATATCATACTTATATAAAATGCACGAAACTGAAGTCTAGGAAGCCAATCAATCAGGTCACTATATGGATACAAAGTAAATAAGCACTCAGATGATTAAACACATGGTCCTAGTCTTAGTTTCCTTCAAGTCCAAGATGGTTTGTTTGAGTTTGATTGATAACATGAACATGTTCTCTCTCTTGTCTGATCTCTCTCTCCGAGCTAGCAAAGTTGCGTTCTATATCTCTCGTCCGAATTCTCAGTTGGTCTGATTTTGACGAAGATTCAATGCTATTGGTGAGGATTTTGTGGGTTGCATGTGAAAATGTTTTATCTGGCGAAGATGGAGGGGGTGTTTGATCTAAAAACAATTTATTTTTTTAATGGTTAAAAGGGCTAGCGGATAATAGTTATCCGTGACGGAGTGGGGATGGTTTATTTTTTTAATAAGCGGTTATTCGGGACGGGGAATGATTTGCCCCATTACCATCCCCAATTTGGATTAGGTCGCGACTGTTTGACATCACCATTTCTCTTATTTGACACCACCACCCCCACCTTTCTGTCTAACACCACCACATGCTCTTTAGCACCATAATGTAAACTCTAATTCTCAAAATTTCTCTTTCCGCTCTCTCTCCCAACTCTCAACAGATTTCCCCCCATTCCCAAATTTTGATTCATCTTCCCTCCCACCCCGCTCCCTCCATTAACTTCACATTTTTAAGTAACCAAACCCCTTCTTCTACCACTACACTCTATTTTAAAAGCCAAACAAAATGAGAGGTTGTGTGTGCGATTCGCTTAAATGAAAGGTTGTGTGTGCGATTTGGTGCGTGTTGGTGATTGTGTGTTTGATTTGGTGTCTGTGTGTGTGAGTTGGTGATTTTGTGGGCATGACTGTGTTTGTGTAATCAATAGTGTGCTGCGACATTTTGGTTCGTTGGTTGGTTGTTCATTGTCTCGTTACGAAACACACAAAGTCATTAAGATATTTTGAAATCGAACTCAACTTAAAATCATACTAAAAAATCTATTGCTCCCGAAACACCTCGCACAAGTAGAGATTCATGCGAACACAACAAACGCCATTGCACAGTCAATATGAAAAACCCACTCGCAGTCGCCTGCGTGATCTCGTTTAAGTGGTTTGCACGAGCCTCTGCAAATCTTCGACTAGAACTCGCGTGTACGAGTTCTTTTTGCCTGTATAATGCCCTATTTTTGCGACTAAATGTAATTTATATTATTTTTTCAATATTAAGATAATGGATTATTTATACAGTTTTATTTTTATCTTTTTCAATGTTCAGTGTAGCAACGACGAACGAAGACGTTGTGTCTTCTTTGGTTGGTGGTGGTGTCGATGATCCAGTTGATTGACGACATATAGCCTAAAAGTCATTGCGGAAAAGGTTAAACAATATAGGATGAGAGAAAACAATAGAGGATGGAAAAAGGCGAGAAGATGAGGGGGATGAAATTCAAAGCGAATTTATTAATCATGACGAAGTGGTGAGACGGATAATTCAATCACAGAGTCAAAGTGGAATGGGTGGTGAGGGTGTTGTACATGAGGATGAGGTAGAGGAGGAAGGAGAGGAAGATGATGATGGGGATGAAGAGGAGCCAGTTGTTCCTGTTGAACCTGGTTTCGGTGAAAAAGATGAGAGTGATTTATATCCTGGGGTCCTAAGGATGATTTGATATGAAAGGATTACTTTGAACATGTTTCTAGCCCATTTGGGATGGTGAAGAGGTAATTATAATATTTTTTAGTTCTTAAAATATATAAATGTTCTTGTTTTTATATTATTTGAAAACTGAATATTTTTTGTTATTGTTTGTTGTATTTAGGAACGAGGAAAATTGAGACGTTAGCATCAATTAATTTTTTTTTAGATTGGAAGTTAAGAGAGGAGTCGAAAGAAGTAAGGATAACCATTTATAAGAGTGGTGTTTGACCATTGATCGACTATTGTAACGAATCATGTCGATATGGTGACTATTTGCGCTTTCGTATAGAGATGGCAACCTGAGACCAACATTTTTCATCTACCTTTTGAAGAGATGACGATCATCTTGGACGACGTTCATTGTATCACTCATTTGTCAATTGTTGGTAAGCTTGTTATTGTGAAAATGTAAGATGAAGGCAAAAAAATGTGTTAAACTATTGGTAAATGGTTTGAGCATTAAACAAGGGAATTATAGAAGCATGTCTAGAAGAATAATACTTTTGTGGAGATGAAGTTTGTTAAGGATAATTGTCGTCGAAAACCAAAGGCAACTGATAAAAAAATAAAAAAACCAACAAGCTGTTAGGGGTAGGGTTGGGCCGGTCCGGTTAACCGACTCGAATAGCCAAAACCGAGGACCGGACCGGGGTTTTATAAAATGGATTTTTATTGACTGAGCCCTTCTTCATTCTGATAGTGGTGTGTCTGTGTGCTCTGCATTGACTTGACTTGGTTAGTTGGTATTTTAGAAAGAGTTTTTGAGGTTTCCATCTGTTTGTTGAACGACATCGGTGGTGATTGATCTGATTATCAACAGGGAGTGCAACAGCGGGTCCGTGAATTCACAGTTGATTTTTCTTTGATCTTTGCGATTGGCAATTGTTTCGATTGTCCGTGAATTAAAGAGAAGGATGAGAAAGGCATGAGTGGGTCATGAGTCTATCGGAAGCAAACACAACAATGACGATGGCATCGGTGAGTGTGGCCATGGCATTGGTAGTGGTGGTGGTTCGTCGTGAAGAAGAAATATGAGAGAGAAGAAAGAAGTAACGAGTTTTGAGTTACTTTTGAGTTGGGTTTTTTTATGTTGGGTATAAATATAATATAGTTTGGGTCGGGCTTTTGATGTTGGAGGGGTATAGTTTGGGTTGGCTTTGAAAAAAAACTATGTATTTAGTTTTTGTAAATATTCGAGCCGGGCCGATTAATCGGTGGTTTTTGAAAACTGGAACCAAGGACCTGACCAAACTTTCAAGTCGGAACAAAAATTGGACCGAAAATAAACTTTTTTTTAAGAAAAACCAAACCGATTGGGCCGGTCTGGGTCGATTCTCGTTTTGATTTTTCAGACTAAAATAAACTTTTTCAGACTATCTTTACTGATGAGACTAGAATAAAGGTTTGCATTGAATATTTAAGTTGCTGATGAAGATGGACAATGTTGGGACATTTACACGGGGCCTAGGTACTTTGATGTTCTTGTATTGTCTATTGAAGTGTGCTACAAAAGCGGGTACCAGACAAATATCTAGATCTTTGCCGCTTTTGAATGTATTTTTATACTTTATTCTTCAGTTAATTACCCTTTAATTATTTAAGATATTTCACTAATTAATTTTATGTTTTTTTTTCTTTTTCTTTTATAGGATTGAATATATGAAAATTTTAGGCTTTAAGATAATGTCAATGCTTTGTGGATGATAATGTCTCCCACCATGGCAAAGTGAGAATGCCCCCAACTTGTAGGGGCCATGAATAAAAAAATCAACACTCTCAGGGAACATCTCGATGGCATGTCTCCCGAGGAAGTAAAATTTAGTAATTAAGTAAAACTTTGATCCCATCTTGTCTTTCCCATAAATTGTTTTGATTTTTCTTTCATAATTTAGTAACATTAATGTTTGTATAATCAGATCATTTAGGACATTTGTGTGAAATCAAAGCAAATAATTTTGTTGCATAGCATCACATGGTTCCAAGGCTGTTTATTATGCTCTGACGTCACAAAACTCTATTACCAAAATATAGTTATGAGACAGAAGGGAAGAGTTCAGGTGAATCTAAATCCCCCATTCGAGTCAAAATGAAGAATAGAGGTCGATCAACAAGAACTACTCGGTGAAACATGAGATACTTGTGTCGTTCACTGAAACTTAGGAGAATCATCTCGTGTCAAGTCACAACCAAGGTGCACCAGTGACGCATCCTTGGGAGTGCAGTGAGGAGTATTTGGAGTGGTCTATCACAATAGTCATCCTTTCATTCAACCAACGAAGAATTTGATAACTCATTCCATCGAACACTACGGTAATTTAACTAGAACAAATTTGCCTACATGGAAATACAAGTTTTCATTCTTTAACTAAGATAAAATGGTTTTTTTTGCAGACCAAGGCGATTGATGAGGCTTTTAAGTTGCTCAAAGTCTCTATGATGAATGCGAAAATGTTGATAAGAAAGTATGTGACTTTCTACAAATCAAAGAAAGCTTTTATAAACTCGTTCCACCCCTCATTATTCTTAAAGTGTTTTTTTTGCAGTTTTCTCAACATTTATTTTACGTGTCACGTGCACAACAATCTCATTGCTCTGAGAAAGAATCACTCAATGACTTTGATCAAACCAAACTCATTTTGTCAGTGACAAACATGGTTGGCAAGTTGTCTCGCTAAAAAATCCCCAATAAATTTTCCAATGTCCATGCGTACGACTCTTCCTTCTGCGAACACATAAAATAACTTGCAATATTGAAATCCTTCCTGGTCGGCGTAACACCCACAATCTCAAATAACAACATTTTATAGTGATTGGTTTTATAATTGCAATCAATAAACATCACTGATGGAAAACATTTAGCTAGTTGAACTGACACAGAATGCGCCCAGAAAATATTGGTCAATTTATTCTCCTCATCCACATTATGTCATTCGATATAATTATTCTCGTTCAACAAGTGCATAGTACTTTGCAAAGTCGGTTATCCCTTGTAGTTGAAGTGTTTTTAGTCGAGCAATGACATTGTAAATAGTTTTTAAATAGGAGACGTTGTTATGAAAATCTCTTTCATACAAGATGAACCGAGGGGCGACACCCAACGTCATCATATTATACAAAAATATTATCTCTGTTTCATTCAATATGCCACCAAAGGAATGACCAAAGAGTGATATTGCTCAAGGATGAGTGTGGGTTTCACATGTGACTTGCAACTTCCAACGATCATTACCTTGTGGCACCCTTCTCAACTGAAAAGAGCAACTAATCTTCATTGTACTGTTTGATCGACCATTGCCACTATCAACCTTATTATTGCACATTTGTTTTTTTAGCTTCCCTTCCCTCTAACACCCAAAACTGATCTTTCCTTTACGTCTATTATCAGCGGGTTTTGATTTAGAGATAATTACATAGTTGTTATTATCTCTCTATCAACGCCTTGGCACCAAGCTATCAAGGCCGACCTCGATGGGAACACCTACAAAAAAACATGTTAGGAAGAGCAATAAACTTGTTAGGAAAAGAAATAGACTTGTGAAAATGGTTATACACAAATTAATCGTACCTCTTTTGTAAGAAAAAAATCATCATTGTCGACTACCTCTTCTAGTGCTATTTCCTCCCCATGGCTATTGGCCTCACGATTACCCTCACTTGTCTCACCATTTGTATCGACATTCCTTTCAACATGATGATCATCCTTTTACATTAAGTATATCAAACAAATTATAATGAAAATCATATATTAAGTAATGTCATTAAGAAAATGATTAAGACAATGGTCACCTTTAGAAGATTGGTCTCTTCCAAATATGCTTGAACTAATTTTGGGTTATCAACATCGTCCGGAGGCATATCGAAATTTATTACATCAATGAGATTATCCTAAGTACAAAATAACCACGAACTTATAAGTGAATTTAAAAATCGACAAACAACAACAACAACCAACATTATCAAACTAATCCTTAAAAAAGGAAATACAGATGAAATTATCTACTAAAATCGACAAACATAAACAAATAAGTTTTAGAAAAGAAAAATCCACTCGCCACAACAACAATTAACAAATAATCCTAACAATAACAATGTGACTTCAGATATAAATGAAAGAGAAAATTAAACATGATATTAAAATAATCACAACAACAAAAATAAATTCATGCAAGTTCATCTCAAGTAGAGGGTGCTACTTCAAGTGGAATGGGTTGTTCTTCCTCAGAAAATCGTTCATCTTCAACGTTTTCTCCTATGAGTGGAGCATAATGCACACCCTCACGTCTACCATTATCACCCTCAAGTCTACCATTATCATCCTCAAGTTTACTATCATAACATTTACTAAACTCATCTATTTCTATGTAAAACTTCAACCAACCTCCTTCCGAACGAAGTTGAGGAACTAGAAAAGACAGATAAGTCGAGAGAGTATGAGATAAGGAGATTACGACGCGGGAGAGAGAGACGTGCAACTCTGTGAAAAAATGATTTCCCTCGCCCTAGTCAATCAAATTTTTTTTTGCCAAAATATGGCAAACATGTTTGGAACTCCTTTTATTGGCAATGTCCTTTATTAGGTTAAAAACGTGGTGGTGTAAAAAAATTGTTGCCTACGCAATCAAAAGTGTTGCTTTGTAACACCAACACTTCCACTCAAGGACACCACCACTCCTCTAAAAATAATACATTTTGTACCTTTCTAAGTAACACCACCAATAAAAGGTAAAATCACATTTTTCACAACTTTTCCCCTTCTATCTGTTTTCTTAATACAAATCCTCAATTTCTAGGTGAGATTGGATGAGGGGGGAAACCCACACCACCTCAATTTCTTCTCATTTCAAATGGGTTAAGATTGAACACTCAATTCGGGGAGAACCCACAAGAATGGTTGCAACATTGAATAAAGATAGGGTGACAATGGTGGTGAAGATCTTGCTTTCTTCATCAGTGGTTTCTCCGCCACCCCAACCAATGGAGGGTTGCATTACTCAGATCCTCTCCCTATTCTGACCAAACCGTCAAAATGATTAAAGATCCATCAACGGATTCATTAGTTTCGTAGAATGTGCTCAAAACAGTTTCGATATGCAAGTTGTCACAGTAGGAAGCACAACTACAACTAGGGATAAATCAGAGAAAATGTTTACATCAAACCTTATATTGGTGGTGTTACTTAGCAAGGATACAAAATTCAAATTTTTAGGGTGGCGGTGCCACAAAACAATTGCCCAATGGAAAAGGTTGACCCCGACTTAAGTTGGTTGAACTTAGTTGACTAAAATAAATAAAACGTTTCATCTCTAACCCCACGTCTTCCTCCACACTCAATCCATTTCCCCTATTAAACCATTCTAAATCTTTTTTTGCTTATTTCCCAACTTTTTCTTTCCATCTTCTTCTTTCACTTTCATTTTCATTTTTCTCTATTTCATTTGTTCCATTATAATTTATACATTTACGTTCTCTATTTTCCTCCAACTATCCGTTCAAGGTTTTGGTGTTGATGGGAGCTTGTTGGACTGATTGAAGACTTAAATTCATAATCAAAAGGAAGGTCATGATGTTTCCCTTGTTCGGTTAAGAGCGTTTAATGACAACCATGAAGAAAATCGAAATAAAGTTTTTTTTTTTTTTTTCCTGTTCATGCAGTTAGATCAAACCGTGATTTTTAGCATTTTACGATTAGTTTAATTATGAAACTGAAATTCCTGCGGTTTGAACTAAATGTGTGAACTACAACAATTTTTTAAAAAACTCGATCTTGAGAAAGTTCCTTGCAATCACATTGTTGGCTCAAACCTTAGCTTATAACGTCACAAGGTTGACCTATATGATGGGTGAGCTAACCGTGTTAACTACAACAAATGTTTGTCAATTAAATTAATCTAATACTTACATAAAATATTTAATTGATTTCTTATGTTCGTTGAGACATTTTCACTTAACTTATTCGCTATATCGGATAATTAAATCCACCAAGTACGAAACTTATGAGCTCATGGCCAAAGGGGCTGTGGTCGATTGGTTAAGGCGTTGTGGACTTGATCCACAGATCCTTGCTTCGAGACCCACTGGAGGCATCTTTATTTCGGGGTGGTGTTCGACCCGTAGGTCGCATCTCGGGACTAGGTTACGGATCCTAGGCTAAAAAACCGGCTTGCCTTTCAAAAAAAAAAAAAAAAAAAAAAAAAAAAAAAAACTTATGAGCTCATGGTTCACGCTTGAATTAATGCAAACATTTGTCACAAAGCTTGTCATAAAACAAGAATACTAGTATACTGCAATGCTGTGAAGACTGAGTGAGAGCACAAATCCTACAAGGCAAACAAATACTTAATAAAAAGATTGGGTTTAAACCATGCATCAATCAAATCAATTAGGTTGAACCCATTGATCAAATCGATTAGGTTCAAACTATATTTGCTGAATTGATTGAGCAATTTAGAAGATATATTTCAATCAAATTTTTACTTGATTGAATGACTGAGGCTACAATCCTATATGAAGAAGATAGAAAATGTTGGAAGAAAATGAAGACGGTTGCATATCACTTGCAGGCGTCGAAAGTCACTTGGAGAGTCTCTAATTTGATTCACTCAATTTTGAGAATGATTAGGGCATGAAAATGCACTTTATACAGAGTAATTATTTCACTTGTTGAGATTGTTTTAATAATTTATTGAATTACTTGACAGGTGTGGTCTTTTGGAGAATTTTGTGTTTTAATATGTTTTTCAGGTAAAAAGCCCTCAAAGATATGATCAAGGTGATCCACAACTTTTGGAACAACCCATGACAGCCTGAAGCAAACCCACATGTGCGTTCAACCCAAAATGAAGAAGAGAAAGCAACCTATGGGGCGTGCTGGTCTATGATGCGTAAGCCCATAAGACGAAACCCTAGGGTTTCGTTATGTTTTCTAGGGCTGCCTCCTTTTTTCTATGTTTATAAAAAGACTCCTTAGGCATATTAAAAGGAGAACAATTAGAGGAGATTACATAAATTTTTCGTTAGACTTTTTGGAGATGTATTGTCGGCTAGGCTAGTTTTTCAAGAAATGCGAAGAGATGAACTCCTAGATGTAGCTGGTTTGATTTGTATTTGATTCAGTTTTCATGCTTTCACGATGAACAATGGTATTTGATAACTTTCACATTTATTTAGTATAGAAGTTATGTTTTCGTGTGACAGCCGATTATGTTTTCTTTTTCCATAGATTTTTTTTAAACCGTTGATTGTTTTCTTCTTCACCATATAGGTCTAGTCATGCACTTCTTATGTGTGGAATATTTAGGTTCAACTGATCCCAGTAGATTGGTCATATGTGATTGTCTTTTACTGCGTCATTGTCTCCGAATATACCGTTAATTTAAGATATCATATATGAAAAGTCTTTGTGTTTTCTAGAAAAAGGGAATTCTCCTATCTATTTACATTAGAATATAGTGGCGCATTAAAGATTATTTTCCGGTTATGTTGCTTAGGATGTGAAACACATATTGAGTTATCATAACTGAATCAATACAAATTTAAGCGGTGAAATCTGGGAGTGATTCTTGGACCTTTGTGATTTTACATTCTTCATTTTCGTTTACCTAAATTAAATTGCTTATTTTTCTAAAGATTTTCTTAATTTTAGTTCCTTGTCATGTTTGGTATTATTTTGAGCCTATTTTGTATATCATTTTTCTCGTGGGATTGACATCCCATTATCTACTGCATTGACCGTGTGTATTAGTTAGGCATAGTAAAATTTTGGCACCGTTGCCGGAGATATCGTCATTTTACAAGGAGGTTTTCGGTATTATCTTCCAAGCATATTATTTTTATAATTTTCTTGGATTTTAGGTTTAGTTTTCTTTCTATTTCTTGTTTAATTTTCTTTTAGAAATAAAAATGAAAACTTAGCTTAATTTTGATTTATTATTTTTAGAATACCCACCAAATTTCTAAAAAAAATTAGGTCTAGTTTATTCTTAGTTTTCTTTCTATTTCTTATTTTTAGGTTTAGTTTATTTTTGCTTAGTTGTTTTTTTTATAAAAAAAATAGAATTTTCGTTGTTTAGTTTATTTCTCTTTTTGTTTCGTATTTAGTTGTCTAAAAAAAGAGAAAAGACAAAAAGAAAAGAAAAGAAAAGAAAAGAATGTATGAGTTGGAATAGAGACAAACATGGAAGACTAGTTAAGATCCTAGTGTTAAAATACCCACAGGTCACGTTGAGAGCAAGACAAGTCCTAGCTCCAATTCTAACACAATGAGTAATCACGAAGACAACTCTGTTAAGTCCCTTAAGGACTATCTTCACCCCACGCGCACTGCTACACCATCATGTATTATGTTCCCACCGAATACACCACAGCTAGATTTCAAGTCGGGCATGATAAAGTTATTTCCCACCTTCCATGGTCTAAAAAGTGAAAACCCTTATGCTCACTTTAGGGAATTTGAGAAAGTGGTGCTGCAGACTCGGTTAGACTAAGGTTTTTCTCACTTTCCCTTAAGGAAAAAGTGAAGAGTTGGCTATACACTTTGCAATCAAGGTCTATATGTTCATGGGGGGAGATGACCAAACATTCTTGTATAAGTACTTCCCTCACCACAAAACCAATGGTCTGAAGAAACAGATCTTTACCTTCAACCAAAATGATAGCGAGACATTATATTAGGCATGAGAAAAGTTTGGATCTGTTGAATATATGTCCACACCATGGGTATGAGAGTTGGCGCTTAGTTAGTTATTTCTATGAGGGGCTTACAAGTAGAGAACGTCAATTCATTGAAATGATGTGTAATGGAGAGTTCCTCCATAAGGACCTCGACAAGGCCATTGAGTACCTGAATGACTCGGCTAAGAAGGCCCACACCTGGACCGGGCCGAGTGCTATTGAGAGCACGAACACAACACTACTAGTTGGGCTCTACCAACTTAGGGAAGAAGACAACCTTATAGCCTAATTAGAAAGCAACGAGGGAATTGTAATACCCGCCTAATTACATAAATATAAATACTATTTATTCATTAATTTGTAATGTATTATGATTTTATATATAATGTCTAAAACCTTGTTTTATTTGTAATGGATAAAGAAAGAAGGAAATGTGGGGTTAGTTTATAAACTTGTGTTATTTATTTATATATTGGGCTTGGACTTGGGTCGACATGATCAAATTTTGGACTTGAGCTATGGTGGCATTAGGTTTAACATTGAGTAGGTTTTTGCTAAATAAAAGGGAGGGAGATCATTGAACGAGAAAGGGGGGATCATTATATGTTGAAGTGGTGTGGTGGTCAAAATGTGTAATTGCATGGTATGATCGAATTTGGTAATGGGTGCTTTGGAGGGAATTTTATATTCTTTGGTGTGAAACTATTGTGCCATGTGTGTGAAAGATAAGATTAAAAAATTTCTATTTTTTATTGAAATTGGAATAATTAAAATGTGGATTATATGAATGGAACTTAATTCTATATTAGTGCTTTAGTGTTCATTGAGGAAAGCAAAAAAAAGGGTAGACAATTGTTTATTCAAATATAGGTGTGGTTTCTTTCTTCTATTTTATAGTGTTTTATATGCTATGATTGTTTGGCCAATTGCACGAGATAACAATGAGTATTGACTTGATTTGTGACAATAGAAATGATATAGGTGGTAGAGAAAAAAATAATAAATAAATAAGGTATGGCAGCCAATAGCTTATCCCACTACTTTTCATTTTCTTAGAAACCCTAACTTCTTAATGGGTTTACTTAATTGTGTCTGGCGTTTAGGCAAAAATAAAAAACACGAAGGAGAGAAGAGAATCTCTTCTTTTTTAGTGAACTGCAAAGAAGAAGAAAAAAAAGAAAAGAAAGAGAAAAGAAAGAGGGAGAAGAAAAATCAGAAGAGAAAAGAAATTTTAAAAAAAGGGAGGGATAAACGTGCCTAAGCGCACGGTTTTGAGCGTGGGCATGCGCGTATTCGAGTTCGGGTTTTCATGTTTGGAAGATTGCAATTTTTGTGGTTTGCAAGTTCGGAATCTTACTATTTTTGTAGAATAACTAGTTGGAGTGTTTCTTCTTAGTTGCAATCGGTGAGTTTTCTTCATTCTAAGTGATATTTTTATTAGTGAGTTTTCTTTGTTTTCTTTTACTTTTTATTTATTTATTAATCAATTGATTAAGGTAAGAGTTTGATACGGATATAACTTTGAAATATGAATTTTTATTGTATTTTTGTAGGAATTGGTTGAGTTAAAAGAGAAAATCCAAAATTAGGTTTTTATTTAAATCCCGTAATAAAGACAATTCTGCACAGTCTTAGTGTTTCTAGTGGATCGAGACCTTCTAGTGGTCAGAATCCTTTCAAATTAAATCTATAGATTCATAACATCCATATGAAAATTATAGCATTGGTTTTGAGTCCATTCAACATTTTGATCGCTCTCGAGGCAGGTAAAACCATCAATGTCCAGATTTTAGGAATTCTAAGATTTTTATCGAGACTATTCCACCGTGTACTTTGACTTATACGTAAATACAATCGAAATTGATATTGTCTCGACCGATGATTTGTACTTCACGTGACATAAAAATCTGTAGATGAACTAAGTGAGTATTTCTCACTTTTTACATTACTTTTTTTTATTTTAAAAAGTCTTTATTTGTTAATAAAATCACGCTTTAGTGAGTTTGAAGAATTATGATACTATGTTTAGGATAAGATTATTGCTAAATTTTTATACATGTAGAGTGAATAACATGTTTGGAACTAAACCCTTGAATTAATTTATTATGTGAAAAATTAAGTGAATCTATTATATGAAAATTTTATGAATATAGTATTAAACACAATTTTTCTGAAATTAGATGTCTATATGATAAATTTTGATAACCCTTGGAAATGTAGATTTTTGTTGCGTGACCTTAAAGGTGAATCTTTGTTTGTTACGTTCGAATTAAAATATGAGGATTCATCCTTTTTATGATATGAATTGGAGTATGTGTGGTTTTATGCAATTTGGTATGTGCATTTCACAACTTGAATTTGTTTGGTATGCAAATTGACTTGTGGATTCATGGTGATCCGTGAAAGGTTAAGGGTCGGAAAATATATGTTAATGCATTAGAGTGAATATGAGTATTTTATTGTGATGCACTTGACTTGCTAAGCTGCATTTGAGTTTTTGTTGATTTTTGTGCTCTTTTCCACAACTCCGAAAAAAAATGAATTTTTGTATACAGACTTGCTTGTATACGTGGTATATAATTTTGGTATGCAAACTTGCTTGCTTATCGGGTACGTCGCTGCATGTGAGTTTGGTATTACGTGTAGTGTTTAGAAAATACTTGCCATGGATCAAACTTTGTGTGAGATGACATGTTCATCGATGTGACACCCCACTTGGAACATGTACGCTCCGAAGGGAGGCACACTTGGGTGAGTTGTGTTCGGCACAGGAGGAGAGTGCAATTGTGGAAAAGAAGCGAAATATTTTTCAATGTCAATCATTGAATGAAAACTACATGTCTTCCTTAAGGTAAAATGTGTTTTGTTGATATTTAAATAATGGTGTATTATGACAATGATTTGTATTTTGTTGAAAACAAATTGTATGTATGAAATTTATTCATTTGTTTCTAACCATTGAGGGTTGTGCTAGATAAATCTATCAAGTTGGTAAAGGCCCGTGCTTTACAGAAAAAGAAAAAAGTATTGAACACTAACACTCTTGACAGCGACACCGAAGATAGTGATGATGCGGAGTCGAATTCGGCGATAGGACCGGAGTCTCAAGCTATTAAAGATTTAGAACTGGGGGCGCATTCGGATGAAAACCTTAAGAAAACAGTCAGATTGGCGGTACCTCCGGGAAATCGTCGCAAGACTAAGAGGGGTATGTCTTCCTCCCGCGTTTAAGATGATGAAACATTTTATGTTTTGGAATGCTCGTGGGGTTGGTAATAGGGCCACGAGAAGGAGGTTAAAAAAAATGGTTGTGGAACACAATGTCAGAATCCTTATGATTGCAGAGCTTATGATTGATGCTAGCAGATACATGGAGATTGGTAACAAACTCAAACTTGGCGGCTTTGTTTCTAATGATATGGTTGGCGGCAAGATTTGGATTATGTGGGATACTTTTCTTGTCCTCTCGGTGGTGGACATGTCGGACCAGATCATTCACTGCCAGGTAACGGATTTTTCTTCACGAGTTTTTTTTAATTTCTTTTGTTTATGCTAAATGTTCTGTGGATGAAAGAAGGGATCTCTGGTTAAATATGGTAAATTTTGTTGCTAATCACGATACTCCATGGATGGTCGGTGGTGATTTCAATACATATTTACATTCGGGCGAAAAAGTAGGGGGGGTTTCACCATCCCTGGCAAGCATGGCACACTTCTCCGACTGTATTGAAAACTGTGGCTTAATTGATTGTGGGTATTCGGGTCCTCGTCTCACCTGGTGTAATAATAGGCGAGGGAGCGAGCGTATTTGGGCCAGACTTGATCGGATTTTTGTTAACTCGGCTTGGCTGACAGATTTGGCTAGTCCTAAAGTTGAACATCTCAGTCACACATTTTCAGATCATTTCCCACTGCTGGCATCCATGCCCACTCAACCGAGGGTCGGCTTTGCACCTTTTAGATTCCTAGACATGTGGACTACTCACCCGGAGTTTCTTGATCTAATTAAGGGAATTTGGTTGACTGATATGGCTATCACCAGACCCATAGATAGAGTGGATGCTAAGCTCAAATCGACCCATCGAGCTCTTATACAGTGGAACCGGACGGTGTTTGGGAATGTGTTTAGCAGAATCCACGCTTTAGAAGACGAAATGCAACAATGGGAAACTACTCTTTTGGCGGGCTTTGATAATGGAAGCAATAATGGTCTAAATGTTGATGCCAACTGGGATACTAATGCTTGCTGCAACTTAAATCGTTGTCAGGTTGAGTACAAATTAGCTCTCAAATAGGAGGAGCTCTATTGGATTAAAAAATCAGGTGAAAAAGAGTTTAAGGAGGGGGATGCCTGCACCAAATATTTTTTCGCCTCCACCAAGTCTAAACAAAAACGAAAAGCTATCAATCAGATTACATTACCGTGCGGTAGGACAATTTCGGAACCTGGTGAGATTCTTAACAATGCCACTGAGTTCTTTGCTACTTTGTTGTCTTCCCAAGGAGCATGTACGGTGGATGAAGATTTGTTGAATTGTATTCCGAAATTGATGAGTTCTGGTCAATGTGACACTTTGGTCAAACGTCCTTCTCTGGAGGAAGTGAAAAATGCTGTTTTTGACATCCCCAAAAATAGTGCACCGGGACCGGATGGATTTAATGCTGGTTTTTTTCAGTCCTGTTGGGAGATCTTGAGTATGGATATTTGGGAGGCCGCTACTCAGTTTTTTGAAGGGGAGGCGATGTCGGCTTCTTTCTCGGCTAATTTCATGGCTTTGATTCCTAAAATTGAGAATCCAGGTTCCTTTTCTGAATTTCGCCCAATCAGTTTGTGCAACGTGATCTATAAGATTTTCAGTAAAATCCTTTGCAATAGACTGGCAGATCTTTTGCCCGTGCTTATCTCTCCGGAGCAGAGGGCTTTTGTTAAAGGAAGGTTCATTGGTGAAATTATTAGCCTTGCGCAGGAATTGATTAGGGACATTAACCGGAAGGTGTTCGGCGGTAATGTGGTTTTGAAAATTGATATGGAGAAAGCCTATGATAGAATGGAATGGAACTTTTTGTTCGTGGTGCTTAAAAAATTTGGCTTTAATGGTAGATTTTGTCATATCATCTCCAACTGTATCGCTTCTTGCGGTTTTTCAGTTTTACTTCAAGGAGCCTACAAAGGATTTTTTAGATCTACCAGGGGTTTGAGGCAGGGCGACCCTTTGTCTCCGTTCTTATTTATTATTGCCTTCGAAGTGTTGAGTAGGGGACTAAAGGAGGCTTTTGATAGAGGAAAAGTTGGATATTTTTATACTCCCAGGGCATGCAGTCCTATTTCACATCTTCTCTATGCAGATGATACTCTCATATTCTTAAATGAAAGAAAGTCTTCAATTATGGGATGCATGGAGTTTTTGAACCGTTATTGTAAGACTTCGGGACAGAAAATAAATGAAGGCAAAAGATCTTTTATTTTGGATGACAAGGCAATTGCGGAGAAAATTGTGGGGTTAAAAACCTGCACAGGATTCCAGTTCCGAGATGCCCCTTTGAAATATTTGGGAGGGCCAGTGTTCCAAGGAAGAGCTAAAATTTCATATTTTCAAGATTTGATTGCTAAAATTCAATCGCGGATTCAAGGCTGGAAGGCAAAATTGTTATCCCCGGGAGGTCGATTAATCTTGATTAAACATGTCCTTAGCTCGATTCCAATTTATATTCTCAGTACCATGTGTGTTCCTAAGAACGTTTTATCCCGGATTAATATTTTGTTGGCGGACTTCGGACTTCTTTTGGGGGGATTGTGAAGGAAGACTGAAGAAAAAATGGGTGTCATGGACTAATATTTGTTTCCCACAGGAGGAAGAAGGTTTGGGTGTGAGAGACTTAACGGTGGTGATGAGGGCTTTTCGCCTCAAAGCTCTTTGGAGACTACTTAATTCAGATTCGCTTTGGGCTACCTTCATGAGAAGCAAATACTGGTTGCAAGGGGTTGCGTTGAGTGGTCAGTTTGTGAAAAGTGGGTCTTCACCTTTTTTCAAAGAGATCATGCTTGGCAAATCTCTTATTCTGAGCAACTCGCTTTGGCGCATTGGCAAGGGAAATATCAGTTTTTTTTAGGAGAATTGGAACACGGTAGTTTCTTTCAGAAGATCGGAGGTTTTGGTTAGTCAAGGTTTTTGGCCTTTGGTAAATGATGTGATTTCAACCAACTTTGAATTGGTTAACCCAGAACTCAGACATTTGGCACGTAGACTCTTTGCCGATAGATTACGTGGCGAGGATAATGGAGATGATGAATGTGTATGGGTACCGAACCCGGATGGACTTTTCTCCCTTCAGTCGGCATATGAAATGTTACGGAGACATGGGACGGTAAATGGCCTCTATAAAATGATTTGGCATGACATTCTTCCTTCTAGAATCTCAGTTTTGGTGTGGAAATTACTCCGTAGAGGGGTACCAGTGGATGGGGAGTTGTACAGATGCGAATTTAGTCTGGCCTCTAGATGTCGATGTTGCATCACGCCGAAGCGAGAATCTCTGAATCATTTGTTTTCGGATGGAGAATTGGCGATGCAGGTGTGGCGCCATTTTGAACTGATCTTTGATGTGCACATCAGAAAACCAGCCGAAATCTCCACGGCCCTGGTCATTTGGTTCAAGCGAGCAAAAATGAATACGCAAACAGGTGTGTTATCTCTTCTCACTCCCATGTTCATTTTATGGGAAATATGGAAACAACGGTGCAAATGTGTATATGAAAATGTTTCTTCAAATCCTGCTTTTGTGATTATAAATCCTAAGCAAGTCAGCTAGCATAAGGCTCCATTACGGGCTTTGGGGTTACAAGAGCTTCCAGTTCTGAGAAAGCTAAGTAGAATTGTTTTTTGGCATCCCCCTCCGCCAGATTTTGTTGCTCTTAATGTGGATGGATCCTCCCGTAAGAACAAGGCTTCCGGAGGTGTGATCATTAGAGACTCTAGGGGTCTTTGTGTTGTGGGAAAGCAAATGTTTTTGGTGCAGGCTCCAATAATAAGGCGGAAATTTTGGCTCTAGCTGAGGGCCTACGCCTTTGCCTCTCATTTGGTTTTAAACAGGTGGTTGTTCAGACGGATTCGATAATTGTTTGTGGGTGGTTTAAGGACACTTTTAAAATACCTTGGCATTTGGAGAATATTTTGAAAGAAATTAAGATGCTGGCGGAACAAATGACGTTAGATTGCAACCATATCTATAGAGAGGCCAACGCGGTGGCGGATGCTTTAGCAGATAGAGCACAACGAGACCGTAGGACTGTCTCTTTCGATGCGAATGATCTTCCTAGGAGAGTGGCAGGTTTGACTGTGCTTGACCACTGGCATACGGCGTACATACGCCACGGGGACGAGTAGAAGCAGTTTTCCTATTTTAATGGGTAAGCGCTGGAACAGGGCTGGCTGGGCACTCTGTTGCAAAACAGAGTGTACCCTGTTTTGCTGGGTGCGGAGATGTTGCGGCCTTGGATTGCTGCGACCTGCTGCGATGTTGCGGCCTGTCGGGGATGTTGTTGCTGTGACCAGGGTCGAGATGGTGGATGCGAGGGAAGATTACTGCACGCTGCTGCGAAACAGGTTTCGCGAGGCTACGACTCAGCTGTTTTTTTAGCGTGTGTAATCTGGCTGCTTGGGCAGACTTGCGCGCACTCTGGTTGGGTCATTTGTTTTGGTCTCAAGTCTTTGGATGTTTTAAGTTTTGTCTTTTCTTTTCGGGCAAATGTTTTAAAGATAGGTTTTTACTTTTGGTTTTGGTTTTAATACGGGTAACGTCGTAATGTACCCCCGTAGCGTTTGTAAGTCATTTTTGATAAGTAATAAATGTCTGGCATTCCATAGTTTCCCCTCCCCACTGGAGGTTAATTTAAAAAAAAAATTAAAATAAAATAAAAAAATTTCGTGCATGATTGTAAGTCTATTAACGTTTCTACAGGACCGACTTACCATGTTCAACTTTCCCTTTGTAACTGTAGGTAAAATAAATGTATATTTTAATCATGATAAAACTTATTAGGATGAAATGATTGCCTCGTTGAGAAACTACAAGTCTTTGAGTGTTATTTTATTGTAAATGAAATTTTCATGTTAAAACATGTAACTTATTTTATTTATAATAGATGGAGATTTCTCTTACCAGATACCTCGCTGACCCAAGTAAGTTTATGCTTCTTGGGTACGTTCTTATTGGAACGTAGTCATTTAGCCTTTCTCAGGTTATAGAGTTTTGGGGCAACATCTTTGGTGGTTTATTTTATGGAGTGATCATTTCTAAAGAGTTACTTGATTAAAATGTTTGTTTATATTAATTTTTATTTTATGTTTCTGTTGTTAAATTTTAGCGTCCCAAGTTTTGGGGAAGTGGATGATCCTAACCCTACGTGGATATAAGGATTTTCGTTTCCACGAAAATCGGGGCGTGACAAAATTGAAGGCACTTAAGACCAAGGATAGTAGACCCACGTATGCTTTCGCCAGAGTCGAGTCACAAGATACCTGTTTTATTTGTCGAGTTGCATGACCTTGGCTGAGATGAGAGGGGTTTATGAGGAATAATGTAACGCCTTAGGGATGTATAAGAAGCCTTAGTCACCCTTCTTTGACACATAATTTTGGCTGGAGGTCCGACCTGAACCAACTCGCACACCCACAAGCATAACCACCTAGGCCATACTGTGCACCTTCATACAATGCACAACCTAACAGGAATTCCTTATCACATACATTACACGCGTTGATAGAGCCACAAGGTAAAACTAATAAAAAAAAATTTAGGCGGCATTGACACAGGTGGTAGAAGAGAACAAGGAGATCAAAAACAGGATCACCAAGCTGACAAGTTCTCTGACAGTGGAAGAACAAGGCCAATTTCCATCCCAGCCTCAAGCAAATCCTAATGGGAAACATATGGCACG
Organism: Berberis vulgaris; assembly: GCA_963556465.1. Taxonomy (NCBI): domain Eukaryota; kingdom Viridiplantae; phylum Streptophyta; class Magnoliopsida; order Ranunculales; family Berberidaceae; genus Berberis; species Berberis vulgaris. Next base: position 93,955,358 of record OY747125.1, read on the forward strand.
AACCTCCACTTTAGACTCTCAGAACATAAAAAAGGTCAATGCCATAATTACTCGGAGTAGTAAGATACTAAATGAACCAAGCCCGCCACCACTATAGGTACCTCTCCAAGTATCAAGGAGAACACCCCTGAGGATGAGCCAAACAATAACATTTTGGGTCCAAGTCCCTTTTCCCCAAACGCTCAGACCTACTGGGAAAAGTTAAAAAATACAAGATGAGATTCTAGAACATCTGGAACAGGTTAAGATTAACCTACCTTTGCTGTATAAGATTAAACAGATACCAACTTATGCAAAGGTCATCAAAGATTTATGCACCATTAAGAGGAACCATCATGTCATGACCCAAAATGACTGCTTTCTTTACTGAGCAGGTAAGTCCGGTGATCGAGCAGAATTACAAAGATCCAGGGTGTCCCATGGTCACCTGCCAGATTGGGACTCGTGAGTTCAGCCAAGCTTTGTTGGATCTAGGAGCAAAAGTGTGAATTTAATTCCCTATTTTATCTACTTGCAATTGAGCTTATGAGATACCAAACCATATATGTGGTATTGCAATTGGTCGATCGATTGACTAAGAAGCTAAAAGGAATAGTCGAAGATGTATTGATACAGATCAAGAAGTTCTATTACCCATTTGAGTTTCTTATTTTTGATACCTATTTCGTGGTTAATATGGAGACAATTCCAATCATTCCAGGTCGACCTTTCCTGCCACAACTAACGCTCTTATTAATTATAGGAATGGTCTGATGAAGTTGTCTTTTGGAAACATTACTCTAGAGGTCAATATAGGAAAGCAACCACGTGACAATGATGAGTGCTATTACACTGATATGATAGACAAATTGATACCAGAGGACGTTCTCTTATGCAAAAATTCTGAATCTTTAGAGTATCTCTTTTGTGTTTCAATTTTCAGGGTCAAAGGATGAAGGAGGACGACAATGACAACCATGCTTACAGGAGTTGCCAATAGAAAGAGTGAGATCACGACCATCCATCGTGGAAATCCCAAAAATCAACCTAGTTCCACCGTGGAGTTGCATAGAGGAACCATGGATGGTTGTCCTTGTCTACTTGGATTGATGTTCTCCACTTCTATCTATATTTTTGTTTTTTAGTTTTTTTTTTAGTTTAGTTTATTGTTTTTTAGTTTTGGTTATTGCTTTCTAGTTTAGGTTTATTGCTTTTGTTGCTTGCTTTCTAGTTTAAGTTTATTGCTTTCGTTGTTCGCTCAGAGCCAATCACCCTCATGTGTTCCTCTTTCCCGTTGGTATGATTTTCTTATCTTTTTGGTGACTGTGAGGACACTGTTAGATTTAGGTTGTGGGTGGTAGCACATTCATTGTTTTGTGTGAAATTGTCGTAGCATGCTATTTTTTTTTAGTCTTTGTGAACTTATGATGCATGATTATAATGTTTTCTTCAAGGTTCAATGATGCTATCTTGATCAACATTAATTGATTTCTAGAAAACTCATTTTTTTGCACTTGCTAAGCTTTGTGGACCGGTTTGGAGAGTTGATGCTTCTGATTTTTTATTTTGACCATATTTGAAACACATTTTTCTTGATTGAGTGGAGAGTTTGAGATAACCGGCATTGCAAACTTTTATTGCTCATTTGAATTAGTTTCGTCAACATTGAGTTTTCCTATCTTTGTTTACCTTGCATGTGGAGAAACAATTTGGTAAATCTTTAAGGCCTTTTAATCCATCATTGATATTGGTGCTAGTTTTTTTTTTATTGTCGACAACATCTCGAGAATACTCCCTATTCTATCAGTTTATTTTCATTGTAATTAGTCGTTTCATGTGAAAAAAATTCAAGAAAAAGTCTCAAAGTTTCAGTTTTTAATTTCGTTTTTTATTCAAAAGAAATGAGATTCAGCCGCGTGAGGAAGATACGCCATCTCAATCATGCTCAGAAGGGAAAAGCTTGATTAACCACTGAAATTTAGAGGCATAATTATGGTAAGCTTGATTAAGTGTTTTGAATGGTGTGACTAGCTTGTCCCTGATCAATTCTTGTTTACTAGTTTGTCCTAAATCATTTGACATTTTCTATGACAGATTTACATTGATTTCCAACCCCATGAATGAATACCTTGGTTGTTCAAATTGATAGACACTTTACCTGTGATGACAATGGAGTTGAGGCTTTTATGTGGTTGAATTAGAGGTTTTATGCGTTACTAGTTTGTAGTAAGAAAATGTTGTGGCCTAGTGCACACTCTCACTGTTTCTCAGTATTCATGATTTGGAGATCTTGTTAGTGTCTGTGAGCCTTGACTAACGTTTGTTTGAGTGCTAGACAATTATGCTACTTTTTGAATTATGACTTACATATTACACACATTTTCATGCTAATTATTTGGCTTGTATTACTAGATATTAGCAATGAGTTGGTTGGGGGTTGTGATTAGGGCATGAAAATGCACTTTATACAGAGTTAATTATTTTCACTTGTTAAAATTATTTTGATAATTTATTGAATTACTTGACAAGTGTGGTCTTTTGGAGAATTTTGTGTTTTAGTGTGTTCTTTAGGTAAAAGGCCCTAACAGATACGATCAAGGGGACCCACAACTTCTGGACCAGCCCAAGACAGCCTGAAGCAAGCCCACATGTGTGTTCAGTCCAAAACGAATAAGAGGAAGCAACACGTGGGGCGTGATGGTCGGTGATGTGTAAACCCATGAGACAAAGCCCTAGGATTTCATTATTTTCTCTAGGGTTGCCTCCTTTTTTTCTATATTTATAAAAAAAAAGACTCCTTAGGTATATTAAAAGGAGAACAATCAAAGGAGATTACATACAATTTTCATTAGACTTTTTGGAGATGTATCGTCGGCTAGGCAAATTATTCAAGCAAGGCGGATAGATGAACTCCTAGATGTAGCTGGTTTGATTTGTATTTGATTCAGTTTTCATGCTTTCACTATGAACAATGGTATTTGATAAATTTCATTAGACTCCTAGTTTTTTTATGTTTGGCTAAATTCCAGTAGTCATTTATCTCCACCCTGAAACACCATTCTAATTTGTTATATAGATCTCATTCACTTCCCCCTCAATATATTAGTTTAGATAAATTGATTAGAAGAAAACACTTTCGAACAATGGAAACAATAGTTTGGTGTTTAGAAAACAAAGCCAATTTGAGACTTTTGAACAATCGAAGCATTCAAAACTTGTGTACAATGAAATCCAATTCTAAATATCATCTACGCGCTCATTACGTCTTTTCTTCTTGTTAATCAAAGAAACTCTATCCTATTTCAGTCTCTTTCTTTTCTTGGTTTTTGTTTCCTCATCAAAATCTAAAAGAAGTTATATCTCAATTCAACTAAAGATTAATAAAACAACAAAAATGCTAGGAAACCAAGTTTTTGCAACCAGGGTGACGTGGCGTGATATCAAAAGAATGATGAAATTCCCAAAAAGTTTATGTGTATCTCGAGGTTGGAAAGAAACACCTCTAACGATGCCACATCATCCTGGTTGCAAAACATGGTTGCAAAAGCCGGTTCCCTAACCTCACTCAAAAATCAAATGTCATCACTTTAGTTTATTCATCTCTTAATAGCATCAAATTATACTCTTAAAAGACTTCCATATTATCCGTGATCGTCAATTGCTCTCAAAGTGCTTCCTAATGAGATGATTTTGCAATCCAATAACATGAATTTAATTTGATCTAGTATCACAAATCCTAATCCAAAGTGTGTGGATCTCAACTCGACTGTGTAGCATGCAAGGATTGTGATTTCGCGAAATTATACGAAATTACAAAAAGAAAAAGGGCAAAAGAAAGAATTACATTTTTCGAGGGTTTTTCCAAAAATTTTGAAGTTTTTTTTGTAAATTTCATAAAAATACAAAAAATAGCTACTAAAATTTACATTTTTTTAGAAAAATTTCGAGTTTTTTATCTTCTAATTATTTATTGATTTTTGAAACCACCCCCTAATTTCCTAATTATCACTTCTTCTACTTGTATATTGATTTTTTAAACTATCCCTAGATTTTCTAATTATAGGTATTTTCGTTTCATTTAATGTATTTAATATAGTTATTTACTTGCATATTATTTTTTCACATATTTAATATACCCTTGAAATTCATTATATATTTCATGTATCCTCAAAATTTGTACGTTTTTTCTTTACGCATTTTTAAAATCGAGAAACCGAAATTAACTCAAAAAACGAAATCACAATCCTTGGTAGCAGGTACTGTTTTTATTGTTGTTGCAATGCGCGAGGCATGTAGCACTACTATGTTATTTATTATCCAATTACATCATATTGTCACCATTTACTTTCCCTTTGATTTGTAGAAAAAAATAAAAATAATGTCATAACTCTCGCATATAAAGTTTTTCATATAAGATTAATGAAGATATAAAATTTAATTTATTCTATTTATAATAATCTCATGCTTTTGTAGGAAATCAATGAAAAGTACCAAATCTGAGCCAGTTAAGCATGTATGACACATGTGGATCAATAAAATTCTTTCTATGTCGAATTATGTAACTCTAAGCTTTGATTCTGATTGATGATGAACAAATGTGACCAGTTTGAAGTGCAGAGCGTTCAATTGCAAAGGAAAATAAAAGCATTGAATCAAATAATAATCCATTGCCATCAGGTTTATTTCATAATCAGCAAATGTACTTTTCTGTAGTTTTTTCCCCATTGTTGCTGCATTATAGTTCGACAATAAGATTTCTACAGATTAGAAAAATCTAATTCTACTTCAAATATTGCGATAGATTAGGGTTTACAAAAACCACAAAGAAACTCTTCAAACCCAAGATGACTACATAACAAATGGTGTCCCTCATAAACAAGGTATCTTTCCATAGACAACAAATCTCATTTTGGAACCAATTGACACTAATAAAAAAAAAATTCACGAAAAAAAAATATTTAATACATGGCAACTCTAGCAGGTGATTGTAGCTAAAGGTGTGCGAGATGTTACTAAAGCCAAATCTAAAATCAACTCTAGTAGGTGATTTTTTGTTGGATTATCGGCCAAATCTCACCCTGCTATTGAGCTTCACCCTCGTTGCAATGCTACTAAAACCAAGAATGCTTTTAAAACAACTTATAGTAACTCAGTCTCAATAACACCTAAAAAAATAAGATGCAACCAACTTCACCCTTTGCCTACTCCACAGTTTTTAAAAGCAAACGATGTTTTTGTTTAGAGTCTAAACCTTTTACCATGATGAGATTCATCTTGATAAAACACTCGTCACAAGAAACAAACCCACTGGAAGGTGCACATGCACATCTGCTAGTAAAGAAATTACAGCAAATATACATTTGTGAGCTTTTATGTACAATAAAGAAGAATCTGAGGTTCTTTTTTTGTTTTTCTTGTAAAGATTGACTCTTCACTGGTCTGAATTCATAAAGACAAAATATACATTCAGATATCTCCACCTTCTTCATCTTCAGTCTCATTGTCGCAACCCATTTCAAATGCGTTAGCTGACTTCATGAGTTCTGTTAATCCAGTGAGATCCTCCAAATATGTAGGATGGTTGATAGCTTGGAGGATAAAATTCATCCCGTTTTTCCTATATTCTGATACCACCTGAGATGAACCATCCAGATGAAAGAGTAAGAAAATTCAGCTAATAACATTCCAGAATGACGTGTCAATATTTAGGTCACAATAGCAATGAACTCAAGCAGATAACTCAAAAAACATAAAACCACCTAGGACTTCTTTTAACAGAGTAGAAATATGAGATCAGGTGAGACATTTACCATGCTACAACAAGCTGTGCAACTGTTTGAAGCATGGCCTACAAGCGTCATCTGTGAGAACTGAGAAATAGAGCCTCGTATTTGATGGGGTAAAATACCTAGAGGTAACTCACTGCTCGTGCTGTAAGAGGATGTGGCTATATCACCTGGAGCCAATATCCTATAAAAACAAATTTCAAACAGCTAAATGAATCACCATCAGGAGATCAAGGGAATGTCAGTGATAAATTGGATAAGAATTGTAGTACTGTCTTACCCATTAGGGTGATGCAGAATTCCCACTAATAATTCGACAGCAAGGGCAGATGCAATGAGAGCAAGCCCTGGACGTGTTACAGTGCATTGTTGATCCAGTGTACGGTTGGAAGTTGACTGCAGAAACAAAGCCAGCCGGAATATTAGTAATTTGTCACAGATATGTCCCAAAATCATAAGTACACTGTGTAAGAAAATTACATCAATAGGAGCAACAACATCATTGCAGAAATAGCAGCCCAATCGATGCCTGTTGTTTTTATCTTCTGTTATCAAGTTACCTATCCTGACAGATAAAGAATCCTTGGTTTCATTCTTTGCATCTGGAGAAAAACCAAGAGGACTAGCTCCATGTCGCATAACTACGTAGCTATCAAAGCCCAAACCGGCAGTAATAGTTATCTATAGGAAAAAGGAAATATAAATAAATAACTGACTGAAGTAAAAGAGCATCACATCAACAATGACCAGAAGTGAAAAAACCTAATGATATCAACCTTGTTATTACTGGCGCAGAGAAGTGCTGGAAGCCATCGACTTTCCCTTGTATCAGTTAACAAAAATATTGCATCATGAGAAGCAACCAAGTCTTCAAGACGTCTACATTCTTCAAGCATGCTTCCTTCTTCCTGGGTGGGCACTGGATGCCCAGGCATTGGAATTGCCATCACAACACCTTCTGCCTCCTACAAACAGAAACAGGCACATCAAGTCAGAAACTGAATACCCCAATAGAGGATCTAACTAAACAAAGCTCCAGAGGACATCAGAAGGTACCACAGCTGGAAAAATTTGCTTAAGACTTTTAACTGCTGCCATAGCTTTGAAATCACCTCCATTGAGGCAGTTATCGAAGGTGTACAGAGACTGACGCAATGGATTTGACATTGACACCCGACCACTATCAACTAGTGTAATTTTTCGCACACCCCAAGCCTGCATAGAGATATAACTTAATAAATTCCCTGAGTAGAATACAGAGTTGCAAATATCTCAATTAGAAGCTTCATCAACACTCACCATGAGCATACGGGCAACTTCACAACCAAGTGTACCTGCTCCTAGAAGAAGACACTTTATCGTAGACAAGATGTTTAGGTCTAAAGATGGCAAAGCACGCCATCTCATGAGTTTTAAATTCAAATCTGCTGCAGATACAGCCAACCTGTGAACAACTTCCATAGTTCTTAAAATATGAAAAAGAGAAATTGTGCTGTTAAGTAAACAAAAACGATGTATACCTCATTGGATCCATGGTTCTAGCAAGCGTGATACACCGAGGTACCTTCTTTCCTTTGCTGTTTGGTTCCCATCCCACAGTGTTAGGTACAAACTGAGGATCACTCCATCCTAAACAAAGATACTCAAGTATAAGACAATACCCATTTTGTGGAAACCGATTCAGAATATTGATTGGGAGACAGAATCATGTATAATGTTGCCTTTACCAATTTTCTCTCGCTCTACCTTGTTGATCGGAAATTACAGCTTCACCAACAAGGGAAAGCCGCAGATCTGCGAAACCATGTTTCTCTCTATAGCATAAAAAGTGAACCTTATTCATCTTCCATCTTGAATAAATAAAGGCAAGGAAGTTGCGAAGCGGCCAACCGGGATTATTTGGACGATGACATGGATCATAAAAACCAAATAGCAACTGCCAATGATATCCGTAAAAATAGTGAGTACATAGTAATGGTACTAAATATACATATAAACAAATCATAACATAATTCTAAGGAATCAATATCGTGCATACAACAAACAAACCTTCTGACCATCATTTTGGCAAGCCTCCCGGTCTCTTAAAGGCCTAATCGTGGCAGATGAATTTGTAGCTATGGTAACCAAAAAGAAGGGTACATCTGCATTAATGATAGAGAGGTAGAGGGGTAAAACATAAAAAATGTTAATTTCTATGGAAAAGAAGCATTAAATGAAGAAAGCATGCCAAAAAGTATCAATGACATTCATTAAGCTCGTTGTACCTGCTGTTAAATTTGAACCACGCCATTCATTACAAGCTGCTGAAATGGAGTTTGCCTGTTAACCATGAGAAACACACGAATATCAGACACACCATTAAGTAGTATACAAAACTGAACTGAACCATATGCAATATCCTTAGCACCTCTTCCAAAGTGAAACATTCAGAAGCTGGCCTCAAATCAATCAAGGTTGCATGAGGGTCAAGCACCAAAGCAGGGAATGCAAACCAGTAGTAGAAGGTCCACTTCTTCAAATCAGCAAAGGAAATCAAAAGAAACCTAGATAACAGTGCACTGTCTTTTTCCGCTTTTCCAGACTGAATATCCTCCCAAATCTAATTATCAATCATTGTCATTAGCTTTGGATTTGGAATCCAGAACTATATCTGGGCTAAGTTATGCTTACCGAATAACATTCACATGGGAAATTGTATTATGCTACTAATAAACTATTTGCTCGAGCCAACAACTGAGTGTGCTACCTACCTTCTTTGCTTCGGCCTTCAGTAGGCTATGTTTGTCAAGAGCCTGAAAGCTCTCCAATGTGTTTGTGTTATACAGAATGCCTGGGACAGGACATCGGTTCCTATTGCCACGAACTACCATCTCTGCTGCTGATGAATGTTCACCCAACTCAGATGGCAAAGATTCAGCTAGAAGTGTTAAATGATTTGAAATTTTCTCGTGCAAGCAAGGTGCATAAAATCCTGCAAATAAGGTCGGGTGGCATCTTCAAATACAATACAAGCAGAGGAATTGTTATGGACAATTTCCTGTCGAATTCAGTCATCTATCCTTTTTATTGAATTTCTCTACAACCATGGTTAGAAATTAAAAAAAAAATAAAAAATCCATTGAACTGAATAATGTGCAGCTTAACATCTAGAAAGTATAAACACTGAGGGATTTTCATTTTCTTAAAATAATTTTTAACGTCTTAATCTATTAGAAGACTGAATTACGTAAAGAACCTCCTATATGTCTAACATTTAGAAATTAGATTAAGAAGCAAAACCAAACACTCCCCTTTTAATTACACTCCAGCAACCAAACCAACTCACTGTAGGTAGGATAACATACTCCTTGCTCCACCCCCACGACACCAAATTTACGATAAACACGAGAATTTGATTCCAATATTTGTCAAAAAATTTAAGGTTGACCATGATCATACACTCTTGCAAAAATCCTTCCATGGGTTATTTTCCAACTAATCAAATTCTCGACAGCCGAACAAACATACCCTCAATAGTATTCCTTCAGTCCAACTACTAAATTAATTTCAAGCAAGTCTACGACTACACTAACCAGATCTCACAATCTTATTTATATAACAAAAATTACCTAAAACAGCACTAAAACTAGTATGGGTATTATTTCTTGCAATTATGAGTTCATGCAAATAAAGACACAACCCAAAGAGAACTCTCAGTGATCCAAAATCTGAAATTGCAAGCAAGAATATCAAATTGGAGAGGAGGAGGAGGAGGAGAAGTTACCAGTGATGGGTAGGGGAGATTCGTCGACCCCTAAAGTGTTGAGCTTTAGTGAACACAATCTGTGCCAAAACCCCTCGTCGACCAAGCTTTGAAATTGGTCGAACACAAGCACTGAACCCCCAGCCATTGTTAGATCTTCTTCTTCTTCGTCGTTGTTATTCTCTCAAGCTTGAGTTGTTTTTTTAACTGCGGAATCGAGTGGAATTGGAGCAGAGGTCGACTTGCTTTGCTAAACGAAATTGCTATGGTTATAAACACCCAAGAAATGTATGATAGCCATCACAGGAAGGGTCATACAAGTACGGTTCCCGTAAAATGATTTGTTTGGGATGTTCAATACGATATTGGGGTTTACTTGGATTGGTACCGGACCAAATTTTGAAATTTGATAAGATATTGGGGTTTACTTCAATTTTCCAATGAATTTCTTGTTGGTTATTTACAAATAATAATTATTGGTTATTTATGAATAAATTATTAATAATACTAATTAATTATTAAAAATAATAAAAGCTATAATATATATAGGATTATTTAACTTTTACCCCATGATCAGTTTAGCTTTTAGAACTCAAATTTGTCTAAACTGTACTTTAGACCCCAATCTTTGCTAAAAAAATATTGAAATGATTATTTTGCCCTTCTACTTATTAGTACAAGGTTTGTCATTCCCTCCTCAAACCTATACAATTTAGATGCAACCTCTCATCGCGATTTAAATGCTACCTCGAGGAGTTTGAATGGGTATCAAGAAGGACAAAGAGATCATTTAACAGAAATTTATGAAAGTTAAGGTTTAAAATAAAGTTTGCACAAGTTTGGGGTCTAAAAGCTAAACTTATCGTAATACAAGGAGATAAAAGCTAAATAACCCTTATAAATATGCAGATGGTACATTACAAAATATACATGTCGACATTGTTAGGTATTTTCATTTTTCTTCTAAGTCCTATGACCATAAAGAGATTTGTGGATTGAACAAGTATCCAAAGAGATATTTCAAAAATCCTCCAATTTGATCTATCTAGTCAATTACAAAGCCGAACATAGCAAATGCAAATGTTTTCAAGTGGAACTTTGTCCATCAATTTGCTCACACTCCTTAGCTAGAGTAGAACTAGCTATTTGTTGTTCCCATGACACTTGTGATCAAGGAAATTCGATTTTAAAAGAAGATCGAGATTTTATTTAACAAGCTATTCACCACCCATCCCCTCCTAACTCTTCTAGACATGTGTTCATGACACTCACAAAATACCCACAACGATATAGATATAGATGAAGAAGATGAATCATTGGGGAAAATAATGGGAGGGGTGCTAACTTACATAGAAATAGGAAGGTCAAGCCACAAAAGGACTTTGGGAAAAATAATTGTTTTGACTAGTACTATTAGTTTAGTTAAATTAAATTTTTTTACTAGTGTTGTTAGTTTAGTTAAATTAAATTGTTTTGACTAGCTAGCATCTCAAAAGAGAAGAGACTCCTTAATGCACATGTGGCCATTCTTTAAGGAGGATTTGCTAACTTTTTTGCTCCAACAACCTCCTTAAATATGACATGACATTAAAGAGGCTTTAAGGAGTGCATTTCTCTCCCTAAACTAAGGAGTGTGAAAACCTATGTGGATTCCACTATTATAGTTTTGTATATCCATTGGGCATATATATTAAAGAAAAATAATAAAATATTGAAGGATGGTTTTTAAGGAGGTCTTTGGAGCTCATTTGGAAATTTGTTTTCCTTATTGTTAAGAGTTTCTTAATATATATTATTTTAGTAAAGTAAGGACTCACTTTAAGGTCTCCTTAATGCAAATGTGGCATTGTTTTAAAGGAGGATGTGTTCATTTTTACTCTAACAACCTCCTCAAATATGATACGACATTAATTGATGTAAATGATTATTGCTTGCTTTGAGAAGGTGGATGGACACCTTAATCCAACCATAGTAAGTGTTATTAACAATGGACTTGGTAGCTGGCCACCATCGTTCGATACCTGCAATTCCTCCCAACAATGGTTATATCTCTCTTATTCTTTCTCAAGCTCTTGTTCACTTAAGAGCAATGTTGTTCAAATAGCAAATACCGAATCAGAGCTGCAATGCTATTCAATTCAGACAGAATCACAAAATTTTGATTTGGATCAGAATCATGAAAAAAGGGGGAACAAGAATGGGGAACATGGGTGTTACCTACTTGAACTCCTCCCGTAAACCCCTGGGATTTTTAGGGGCTCTCAGTTGAGATGAACTAGTTTGATGCATCCAGTGATGAGTAATTAAAATTTCCAAAGTTATCGATCTTTTTTCTCTTCCTAATCTTCAAACATTAGCTTACTGTGGGTGGGGGTTAAATGACAAGTGGGATAAAAAGGAGTATTTAATTAACAAAAAGTTATCAACCCCCTTCAAATGTGATAGCGGACTGGAGATGCTCTAATTACCATCTAATAAAATGTTGTTACCTAACTTGTTCTTATCAGAATGGGAAACCAAATTGAGGCTTTGAGGTTTGATTCCCTACTGATTCTTAAACAATAAGCAAACTCCCACGATGTAACCTACCCCAATTATCTTTGGGTTCTCTTTTTTTTAAAGCCTTTTGAGATCTTTTCTCACAAAATTGTATTTATTTATTTTAGAATCGAAGAGTTACTTAAAAAAAAACTTTAAAAAGTGTCATGTATAACTCTGAATATATGGACCACATACGCCGAAGACTCGATTTCAAACATGGAGCCTTAGTTGCAGCGACTGATCAATCAGGAGACATTGCACTGTTTTGGAAAGAACATATTTCTCTATCCTTTCGTCTTGTAAATATTATTTCAACAATATTATTCATGATTACTTTGTTTTATCTTCTTGGTCTGTTTTTTTATGCATGGTGAACCCAACCCCTCTCTTAGGGTTCCTTTTTGCGAAAATATGTCAGCCCATTACAACTGTCAAAACCTTCATAGTATCATTTTTGGGGACCTGAATGTCATTCTTAACCCGGGAGAAAAAATGGGGGGTAATCGGCCTACTTTATCTTCTCTTAGACACCTTCGTACCTTCATAGATAACCATAACCTTCTTGATTTTCCTCTCACTGGTTCCCAATTCAATTGGACTAATAAACGAAAAGACATAAATGGAATTAAGGAAAAGTTGGATTGCATCTTGGTGATCACTAACTGAGTGAATCTGTTTTCTTCTGCCACGTCCAGTACCATTCATACATCTACCTCTGATCATCAAGCTCTTTCTCTACCGTTAGTTACTAATCATTCTAATGCCCCAAAACCTTTCAAGTTTTTTCAAATGTGAACTAGAGACCCTCGGTGTCGGAAACTGGTTGATTCTTCATGGGCTCCAAGGCATCACACCAAACCTGATCAAAACTTTCACATCAAAACCAAAAAACTGAGTTATTGTATGTTTCGATGGAATCACAATGAGTTCAAAAATATTCAACTATGTATTCAAAAGAGGCATAAGGCCATGGATGCTCTCCAGAGTGAACCTCATTCCACTCACAATGCCTTGACTATCGCATATCTGGAGGACCGACTCTCGGAATTAATGGTTTGAGAGGAAATTTTTTGGAGAAACAAATCTGATCGTTCATGGCTCAAGGAGGGAGATAAGAATACAAAGTTCTTTCATCTCTCTATACTCTTGCGTCGAAAATGGAATCTCATTTTTCATCTGAAATATGAGTCTAATGTCTAGCAGTCGAGCCATGAAAATGTTGGTAAAGTTCATAATACCTATTTCGAAAACATTTTCCAATCCTTGAGTACTTCTTCTGATCCTGAAATTATTTCTTTGTTCCCTCCGGTAATCTCTAGGGCTGACAATGAGGCTATTCTTTCCATACCTACAAACACTGAAATTCAAAATATAGTTTTTGTGGGCAGGCACAAAGCACCGGGACGTGATTGCTTTCACATCTATTTCTTTCAGTATTATTGGGACATAGTGAAGTCGAATGTTTGTGAGGTAGTTCAACATTTCTTTACTTCCCGGCAGATGGACCTCAAGCTTAATGAAACATTTATTGCCCTTATCCCAAAGGTTGGCAATCCAATCACTCCGGATAAATTCAGTCTTATAGGCTTTTGTAATGTTATCTATAAGGTGATATAAAAAATCTTGGCGAATCGCATGAAAGCCCTATTAGATAATATCATCTCTCCCAACCAAGGGGCCTTTCTTCCTAGACGATCTATTGCGGATAACGTCAGTCTCGCTCATGAGACTTTATTCAAATGAAACACTTCCGAAAGAAAAAAACAATGTTGGATGGTCATTAAGATTGATATGGCCAAGGCTTATGATAGAGTGAAATTGTCTTTCTTGCTTCAAATTCTCAGACAACAGGGGTTTTATGAGGGATGGATTCAACTGATTGAGCAGTGCATCTCTACCACTTCCCTTCAGGTCCTCTGAACGGCTCACCCCTTTATTCCATCAAGCCTTCTAGGGGCATTCGTTAAGGGAATTCCCTGTCACCATATCTTCATTTTTATTTGCTGAAGCTTTGTCCCATCTTCTAGGCTAAGCAGATGCAATAGGGTTAATCAAATGGCATTCTCCGTTTATTAGTCACCTGCTTTATACAGACGATATTATGTTTTTTTTGCTGAGCATTCCTTGCTAAACCCCAATCGGTCAAATATATTCTACATCAATATTGTTTAGCTTCAGGGCAAGGGGTTAGTTTTGACAAATCTTCGGTGTACTACAACTCCAATGTTCATCTGAAGCATGCCAAAATGATTAACATGATTTTGGGGTCAAAGTTCTACAATCCTAAGGACAAATATCTTAGCTCGCTTTTTCTTATGTCTAACAAGAAGGCAAATGATATCCAATTTCTTATTGATAAAATCAATGTCAAGCTGGAAATCCAAAGTGTTTTCTCAAGTGTGCAGAAAAGTTATGATAAAAAAATGTCCTTAACTCGATCCCAGTGTACAACATGCAAATTTTCTCCTTCCTAAATCGATCACTACCAAAACTGAAGTTCTCGCTCGAAATTTTTGGTGAAACGAGACACCAGCTAGCAAAGCTAAGCACATGTGTACTTAGGATCATATCACTCAGCCTCGCCATTTAAGAGGCCTTAATATTCCCTCAATAAGGAACAAAAACCTTGCTTTAATGGCAAAGAGCATGTGGCAAGTCATCTCTTCCCCTCATAGCACTCGTGATGTCCAACTTAAAACACTTTATTTCACTTTCAAAAGCATTTTCCAAATTTCCAAACCTCTGTCCTAGGCGTCTTTCGCTTGGAAAGGAAATCTCAATGCTTTAGACATAATGAAACTTTATGTCAAATGGCAAGTGTTGTTCGGCGATAATATCAACCTTTGGCGGGAATGTTGGGTCAAACCAGGTCTACTTTTGACTGATTGTATTCCAAAATCCCAGACCCCAAATCTACCCCCTAGAATCCCGAAGTTGTGGACCACTTCCAATAGTCAACGCCCCCAGTGGAATGATAGCTTACTCAATTCCCTCTTCCCTACCCCCTGTGGCCAGTGATATTCAGGATATTCTGATCAAGCGTTCGGATTGTCTTGACATGCTGATCTGGCTTTCGGATAAAAAAAGGTTTGTTCACTGTCAAGAACAGTACCAAGGAGTTCACTTTGGAGCACTCTGAATGCTCCACCTCAACCCCCTCTTCTTCATGTTGATGCTAAGATGTTAAGAGAATTGTGGAGAATTAAGGCGTCTCCTTTTGCCTTTTTCTTCTATGGAAGCCCAGTCAAAATATCCTGCCCACCATGACCAATCTGTTCCATTTTTACACACCTTTAGAGGATTGCTGCATTTTCTGTCATAGTCACACAGAATATGCTACCCGCCTGTTTTTCCTTTATTCGATCATTCAACAACTCTTGCTTGTCTCGCCCATCCTATTGACTGGTGTAATGATAATTTGGGATACCAAACACTACCCTCTTCTTAAAATTCCTATGGGAAAAAGTGAACACCCACCCAGAGATAAAATAGAAATGCTCTATCAGTTTACTACCTTCATTCAGACCATATGGCTGACACGTAATAACTGTATTTTCCACAAAACCAAATTCAACGCGTAGAAGTTTTAGTTGTCCTTTCATAATACCTGGTCTGGCTGGAAACACCAATGGTTTTCTACAAATACCACTTACACAAGTAGTCAGGGTGCCATTACCACTGTGGACACTGCTGAGAATGTCTCTATTCATCACGTCCTTGATACAGCGGTCATTGATACTTAATCAAACCCATGTTCCTTTTTGTTACCTTCTGTGGGCCCCCACACTGAGATAGTCACTACCCGGATATAATTGATTAAGGTCCAAAACCATTCCGCTAGATATCACAGACTAAACCTTAGATCCTTACAGCTCAAACCCATTCCTCATGCCTTGGATTCGGACATGATTGTGGTCACATAAGATGCAAAGTTTTTCGTCCAATCTCAACAGGGAGCGATTAGAGTTTTTGCTGTTAACATGCATGGGGAAGTGCTTGAGCGGGTTGCGTGCCCGGTCACAGGGAAGGTGATGGATAGTACCATGGCGAAGTACCATGCAGCTGAGTCGACTCTTCTTAATTAGATCCATGCTAAGCGGTAAAGGACAAGTTTTCTATTGGGAGACTCGGGGGTGTTTCTCTCTATTTTGCAGGTGGACTAGAGGCAACCTAGAACAACCATTGACTGGGCGCATGGCGACATCTAATCACTAGTATTCAGTGACTGCTTTCCTTTTACACTCTTTGGTTTTGTAATTTTATTTGTAGAGACCTCAATTATGAGGCTCGTGACCTTGTTGATGTCGCAGGTCAAAAGTATTGTAACTAATATTAATATATGCTATATGCTTTTAACAAAAAAAAAAAAAAAAAAAAACTTTGAGGTGATAGATGCAGCGGGGGTTAATATTAGTGGACTGTGGGTTAATGAAAGTATGTCGAGATATCAATAATAGTTAAAAAATAATGATTTTATTAGGGAATGCTTGAGGTACGACTTGAGAGAAATCAAAATAATGCATAAAACCTGTTAATAATACTAACCTAGTTAATAATGGTTACCAAACTATATGTACGAGAGTCACATGTAACATGGTCACCAACTATATGTACGAGAGTGCCAACGACATGGGAAATACCCTAGTTAATAATATATGCGGAGGTAATTAAGTGGAGAATTAATGTATAATTGATAGGAGTCTGAATAGTTTCATGACACTTTTCAACAGTTCCATGATATTTTTCCGATATTTACTTTAGTAATAGGTAAAGTAATTAACTATAGAGTATTCCATGCATGATTATTTTAATTGTATTGTATTATTCATGATTATTGTGTTTTATCTCCTGGTCTGCTATTTTCATGTATGGTGAGCTCAACCCTTTTCTTAAGACTCCTTTTTGGGATAATATGTTTGTTCTCTACTATTGCTAGAACCTTCCTGGGATTGTTATAGGGGACCTTAATGTCATTCTCAATCCATGGGAAAATGGGGGGGGGGGGGGGGGGGGGGGGAGGGGGGGGGGGGGGGGTGGGGGGGTGGGGGGGGGGGGGGGCGTGACCGTCCTAATACCTCTTCCCTTAACCACTTTCGCATTTTTATAGATAACCACATCCTTTCTGATTTTCCTCTTACTGGCTCCTAATTTACTTAGAATAACAAACGTAAAGACAATAATGGGATTAAGGCCAAACTTGACCGCATCTTGGTGACCACTAACTGGGTAAATCGATTTTCTTAAGTCACTGCTCGTACTATTCATATTTCCACCTCAGATCACCGTGTTATTTCTTTCCAACTGGTTTTCAATATTTCTAATGGTCCAAATCCGTTCAAATTTTTTCAAATATGGACTAGGGACCCTCGATGTAGAAAAGTTATTGACTCCTCTTGGGCTCTTAGGTGACACCACAAACCTGACCAAAATTTTCATATCAAAACCAAAAAAGTTGAGTTATTCTTTATCTAGATGGAACCACAATGAGTTCAAAAATGTTCAATTATGCATTCAAGAGACTCATAAAGCCCTTGATTCTCTTCAAAATGAACCCCCTTCCACTCAGAATGCTATGGCTATCGCCTCTCTAGAAGTCCAGCTCTCAGAACTCCTGGTTAGAGAGGAACTTTTTTGGAAGAACAAGTCTGGTCATTTCTGGCTCAATAAGGGAGATAAGAATACTAAATTATTTCATCTCTCTACGCTGTTTTGTCGGAAACAAAACTTCAATCTTCACCTGAAGGATGAATCCAATGTTTGGCACTCGACCCATGAAAATGTTGGTCAAGTTGTTAACAACTATTTTGAAAACATCTTTCGATTCTCGAGCCCTTCTCCTAATCCCAAAATTCTCTCTCTATTCTCTCCGGTCATCTCTAATGTGGAGAATGAGGCTCTCCATTCCTTCTGACTCCGAGATCAAAAATTATTTTTGATATGGGCAATCATAAAGCGCCGGGCCCTGATGGTTTTCATGCCTACTTCTTTCAGTATTATTGGGACATAGTTAAATCAGATGTTTGCGAGGTAGTTAAACATTTTTTTACTACCCGTCAGATGGATCTCAAGTTCAATGAAAACTTTATCGCTCTTATCCCTAAGGTTGGTAACCCTGTTACTCCGGACAAATTCCGCCCGATAGGTCTTTGTAATGTTATCTATAAGGCGATCTCCAAGATCCTGGCAAATCGTATGAACCCCTTTTAAATAACATCATTTCCCCCAATCAAGGAGCCTTCCTTCCAGGGCGATCTATTGTGGATAATGTCGGTCTCACTCACGAGACTTTTTTTCAGATGAAGAATTTTCGAAGGAAAAAATAAGGTTGGATGTCATTAAAATTGATATGGCTAAGGCCTATGATAGAGTTGAATGGTCATTCCTTGTACAAATTCTTCAACAACTGGGGTTTACTGCAAGCTTGATTCAACTCATTGAGCAGTGCATCTCCACCACTTCCCTTCGGGTCCTTATTAACAGATCCCCTATTTCTTCCATCAAGCCATCTGGGGGAATCCGGCAAGGGGACCCTTTGTCTCCATATCTTTTCATTGTGGATGCGGAAACTTTATCCCGACTTCTTACCCGAGCGAAAGCTAACGAGCTCATCAAAGGCATCAAGATCAAACGACACTCCCTCTCTCTTAGCCACCTACTTTATGCAAATGATCTCTTTTTTTGTCGCATTTCCCTTGCCAAAGCCCACTCGGTTAAAGATATTTTTCAAAAATATTGTCTTGCTTGGAGTCAAATGATTAATTTTGACAAATCCTCGGTGTACTATAGCTCTAATGTTCACCCGAAACATGCAAAAATGATCAATAAGATCCTGAGATCAAAGTTCTATAACCCGAATGACAAATATCTTGGATCGCCACTGCTCATGTAAAAAGAAAAGGCCGATGATTTCCAATTCATTATTGACAAAATCAATTGAAAACTCTGTAGCTAGAAATCCAAAGTGCTTTCTCAAGCGGGCGAAACAATTATGATCAAAGCAACCCTTAACTCGATTCCAGTTTACAATATGCAAACTTTCCTTCTTCCCCACCTCGATCACTACCAAACTTGATGTTCTTGCTCACAATTTCTGGTGGAACGGGACTTCTGATAGCAAAGTTAAACACATGTGTTCTTAGGATCAAATCATTAAGCCTCGTCGCCTGGGTGGCCTGAATATCCCCTCAATAAGGATTAAGAACTTCGCCCTTATGGCAAAAAGTATTTGGCAAGTCATCTCTTCCCCCCATAGCGCTCGTATCACCCAGGATAAAACGCTTTATTTTAACAATAAAAGCCTTTTTCAAACCTTATCCTTTTTTGCCTGGAGAGACAATCTCACTGCACTGGCAAAAATGAAGCGCTAACTCAAATGGCAAGTGTTGTCGGGGAACAATATTAACCTTTGGAGTGACTGTTGGGTTAAGCCAGGTTTACTTCTGACTGACTGTTTGCATACTCCCCTGGCCCAAAATTTGCCTCACAGAATCCCGGATTTATGGAACATTCCCACTAATCATCACCCTCAATGGAATGATAGCCTTATCAGTTCCATCTTCCATGCCCCTATGGCTAGTGACATTAAGGATATCCTAATTTGATGCTCAGATACTCCTAATACTCTAATCTGGCTCCGGGATAAAAAAGGAATCTTCGTTGTAAAAAATGTTACTAAGGTTTTCACTTTGGAGCAATCTGAATGTTCCACCTCCCTTTCTTCCCCTCTCAGCATGTATGCTAAGATGCTAAGAGATATGTGGATAGTCAAAATGTCTCCTTCTGCCTTTTTTCTTTTCTGAAAATTCAGTCAAAATATTCTCCACACCATCACCAATTTGGCCCGTCTGCACACACACCTTTGGATGATTGTTGTATTTTCTGTCACAGTCACACAAAAGATGCTACTCATATGTTACACCATCTCTGGCTTCTCTCGCCTATCCCTATCGACTGGCTTAGTGTTAATTTTTGGGTTCCCAGTACGTCCCTCTTCCTAAAGTTCATATGGGATACTGGGAAGGCCAACCCTGAGTCTAAAGAATAAATGCTCTATCGATTTGACCTTATGGCAGACCTGTAACAACTGCATCTTCCAAAAAACCATATTCAACGTTCATAAGTTTAGAATGTCTTTTCAGAGTACCTGGTCTGCTTGAAAACACCAATGGTTTTCTACAAATTCCAATCACACGTCACTGGAGTGCTCTCACCTTGTCAGATGCTAACGATCCAGTCTCTATTCATTATGTCCTTCAAACAGCTGTTATTGACACTCGGACAAATTTTGTTTCCTTCTCAACATCTCCTATTGGCCCCCACACTGAGATCGCCACTACCCAAATAGAACTGATACATGCCCAAATACATTCAGCTAGATGTCACAGAACTTAACCATAGATCATTACAGCTCAAACCTATTTCTCATTCCATGGATCCGGACATGATATTGGTCACATACATGCTAGTTTTTTAGCCCAATCTCAATAGGGAGTGGTTGGAGTTTTTGCAGTCAACATGCATGGTGAGGTGCTATCACAGGTTGCTTACCCGATCACAGGGAAGGTGACGGATAGGACCATGGCGGAGTGACATGTTGTTGAAGCGGCTCTTCTTCTCATCGAAGCTATGTAGTGGAGAACAAATTTTTTGATGGGAGACTTAGGGACGCTTCACTCTATTCTACATAATGATCAGCAACAACCTAGAACAACCATGGACTTGGCATGACGACCACTCATTAGCAGCGTACATAGACTACTTTTTGTCCCCTATCTTTGCTTTTGTAATTTCATATGTAGAGACCTTAATTATGAGGCTCATAACCTTGTGGCTATAGCAGCCCAACAGTTCTGTACTCTTATTTAGCAATATATGCTATATGCTTTTAACAAAAAAAACACTATAGAGTATTCCATTATTTTATTGTTTAAGTGATGCCTGTAAATTTTCAAAAGTGATTTGTATAATGCAATTTGATTATTTTTTTTACCATATAATATGTTCTAGTGAAATTGACACAGATAACAAGTAGTAGAGTTGACATGGCCTATTTTAAAACCATCAGTTACCTCCATAAATTGTTTGAATCTTACCATCTAATGGGAAGCATCAATTCGTCATGGTCACTATGATAATGAACTTATTAATGACTATTAGGGTGTTGATGCGCTCTACATGCGCCGATATCCAGTAGTTTTTATTTTATTATATTACAACAATTCAACAATAATAAGAAATTATTATTGAATTTCTAAACAAAATAATTATATATAATTTTATGGGCCTATGTATAGTTTATAAATATATCAGGGACTTCAAATAAATTATGTTAAGGGAATGTGTATAATTAATCAATATTTGATAGGGACTGGTTTTGATTGTAAAAGTATGTAATATGGAGGGCAAAATGGGTAATCAAAAGTTAAATGTAAGTGCCTTTTATAATTTATAGATAACTGGAGGGTTTTAAATAAATTATATTAGGGCTTAGGTATAGTAAATGAAAATTTACAGGGGGCTAAAGTTTATTATAATAATTTAAATATGCAAGGGTAAAAATGTGTAATAGTGTTTTTCAGTTAAAAGACACAAATAACTTACACTCTTAATTGGTTTATTGCTTTTACATGTAATATCAAGAATAAGGGAGGGCAAAACGAAAAAGGGAATTTAGAGTTGAAGACATAATATCACTATTCATTTGGGGAATAATCATTATATATTATTTAATGAGGGGCAATTCCGAAATCCTAAACTTAAGCATTAAAGGAGTAATTATTACCAAAAAAAAAAAGCCTTAAATTTTTATTATTATTTAATTAAACTCATTGTATACAAAAGAGCAGTTTATCATTTTACGAGGGGCATTTTCGAAAATTCAAAATATTTACATACATCGTCACAAAACATTGTTCACCAAATTTTGTTAGGTGTCAGATTATATGTATATTATTTGATGCCCAAATTAAGGCTACACTGAAATCACACATGGGTACTTAGTTTAATTTTGAAACATATTTACCCGTATATGGAAAGGTTGAATGATGTCCATTATTTTTTGTGGAATTTATATTTATATTGACCTATGAAAACTAACAAACCATGGTAGATATGTCCATCCTTTTATATAGGCTAAGCAATGGATCACATCCCACCATTAGGGTTTGTCAGATCATTTTCGCCAGGCAGAGATGCAACCCCCGTTAATTTATCGTGTCAAAAGTCAAATAGTAACACTATCTCCATTATTGTGTTGTTTTGATTTATTATTCAATTTCATCATCATTATCATCATCATCAAAGTTCATTCCCGATACTAATTAATTTATTATTCAATTTATTGACATAAATCTAAACTCTTTCATAGATTCGTTCAGCTATAGTGGGTAGGTATTTGTTTATTTTCCTACGCATTTTTGGGTGTTTGCTTGTTAGTAGACACTGTTGACAAATTATATGTTGTAACCCTCAATCAACTGCCACCACAACAAATGTTAGAGAACTGATTACATTACAAAAGTTAAAAATTAAGACAAAAAAGTGAAACCAAACTTTAGAAAGAAATCCACATTTTCATGCTTAATTTATGTATGATAGTGTAAAGCCTTGAATGAAGGTTCTAATTAGAGTTTTTCTTAGTTTTCGCTAAACATGCTCATAATTTCTATTCTTTACCCATCACAAACCAAAGTCACAATACATATTGATGCGTCCAAAAATCATCCTCCTGTGAGTCTGATTTGAAAAACAGAAGTTAGACTGCCAAGGACCACCTTTTTGGTGTCTGAAGGCACTCCGATGCTTAAGTCAGCAACTTTGTTTGAAGAATGAAGTAAATCTGGACAATGCTCTGCTTACCTATGTCGAATGATCCATTTACCTTTTATAATGGTTGTGGTTGATTCTCTTCGTGACTTAAGCATGTGAGGCGCAACAGAATGAGATGTTTCTCGTAACACTCTCATCCTTGATAGAGATGTGTCCGTGGAGGCGTTACTCCCTGCACGACTCTTTTTTGGTTCAACGTTCCTCTTCTTTATGAGGGAACTCGTGTCAGGCCTGGATTTGGGCTTTGATTCGTTCAGGCTTGGATCCAGGCTTTGATTATATATTCTTATAGTGGGCCTTGTCTGGGCCTCTGTGGTTGACTTTATTCTTTTTGGGTTTTACGAGTTGGCCCAGTAGATGGGATGTCAGATCCTCGTGATAGATGTTCTCTGCCACGTGTATGGCCGCAATGATTGGTCTATTTTGATGTATCATCAGCTACTCATCCCCTTAGTTAGTGGGTACGTTCATGTATCCACTAACTTCGTGGCGGTTAGTATTCCAATTGTATTTTTGTTTCGAACTTAATGTTGTTAGAAACTTTCGGTCGATCAATCGTCTCAATTATTTATTTATTCATTCGTTTCGCGCAAATTTTTTGGGAATTTTGTGCGCTATTATATCCCGCATGTCGCCCCACAAGCAGTTTCTTCGTTGCTCGGTTGTATAAAAGAGATCGTGACATTTTTGTTTCCTTCTTTACGCCGTCTTTGATTTTAGGGTTGTTTCTTCTTTCTGTCGTCTTCCATCGTTTTTTGCTATTCACGATGTCTGCCGGTGACTTACTGGACGATGAGTAGTTTGCTACCTGCAAAACTCATTTTTCTCCCAAGAAGGCTTCTCCGGCAACCTTGGATAGCGTCTGTTCCGACTACTCTTTGCCTTCCAACCTTGATATCATTCTACCTCGTGAGAATGATAGTCCTTGTCGTTCGAGAAAGGGTTATATTGCATTTTACCCACGTATATTTCACTCTGGTTTTCGATTTCCAACTCCAGAGTTATTCTGGTCTTATTTAGATCTTCTGGGTATTCCTTCTGCTCAGATGGGCCTTAACGGTTGGAGGGTTATGGTTTCCACATATGAAAGGGCCATCCTTTCTGGTATTCCTTTGACTGCTAGAATCTTGCACACGGTGGTCGGTTTGTTGGCGACCAAGAGTACTTGTTTTTTCATTCTCCTGCGTGTTTTGGCAATCTTAACGATGACATCAGGGTTGGTCGCGAGATTGGTTTTACGCTTCCGTCCATTCTGGCTACTTCAATTTGCAGGGTCGATAGATAGTGAGGTCTTTCCGGGTTCCCAACAAGCGGAGGAATATGCAATTGACTGCGGAAAAATAGATTATCAGCGAGCGTTTTTTGCAACTTCCTGTAGTTTCTTTGGACACCTATCTTACTGATATCATGGTGGAGCGCAGCGGTTTGTATAGTGTGAACGAAGCCGAGCAGGCTTTGCTAACTGAGAGGCAAGCTACGGAGATTGTTGCCCGCGTTGCCCTTGTCGATGGTGGTAATGTTGTCGTTGATGGAAAAGTAAGCTCAAATGTTACGGATCTCGATGCTCCTATTAGCGTTGGCGCTACTAGTCCAATTTCCAAGAAGAGAAAAGTTTCGAGGCATGTTAGTCTGTTGAAGCGGTTGTTCCTGAGTTCTAATCGTGTTCCATATAAGAAGCAACTCCTTGATTCTACTTGGCGTGCTTCTCTTTACTAGAGTTCTGTTGATAGGGAGCCTGCAAAGGAGAATCGCTTCTCTCTGCAAGAGACTGAAGAAATGAAGTTGGCATTGGAGAGGAGCGAAAAAGAAACCTTTCGCCCGTTGGATGATGGTGAAAAAAAGCTCCTCTCTACTTATGGTGGTTCCGACGCTGCCAAGTATTCTAATGAGGATCCTAGAGTCATCGATCATAAGATGTTCCAATTGACTGTTATCCAGTCTAAGGAGCTTGGTAGTCACGATCGAGTTCCCGAGATGCAGTCTTCTCGTTCTTTCTCTCCTCCTGTTGATGATGGGGCAGAGGTCCAGCCTTTTCATGCTCGTTTAGGCTCCTCTATTCTCGTTGGGACTGCCACTCGTTCCGCTTCTGCTGTGTTACTACACAATGAGAGGGTGAAGATGGTTCTCCCGTCATTCCTTCTTCCTTCCCGACTGTAGGTGGTGGTTCCTATGTGCTTGCAGATCCTCGCATTCTTCATTCACGGATCAGTTGGACAGAACCTACCCCTGACGAGATTCAGGTTAAATTAGACAAGAAATTTTACTGGTTTTTTCGGCTTGACGAGCAGGATGGTGCCCGTAAGTTGATCAACGATTGGCACAAATGATCATGGTCAGATGATGGCGAAGCGATTCTGATTTCAGTAGTGCCTGTCATAAAGGAAACAAAGATTAACATCTAAAACCGAGAATGAACTGTCATAATCTCGTTGGCTCCAAGTTCTAACAAGTTGAGAGCAAATTCTAATTGAAGAGCCTTTCTAGTCACTTGTACACAATCCCCTTCAACCCATGGATGGAATTCGCCTAAATCCAATGTGAGATAGATTTAAGTACAGAAGAATAGTCATGTAATCAAACTGCTCAAGCTTATTGAATTATGTAAAGTACTGATCTTTTAAACAAAGGTAAAGGACACTGAGATGAACCAATCACCAAGAGGCTATCTTGGATCAAGCAGAGCTGCTACCCAATAGAATAAATCGAAGAATAGTTGGCGAGAAAGTAATAAGATTACTACATTGAAATAACCATGATGCATCACAAAGGAAAAAAACCAAGAGAAAAAAATGCTAATGGAGAATATGTTGAAGAAATTGATCACTTATTTCATGGTTTCAAGCAAGAAATTGATCACCTGCTTCAAGCAAGAATTACTCGACTGTCAACCGAATGGATTGATTAAAAAACAAGCCAAAATAAAAATCACCCCCCCCCCCCCCCCCCCCCCCCCCACCCCACCCCCGTTTTTTTAAGTTCAAACTGGAGATTTGGTTGAACCTCTAATTATAAATCAAATAATGAGGGTTACTCTGATGATGGCTCAAGTTCCATTGATTGGAACAACTTGATTTGAAAGAGGGGGGTGTTAATTATATAATTAAGATAATGCTTTATAAGAATTTTTTGATTTTTTTTAAAGGCAAGCGTGTCGTCGGTGGGTATAAAACTTAAAACGTGTGGGTTAAATCACCACAACCTTAACCATCCAACCAGATTATCATTGGTAGGAATTTCTTGATTTACGAGATAAATAAAGAATTACTAGATTCATATAGACAAATAAAGAATTTTTCGTAATTTGTTACCAAATAATGGTAAAACAATGCATTGCAAATAAATGCATATGCAAAGTACTCCAATTGCATTAGTTTAACCTAAGGTAATGACAAAAGGGTTCAAAAATTAATCTTGACCAGTCATTGACGTGGACTTAACAATCCCATTAGAAAACGACGGTTATACTCAAATCGTTTTCAAAATGAAGGTCAAACCATAATATATATAAACTAATGATTGTCAAACTAAAAAAAAAACCTTAAAATTTATGTTATTGATCTTCTTTCTCTTTCTAATTTTCAAGCATTAGCTTACTCTGGGTGGGGTTAAATGATGGTTGAGATAAGGGAAGTATTTAACTAAAAAATAAATAAATTATCCACCTCCCTCAAATGTGAAAGTGTACCTGACTGAGATGCTCTAATCACCATGTAATATAATGGAGAGAGGCTAACTGTCGAGGGAAATGGCGAGGAAAACAACGAGGGGAGGCGTTCATTCCCTCGGGATGCGCGCAAGAAAAGTCAACGCACGCATCCCGGGGGGATGGACGCCCCCCCTCCCCTCGCTGTTTTCCTCGCCATTTCCTTCGACAGTTAGATTTTTTCAATATAATGTTATCTGACTTGTTCTTATCAGAATGTGCAACCATCGTGACACTTTTCAACTGTTCCATGATATTTTTCAGATATTTGCATTAGTAAAATGGGTAAAGTAACTAACTATAAATATTATATTATTTTAGGGTTTGTCTAAACAGTGAGGGAGGGGGTGAAAGCCATTCACCCCCTCGAGATGCGTGAAAGCGCCTTGAGACACTGGCTTGCATGCATCTCGAGGGGGATGAACAACTTCACCCCTCTCCCTCGCTGGTTCCCTCGACATTTAGAATTTTCCATTATTTTATTGTTTAAGTGATGCATGTAAATTTTCAAATTGATTTGTTTAATGCAATTTGATTATTTTTTATCATAGAATATGTTATAGTGAAATTGACATGAATAGCAAGTAGTAGAGTTGACATGGCCTATTTTAAAACCACAGTTACCTCCAGAAATTGTTTGAATCTTACCATCTAATGGGAAGGAAGGAATGCGATTTCTCGAAAAATGTTGAAATTTTATTGAATATTTCTTTTTTTTTAGTTATCGAAATTTCTTTCGAAACTGAAATTTTTATTTTTTTCATTAGGTCAATCTCAATGTCGGTACATTTTAATCCGTTATAATTTTAGTTTAATATTAAAATTTGGTTATATAAGTGATTCTTATGTATTTTGTATGACTTACGAGTCTAGTGGTACTCTTTATGTAATTTGTAAGAGTTTAAAATGCTTAACTTATATTGATAACTTCAAAATTATAATCGAAATTTTTACTTTTTTTCTATACACACGAAATATTTCTTAAAATCAACTTACCGAAATTACCTCGAAAAACAAAATCACAATCATTGGTGGGAAGCATCAATTCATCGTGGTCCATGTGATAATGAATTTATTAATGACTATTTTATTTAATGCCCAAATTAAGGCTGCACTGAAATTACACATGGGTACTTAGTTTAATTTTGAAACATATTTATCCGTATATGGAAAGGTTGAATGATGTCCATTATTTTTTGTGGAATTTCTATTTCTATTGATCTAAGAAAACTAATAAACTATGGTGGATTATGTCCACCCTTTTATATAGGCTAAGCAATGGATCGCATCCCACCATTGGGGTTTGGCAGATCATTTTGGCCTGGCTGAGATGCAACTCCCGTTAATTTATCATGTCAAAAATCAAAATAGTAACACTATATTCATCGTTGTGGTGTTGTTTTGATTTATTATTCAATTTATTGACATAAATCTCTAAACTCTTTCACAGGTTCGTTTAACAACAAATGTTAGAGAACTGATTACATTACAAAATTTAATAATTAATACAAAAAAAAGTGAAACCAAACTTTAGAAATAAATCCAAATTTTCATGCTTAATTGTAAAGCCTTGAATGATGCTTTTCTGAGGTCTTGGAAACACAAATTTGCAAACAATTTCAATTTTAATGCTATTAAGATTGTGGTTCATTTACGGCTTTTCCATCTTATCTACACCCATTTCTATGCCACATTTCCCCAAAGCTCAAAATAAGATCGTGATCGCCTACTCCAGGGAATATGTTTTTAGGGCTCTGAGAGTTTGCTTGCTCAATCTAGGTGAATTTTTCAGATCTTGCCCTTATGTAGTCACCTTATAATTTTTCCTTTTGATGCGTAAACATATGTTGATTATTAAAACTCAAATTAATAATTTGAATTAGAAGATAATAAGTGTGTAACCATAGAGGGGCTTTTCTCACAAAGGGTCAAACAAACCATCTCTAAGCCATGAATTCAAGTTTAAGCTTAAATCCATGATTATTAGTAAGTTGAATTATAGGTTTGCTTTAATGGTAAAATCAATATTAAAAAGCTTTAAAATACATTAAAATAATTGAAGTCAAATGGGCAAGGCACGCAATAAACTATTTTTATAGTTGTTTAAAGCTACTTGTACAATAGTCTTAAGGATGCCCAAGTGACGCGAACTTGTACTCTTTGGCGTGCTAACAACTTATACGTGATGAACTTTCGAGCCATCCATTGGAGCACCAAAACACACTTAGACATACATAATACAACTCAAATTTGGCCTTTGAACTTGTCCATCGGAGATGCTCTGGGTGAGTGCCTCAAAATATTTGCGCAGAGGTCTCAAAGATACTAAGCAAGTGGTATGATGGAGACATGGAGTGCTAAATCAACACTTGGTGAACTTACAAAATTAAGTGGCCCTTAACTGGCTTGAATAAGAGAAGTAACGGCAGATCTGTCAGATGGAAGGGAGCTGGTGTGGCCACCAACACCAACTCTACCAAGTCAACAATCAGCTCACCTGAATGAACATTTTTACAACCCTTTCATCCTGTTTAATTTCAAGCTTCCCAAAGCCAAAGCCAAAGCGCCCCACCAAATCTCCAAACAAAACTCCCCCAACCCATAATAAAACTGACCTTTTCAAATAAAGCTCGCCCAACCCATCCCAACCTCCATGCATGCAAAATATCATGTCCTTCCTTCTATATAGTCTTTGCTAGCGTGTCAAGAAACCGCTAAAGTTTGGTGTGTGTTAGCTCATCTCCTCATCCCCCCCCCCCCCCCCCCACACACTCCCTTTTTTCATCTCTATTCATCTCCAACTCTCACTTTTCCTTCAACTAGTCTCTTTTTCTCTCCTTTCCAACATGGAGTTACCAGTAAAGAATCCGGTCTCTAGTGTTCGAAAGCCTCCGTACAAGATTGAAACCAAGAAACTCTCGTACAAGTTACACCAGAAAATCGATGAGTTTCCTTGGGTTTGTCTTGGGGAGGCTAAGTCGAATGTTAGTACTAGTAAGTACATTTTGAAGAATGTTACTTGTAAGGCAAAACCGGGGAAGATCACTGCAATTGCTGGGCCTAGTGGGGCGGGGAAGACTACGTTGTTGGAAATTCTTGCAGGGATGATACCTCAAAGTAGACTCTCTGGTCGGGTTATAGTCAATGATAGACTGATGGATGCTACCCATTTTCGGAGAGTTTCAGGGTATGTTACTCAAGAGGACGCGCTCTTCCCACTGTTAACCGTGGAAGAGACGCTTATGTATAGTGCGCGGTTGAGACTGTTTGGTGAGCTTAGCGATGCAGTGGCTAGAGTGACGCAGTTGTTGAAAGAACTTGGGCTGGATCACATCAAGGATGTGAGGATTGGTGGTGATGCAATCCATGGGATCTCCGGTGGTGAAAAGCGTAGGGTCTCGATTGGGGTTGATCTAGTCCATGATCCGGCTATTCTCCTCATCGATGAGCCTACTTCAGGGCTGGATTCAGCGTCAGCTCTTCATGTTGTATCATTACTTAAATCAATGGTGGTGAATCAAGGTAAGACTATTGTCTTGACAATTCATCAACCAGGGTTTCGGATTCTTGAGCTTATTGATCATATTGTGCTGCTATCAAATGGAATTGTTTGTCACCATGGATCGTTAAGTCTTCTTGAGGATCGACTCAAGGATGCTGGTCATTGCATTCCTAGGTATGTCAATGTGCTGGAGTTTGCCATTGATGTCATGGAAAGTCTTGTTATGAATCAGAACTTTCCTTCGTACCCTCCTCGAGATGGGTACTCACACGAGCCCGCTTCACTCACTCTCAACGACCATATCCATCTTACTACATTCAAAGCAGAGGAGAACAGCTCGAAGGTGATAACCAGTTCTGCTGATGTAAAGAAGCATTTCTATGCTAATTCTCGAACCGAAGAGGTCTTAATACTAAGCAAAAGATTCTGCGACAACATATTCAGAACCAAGCAACTTTTTGCCGCCAGAATGACTCAAGCAGTAGTAGCAGGGTTCGTACTAGGTACAATATTCATGAATGCTAACAATGAAAGTGACAAACATGTGACCTTGCAAACCCGACTTGGGTTCTTCGCTTTCACCCTAACCTTCTTGCTCTCCACCACCACAGAAGGCCTACCGATTTTCCTGCAAGAGAGGAAAATTCTAATGAGAGAGACCTCAAGAGGAGCCTACAGAGTCTCTTCCTATGTTATAGCCAACACCCTTGTATTCCTTCCTTTCCTGTTAATGGTGGCTCTTCTCTACTCAACCCCAGTATATTGGCTCGTTGGCTTAACAAAAGACATATATGGGTTCCTCTACTTTTCCATGGTGGTTTGGATGATTGTGCTGATGTCAAATTCTTTTGTGGCATGTTTTAGTGCTCTTGTGCCGAATTTTATCATGGGGACTTCTTTGATTGCTGGATTTATGGGTTCATTTTTTCTGTTTTCCGGGTATTTCATATCAAAGAGGAACATACCCAAGTACTGGATTTTCATGCATTATTTGAGCTTGTTTAAGTATCCATTCGAGTGTTTCATGATAAATGAATACGGAGGAGAGGCGGGGAGGAAAATATGTGTGGGGAATGAAGGGGGCATGTGCCTTTTGTATGGTGACGGGTTCTTGAGACAGCAAGGTTTGAAAGAGTCTCAGAAATGGACCAACTTGGGTATTATGTTGGGGTTCATATTTGGGTACAGAGTACTCTGTTTTATCATTTTGTGCTACAGATGTTATAGAACAAAAAACTAGGAGAAATTTTCTTACTCATCAATTAAATAAAGACTAAACAGATTTATTTTTTCAATTTTCTTACTTCTTATCAGTGAGGTAGTTATGGTTACTTTTAATTAGTGTTTTTTGTATTTATTTATTTATTTATTTATTTTATTAGCAAAACTTATACAAGAATTTTATGTTTATGTTTGGTGGGTAGTGTTTGGTTGCAAAGGAAAACTCCACAGGATAGAGTAAAATAAGTGTCGACGTCCTTAGGCTAAGATCAGCTTCAAGTTATCTAAATAGATGTTTTTAGGGGAGAGGAACACTTCACTATGGTAAGGAAACATTGTCATTCTTAACTCAGCCTTTCCCTGTTTTTCACGCTCCCCTTGTAACTTTCCACCGTTTTCGTGATTATTATTGTCATTTATGCAATGCTTCCACAGGATTAACCACAACAATCTAAGTGTCAGAAGACTTCATATTGAAAACGCAGTTGTTATCCTGATGGAAAATGATGCCAGCAGCGAACTATCCATGTGAATTGGTTTGGAGAATATTTCAAAAAGAAACTGCACATGAAAGAGTGTTTAATGTGAATTCTGTTTGATTCAAGGTCAAAATCGTTTCATGATTCTTGTGACTAATGTTGCAGTGGCGCTTTTTGGTTTAAAAGAAAAACACAGACGAAGAGAGATGGGAGAGGAACGGAAATGGGTGGGAGGACAGAGAATTTGACAGTGAAGAACCTCATCTTTTCTCTGGATCAGAATTGTTAACAGACATCAGACCTATTGCAAACGACGTGGTGGCTTGCTTTAAGAGACAAGTATAGACAACGGAACAATACTGGAGTAGAAGGCAACCTGAATGGCTGAAAGAATGTCACTAAACAGAAACAGAGGACTACATAATAATAATAATAATTGAATTGTGGTAGAATTTGGAAAACATTGTTTAAGAATACCACCGTACCCTTGGTTAGACGCATTTGTTTCTACAATCTTGAAAGCCTTGGGATCAGAAATTCTTAAACAAAGAAGACTCTTGACTTGGGCTTTGACTTGACGAACAACTTGAGTATGGACTGTAGTCCATGGGCCAGGATTCTTCTTAAGTCTTGCAAACAGTTCATACTACATAATTTAAAGATCCTAAAAATCTTTGTAATTGAGTTTTGTCCCGAATTTCATCAGAAAATTTGTCTGCAAAATCAATTGCTCTTGAAATGGGAGTAAGTGTCCCATGAAAAATCTTGTGACCTAAAAATTTAACATTTGTTTGAAACAGATTGATTTTGGTAGGTGATAGAACCAAACCATTTTCTTTGATACATTTTTCAAATTGATACAAGTGTTTCCAATGGGCTGCAATAGACTCAGAGAAAACAAGTATATCATCGATATACACGATTGTGAATGAGGAAAAAGGTGAAAGGATCTCATTCATGATGTTTTGAAACTCACTGTGAGCATTTTTTAGACCAAAGGACATTACATTCCATTCATAATGACCAAATGGAACATTAAAAGTTGTTTTGTATCTATCGAAAGGATGAATCTGAATTTGCCAAAATTCAGATTTCAGATCAAATTTAGAGAATACACAGGCTGGGTGTCATCTCTTAAGAAGATCTCTCTTGTTAGAGATTGGGTATCTTTTTTTTTTTTTTTATAATTAAATTGGGTTGTTGTCCCATTTTATTCATTTAAAAATCCAAGCCCGAAGGCTACATGACTGACCCTATAGGGTTAACTAAAAAACCGAAACAAACTCTCACAAGAGAGAGGATTCACCAATACACTGAAACAAACTCAGTCTTTGTACCTTTTGTTTGCTTTCTTAGTCTTGGAGATTGTGTATCTAATCCATTCCGTTTGAATTAAATAAAGAACATATAAAACAAGAATTTATGCAAGAAATCAACAAGCAAAAACGTCAACTGTTTTATACTCAAACAACTGATTCTCAAAGAACAAATTTAGGAAAATAGTTTTATGAATGTTGTCAAGAAATGAAAGAAAATTTATCATTCCTTGATTGGTATTTTAACACCCATCTTCAAAATATTAATGTCATCAAAACTGATTCTAAAATTTGGTGCACTTATGAGAATCAATTCTGCCTCCTCTTGAAGAAATTCAATTCTCAATTTTGGGACATGATTTAATTGCCTCACCCTTTAAAGATCCAGCAACGGATAATACATTTAAAGAATTAGGTAAAATCATCCAACAAAATAACTATACAAACATTTTACTTCATGAAATCGGAGATAAAATGATACAAAATCAAATTCAACAAAATCTTTCAAACCAAGAACAAGTTTTACAAAAACAATCTGTTGAAACAAAAGCAATAACATATTTTACACCTATGTCTATTGACCAAAATGTTTTAACAACACCAAATCAATTGATTCAACAAATTAATGCAAAATTAGCTGCATTAAATCTTGAATCAAAGTTAAGAATCAACAATTTGTCTAATCCAGACATAAGTTCTGATTCTGACAATAATGATTTTGATCCTATGGCAGAATTGGATAAATTAAATTTTATTCAATATCAAGCCAATCCTATAAGGTACGCTAGGCCTTATAGACAAAATCAAAATCATTTACCAACCACCAGAAATTTTTATCCTAGGCCTTCTTTACCTGATATGCAGTACGGATAAAAGCCTTTCCATACTTATGGATCATTCTCTACAGGTAACCTCTATACTTGGAATATAGATGGTTTAACTGAAGAAAACATCATTGAGTTAATCCAAGAAATGGTCATGATGGCATCTGCCCATCGCAGCGAAAATAAGAATGATAGAACCATTGCATCTATCATTATCGCTGGCTTTTCTGGTTTACTTAAAAGATGGTGGGATAATTATTTAACCACTGGTGAACAACAAGCTATTTTACAAGCTGTAAAAGTTGACCATAATGGTTTTCCAATTAAGGCTGAATGAGGCTTTGAAATCCCTGATTCTGTCTCTTCCTTAATTTTCTGTATTTTGAAGCATTTCATTGGCAACCCCAGTGAATTTCAAAATAAGTCTAAAGATTTGTTAATGATTCATAAATGTCCAACCTTGAGTCATTTCAGATGGTATAAGGATATTTTCCTAAAAAAGGTTATGCTTCAAGCTGAAGCCAATAACCCTTTCTGGAAGATAAAGTTCATTTCTAGTCTGCCAACAATCTTTGCTAAAACCGTTAGGAATAAATTACAAAAAATCTACCAAGAAGACATCCCCTACGATCGTCTTACTTTTGGTAACAACAACAACAACAATAATAATAATAATAATAATAATACCCATGGCTTGAGTGCCCTGATACGAGATTAGGACCAAGAAGAGTAGGACTGAATGATACATCGTTTGTCAGGGAAATCAGCTCTAATCCTTTAGGTTTTAAGAGAGATCCCTGGTGTAAATGTGTATCGCTCAATTTTGAGCAGTCAAACAAGCTTTGTATCGCTCATTCACTAATATTTCTAATCAATCTAGACAACTACTTGCAGTTGCACTAGATGAATTTGATCCTTACAATTTTTATTTATCACCACTATTTATGACTGACTTTGAAGTCAGTGTTAAAGAGTCAGTCCTACAACCTTGACAGAACGAACCAGGATTTCTTACAGTTTGAATTGAAAAGTTCAAAGAGTCCCGACCAATGAAAAAAATCTTTATGGTGTAACAATTCAATGCTAACCAATAGCTCATCCGAAAACAGAAAACAGAAAACAAAGAACAACGGAAAGAAGAAAAATACATGCATTGACTATAACCAATAGTAGCTCAAGAGAAATGTTACATTTAGAATACATTACTAATCAAGAACAAGAAAAAACACAAATGAACAACGAAAAAGAGTGACCTTTGATATATATCTTTCTACTTAGTAGCACGAGATTTGATGAAAGAAGATTGGTGCATGTTCCTCTTCATGCACCAGTATTGGATTTCCCTTCAAGAGTCTTCTCATACTCTTCAATGGACTTGAAGAGCTCTGAGAAATTGCCTTTACCAAAACCACCACATCCTCCCTTCTGGATTGTCTTGCCTTCCTCAGTCCTTAACATGCATCCAAGCCTTTGAATTATCTCTATAAAGATGGTTGGTCTGCCATAACAGAAGAAAATAAAAATTAGAATACAAGCACGCAAACTGTTTACAATTAGAACTTTTGTGTAGAAAAGTAATAACAATTATGATGATAACAGCCTGACTGCAAACAATATCATTTGTTATTTGATTCTTTTGGGGGCAAGGAACGGCCATCTATACCGCCGTAAATGGTTATAATATTAAACTAAAGCCTGTTTGCTTCACCGCATGTTCTCAGTCATCTAACTGATACCATTTCAGTTCCTATAAGATTAAACTTTCTGCACAAATGATACTCTGATGGAGTGCACTTGACAAACAACAGTTGCATATAATCTAATAATTGTTAAGATATATCTTTTGATCTTACAGTAAGTTTTGGTTTTCTATATATAAATTTAAGAGGTTGCCGCAGCTATCTTAAATTAAAATTAAGCCGCTGTAACTACTAGTTTACCTGTCTCCAACTGGCTTGGTGAATATCTGAAGTAAGGTGCCTTGATCATCCCGATCAACCAGTATTCCCAACTCCTCACACTCCTTAATCTGCTCATCACTCAGCACATCACCTGCCCTGTTCATCAAATTCTTATAATAAGTGGGAGGTGGAGGTGCCATGAACTCAAAACCCCCAACACCACTTCGTCTCCTCATCTCTCTCAACGTCGCAAATATATCCTTACTCACCAACGCCAGATGCTGCAATCCAGGTCCTTCATTGTGCTCCAAGTATGTCTGTATCTGACTCTTCCTCTTCGTTCCATAAACGGGTTCATTCATTGGAAGCAAAACCGTTTCGTCATTGTTCGCCAACACCATGGAATTCAACCCACTCTCACCTATACATAGAAACAAAATTCAGGTCAACAATTAGCTAACAATGATTCAAATGCCAAAATCCTAAAGGGGTGCTTGTATTTATTAAAAGTTTTAGCCCTCTAATAAGAGGTGAGGCAATGTCTTAACAAACATCCTCAGCACCTATTCAAAAAATCTCATTATTCATGCCATGGAAAATCAATGGATAGAACAAAGGTTGGCCTCAAGCTAAGAGACACCACCGCCATTGCAATGTTCATGACTAAAGTTTATTACAACTACAATGACAACATTAGAAGTAGTTTGATTAATTTGATTGAGAACTTGATTCCAAAACTAATTTTCAAAACGACTCGAGGACCACCGCAAATGATTCAAGCTAAAGATTCACAAGTTGACTTGGGCAATGCCATGTGAACTGTGTATCAAAAGCAAAGTTTTTAAGATCAATTTGGGGAATATAACCTACTAGTTTTTGAAACCTACAAGTCAACATAGATATTAACTCAGTCACAAATTTGATTGAGTTCACTCAGTTATCATCCTTAAAAAAAAATCGGAGGATGAAGCTCACCTGTGCCAACATCATCAGCAGTGAACTCAGCAAATTCATGAAATCCAGTGAACCCTTTGACATAAGCTATTGCCTCCTTCAAGTCCCAAACATTTCCAACAGCATGATCGAGCCGTCTGATCCCAAAATCGAGCCCTCTACTCGACGAAACTTCTTCCATGACCTCAAACCCAGGCAAGAAACTGCAAGAATTAGGGTTCTTAAAGCTGACATACCTCAACACCACCTCCCCATACAACATAACCTCAGAAATGACAACTTCCCCACCTCCAATTTCAATTGGAGCCGAAGAAGGCTTCGCCCCATTAGCCACACTGATCTCATAAGCCACTGCAGCGTCTTGCACCTCCACCGCAAGGGCTCGAACAGCGAGCCCATGGGTAGCGGAGAAAGACCTTGCCAAGGTGTGGCTAAAGGTAGGAATGGCTGCTGAGGTGCTCTGATTCCCGGCTCCTATTGCAGCAGAGTATGGAGCCGTGAAGACGAAACATAGCTCACCAGATTGAATCAAATAGGAAGCATGAACCATGTTGCCTGTGGACAGGTCTGATTTTGCCACAATTGGCATCCCCAGACCCCATGAAAACCTCCTAGCTGTGTTGGTAGCATCACCACACCAGAACTCCACATGGTGAAATCTCTTGAATGGGAATCGGTCTGATTTTGGATTGGTTCTGACGAAGTTGGCGAACCCAACTAGCTTTACTTCTTCTTCTTTGCCAACCACCATTTTTGATACTTGTAAAGCTTTTCTATTGAATTCAAGTTTTGATAATGTGTGATGGACGAAAAGGTGAGGAGGACTTGAAGAGGTATTTATAGATGTGCTGATGAAGCATTGCCACGTAGTGATAAACTTATGGTGTAGAAGTGATGATGAATTATTTTTTGAACAAGGACTATTGAATTGAATTTTAGTAGAATAGAGGAGAGGGACTTTGAATTGAAGTGTTCAAAATTCAAGGAAAAACAATGGCAAGTTTAGTATTTTAGAAAAGAAAATGAAATCACTTGACATTTTAAAAGTGAAGTTATACTGAGTCAATGAAGGGATTCTATGTATCTTGGTAGTTTTCGTTTGGGGGGGGGGGGGGGCTTGTTTTGCTTGCATGTGATGGCGTTTGTTGTTTTGCTCGCGAATCTCGAGAGGGATGAGTGGTAATACCTACTCCTCGCCTCTTTCCTCGACCGCTGAAAGGGCTCAATATCAAATTGAACAATATAAAATGGTTTGTGGATTTATTAATTTCTATATACAGGGATAAGATATAAGAAATAAAATACGACCAAGTCGAGCCCGGGTCTAAGTATTTGGTGACATTGTGAGATGTTTATCCATTTGTGGGTTGGATATGGTTGCTACAATAATACTAATGATGGGGATGTATGGACCTTTTTATCGGAGCGTTATCCAATACCAAGAAAAAAGAAGCGATAACCAATTCCACCATCTTTTGATGTTTATTGTCATCGAATTTCTATTTATTTTTGTTAAACCTAGTCTCTTATCCCAATTCCAAAAAATCTACATTCATATTTCCTCAAAAATAAAAAATCTAGTAATAACATCCCCAAAATCTAAAGATTCCCCAAAAAATCTGAAAATAAAAAAAAGGACTAGCACTATGTGCCGCTTGGCTTTTTAATGACTTATTTGCAAAGATTAGATATACAATTAAAATTAAAATGTAAGAACTTTTGCCTTTTAAAATGTTAAATTGCATTATAATTAAAACAAAATGATTTTATTTTACATGGATAAGAATAACTTGATTACTTGAGGATTGAAACTACAAACTCTCGAAGCTTCAATTGGTATAAAAATGGAACTCAAACTAGGAGGAGACATGTATCTTTCATAGCAAAGATGACAAAGAGAAACACTATAGTTAAATGAAACCCATACATATCTGTCTGTATTATCTTTGTCTAATAGAAGACGAAAACATGGGGCCACATTGGTTAAAGAAAGAGACCCATAAGAAATAGATTGATATGGGACCTGTTACAATAGTTTTACTTTTGAGCCACAATCACTATATGTTCAAGATTTTATGAGTAATACTATCAGGCACCGTTGATGTTTCTTGAGATAGGAATTAATATCTATGTCGAGGCACATCAACGGTGCCTGATAGCACCAGGCACTAAGGCCAATGCACTTAAGAATTCCCCCGATTTTATACCTAAAATTTATAATTGCAAAGTTAAGTTCCAAAATGATTTGTTTCTTCTTTTAAAAGGAAATACAGATCATTTCTCAGAGTTGCGCTTGCTTGAAAGAGTTTTGTTTTTTTATTTTTGTGTGTGCCCATGGTCCATAGTTCAGAAATATTTAATATCAGTTCCGATAGCCTGAAACGGACAAAAGAAACATCTTATTGTTTTTTCAATAATTTCTGATATCTAGTAGACCTCTCCCAGTATCTTCCCCACTAGCGTGGTGGTTGTAGTTTATTAGTCTCGAGTGGAAGTCAATACCAAATACCATGATACAGATGAAGAAAGATGAACAGAGTTGAAAACATGTAATAGACTTTGATTCATGCTTGTCCTTTTAGGGAGGAAAATTCCGAAGATTACAATAGGGGAGATTGAAAAGAAGTTATATTTGCACTCGCAAAGGAAGAC
The DNA here is from genome assembly GCA_963556465.1 of Berberis vulgaris. Taxonomy (NCBI): domain Eukaryota; kingdom Viridiplantae; phylum Streptophyta; class Magnoliopsida; order Ranunculales; family Berberidaceae; genus Berberis; species Berberis vulgaris. Next base: position 93,994,788 of record OY747125.1, read on the forward strand.
CTTAGAAAAGAAGGTTTGAATCAATTCTCAAATCATGAATTCATATATCTACAATTTCAATCATATTCTGACCGACTTTAATGAGCTATGGTCTTTATTTTGGGTGTAAAACCACAAAGGTTTATGTGGGCATGTTAAGGCCCAAGTGTGAGTTAAACAACCATGGTCTATAATCCTCCAACTACGCCAGTCCACAAACATTAATATGGACCTACAAGCAATCGTCCACTATGCCCAGTAGTTTATTTGGGGGTATTTTAAGCTTCAATAACTTGAGGTCCAAGAAAATTTTGGTCATTGGTCCTTTAAGGTGGTGTTTTTTCAAGTAATTGAAAGCTAACCTCTAACTGGAATTAGAAGTTTGAGGTTTTGAATGAACTGTTTGTTTACTGATGATTAGAAGTTGTAAAAATAAAAAAGTGTTTGTTTTTATATGCTGACTTGAAGTTGTTTCACCATCATAGCTCCCACCGCTCACCATAACTCACCAACATTAACCCCCTTGTCCACCTGTTTTCTCCACTCCAAATACCACTAAGATTCCCTTCCACCACCACCAGAAATCACCTTATATTTCTTTTCATTTCTCATACAATCTTCAACAGATAGAAAAATATACAGAAAAATAGGAAGAGGGGAGGCCATGGAGGGTGGTGGTGGAAGCATTGTTGGCATGATGGAGAAAAGGGGATGGTTGGTGGAGGAGAGGGGTAGCAACAATCATTACGAATTATTGTGAGGTTATTATTGGAATAAATTTTCATTAAGCAATCAATGCTAAGTGTTCATTCCAATCACAACTTCAATTTCAAATCAGAACTAAAAAACATGGCGCTCACTCCAATCATAACTTCAACTTATAATCAAAACTAAAAACAAACAGTTATCTCACTTCTTATTAAGACTTACTAGTAATAGACGCACTCTACGCGTGCAAATGGTTATAAACAATAAAATTGCATGTATCATTTTCTAAAATCCAAACATACACAATTAACTACTTCAACGGTATTCCAAGTTTGAATACAATTATGAATATTATATTATATTATATTATAAACAAATACTAGTTAGTCACAAAGTGAACATATACCTCGGAGAATGAATCCCTTTTTGTCATTCTCAATGAAGAGGAAATTAGGCATGTCGTGTTTGGAATGGGGAGCCACAAAGCCCCTGGCCTGGATGGTTTTCACGCCTTTTTCTTTTAGTACTATTGGGATATCATTAAGTCTGATGTGACCGAGGTTGTGGTAAACTTTCTTACTACCCATATTATGGACCCGAAACTTAATGAGACCTTCATCACCTTGATCCCTAAAACTGCCAATCCGACTACTCCGGATAAGTTTTGGCCTATTAGCTTGTGCAACGTTATATACAAAATCATTTATAAGATTTTAGCCAATCGTCTTAAACCTCTCCTGGATAGTGTCGTCTCCCCTAACCAAGGGGCTTTTCTTAAAGGTCGTTATATCTCTGATAATGTCAATTTGGCTCATGAAATCTTTTTTTCAGATGAAACACTGCAAAAAGAAAAAAAAACATTGTTGAATGGCAATTAAGATGATATGGCAAAGGCTTATGACCGAGTTGAATGGACATTTCTTACTCAGATCATGACATCTTTCGGATTTGCACCAAGATGGGTTCAAATGATACATCAATGTATATCCTCAGTGTCACTTAGAGTTATGCTAAATAGTTCGCTGCTTAACAGCTTTCACCCATCTAGAGGACTCCGCCAAGGGGATCCTCTATCCCCTACTTGTTTATTCTTGTGGTTGAGGCCCTTTCCCGCCTCCTAGGCAAAGGGGAGGATGATAATAAAATCATGGGCATTTGGATTAGAAGACATTCTCCATCCATAAATCACCTTCTTTATGCAAATGATTTGCTTCTTTTCTGTCGGGCCTCTCTTACCGAAGCACACACAGTCATGGACATCCTAGCTTCCTACTGCTCGACCTCGGGTCAGGCTATTAACTAGGGGTAGACAATATCGGTTCGGTTCGGTTTTGAGCTCCAAACCGATTTCAAACCGATTTTATTCAGTTTGCCCAAAACCCAAACCGAATCGAATTTTGTATTTGTAAACCGATGAATTCGGTTGAACCGAATTTCGGATTGGATCGGTTCGGTTGGGCCAAAATTTTGGGCTCAAGCACTTGAAAGACTTTCATTAAAACATGCCCACTATTTTTACAAGCCCAATTTTTTTACAGACCCAATTTTTAGCCGAAAATTGAAAACTTTGAGAAAAAGGAGCTGATTCAGTGCAACAGGGTGTATTGCAGTGCATTTGTTGTACTAAATCAGGTATTGACACCTACCTGTTATTTACTTATTTATATATATATAATTAATCGGTCGGTTATTATTCGGTCGGTTCAAAATCGTAAACCAATTTCGAACCGTTTATAATCGGTTCGGTTTAAATTATTTTCTTTCTACTCATATTTCGGTTCGGTTACTGAACCGAATTTGAAAATCGGTTCGGTCGGTTAACCGAATTTATATCGGTTTTTGCCCACCCCTACTGTTAACTATAATAAATCGTTTGTGTACTTTAGCTCTAACGTCCACCATCGGCACGCTCGAATGATAAACAGGATCATGGGCGCCAAATTCTATAATCCAAAGGATAAGTACCTTGGTAGCCACTTGCTCCTGTCTAAAAGTAAGGCTACGGATTTTCAATTCCTAATGGATAAGATCACCTCCAAATTATCTACTTGGAAAGCTAAAGTGTTATCCCAAGTGGGTAGGATAGTCATGATTAAGGCAGTCATCCACTCCATCTTCGTTTACACGATGCAAACTTCTTGCTCCCTAAGTCAGTTACTACCAAAATTGATACTTTAGCCAGAGACTTTTGGTGGAATGGTACCAATAACCATTCAGCAAAGCACCTATGCACTTGGGACCGCGTATGCCGCCTACGCTAGCTAGGTGGGTTGAACATCCCCTCTGCTAGAAACAAGATTCTAGCCATGATGGCCAAGAATGCTTGGCATCTTCTTTCTCAGCCTACAAGCACTTACTCAACCCGGCTTAAGGCTGTCTATTTTAGGAATAAGAGTCTATTCCAGTTGCTTAAGTCTCCGGCGGTTGCCTCCTTTACTTGGCGAGGAGTTCTTACAACCTTCCTTTTTATGCAAAAGTTTTTCCAATGGCAAATTAGATCGGGACTTTCAATTGATATCTGGAATGATTGTTGGGTTAAACCCGACCTTGTTTTGATGGATTGCCCTCGGGATACCCATAGTACCCTCATACAATCTATTCCTTATCCTTGGCACTATCCAAATGGGAATTCTCCTAGATGAAACACTGAGTTAGTTGACTCTTTATTCCCGGACCCGGTTGCCCGAAACATCCTGAACATTATTATTTGACCTTCTGACTCCCTGGATATACCTATTTGGACCTTTCATAAAAGGGGAGTCTTCTCAGTTAAAAACGCAACTAAAGCCTTTGGGACGGTCGGCCTTGCCTCCTCCTCCTCAGCCACCGTCCAACATAACTCCCCACTAGATAGGAAGATTGCTAGGGAATTATGGCGAATCAAGGCCCCTGCTAATGCTCTACTCCATCTATGGAAAGTCTCCCAAAATCTTCTACCTACCATGGCAAACCTATCTAGACTTCATGTCCCTAATGATGACTGTCTATTGCCATAAGCATTCAGAGGATGTCACACACATCTTCTTTCTTTGCCCAGTAGTCAGTCAAATCTGGCTCTTGACACCTCTACCGATCAATTGGTCTCAAGCCAACAGTATGGAAGGCATCCCTACCACCTTTTTCTCCCTCATCTGGAAGACCACCTCAGCCCATCCACATGAGAAGGAAGAAATCTTGTCTCAATTCGCAGTGGTGCTCCTTGCCATTTGGAACATGCAAAACAATACCATGTTTAGAGGAATTTTGCCTTCCATTCCCCTACTCGCCAACATTATTCAACACACCTGGTCTCAATGGCAGAAACAGTGGTTCCTTCTAGCAGCTAATAATCTCAGCACCAATGATCCGATCACCTTGCATCATATCCTGACCATTGTCGTCACTGATCCCAGGAGTTGCCCTCAAGATATGACAAATATCCCTGATATTAGACCTGATGACCACGCCTCCGGAATGACTATCATTGCCCACCAACTTCATATTATTGGTCATCACCTTCTCAACTCTAGGCCCAGAAACACTAGCCTTTTATCTTCCACCTTTGATCAGGATATGATTATTGTCTCATATGATGCTAGTTTCTTCGCTTCTTCCCAACAGGGCGCTTTTGGAGTACTTGCAGTGAATGCTCAGGGTAAGGTTCTTATTTAATTGGCACAGAAGATCCCAGGGAAAGTGGTGGACTCTACTATGGCTGAATGTCTCGCAGTAGAAGCGACTATCTTTTTTATTCAGGCAAGACAATGGAAGGCAGATTTTTTTATTGGTGACTCAGGCATCCATCACTTCATTTTGCACAACCAGGCAGGTGACGTGGATTTGATATCCATTGGATGTGGTATCCAATTATATGTAATATTAAGTTACTTCTCTCCTGTCTTCCTAATTGGCACTGTAACTTTATCCCTAGGAACCTTAATACGTGGGCTCATGATTTAGCCGCTTACGCGGGGACTTTTTGTAATGACTATTTTTAATATATATGGTATGGTATTAAACCAAAAAAAAAAAAAAAAAGTGGGAGAGAGTAAGGTCTAAATATGCCAAATTCAGAACTTTAAAAAATAAATATATGTTATATTCTGGCTCACTTGTAGAAGTTCTTCAATGACACCTTGCATGGAAAATTATACCGATAACCTCTTCATTGAGTGGTTATTCTGGAAGGGGCTCGTTGTCAAGATCCAAAATGCAAAATGAACAACCTCTAGTGTTTCTTCATGGCAGGAATATCCAAAAGATGATTCTTTGACTGTTGAAGACCGTCCCTGGTCGCGAGGGGTGTCTGTAAATCCTGAAGCTCATGTTTGACCCCAGGTGCTTGTCTTGCAGCATTAGGGTTTAGCCCATTATGTTCTGTGTTTCTACAAAAAAATGAATATCACAAAGGTTGTAGGAGCACCGATGATTTTACACAATCCATACTGCATGCATAATGCATCACATTTCAGGTGATATATACACACCTTTTCTATCCAACCGTTTATCCAGCTTTCATAAACAACAAAACTTCAACCCATCTAACGTCATTAATAAAGAGCGCAGCTGCCAAAATGTTGGAGTCTTATTGCCTTTATGTACAGTTTTATCCCCGTAGGAAATACAATCAAAAATTTTTTGTTGGAAAACATAGTGGCAAAGGTTAACTAAAAAATTTTAGACCATACTTCTCTAAGTCTTGCATCGATGATATTTGTCGAGTTTGTAATTTTTGCAGACAAGGAAAATTAAAAATGCATCAGCAGTAAAAGGTAAGATGTACCTTGAAGTTTTTTTTTTTTTGGAAAGCAAGCAGGGGTTTTTAGGATCCCCGAACCTTATATTAAAAAAAATGATGATAAAGGTTACAATCGTTCATACGGTCACTCGTTACATCATCTACGGAATTATAAACTTGCATCAAAGCTTCAACAAAGAACCTAAATAGTTCTAGATTCACCGTCTCCAAGTTCGGTAGTAACCTTGAAGTTGGCGTGACGGAACTACCAGTATCTTCCACAGCCAGTTTATAATTTCCTTGATTAAATGTGTCTTTGCTGAAGGTGAGTCTCCTGAGTTCTACCTCCATGTAAATGCAGTCCATCGGATCACTTTTGAAGAGCAAGAAGAAATAAGTTCTGTGGACCAAAAAGACATTGCAAGTATGTCATAGATTTCTTTTTGCTGCTTCATGAACTCCAATGACCAAGTTAAAAGAGAATCCATAGGATCGTTCACTGGACCCAATCCCAATTTTTCACAGTTCTTACATATTCACTAACATTTAGACCCGTACCCTGATCCTACATTGCATTTGAAACCCCATTGGAGAAAAGCATATGTGAGACTGACAGAACAATATCATCTTATCAAGTTGATGACATGATTTTCCATTTCCTGACATGGAAACTGGCTCCATTTCTCAATCAGTTTCCAGTAAAACTGAGTCATGTTTATTGATCACAATTTGAAAGACGAGGCTCGATATTCTTATTACTTGGCTTCAAAATGATCTTATTCTAGAGAACAATTTATAAGAATGGTATACTCATTAATTCATTGTTACCCAATCATTTGTTGCTGAAATCGAAATTGTGTTACATTTCACAGACATAACTGCTATTCTTATAGTCAAGTAGACAATCACTACTACACATTATAATTACGATTTATTTGAAAAGATGACAATCACTACTACACAACAATTGCTCGTTACTAGCATATGACAATAACATTTTTTCACTTAGTGCTATGAAAAGGCCAAAATTTGTCCAATTTGTACCCCTTCATCACATTTATGTTGTAGCATTGTCTGAATTTAATTTCTATCTTTACATTTAACATTTATGCTGCCAGTTTGTAATGCTTTCATAACGGATATGAATATTTATTTAGTATGAAATTTGAATAGAAAGCTTTCGTTTCTGTAGGAAGCTATGGAGGTAATGGTCGTTGCTTGCGCTGCCATGGCAATGTTAAAAAAAGGTGATCAAGATAAAGAACACAAAGAGGATGATCCCAAATCTTCGGAAACCTCATGGGATAGTTTTCCTGCACAGGTAAACTAAAATTCTGATTTTTTTTGCTAATATCATTGGGATTCTTTAATGGACTGATTGGTTATTCAAACTAATAACCAATCAGTGGCAAGCAAAGGAGGACATTCATCAATTTTCTGCAAGGGTATCAATGGATCATCTTTACTAAGAATCATCATGGTGAGTGAATCATCTCCACTAAGAATTCTCAATTCTCATCTTTAATACTTTTCACATTTTTGATTTATCTTCCGTTTGTTACAGGTTGAATTGATAGTGGTGACAGATGGAAGCCGCATTCTTGGACTTGGGGATCTTGGAGTTCAGGGGATCATCACGGTAAGTGAATCATCTCCACTAAGAATTCTCAATTCTCACCTTTATTACTTATCAAAAATTGATTTACAAGCTAAACAGGGGTACGTTACGACTTTACCCGTATAAAAAAAACAAACAATAAAAATCACTTTGTAACCAAACATCCAACCTGTACTCTGTTTCAAAAACAGAGCAAACAGCATACAACTTGCAACTCCAAACGCACTGCTAGAGTGTTGTGTCTGAATCAAAACAAACTTCGCAACTTGCAGCCCAAGCCCTGCCTTATAATCAGTCCGGACATATATCCGACTGTCGCACATTGTGCGAATGTGCAGCCCTGTTTGTAGTATTCCTGGCAATGAACCAAGCTGCCAGAAACCATGTTGCACCCTGCGGCCAGCTCCCTGTATCCCTGCATTGAACCGAAAGACAACAAATATCTTGGAACAACACTTGCATCGCACCAGTCCATAATTCCTGCAGTGAACAGAAATACAATATAACAATAAAACAACTCAGAACACAGATCCTAGGCCAAAGGGGCTGTGGTCGATTGGTTAAGGCGTTGTGGACTTGATCCACAGATCCTTGCTTCGAGACCCACTGGAGGCATCTTTATTTCGGGGTGGTGTTCGACCCGTAGGTCGCATCTCGGGACTAGGTTACGGATCCTAGGCTAAAAAACCGGCTTGCCTTTCAAAAAAAAAAAAAAAAAAAAAAAAAAAAACTCAGAACACAAACAGGCACTGGAGCAGAGTGCAAACTTGCGTACTCTACCCCAAAGAATGCTCTGCCCCATGCTCTCAAAGTGACAATGATGCCTTCAGGGAGGGAATATACTTATTTATTTATTTTACCATTTTGTATGGAGTGTACGTTGTGAGGGGCATCAATTTCTTTTTTCTCCCTGTTGCTGTTGAATTTTAGAAGCTATGACATTATAAAGTTGTGGCTTTTAGCATATGTACAAAAACAAGAATGACCTCTTTTGGAGTTCCATTTAATGATGCTTACCATTTGTTTATTGATGTTTTCTTTACATGTAAATGTTTATGGCAAATGATTTATAACCTAGTAAAACTTTGGAATTTTTTGAAACCCCATTGGAGAAAAGCATATGTGAGACTGACAGAACAATATCATCTTATCAAGTTGATGACATGATTTTCCATTTCCTGACATGGAAACTGGCTCCATTTCTCAATCAGTTTCCAGTAAAACTGAGTCATGTTTATTGATCACAATTTGAAAGACGAGGCTCGATATTCTTATTACTTGGCTTCAAAATGATCTTATTCTAGAGAACAATTTATAAGAATGGTATACTCATTAATTCATTGTTACCCAATCATTTGTTGCTGAAATCGAAATTGTGTTACATTTCACAGACATAACTGCTATTCTTATAGTCAAGTAGATGCTTCAGACCATAACAATGTTCTTACCGACCATCAGCAAGTTGTTCCTCGTTAAATCTGTTTGGATGCTAGTTAAATCATGTTATGCGTAAGACCATAACAATGTTCTTATAGCCATTTCCTTTAGTCCCGCAACGAAAGTATGGATGCTAGTTAAATCATGTTCAGCTAAGGTTCTGGCACTCTCTCCCTTTACTGAAGCACTTTGTTCAGAATCTTCTACTGACAACCCTTCAATGTTGGCACCATATATTAATGTAGAAACTTTCTTCTTACACTTTGTGCTCTTCCAGGGAAGTGTTCTCAAACCGATCAGGGTGGCTTATCTGGGTAGGGATAAATAAAGGCGTGAAGGTATCTGGTGGCTTGGTGGGTTTATGAGATAGAGAATGGAGAGTCTGTTGAGCATTCTAAAGTTTTGTCCTAGATCAACCGGTTGCTCATTGCTTACCGTCTTGTAAGCACATTCCATCATTTCTTCAAAATTCAATTCTCCTGTTTTTTGCTGGAATTCCTACTACATCAATAAAAGTATAGATAATGACTTGAGAAATACCATTCAAAGGGCATTCCGGAATTGTAAAAGCAGACCTGTAACATAATCAATAAAACACTTTCAAGAGAGAACCAAATAGGTTTTGAACATATATGTTTCAAGTTATCTAAAATGGAAAAATTAATATTTCTTCAAAATCCAAGCTTGCAATAGATATTAGAAAATACCTAAACATTGATCCATTTGCAACTTGACTGTATCACATCTTCTGTTTCCTCAAGATCTTTTCCTCTCCACTGAGATGGATTTGCACCATTACTGTTCTTCCCTGCCACTCGGAATGTTGCCTGAGCATCTGTTTCATTGCTAAGACCTTCAAATTGAGTCCTTTAAAGATATCCATGTCATCGACTTTAAGCAGAATAGTCTTCCAAACACACTCTAATCAAAACGTCATGTTTTGTGTTTGGTTCCCCTATCAATAGATGTTATGTTTGAAAATCAAGATAAATATCACATGTGAAAGCAGATAAAGGGACAGATTCATGGGTACATAAATAATGATCTTACCCCTTCTGATCTATTCCCATCAGTTGAACCTTCAATTCTGAATTTGCCACTGAACACACCCCATAAAAAAAAGCAGTAAGACAAACATAAATTACAAACTGAAAAAATTCTGAAAACTAAAAATCATAACATCAATCCAAATATCAACTATGACAACCTCTAAAAGCATGTATAACACATGTCTGGTTCAGAAGCAGAGAAAATCGGTGCTTATGCCTACTGAAAAACATCGCAATATCAGAATACAATGAAATGGTAGCAGAGCATAACCTCTGTGATGCTGCTGAAAACACTATTAACATCTATCAAATATCTTAAGACCTTTGGTATCAATCATGTTATTTGAAGCTGGCAACATGGATTCTAGGATGCAGTTTAGAAAAAGTAATAGGATTTAATATTACTATTCTATGCGCTACTGGCATTCGCAAATCCAGTATTTCGAACTTGATATTTGGTAATCCTAGAGTGTTATTATTAATTCAAAGTGCTCGGATTAGGGAGATTGTGAATATGATAAAAGAAATGTGGTTTGATTGTGAGAGTGTGATGCTCATCCATGCCTCGAGAATGAGAACAATGATTGGAATGACCAAGAAAATTTGGGAAAGAAAATTGAATGTATATATAAAGAAGTAGGCTAGAGGAAGAGGCATTATTGATGTTCAAGAAGCAACTTATTTCTATGTCTATATCGGAGGAGAAAACAAAGGCAGCTGTGGATTTCTTCAAGAGTAAAATGAATTGGAATGTAGAGCAGATATGTTAATGCGACACTTCTTTCCCTCAGTTTGGAGAACAAGATTATTCCCAGGTGTTCAATGTTGGGAATCCTAAAATTCAAGGGAGAGTTATTGAGACTCGGTGGGATGGTTTAAGGCTCAGAGACTCAAAGGTGTGTTTAAAATAAAACGCATTTGCTAAAGTACTCTTTGACAGAGCATACAGTAGTAACAACTTGTATCTAATTTGCTTAAATATATGTAGTTTTATGCCTCACATACAGAGATGGATCAATTTTCAACGAACATGCAATCGATTATGTACAAAACAGATCGTGTAAACGATGGATTACACATCAAAAACATGTAAAAGGAAGATCTCATAAGGCAGCAAGCAAATAAATTTGAGAACAACAAATCGAAGATCAAAAACATAAACATGGAGGTAAATCAAAATTGGATAAAGAAAAGATTTCACCTGGTTAGGTGATGAAGAAGGAGTGGAGAGGGAGGCGTGGAGGGTGCATGAGACAGAGGATGGAGAGTATGTTGAATATACTGAAGTTTTGGCCTAGATCAACCAGATGCTCATCGATTACCATCTTGTAAGCACACTCCATCATTTCTTCAAAATCCAATTCTCCTATTCTTTGCTGGAAATTTCTACTACATCAATATAGACAATGAGTTGAGAGATACCATTATGGCATCCAGGAATTGTAAGTGCAGAGTTGTTACATGATCAACAAAACACTTTCAATAGAGAATCAAATAGATTTTGAACATATATATTTCAAGTTATCTGAAATGGAAGAATTAATATTTATCCAAAACCCAAATTTTAGTAGATATTAGAAAATACACATTGATCCTTTTCTAATTTGACTGTATCTCATCTTATGTTTCCTCAAGATCTCTTCCTGTCCACTAAGCAGGATTTGCACCATTACCGTTCTTCCGTACCACTTGGGATGTTGCCTGAGCATCCGTTTCATTGCCAAGACATTCAATTTGAGTCCTACAAAGATATCCACGTCATTGACTTTAAGCAGCATAGTCTTCCGAGCACACTCTAATCAAAACATCAACATCATGCTTTGTGTTTGGTTCCCTCTTTCCATATTAACATACCCATATCGGGATGTTGATTAGGTTCCCATGCAGTGCAATGCCTAGCCAGTTCGGCTATGGTTGAAATGCTCTCAAACGTATTTTCGTTCACCTCAAAAGCCTTGTCTATGGCGCCCATGTGCCTCTCCTTATTTGATTTCATGTGCCGGAACCACGCAACCAAGTACCGGCTCTCCTCAGGCCTGTCCTCATCTAGTATCGTCAAGTTAGTAAACACCTTCATCCACTACAACACAAATGGTCATTAATAGCATATGACCATAGCATTTTTTCATAAAGTGCTATGAAAAGTCAAAACTTAATTTGTTCAAATATTTGTAAAATGCTATAAAACTTTGTAAAATGCTATCAAAATTTATAAAATGCTATCAAAGGCCAAAATGATTTGTGCATTTGTAAAATGCTATGAAAGGGTATGGAGGCGGGAGTTGCAATTCGCAGGGCGCCAAGAAGCCCGCTTGAATCAAAAAAAAAAAAAAAAAGCAAAACAAAGAAGGAGGAAGGAAGGAAGGAAGTTCCTCTCTCTGACTGCTCTCCCTCTCCGTTCTGCTCTCCCTCTCCGATCGCTCTCCCTCTCCGATTGCTCTCCCTGTAGCTGTCAACCACCTCTCCTACTACCTGTTTCGCCATGCTCTCCCTCTCCAACGTGCTCTACTTCTCGTTGTACGTGCTCTCGCTCTCCGTTTCAGGTCGGTATCTGATTCTCAACACACTCACTCTCTCCTGCTTTGCTTTCACTGCAAACCCTAACGATTTTATTTCGTATCAGTTTTTGAAGTAATTGTGGAAGGCTTTGAAGGATCAGTTTTTGTATCAATTTTGGTTGATTGAAGGATCAATTTTTCAGATAGGTAATTCTGGAATTGTAATTTTTTCTTTTTCCTCTTTGATTTCCTTATTAGAGTATTAATTTGGTTGAGTTGTGTTGTTCTTCATTTTGAGTTGTGTTGTTCTTAAATTTAGGACTTTTGTATTCATCAGATTCATAACCTTGTTCTTCAATTTTAATTGGGTCATAATTTTACAGACCTTATAGACCTCAAATCATGTTGTTCCTACTACTGAAGATGGCATGGTGCAAGTTGACATCATAAACTCTGTCAATACTAAGTTCTACTTGGTTTAAAACATTAATTTGATTTTATAATTAGTTGGGAGAATTTTGTACCACAGTTGGGACTATACATCCTGAAAAACATAGTCCAACACACTCTACCACAGTTGGTGTTTTTTATACATTTTGGACAGAATATCCATCAAAAATTTTGAACTTGTGCATCCCTCTATTCGTCTAGACATTGTTTTTGAAGCCTATTAAAGGTGTTGGGCAACACTTAAATTGTTGTTAGCATCTTATACATTTGTTTAGATCTTTGGACAGACCCCATGATGCTGCGGTATATTAAAAGAAGTGGTACTGTAAGTGTCATCTGACACAAAATGTCCAAAAAATTGTATGCACCAACATCCCCTTTTAAGAGGTTTAGTCTAAAACCTAAACGAGCAGCAAATAGATATATCACAAAGAAAAACATGCAGTAATTTCTCTGGGTATTCTGAGGATATATCACAAAGTAAAGTATAGTTGGGTATTCTGGGGATCTTTGGCTGTTGGGGGTGATTTCATTGTCATTAGATCTATTGAAGAAAGAAAATGGGTGAGGGCTAGACGATATAGAAGAAGGTAGCTTGTGGAATTCATTAGTGACTATAATCTTCGTGACTTTGTTTTTAAAGGGGGGTCTTTTACTCGGTGCAATAATCAAAGACAATCCTATATGTCTAGGATTGATAGATTTCTACCTAGGAATGATTGAGTGGATCACTTTCCTGATCTTAGTGAACTTCCACTTGAAAAGGGAGGGTCTGATCACCATGCCATTTGTCTCAAACCCAATATCTCCCTCTTTGGTCCAAGACATTCATGATTATTGGGTCTCTTTTGACATCCAAGGCAGGAAAAGTTTTGTTCTCTGGAAGAAACTCAAAATGTTTTAATCTTTCTTGAAAGAGTAGAACAAGGAAGTGTTTGGGAAGCTTCACTCTCTCACTGAAAATGCTCAAGCTAGTCTTCACACTCTTGATTTTATGGAGGAGGATAGAGACTTGACTGATACCGAGTTCGCTCAAAGAATTGAACTCAAAACTGAAATTAACAAGCTTCTTATGAGAAATTTGTTCTAGAGGAGGGCAGGGGCAAAGTGGGGTAGATTTGGTAATTATTGTTCCAATTATTTCACAAGATGGAAAATTATAGAAGAATCTCCAATTCTATCTCACACCTTCAAATTGAGGGAGAGACTATTGTGAATCAGAAACTTATCTCTTATCATATTCAATAATTTTTATAAAGATCTTCATACTGAGATTCTGTTTGGAGACCTATTATTGATCTGGCTTTGTTCAACACTCTGGATGTTGTGTCCTCTTCCTCTTTGTAATCATGTGATTCTTGCCTTGCAAACCTAGAAGCTAATGTGGCATTTGATCTTTTCCTAGTGATTTATTCCTTACAGGTTCGGATTTTATGAAAGAGGATATTATGGGGGTTGTAGAAGATTTCAACAACAGCTCTTTCCTTGAATGGACACTGAATACTACTCTCATATCTCTGATTCCCAAAGTGAAAGAGCCTTCGTCAATTGTGGATTTTAGACCTATCAGTCTTCTGAATTCCATTTATAAAACCATCTCCAAGGTTTCGTCTTGTAGGCTCAATTATGTTCTTTGACAAATTATCTCTCCTTTTCATTTTGCTGGAATTGGTGATAGGCAACTCATTGATGGGGTTTTGATTGCCATTGAGATTATTGATTTTAGAATAAGAGACCAAAAAGCCAGGTCTGATCTGATGTTCAAAGTTGACTTTGTCTCTTGGAGTTATCAAAAAATCTATGTCTGCCTTTGGTTTTGGAGATAAATGGAATGCTTGGTTCCACACTCTTTTTTCTACAGCTTAATTCTCCATTGCTATCCCCCGGCTCTCCAGCCGGCAATTTCAAATCTAGTAGAGGGATTAGACAAGGAGATCCTCTTTCTCCCCTTTTCTCTTTGGCTGCTGAAGGGCTATCTGCTTTAATCTCTCAGGCTCAAAAAAATGTGGGTCTCATTCATGGTTTCCAGGTCTATAGCACCTCCCTATCCATTGCCTTGTTGCAATATGTTGATGATACTGTGATCTTTATTGGTGCCTGCATTGAAAAGGTTTTGGTTATGAGTGACTCGTTGCTATGGTTTATAGTAATTTTGGGGTTGAAGGTGAATTTTTTCTAAATTTGTTTATCAATTAACATTGTTCCAAACATCAATGCCTAGGCATCTATTCTGGGTTGTAGAACTGGTATCTCCCTTGCTCTTATTTGGGCCTTCCCCTTGGTGCCCAGTTCAGGTGTATTAAGGTATGGGATGAGGTTGTACAGAACATTGAAAACAGGTTTGAGTAACTGGAAGAATAAATACATCGTCAAGGCGGGTAGAGCTACTCTCCTTCAAAACACTTGCCTCTATTCTTGTTCATACGATGTCTTTGTGTGTCATTCTTGTTTCAGTTGCCAACCAAGTTGAGAAATGCATGAGAAGGTTCCGTTGGGGTTTTTTTCCTAATTTTAAGAACCACTAAGGTATACCAACCAAAATCTAGAGGGGTTGGGCCTTAACACTGCTCCCTTGTTGAAATGGATTTGGAGCTTTGGAACTGAAAATGAGGCACTGTGGAGACAAGTATTGTAGAGTAAAACTCCTGCATTTTTCTTCAAATATCTTAGGGTTCTATGTTTCCTTCTAATTCTGATTTCTGGGTGTTCTTGTTGTTTTGCAGGTGTTAAAGGAAGAGTCTTGTTTGGTGTGAAATTCTCCATTTTTACAAGTTTCAGGTTTGTTTTGACCTTTGGAGCTTTTGCTCCTCTTTAAGCTCTCATTATCTTTTGCATATTTGCCCTTTAGCACAATTATGAAGAGATAATTTCTTTGTATGTCTTTGTAACATATTGTCATTGAAAATACAGAAGCTGTGGGTTTTGAAGGATAAAGCTTTGGACTTAGTTTTGTCGTAGAGAGGCAGAAAGTTAGTTCTGCAAACACTTCTTAAGGTTTGGATAAACTTCAACCTCATTTCCCTTTTGAATGTAATGTTTGAAACTAAAATTTTGAATTTGAACTTATGGTGAATGACCTGAAAATTTGCTAAATCACTGAAGTGTACCAGTATTCACTGTTGAGTCCTACTTGTTTCATCCCCTTTATTTGAAGGCAACATCACCAAAATAATTTCAGGAATACATGGTCCTGACTTGGACATATTGTCTATATGGTATTTCGTCGGTGCTTTGTATCCATTTGATATAATCACCACGATAACTGCTTAAGCTCATCGATTACAAATCTTAAGAAAAGGTTAAATGTTACAAACCATCAATCATACCTATTATGCGTACGTCGGGTAGGACCACCAACTATTGGAACATAGGTAGGCCAAGTCGGGACGTGGACTTTACATGGGTGGGTGAGGCAACCCATGGGGGACCTAATTATATGTCTTCGTGATGACATAATCAAGTTTTTATGTTTGAGTACGATGCACTCATTTAGACGTTTTCAGCTGCAGCTTGCTTGAATTAGTCGTGTTAGTTACTCACCTATTGTTATTTAATAAGTAATTATCTTTTCATCTTGAATTGCTCTTATTCGACCCAAGAATGAATGCAACACTCTAATATGGTTACGTTACGACTTTACCCGAAAGATAGACAAAAACCTAGTATCTAGGCCTAAATCACCAAAAAACTAACAAAGAAATTCAAAGAAATCCTTCAAGAACCTTAAGAAAAAAACCCAAGACCTTAGGCCTAATTCACCAAAGACATTAGGCCTAATTCACCAAAGGCCTTAGGCATCAAGAAACTACTCATATAGACTATATGCTACTCAGCAGGAAGACAAGATTGCAAATGAAAGGCCAGTGCTTCCAACTGCCAGATCTTTTGCAATACCTTGCTTGATCCCCAACTTCACTATTGTGTCCAATATGGCAAAATATCTATCAACAGTCCTCTTCTCTGCAGTGAATAAGTAGATTGTCTTGATGGAGCTCAAAGCTTGTTCTACTATACTGTTTCCTTTGCTATATTCTTTGTAGGACTTCTTTGAGAGGAAGACAAGATATTTGCCATAGATCATTCCGGGGATAATGAGTAGAATCAGTAAAGGAAGGGCCGCTAAGGCTAGTCTCCATGAAAAGTATATTGAGAATGCAATTCCTGAGACGAAAACTGACGTATGCATCAAGAATATGGGGACCTATATGACAAAAAGATGAACAAATTGGTGAAACTTCCATTGCATGACTATCAAAATGAGTTTTATTTTGTGCATTTCTTCTGGATTATATTTTCCAACATAAGAAATTGCATTTTAGGTCAATAAAATTTTAGAGTCCCTTTCTTCATACCATGTGAAAAATGTAGTGCTTGTTTCAAAGAAAAATTATAAATTTATTGGAAATTTGCATTCTGAAAACATAAATGGATGGATAATCAACATATTTCATGATTTTCCATATTTTTTTAATTTAATCTTACAACTTAAAGCTCATTGTTGCGACATTTTAGTATTTAATCTCACAACTCAAAATCTCATCATTCCGACAACTACAACAATGCTATTACCACCACCACGACAATATCACCCCTAGCATATCACCGAATTTTTTGTGATGAGATGATATACTTTAGTGAGTACGCCTTACTATCACACACCCATGAAATGCCTTATTATCTGGCGTGTGCTGCAATAAAGTAGTTTTCTAGTTTGTGATCAAGCTACTGAGGAGTAGTGGCTACTTTTTAACATTTGGTATCAAATACGATCAAGCACTCCATCGAAGGTTCTACAGTCGGAGGGGTGGCCTAGAGGTTGGAATAAAATAGTTAGGTAGTATGGTAGGGGAATAGTTTTAATTTGTTGAATATGGTTGAGAAGTGTCACGGAATTTTGTCCTAGTTACTGTGATTAACTTTCAGCTGCATGGCATTGCGAGCTTTTGATGGAGTATTGGTTGGTTCTTAATGTAGATATTGAGAAACCAACATATTTTACCCAATCAACACTACAACACAAGTGCTTACTAATAGCACATGCACATAGTGTTTTTTAGACTTGTGCTATCAAAAACCAAGTTTAATTTCGTTACCCTTTTAAAACGCTATGGAAAACAGTGAACGAGGGAGCGATATTTATTTATTTAGGTTCTGGAGTCAATTTTTGTACCTCATTAATTTATTTATGCAAACCTACATACCATATTAACACTCTTAATCCAAAACAAACAACAAAACATGAACATGGCCATATTAACACTCTGCAAGTGATCATTTAAGAAAAAAAAATGCACACACACAGTCAGCAAGTGATTACTAGGAGATAGGTGTAAAAATTTTTAGGTCAATTATATATGCATGGAAATGATATTGCAAAGGGAATACTATTCAAAAGATATGTAAATTGTGTTATTTGAGTAATACAATTTTTTTTATTCTTTGAAAGATGTTGTTTTGATTCATTTTCTTGGTTGATCTAGTTATAGTATTTAGGTCACTGTCATGTATGCAAGGAAATGATGTCGTAGCGGGTATCATTCAAAAGTTTCTAACATATATTATGAACACATTATAATTACGATTTATTTGAAAAGATGACAATCACTACTACACAACAATTGCTCGTTACTAGCATATGACAATAACATTTTTTCACTTAGTGCTATGAAAAGGCCAAAATTTGTCCAATTTGTACCCCTTCATCACATTTATGTTGTAGCATTGTCTGAATTTAATTTCTATCTTTACATTTAACATTTATGCTGCCAGTTTGTAATGCTTTCATAACGGATATGAATATTTATTTAGTATGAAATTTGAATAGAAAGCTTTCGTTTCTGTAGGAAGCTATGGAGGTAATGGTCGTTGCTTGCGCTGCCATGGCAATGTTAAAAAAAGGTGATCAAGATAAAGAACACAAAGAGGATGATCCCAAATCTTCGGAAACCTCATGGGATAGTTTTCCTGCACAGGTAAACTAAAATTCTGATTTTTTTTGCTAATATCATTGGGATTCTTTAATGGACTGATTGGTTATTCAAACTAATAACCAATCAGTGGCAAGCAAAGGAGGACATTCATCAATTTTCTGCAAGGGTATCAATGGATCATCTCCACTAAGAATCATCATGGTGAGTGAATCATCTCCACTAAGAATTCTCAATTCTCATCTTTAATACTTTTCACATTTTTGATTTATCTTCCGTTTGTTACAGGTTGAATTGATAGTGGTGACAGATGGAAGCCGCATTCTTGGACTTGGGGATCTTGGAGTTCAGGGGATCATCACGGTAAGTGAATCATCTCCACTAAGAATTCTCAATTCTCACCTTTATTACTTATCAAAAATTGATTTACAAGCTAAACAGGGGTACGTTACGACTTTACCCGTATAAAAAAAACAAACAATAAAAATCACTTTGTAACCAAACATCCAACCTGTACTCTGTTTCAAAAACAGAGCAAACAGCATACAACTTGCAACTCCAAACGCACTGCTAGAGTGTTGTGTCTGAATCAAAACAAACTTCGCAACTTGCAGCCCAAGCCCTGCCTTATAATCAGTCCGGACATATATCCGACTGTCGCACATTGTGCGAATGTGCAGCCCTGTTTGTAGTATTCCTGGCAATGAACCAAGCTGCCAGAAACCATGTTGCACCCTGCGGCCAGCTCCCTGTATCCCTGCATTGAACCGAAAGACAACAAATATCTTGGAACAACACTTGCATCGCACCAGTCCATAATTCCTGCAGTGAACAGAAATACAATATAACAATAAAACAACTCAGAACACAGATCCTAGGCCAAAGGGGCTGTGGTCGATTGGTTAAGGCGTTGTGGACTTGATCCACAGATCCTTGCTTCGAGACCCACTGGAGGCATCTTTATTTCGGGGTGGTGTTCGACCCGTAGGTCGCATCTCGGGACTAGGTTACGGATCCTAGGCTAAAAAACCGGCTTGCCTTTCAAAAAAAAAAAAAAAAAAAAAAAAAAAAAAACTCAGAACACAAACAGGCACTGGAGCAGAGTGCAAACTTGCGTACTCTACCCCAAAGAATGCTCTGCCCCATGCTCTCAAAGTGACAATGATGCCTTCAGGGAGGGAATATACTTATTTATTTATTTTACCATTTTGTATGGAGTGTACGTTGTGAGGGGCATCAATTTCTTTTTTCTCCCTGTTGCTGTTGAATTTTAGAAGCTATGACATTATAAAGTTGTGGCTTTTAGCATATGTACAAAAACAAGAATGACCTCTTTTGGAGTTCCATTTAATGATGCTTACCATTTGTTTATTGATGTTTTCTTTACATGTAAATGTTTATGGCAAATGATTTATAACCTAGTAAAACTTTGGAATTTTTTGAAACCCCATTGGAGAAAAGCATATGTGAGACTGACAGAACAATATCATCTTATCAAGTTGATGACATGATTTTCCATTTCCTGACATGGAAACTGGCTCCATTTCTCAATCAGTTTCCAGTAAAACTGAGTCATGTTTATTGATCACAATTTGAAAGACGAGGCTCGATATTCTTATTACTTGGCTTCAAAATGATCTTATTCTAGAGAACAATTTATAAGAATGGTATACTCATTAATTCATTGTTACCCAATCATTTGTTGCTGAAATCGAAATTGTGTTACATTTCATAGACATAACTGCTATTCTTATAGTCAAGTAGATGCTTCAGACCATAACAATGTTCTTACCGACCATCAGCAAGTTGTTCCTCGTTAAATCTGTTTGGATGCTAGTTAAATCATGTTATGCGTAAGACCATAACAATGTTCTTATAGCCATTTCCTTTAGTCCCGCAACGAAAGTATGGATGCTAGTTAAATCATGTTCAGCTAAGGTTCTGGCACTCTCTCCCTTTACTGAAGCACTTTGTTCAGAATCTTCTACTGACAACCCTTCAATGTTGGCACCATATATTAATGTAGAAACTTTCTTCTTACACTTTGTGCTCTTCCAGGGAAGTGTTCTCAAACCGATCAGGGTGGCTTATCTGGGTAGGGATAAATAAAGGCGTGAAGGTATCTGGTGGCTTGGTGGGTTTATGAGATAGAGAATGGAGAGTCTGTTGAGCATTCTAAAGTTTTGTCCTAGATCAACCGGTTGCTCATTGCTTACCGTCTTGTAAGCACATTCCATCATTTCTTCAAAATTCAATTCTCCTGTTTTTTGCTGGAATTCCTACTACATCAATAAAAGTATAGATAATGACTTGAGAAATACCATTCAAAGGGCATTCCGGAATTGTAAAAGCAGACCTGTAACATAATCAATAAAACACTTTCAAGAGAGAACCAAATAGGTTTTGAACATATATGTTTCAAGTTATCTAAAATGGAAAAATTAATATTTCTTCAAAATCCAAGCTTGCAATAGATATTAGAAAATACCTAAACATTGATCCATTTGCAACTTGACTGTATCACATCTTCTGTTTCCTCAAGATCTTTTCCTCTCCACTGAGATGGATTTGCACCATTACTGTTCTTCCCTGCCACTCGGAATGTTGCCTGAGCATCTGTTTCATTGCTAAGACCTTCAAATTGAGTCCTTTAAAGATATCCATGTCATCGACTTTAAGCAGAATAGTCTTCCAAACACACTCTAATCAAAACGTCATGTTTTGTGTTTGGTTCCCCTATCAATAGATGTTATGTTTGAAAATCAAGATAAATATCACATGTGAAAGCAGATAAAGGGACAGATTCATGGGTACATAAATAATGATCTTACCCCTTCTGATCTATTCCCATCAGTTGAACCTTCAATTCTGAATTTGCCACTGAACACACCCCATAAAAAAAAGCAGTAAGACAAACATAAATTACAAACTGAAAAAATTCTGAAAACTAAAAATCATAACATCAATCCAAATATCAACTATGACAACCTCTAAAAGCATGTATAACACATGTCTGGTTCAGAAGCAGAGAAAATCGGTGCTTATGCCTACTGAAAAACATCGCAATATCAGAATACAATGAAATGGTAGCAGAGCATAACCTCTGTGATGCTGCTGAAAACACTATTAACATCTATCAAATATCTTAAGACCTTTGGTATCAATCATGTTATTTGAAGCTGGCAACATGGATTCTAGGATGCAGTTTAGAAAAAGTAATAGGATTTAATATTACTATTCTATGCGCTACTGGCATTCGCAAATCCAGTATTTCGAACTTGATATTTGGTAATCCTAGAGTGTTATTATTAATTCAAAGTGCTCGGATTAGGGAGATTGTGAATATGATAAAAGAAATGTGGTTTGATTGTGAGAGTGTGATGCTCATCCATGCCTCGAGAATGAGAACAATGATTGGAATGACCAAGAAAATTTGGGAAAGAAAATTGAATGTATATATAAAGAAGTAGGCTAGAGGAAGAGGCATTATTGATGTTCAAGAAGCAACTTATTTCTATGTCTATATCGGAGGAGAAAACAAAGGCAGCTGTGGATTTCTTCAAGAGTAAAATGAATTGGAATGTAGAGCAGATATGTTAATGCGACACTTCTTTCCCTCAGTTTGGAGAACAAGATTATTCCCAGGTGTTCAATGTTGGGAATCCTAAAATTCAAGGGAGAGTTATTGAGACTCGGTGGGATGGTTTAAGGCTCAGAGACTCAAAGGTGTGTTTAAAATAAAACGCATTTGCTAAAGTACTCTTTGACAGAGCATACAGTAGTAACAACTTGTATCTAATTTGCTTAAATATATGTAGTTTTATGCCTCACATACAGAGATGGATCAATTTTCAACGAACATGCAATCGATTATGTACAAAACAGATCGTGTAAACGATGGATTACACATCAAAAACATGTAAAAGGAAGATCTCATAAGGCAGCAAGCAAATAAATTTGAGAACAACAAATCGAAGATCAAAAACATAAACATGGAGGTAAATCAAAATTGGATAAAGAAAAGATTTCACCTGGTTAGGTGATGAAGAAGGAGTGGAGAGGGAGGCGTGGAGGGTGCATGAGACAGAGGATGGAGAGTATGTTGAATATACTGAAGTTTTGGCCTAGATCAACCAGATGCTCATCGATTACCATCTTGTAAGCACACTCCATCATTTCTTCAAAATCCAATTCTCCTATTCTTTGCTGGAAATTTCTACTACATCAATATAGACAATGAGTTGAGAGATACCATTATGGCATCCAGGAATTGTAAGTGCAGAGTTGTTACATGATCAACAAAACACTTTCAATAGAGAATCAAATAGATTTTGAACATATATATTTCAAGTTATCTGAAATGGAAGAATTAATATTTATCCAAAACCCAAATTTTAGTAGATATTAGAAAATACACATTGATCCTTTTCTAATTTGACTGTATCTCATCTTATGTTTCCTCAAGATCTCTTCCTGTCCACTAAGCAGGATTTGCACCATTACCGTTCTTCCGTACCACTTGGGATGTTGCCTGAGCATCCGTTTCATTGCCAAGACATTCAATTTGAGTCCTACAAAGATATCCACGTCATTGACTTTAAGCAGCATAGTCTTCCGAGCACACTCTAATCAAAACATCAACATCATGCTTTGTGTTTGGTTCCCTCTTTCCATATTAACATACCCATATCGGGATGTTGATTAGGTTCCCATGCAGTGCAATGCCTAGCCAGTTCGGCTATGGTTGAAATGCTCTCAAACGTATTTTCGTTCACCTCAAAAGCCTTGTCTATGGCGCCCATGTGCCTCTCCTTATTTGATTTCATGTGCCGGAACCACGCAACCAAGTACCGGCTCTCCTCAGGCCTGTCCTCATCTAGTATCGTCAAGTTAGTAAACACCTTCATCCACTACAACACAAATGGTCATTAATAGCATATGACCATAGCATTTTTTCATAAAGTGCTATGAAAAGTCAAAACTTAATTTGTTCAAATATTTGTAAAATGCTATAAAACTTTGTAAAATGCTATCAAAATTTATAAAATGCTATCAAAGGCCAAAATGATTTGTGCATTTGTAAAATGCTATGAAAGGGTATGGAGGCGGGAGTTGCAATTCGCAGGGCGCCAAGAAGCCCGCTTGAATCAAAAAAAAAAAAAAAAAGCAAAACAAAGAAGGAGGAAGGAAGGAAGGAAGTTCCTCTCTCTGACTGCTCTCCCTCTCCGTTCTGCTCTCCCTCTCCGATCGCTCTCCCTCTCCGATTGCTCTCCCTGTAGCTGTCAACCACCTCTCCTACTACCTGTTTCGCCATGCTCTCCCTCTCCAACGTGCTCTACTTCTCGTTGTACGTGCTCTCGCTCTCCGTTTCAGGTCGGTATCTGATTCTCAACACACTCACTCTCTCCTGCTTTGCTTTCACTGCAAACCCTAACGATTTTATTTCGTATCAGTTTTTGAAGTAATTGTGGAAGGCTTTGAAGGATCAGTTTTTGTATCAATTTTGGTTGATTGAAGGATCAATTTTTCAGATAGGTAATTCTGGAATTGTAATTTTTTCTTTTTCCTCTTTGATTTCCTTATTAGAGTATTAATTTGGTTGAGTTGTGTTGTTCTTCATTTTGAGTTGTGTTGTTCTTAAATTTAGGACTTTTGTATTCATCAGATTCATAACCTTGTTCTTCAATTTTAATTGGGTCATAATTTTACAGACCTTATAGACCTCAAATCATGTTGTTCCTACTACTGAAGATGGCATGGTGCAAGTTGACATCATAAACTCTGTCAATACTAAGTTCTACTTGGTTTAAAACATTAATTTGATTTTATAATTAGTTGGGAGAATTTTGTACCACAGTTGGGACTATACATCCTGAAAAACATAGTCCAACACACTCTACCACAGTTGGTGTTTTTTATACATTTTGGACAGAATATCCATCAAAAATTTTGAACTTGTGCATCCCTCTATTCGTCTAGACATTGTTTTTGAAGCCTATTAAAGGTGTTGGGCAACACTTAAATTGTTGTTAGCATCTTATACATTTGTTTAGATCTTTGGACAGACCCCATGATGCTGCGGTATATTAAAAGAAGTGGTACTGTAAGTGTCATCTGACACAAAATGTCCAAAAAATTGTATGCACCAACATCCCCTTTTAAGAGGTTTAGTCTAAAACCTAAACGAGCAGCAAATAGATATATCACAAAGAAAAACATGCAGTAATTTCTCTGGGTATTCTGAGGATATATCACAAAGTAAAGTATAGTTGGGTATTCTGGGGATCTTTGGCTGTTGGGGGTGATTTCATTGTCATTAGATCTATTGAAGAAAGAAAATGGGTGAGGGCTAGACGATATAGAAGAAGGTAGCTTGTGGAATTCATTAGTGACTATAATCTTTGTGACTTTGTTTTTAAAGGGGGGTCTTTTACTCGGTGCAATAATCAAAGACAATCCTATATGTCTAGGATTGATAGATTTCTACCTAGGAATGATTGAGTGGATCACTTTCCTGATCTTAGTGAACTTCCACTTGAAAAGGGAGGGTCTGATCACCATGCCATTTGTCTCAAACCCAATATCTCCCTCTTTGGTCCAAGACATTCATGATTATTGGGTCTCTTTTGACATCCAAGGCAGGAAAAGTTTTGTTCCCTGGAAGAAACTCAAAATGTTTTAATCTTTCTTGAAAGAGTAGAACAAGGAAGTGTTTGGGAAGCTTCACTCTCTCACTGAAAATGCTCAAGCTAGTCTTCACACTCTTGATTTTATGGAGGAGGATAGAGACTTGACTGATACCGAGTTCGCTCAAAGAATTGAACTCAAAACTGAAATTAACAAGCTTCTTATGAGAAATTTGTTCTAGAGGAGGGCAGGGGCAAAGTGGGGGTAGATTTGGTAATTATTGTTCCAATTATTTCACAAGATGGAAAATTATAGAAGAATCTCCAATTCTATCTCACACCTTCAAATTGAGGGAGAGACTATTGTGAATCAGAAACTTATCTCTTATCATATTCAATAATTTTTATAAAGATCTTCATACTGAGATTCTGTTTGGAGACCTATTATTGATCTGGCTTTGTTCAACACTCTGGATGTTGTGTCCTCTTCCTCTTTGTAATCATGTGATTCTTGCCTTGCAAACCTAGAAGCTAATGTGGCATTTGATCTTTTCCTAGTGATTTATTCCTTACAGGTTCGGATTTTATGAAAGAGGATATTATGGGGGTTGTAGAAGATTTCAACAACAGCTCTTTCCTTGAATGGACACTGAATACTACTCTCATATCTCTGATTCCCAAAGTGAAAGAGCCTTCGTCAATTGTGGATTTTAGACCTATCAGTCTTCTGAATTCCATTTATAAAACCATCTCCAAGGTTTCGTCTTGTAGGCTCAATTATGTTCTTTGACAAATTATCTCTCCTTTTCATTTTGCTGGAATTGGTGATAGGCAACTCATTGATGGGGTTTTGATTGCCATTGAGATTATTGATTTTAGAATAAGAGACCAAAAAGCCAGGTCTGATCTGATGTTCAAAGTTGACTTTGTCTCTTGGAGTTATCAAAAAATCTATGTCTGCCTTTGGTTTTGGAGATAAATGGAATGCTTGGTTCCACACTCTTTTTTCTACAGCTTAATTCTCCATTGCTATCCCCCGGCTCTCCAGCCGGCAATTTCAAATCTAGTAGAGGGATTAGACAAGGAGATCCTCTTTCTCCCCTTTTCTCTTTGGCTGCTGAAGGGCTATCTGCTTTAATCTCTCAGGCTCAAAAAAATGTGGGTCTCATTCATGGTTTCCAGGTCTATAGCACCTCCCTATCCATTGCCTTGTTGCAATATGTTGATGATACTGTGATCTTTATTGGTGCCTGCATTGAAAAGGTTTTGGTTATGAGTGACTCGTTGCTATGGTTTATAGTAATTTTGGGGTTGAAGGTGAATTTTTTCTAAATTTGTTTATCAATTAACATTGTTCCAAACATCAATGCCTAGGCATCTATTCTGGGTTGTAGAACTGGTATCTCCCTTGCTCTTATTTGGGCCTTCCCCTTGGTGCCCAGTTCAGGTGTATTAAGGTATGGGATGAGGTTGTACAGAACATTGAAAACAGGTTTGAGTAACTGGAAGAATAAATACATCGTCAAGGCGGGTAGAGCTACTCTCCTTCAAAACACTTGCCTCTATTCTTGTTCATACGATGTCTTTGTGTGTCATTCTTGTTTCAGTTGCCAACCAAGTTGAGAAATGCATGAGAAGGTTCCGTTGGGGTTTTTTTCCTAATTTTAAGAACCACTAAGGTATACCAACCAAAATCTAGAGGGGTTGGGCCTTAACACTGCTCCCTTGTTGAAATGGATTTGGAGCTTTGGAACTGAAAATGAGGCACTGTGGAGACAAGTATTGTAGAGTAAAACTCCTGCATTTTTCTTCAAATATCTTAGGGTTCTATGTTTCCTTCTAATTCTGATTTCTGGGTGTTCTTGTTGTTTTGCAGGTGTTAAAGGAAGAGTCTTGTTTGGTGTGAAATTCTCCATTTTTACAAGTTTCAGGTTTGTTTTGACCTTTGGAGCTTTTGCTCCTCTTTAAGCTCTCATTATCTTTTGCATATTTGCCCTTTAGCACAATTATGAAGAGATAATTTCTTTGTATGTCTTTGTAACATATTGTCATTGAAAATACAGAAGCTGTGGGTTTTGAAGGATAAAGCTTTGGACTTAGTTTTGTCGTAGAGAGGCAGAAAGTTAGTTCTGCAAACACTTCTTAAGGTTTGGATAAACTTCAACCTCATTTCCCTTTTGAATGTAATGTTTGAAACTAAAATTTTGAATTTGAACTTATGGTGAATGACCTGAAAATTTGCTAAATCACTGAAGTGTACCAGTATTCACTGTTGAGTCCTACTTGTTTCATCCCCTTTATTTGAAGGCAACATCACCAAAATAATTTCAGGAATACATGGTCCTGACTTGGACATATTGTCTATATGGTATTTCGTCGGTGCTTTGTATCCATTTGATATAATCACCACGATAACTGCTTAAGCTCATCGATTACAAATCTTAAGAAAAGGTTAAATGTTACAAACCATCAATCATACCTATTATGCGTACGTCGGGTAGGACCACCAACTATTGGAACATAGGTAGGCCAAGTCGGGACGTGGACTTTACATGGGTGGGTGAGGCAATCCATGGGGGACCTAATTATATGTCTTCGTGATGACATAATCAAGTTTTTATGTTTGAGTACGATGCACTCATTTAGACGTTTTCAGCTGCAGCTTGCTTGAATTAGTCGTGTTAGTTACTCACCTATTGTTATTTAATAAGTAATTATCTTTTCATCTTGAATTGCTCTTATTCGACCCAAGAATGAATGCAACACTCTAATATGGTTACGTTACGACTTTACCCGAAAGATAGACAAAAACCTAGTATCTAGGCCTAAATCACCAAAAAACTAACAAAGAAATTCAAAGAAATCCTTCAAGAACCTTAAGAAAAAAACCCAAGACCTTAGGCCTAATTCACCAAAGACATTAGGCCTAATTCACCAAAGACATTAGGCATCAAGAAACTACTCATATAGACTATATGCTACTCAGCAGGAAGACAAGATTGCAAATGAAAGGCCAGTGCTTCCAACTGCCAGATCTTTTGCAATACCTTGCTTGATCCCCAACTTCACTATTGTGTCCAATATGGCAAAATATCTATCAACAGTCCTCTTCTCTGCAGTGAATAAGTAGATTGTCTTGATGGAGCTCAAAGCTTGTTCTACTATACTGTTTCCTTTGCTATATTCTTTGTAGGACTTCTTTGAGAGGAAGACAAGATATTTGCCATAGATCATTCCGGGGATAATGAGTAGAATCAGTAAAGGAAGGGCCGCTAAGGCTAGTCTCCATGAAAAGTATATTGAGAATGCAATTCCTGAGACGAAAACTGACGTATGCATCAAGAATATGGGGACCTATATGACAAAAAGATGAACAAATTGGTGAAACTTCCATTGCATGACTATCAAAATGAGTTTTATTTTGTGCATTTCTTCTGGATTATATTTTCCAACATAAGAAATTGCATTTTAGGTCAATAAAATTTTAGAGTCCCTTTCTTCATACCATGTGAAAAATGTAGTGCTTGTTTCAAAGAAAAATTATAAATTTATTGGAAATTTGCATTCTGAAAACATAAATGGATGGATAATCAACATATTTCATGATTTTCCATATTTTTTTAATTTAATCTTACAACTTAAAGCTCATTGTTGCGACATTTTAGTATTTAATCTCACAACTCAAAATCTCATCATTCCGACAACTACAACAATGCTATTACCACCACCACGACAATATCACCCCTAGCATATCACCGAATTTTTTGTGATGAGATGATATACTTTAGTGAGTACGCCTTACTATCACACACCCATGAAATGCCTTATTATCTGGCGTGTGCTGCAATAAAGTAGTTTTCTAGTTTGTGATCAAGCTACTGAGGAGTAGTGGCTACTTTTTAACATTTGGTATCAAATACGATCAAGCACTCCATCGAAGGTTCTACAGTCGGAGGGGTGGCCTAGAGGTTGGAATAAAATAGTTAGGTAGTATGGTAGGGGAATAGTTTTAATTTGTTGAATATGGTTGAGAAGTGTCACGGAATTTTGTCCTAGTTACTGTGATTAACTTTCAGCTGCATGGCATTGCGAGCTTTTGATGGAGTATTGGTTGGTTCTTAATGTAGATATTGAGAAACCAACATATTTTACCCAATCAACACTACAACACAAGTGCTTACTAATAGCACATGCACATAGTGTTTTTTAGACTTGTTGATATACACGTAATTATTACGAAATATATCCCTTAATTTATATATGTTAGTGTTTCAATTAATATATTTTATTCTAATTATTTCATTTTTATGTTTTTGTAGGAATCGGCGCGCGTGAACGATAAAATCGCATTTAAGGCGACAATTTGATAGAATTGTCGATTTATTGATTATAGTGGTGGTACAAAAGAGTGGTTCACACATTAAGCCTAACCCGAATAAGCATGGTCCATTGACTTTAACCAAGCCCAAGCCCAAGCCCAAGCCCAAGCCCAGAAAACTAGAATCCTAAGCCCAGCCAAACAAGGAAACATGTAACCCTATTTAGGTTTCTCGCCTTCTCTTGGGAGAAAAGATCTCTATTCCACGTTTTCTCTTCTCCCTCTCCTTTCCAGCCACCATCACCACCTCCACTGGGCAGAGACCGAGCTCTCTCGCCACTAACCGACCACCACCTCGCACCCGTCACTGACCACCACCTCGCACAACACCGTTCCACCTCTTCCTCTCTCTGTCTCGCCACCGTCCAGCGTCCCTCCTCCTCCCTCTCTCTCGCCGCAATCATCACCTGAGCAACAGAGCCACCACCGCACGCACGGTGAAGCCGCGAAACAGGGAGCACCTCCCTGTTTCTCTCTACCTCGCTGCCGCCACTGCCTCCTCGTCTCGGCTCCTTCTTGCATCACCTCATCACGAACACCGCCGCAAGCGGTGCATCAGCCTCCATTGAACACTCGCGACAGACTCGCTACCACCGCGCGACAGCGCACGCAAGGCGGAAGCAGGGAGCTCTGTCCCTTACTTTCTTTCGCGTTTTTGGTTGTGAACCTTGTTCCCTCAACCTCTCTCTCTCTTCTTGCAGGTTCAGGAACCGTTCAGGAGGCGAGGAAGGCCGCGAGAAGCTCGCGACGAGCGGCGGAGCAGTGGAGGAAGCGCTGGAGACGAAGGCTAAGTTGCAGAGTGATTTTTCGCGCGGGAACAACCGTTTTTCAATTGAAAAACGGTTGGAGCTAATTTGCACCCCGGGATTACTAAGAGCCACCACAGACAATTAAGCTCTTTTCCTCGGGATTCGTGCACGGACAGGAAGTGATGGACTCATCCATTGATGCTGTGACTACCACCACCATGAGTCACTAAACCCCACGCAAGGTGAAGAGGTGAACTCCTAGATGTAACGCACTAAATTAGTAATTGATTCGCTTTAAGTGTTCACGATGAATAATGATGTTTGATGATTCTCACTTTTATTTAATATAGAAATGTATGTTATTTTAGTGACAGAGATTCCATAGATTTCTTCGTAGATTTTTAGTACTCCGGTGATTATTTTTACTTCTCCATATAAGCTTAGTCACGCTTTTCTTATGTGTGGAATGTTTAAGAATTAATTGATTCCGGTAGGTTGGTTATATGTGATCGTCATTTATTACGGTATCGTCTCCGGATATATCGTAAGTTTAAGATATCACATATGACAAACCTTTGTGTTTTCTTAGAAAAAGTGAAATCTGAACTTCATTTACATTAGGGTTTTCTAATGATTAAAAAGATTATCTTTCCGATTACGTCGTTCGGGATGTGAAACACGTAGTTGAGTCATCATAGCGAATCAATATTAATTGGCGTGTGAAGTCTAGGAGGGATCCTTGAAACCTTGTGCTTTTCTCAAACTTAATTTTCTTTAAATTAAATTTCGTGTTTTAAATTTGTTAGAATTTATTTTAGTTTCGCATAGTTTGTCTTCCTTAACCTTATTTTGTAGATCGTTTTTCCTCGTGGGATCGACACCCCATTCTTTACTGCAATTGACCGCGTGTATTGTTTGGGCGTAATCAAATTTTGGCGCCGTTGCCGGGGAACAAGCGTCATTCTACAAGGAAGGTTTCGGGTATTATCTTTCTTGCTCATTTTTCATTTTATTTTATTTTATTCTATTTTTAGGTTTAGGTCTAGTTTAATTTTTATTTTTATTTTATCTCAAAAAAAAAAAATTTAAAAAAAAATTAAAAAAATTAAAAATTAAAAACATTGGGGAAGTGAGTTGGATTAGAGACCACTTTGGGAGACTAACTAGTGTCCCAATTTTAGAACACCCACAGATTCACATTGAGACCAAATTTAACCCTATTTCGAGCACCATGAGTAATCATGAAGATGACCATGTTCGGTCACTAAAGGACTATCTCCACCCCACACGCACTGCTACTCCATCATGTATCATGTTTGCACCGAGTACACCAAAGCTAGATTTTAAGCCGGGTATGATACAATTATTACCCACTTTTCATGGCCAAGAGAATGAGAATCCTTATGTTCATATTAGGGAATTCGAGGAAGTTGTGGCCACCTTTCACAACAAAGTTGAGGCTGTAGACTCGGTTAGACTAAGGTTTTTTCCTTTTTCCCTTAAGGAAAAAGCGAAGAGTTGGCTATACTCTTTGCGACCAAGGTCTATAGGTTCGTGGGAGGAGATGACCCAAGCATTTTTTAATAAATACTTTCCTCACCACAAAACCAATGGTCTAAAGAGACAGATTTCTACCTTCACCCAAAAGAACAGCGAGACATTATATCAAGTATGGGAAAGGTTCAAAGATCTCTTGAATACATGCCCACACCATGGGTATGAGAGTTGGCGCTTAGTCAGTTATTTTTATGAGGGGCTCACCAGTAGAGAACGTCAGTTTGTTGAGATGATGTGTAATGGAGAGTTTTTGCAAAAAGACCCTGACGAGGCCATTGAGTACCTGAATGACTTAGCTGAAAAGGCCCACACTTGGACTGGTCCAAGTGCTACTGAGAGCACAGATAGAACACGCCCAGCTGGAGTTTACCAACTTAGGGAAGATGATAGTCTTAGAGCCCAACTTGATAGAGTAACTAGGGAGTTAGAAGCACTTAAGACCAAGGATGGTAAGCCCACACATACTGTTGCCAGAGTTGAGCTACAGGACACATGTTTTATATGCGGGGGAGTTGAACACTTAGCACAGGATTGCCCGACCTTGACTGAGATGAGAGGGGTTTATGAGGAACAATGTAACGCCTTAGGGATGTACAAGAAGCCTTATTCACCATTCTCTAACACTTACAATTCTGGCTGGAGAGATCACCCTAACTTTAGTTGGAGGTCCGAGGCCGACCAACCTACACACTCACAGGCACAACCACCTAGGTCATACCCTGCACCTCCATACAATGCACAATCTAACAGAAGTTCTTTATCAGACACATTGCATGCATTTATAGAGGCACAAGGTAAAAGTAATCAAAAATTTGAGGTTGCATTGACACAGTTGGCAGAGGAGAACAAGGAGATCAAAAGTCAGATAACTAAGCTGACAAGTTCATTAACAGTACAAGCTCGAGGCCAATTTCCATCACAGCCTCAAGCAAATCCGAAGGGACAACTTGTGGCACAAACCTCTACTTCAGACTCTCAGAATATCAAAGAGATTAATGCCATTGCTACTCGGAGTGGTAAGATTTTAGATGGGTCAAGCTCGTCCACGACTATAGGCACCTCCCCAAGTGCAAAGGAGAGCATCCCTGAGGATGAGCCCAACAAGAACATTCCAGTTTCAGTTCCTTTTCCTCAAGCACTACGACCTACTGGAAACAAATCAGAAATGCATGGTGAGATTCTAGAACATTTGAAACAGGTTAAAATCAACTTACCTTTGCTGCATGTGATTAAACAGGTACCAACTTATGCGAGGATCATCAAGGACTTATGCACTATCAAAAGGAAACATCATGTCAAGAAGACTGCCTTCTTGACAGAACAGGTAAGTGCAGTGATTGAGCAGAGGACGCCACCCAAGTACAAAGATCCAGGGTGTCCTACAGTCACTTGTCAGATTGGGACTCATGAGTTCGGCCAAGCTTTGTTGGATTTAGGGGCAAGTGTAAATCTGATGCCATATTCTATTTACTTGCAACTGGGTCTAGGAGAGATTAAACCCACATCTGTGGTTCTGCAATTGGCTGATAGATCGGTTAAGAAGCCAAGGGGAATAGTCGAGGATGTCTTGCTTCAGATTGATAAGTTTTACTATCCCGTCGACTTTCTTATTTTAGATACTCATTCTGTAGTTAATATGGAGTCTACAGTTCCGATTATTTTAGGTAGACCTTTTCTTGCCACAGCTAACGCTCTTATTAATTGCAGGAACGGTCTAATGAAGCTGTCTTTTGGGAACATGACTCTGGAGGTCAACATATTCAATATTAGCAAGCAACCACGTGATGATGATGAGTGTCATCATACCTATATGATAGACACGGTGATATCAGAGGACGCGCTCCTGAGCGCAGATTCTGAAACCTTAGAGTACCTCCTTTCTATTGCTGATTTTGAGAATTCACTTTATCCTGATAATGCTTTTGATGTTGCTGTTGTTTCAGGGTTACAGGATAAAGGAGGGCGACAATGGCAACCATGCTTTGAGGAATTGCCAAAGGAAAGACAGAAACCACAACCATCCACAGTGGAAACTCCGAAAGTTGACCTAGCTCCACTGCCTGAGGGACTTAAACATGCATTCCTCGGACCAGGTGATACCTTTCCTGTTATTATTTCTTCCGTGCTTGATTGCTCACAAGAAGAAAAATTGATTAATATGTTACGTGAGCACAAATCTGCATTAGGTTGGACTATAGCTGACATTAGAGGTATTAGCCCCTTAATATGTTCCCATAGGATCCACTTAGAAGAAGGAGTTAACCCCCGTAGAGATCCTCAAAGACGACTCAATCCTACTATGAAAGAGGTGGTGAAAAAGGAAGTTTTAAAATTATTAGATGCAGGCATCATTTATTCCATCTCTGATAGCAAGTGGGTTAGTCCAACTCAAGTTGTTCCCAAGAAATCGGGCATAACTGTGGTGACTAATGATGAGGGGGTGACTGTTCCTACTAAGGTAGTTACAGGGTGGCGCATGTGCATTGATTATAGGAAACTTAATTCTGCCACCCGCAAGGATCACTTCCCACTTCCATTCATAGACCAAATCTTAGAGCGAGTAGCTGGTCATTCTTTCTATTGCTTTCTAGATGGGTATTCAGGATATTATCAGATTGAGATTGCATTAGAGGATCAGGATAAGACTACTTTCACATGTCCTTTTGGTACTTATGCTTTTCGGCGTATGCCATTTGGTTTGTGTAATGCACCGGCTACTTTTCAGCGATGCATGATGAGTATTTTTAGTGACATGGTTGAAAAATGTATGGAAATTTTCATGGATGATTTGACTGTTTTTGGTGATTCCTTTGATTCATGTTTACTTCACTTGAAGGCTGTTTTAAGTAGATGTGAAGAGAAAGGTCTGGTGCTTAATTGGGAAAAATGTCATTTCATGGTTTCTTATGGAATAGTTCTGGGACACATAGTTTCTAATAAAGGAATCGAGGTAGATAAAGCTAAAATTGAATTGATTTCTAAACTACCTACACCTAAAAGTGTTAAGGATGTGAGATCCTTTCTTGGGCACGCAGGTTTTTATAGGAGGTTTATACAGAATTTTTCTGCCATTTCTAGACCATTAAGCAACCTCCTGGTCAAAGATGTCGTGTTCCAATGGACACAAGAGTGTGAGGGCGCCTTCCGAACACTCATTGATAGGCTCACTTCTGCCCCCATCATGCAGCCGCCAGATTGGACTTTACCATTTGAGATAATGTGTGATGCAAGCAATTATGCTGTGGGGGCAGTCTTGGGACAACGAAGGGAAGGGAAGCCATTTGTTGTTTACTATGCTAGTCGAACACTTAATGATGCTCAAAAGAATTATTCGACTACTGAAAAAGAGTTGCTAGCTGTAGTTTTTGCTTTAGATAAATTTCGTGCTTATTTGATTGGTACACCTATCACTGTTTTTACTGACCATGCAGCTCTTAAATTCCTTCTTTCTAAAAAGGATGCTAAGGCAAGATTGATTAGGTGGATTTTACTTTTGCAGGAATTTGATCTAACTATAAAGGATAAGAAGGGGGTCGAGAATGTTGTGGCGGATCACTTGTCTCGTTTGGAGTTCAGTGACTCTGCCAATGGCCCACCCATCTGTGATGATTTCCCTGCTGAACACTTATTCGCCGTCACTCGAGTACCATGGTATGCACACATTGTTAATTACTTGGTTTCCGGCGAAGTTTCATCGTCATGGAGTGCGCAAGATAAGCGCAAATTTTTGGTCGAGGTAAGAAATTTTTATTGGGATGATCCTTATCTATATAAGTATTGCCCCGACCAAATCATGAGGCGTTGTATCCCTGAAGGTGAGATTGAAAGTGTCTTACATTTTTGTCATAGTGCAGCTTGTGGAGGCCATTTTTCTATGAAAAAGACCGCTACAAAAATTTTACAGTCTGGATTATATTGGCCTACTTTGTTTAAGGACACTAACAATTATTGTCGTTCTTGTGATAGATGCCAGAAGTTGGGTGCATTGTCCCGGAGACACATGACGCCCCTTAACCCCATCCTTGTCATTGAGATATTTGATTGTTGGGGGATTGATTTTATGGGACCTTTTCCACCTTCCTTTGGATATTTGTACATTTTGCTTGCAGTGGACTATGTGTCCAAATGGGTTGAGGCTGTGGCGTGCCGACACAATGACAACAATACTGTTGTCAAATTTATTAAAGAACACATTCTATCCCGTTTCGGTACACCACGAGCCATTATTAGTGATCAGGGGACTCATTTTTGTAATCGCTCTTTTGAAGCTTTGATGCGCAGGTATGGAGTTCATCACAAGGTTGCCAATGCCTATCATCCGCAGACAAATGGTCAAGCTGAGTTGGCCAATCGAGAAGTAAAACAAATCTTGGCGAAGATGGTGAATCCTGATAGGAAGGATTGGTCCTTGCGCCTTCCTGATGCACTTTGGGCCTACCGTACCGCATATAAGACAATTCTAGGGATGTCTCCATATCGACTTATATATGGAAAAGCATGTCATTTACCTGTTGAGTTAGAACATCGTGCTTATTGGGCCGTAAAAAGCACTAACTTTGATCTCAATGATGCAGGTATTCAGCGAAAACTTCAGTTGGCTGAAATTGAGGAGTTGCGAAATGATGCTTATGACAATTCCCGAATATACAAGGCGAAGATGAAAACAGCTCATGATAAGCAAATTCTGAGGAAACATTTTGAGCCCAACCAACGAGTCTATCTCTATGACTCGCGCCTTCATCTTCATCCTGGCAAGCTCAAATCAAGATGGACGGGCCCATTCATGGTAAAACAAGTTTTTCCTTATGGATCCATAGAAATTGAAGATCCAACAGATGGGAGAATATTTAGAGTCAATGGGCAACGTTTGAAGCATTATGTGGAGCGAGTAGAGGTGCCAGAAGAGATCTCTCTGGTTGCCCCTGTCTACTTGATTTGATGTTCTTTACCTAATCTTTAGTTTAGGTTTTCTTTTTCTTTTTCTTTTTATTTTTCTTTTATTGTTATTATTTTTATTATTTTTCTTTTATTGTTATTAGTTTAGGTTGTTGCTTTTATGTTTTTCTTTTAGTGTTTCAGGTTCTTTTAGGTGTTACGATTGGAGTCACTTTGAGCTCTTCATCCCATATGTTCCTTTCTCCCGACGGTATGAATTTCTTATATTTTGGTGACTGTGAGGACATTGTCTATTTGAAATTGGTAAAGCTTCACCATGGTAATATCACTCTACCCTTCCTCTTTTCTTTTGCCTTGCTTTGTCATGATTATTATTTTATACATTGAGGACAATGTTTGGTTTAGGTTTGGGGGTGTGGTTTATTAGATTTTTTATGCAATTTTCAAACCTCTTTGAGTTTTAAAGGTATTTTACAATTACACCGAGTCATTTTTGTGTTCTACTCAATCTCCATTGAATACTTAGATGATTATGGTAATTGTGTAAAATCTTCTTGAAAATGCATTTGAAATCCGAACTCTTGGTGAATATAAAAAAAAAAAAAAAAAAAAAAAATAGAAAAAAAAAAGAAAGAAAGAAAGAAAGAGGTTTTGAGTTCTTTTCAATTTTAGAGAATGATTTTGTTGCCTTTAATTTTGGGAAAACACATACTAGCACGTGTCACATAGTTATATTAGTGGAAAATATGGTATTTGATATTATCCTTATGTTAGATGTATTTCATGAGACTTTTCAACTCGACTTTTAGCGCACTATGAGCCAAGTCAACATGATTTGAAGTTGATTGGTGAGGTATTGAACTAGAAAACCTTAGAATAATAGTGGAGACTTAACCCTTGTGAGTTTTGAGCCATTCTTTATTTTTTGAGGGTTATTAATTACACTCTGATTTTTCTTGAGTCCGCATTATTTTGTTGATGATCTCATTATTCTTGATTTTCTTATTGATTGCTTTAAGAATGACATAAAAATTGAATCTTTACACTAGAACTTCTTGCTTTATTTAGTTGAGATGTCCTAGTACTAACTAAAACTTATGAAGTGATACAGGCATTTCTTTCTTTAAACCATTTTTAGCCTTTTAGCCTACCCAATAATAAATACCCATTCGCAGCCCTTTGAGCCTTTAGATAGCCTTTTCTTTGTTATCCCCATTCCCAATACCTACTCCAATCAAGGAGTAATACCTTTATTATTTTATCCTTACCCAATTTTCTGAGAATGTATATGGTGAGATATGTTTATGGAATGGGCAAATAAAAAAAAAAAAAAAAAAAAAGATATTTCATGCGCCCTCGAAGTAAAAGTGTTGGATTGTATCAATGGGGAAAAGCATATTAAAAAAAAAAAAAAAAAAAATTGCGATTGAAGAAGAAAATAATGAAGAAAAAGTTAATGGTGTACAACATTGATTTGTTCTTCAATGCCCTATGTGTTTTGTTCAAGGGTGTATCCATTCTCAGAAAATCTTTGTATCCCTTTTGTCCATTATTGTTTGCCATAATCCAAGCCCCAATGCAACCTAATAAAGACCTGATTGATCTTAAGTGAAAGTTAGCTTAATAGATGTGGAGATTGAATAGGCAAGAACTATGGTGTTTGGTTCAACATTCTTAAATGTAATCAATATTCCGGTCCATGAGATCATATTCATTTCACTCTTTGAAAATTCCGTTTTTCATGATAATTATATGTGAGATGTTTGCATTTTTCATAGTATATTCTTATCCTCACATATAAACTGAGTGCCCAATTTCTGAGCGTTTCATTTCTGAGCGACATGAGAGAATTGTAGTCGAAACGTCTTTTCTAGAGGTTATCTTGTCACATCTTTCCTATGAGATGAAG
This sequence comes from Berberis vulgaris, assembly GCA_963556465.1. Taxonomy (NCBI): domain Eukaryota; kingdom Viridiplantae; phylum Streptophyta; class Magnoliopsida; order Ranunculales; family Berberidaceae; genus Berberis; species Berberis vulgaris. The sequence goes on from OY747125.1 coordinate 94,033,286, forward strand.
AGTTATGTTGATAAGGCTCCTCACACACACACTTCGAGTTGAGAATGATTATGAAATTCATTTAACCTTTAGATACCGTTAAATTATTGTACTCTATTGATATACTTTTGTGACACTATTAGTTTGTTGTTTTTCTTGAATTATAAGCGATCAGAAAAATACTCTAAGGGAAATAAAAGGGAATGTTCATATGATTTGCATTATGTTTTAGAAAATAGATTTTGTTTTAATTGAGTCAGTAATGTTTGGGGGTAGCATTTCTGGAAACTCTCACGAGACTATAACTCGTCCTCTAGAGGTAATCTCATCATTCCGACAACTACAACAATGCTATTACCACCACCACGACAATATCACCCCTAGCATATCACCGAATTTTTTGTGATGAGATGATATACTTTAGTGAGTACGCCTTACTATCACACACCCATGAAATGCCTTATTATCTGGCGTGTGCTGCAATAAAGTAGTTTTCTAGTTTGTGATCAAGCTACTGAGGAGTAGTGGCTACTTTTTAACATTTGGTATCAAATACGATCAAGCACTCCATCGAAGGTTCTACAGTCGGAGGGGTGGCCTAGAGGTTGGAATAAAATAGTTAGGTAGTATGGTAGGGGAATAGTTTTAATTTGTTGAATATGGTTGAGAAGTGTCACGGAATTTTGTCCTAGTTACTGTGATTAACTTTCAGCTGCATGGCATTGCGAGCTTTTGATGGAGTATTGGTTGGTTCTTAATGTAGATATTGAGAAACCAACATATTTTACCCAATCAACACTACAACACAAGTGCTTACTAATAGCACATGCACATAGTGTTTTTTAGACTTGTTGATATACACGTAATTATTACGAAATATATCCCTTAATTTATATATGTTAGTGTTTCAATTAATATATTTTATTCTAATTATTTCATTTTTATGTTTTTGTAGGAATCGGCGCGCGTGAACGATAAAATCGCATTTAAGGCGACAATTTGATAGAATTGTCGATTTATTGATTATAGTGGTGGTACAAAAGAGTGGTTCACACATTAAGCCTAACCCGAATAAGCATGGTCCATTGACTTTAACTAAGCCCAAGCCCAAGCCCAAGCCCAAGCCCAGAAAACTAGAATCCTAAGCCCAGCCAAACAAGGAAACATGTAACCCTATTTAGGTTTCTCGCCTTCTCTTGGGAGAAAAGATCTCTATTCCACGTTTTCTCTTCTCCCTCTCCTTTCCAGCCACCATCACCACCTCCACTGGGCAGAGACCGAGCTCTCTCGCCACTAACCGACCACCACCTCGCACCCGTCACTGACCACCACCTCGCACAACACCGTTCCACCTCTTCCTCTCTCTGTCTCGCCACCGTCCAGCGTCCCTCCTCCTCCCTCTCTCTCGCCGCAATCATCACCTGAGCAACAGAGCCACCACCGCACGCACGGTGAAGCCGCGAAACAGGGAGCACCTCCCTGTTTCTCTCTACCTCGCTGCCGCCACTGCCTCCTCGTCTCGGCTCCTTCTTGCATCACCTCATCACGAACACCGCCGCAAGCGGTGCATCAGCCTCCATTGAACACTCGCGACAGACTCGCTACCACCGCGCGACAGCGCACGCAAGGCGGAAGCAGGGAGCTCTGTCCCTTACTTTCTTTCGCGTTTTTGGTTGTGAACCTTGTTCCCTCAACCTCTCTCTCTCTTCTTGCAGGTTCAGGAACCGTTCAGGAGGCGAGGAAGGCCGCGAGAAGCTCGCGACGAGCGGCGGAGCAGTGGAGGAAGCGCTGGAGACGAAGGCTAAGTTGCAGAGTGATTTTTCGCGCGGGAACAACCGTTTTTCAATTGAAAAACGGTTGGAGCTAATTTGCACCCCGGGATTACTAAGAGCCACCACAGACAATTAAGCTCTTTTTCTCGGGATTCGTGCACGGACAGGAAGTGATGGACTCATCCATTGATGCTGTGACTACCACCACCATGAGTCACTAAACCCCACGCAAGGTGAAGAGGTGAACTCCTAGATGTAACGCACTAAATTAGTAATTGATTCGCTTTAAGTGTTCACGATGAATAATGATGTTTGATGATTCTCACTTTTATTTAATATAGAAATGTATGTTATTTTAGTGACAGAGATTCCATAGATTTCTTCGTAGATTTTTAGTACTCCGGTGATTATTTTTACTTCTCCATATAAGCTTAGTCACGCTTTTCTTATGTGTGGAATGTTTAAGAATTAATTGATTCCGGTAGGTTGGTTATATGTGATCGTCATTTATTACGGTATCGTCTCCGGATATATCGTAAGTTTAAGATATCACATATGACAAACCTTTGTGTTTTCTTAGAAAAAGTGAAATCTGAACTTCATTTACATTAGGGTTTTCTAATGATTAAAAAGATTATCTTTCCGATTACGTCGTTTGGGATGTGAAACACGTAGTTGAGTCATCATAGCGAATCAATATTAATTGGCGTGTGAAGTCTAGGAGGGATCCTTGAAACCTTGTGCTTTTCTCAAACTTAATTTTCTTTAAATTAAATTTCGTGTTTTAAATTTGTTAGAATTTATTTTAGTTTCGCATAGTTTGTCTTCCTTAACCTTATTTTGTAGATCGTTTTTCCTCGTGGGATCGACACCCCATTCTTTACTGCAATTGACCGCGTGTATTGTTTGGGCGTAATCACTTGTGCTATCAAAAACCAAGTTTAATTTCGTTACCCTTTTAAAACGCTATGGAAAACAGTGAACGAGGGAGCGATATTTATTTATTTAGGTTCTGGAGTCAATTTTTGTACCTCATTAATTTATTTATGCAAACCTACATACCATATTAACACTCTTAATCCAAAACAAACAACAAAACATGAACATGGCCATATTAACACTCTGCAAGTGATCATTTAAGAAAAAAAAATGCACACACACAGTCAGCAAGTGATTACTAGGAGATAGGTGTAAAAATTTTTAGGTCAATTATATATGCATGGAAATGATATTGCAAAGGGAATACTATTCAAAAGATATGTAAATTGTGTTATTTGAGTAATACAATTTTTTTTATTCTTTGAAAGATGTTGTTTTGATTCATTTTCTTGGTTGATCTAGTTATAGTATTTAGGTCACTGTCATGTATGCAAGGAAATGATGTCGTAGCGGGTATCATTCAAAAGTTTCTAACATATATTATGAACACATTATAATTACGATTTATTTGAAAAGATGACAATCACTACTACACAACAATTGCTCGTTACTAGCATATGACAATAACATTTTTTCACTTAGTGCTATGAAAAGGCCAAAATTTGTCCAATTTGTACCCCTTCATCACATTTATGTTGTAGCATTGTCTGAATTTAATTTCTATCTTTACATTTAACATTTATGCTGCCAGTTTGTAATGCTTTCATAACGGATATGAATATTTATTTAGTATGAAATTTGAATAGAAAGCTTTCGTTTCTGTAGGAAGCTATGGAGGTAATGGTCGTTGCTTGCGCTGCCATGGCAATGTTAAAAAAAGGTGATCAAGATAAAGAACACAAAGAGGATGATCCCAAATCTTCGGAAACCTCATGGGATAGTTTTCCTGCACAGGTAAACTAAAATTCTGATTTTTTTTGCTAATATCATTGGGATTCTTTAATGGACTGATTGGTTATTCAAACTAATAACCAATCAGTGGCAAGCAAAGGAGGACATTCATCAATTTTCTGCAAGGGTATCAATGGATCATCTCCACTAAGAATCATCATGGTGAGTGAATCATCTCCACTAAGAATTCTCAATTCTCATCTTTAATACTTTTCACATTTTTGATTTATCTTCCGTTTGTTACAGGTTGAATTGATAGTGGTGACAGATGGAAGCCGCATTCTTGGACTTGGGGATCTTGGAGTTCAGGGGATCATCACGGTAAGTGAATCATCTCCACTAAGAATTCTCAATTCTCACCTTTATTACTTATCAAAAATTGATTTACAAGCTAAACAGGGGTACGTTACGACTTTACCCGTATAAAAAAAACAAACAATAAAAATCACTTTGTAACCAAACATCCAACCTGTACTCTGTTTCAAAAACAGAGCAAACAACATACAACTTGCAACTCCAAACGCACTGCTAGAGTGTTGTGTCTGAATCAAAACAAACTTCGCAACTTGCAGCCCAAGCCCTGCCTTATAATTAGTCCGGACATATATCCGACTGTCGCACATTGTGCGAATGTGCAGCCCTGTTTGTAGTATTCCTGGCAATGAACCAAGCTGCCAGAAACCATGTTGCACCCTGCGGCCAGCTCCCTGTATCCCTGCATTGAACCGAAAGACAACAAATATCTTGGAACAACACTTGCATCGCACCAGTCCATAATTCCTGCAGTGAACAGAAATACAATATAACAATAAAACAACTCAGAACACAGATCCTAGGCCAAAGGGGCTGTGGTCGATTGGTTAAGGCGTTGTGGACTTGATCCACAGATCCTTGCTTCGAGACCCACTGGAGGCATCTTTATTTCGGGGTGGTGTTCGACCCGTAGGTCGCATCTCGGGACTAGGTTACGGATCCTAGGCTAAAAAACCGGCTTGCCTTTCAAAAAAAAAAAAAAAAAAAAAAACTCAGAACACAAACAGGCACTGGAGCAGAGTGCAAACTTGCGTACTCTACCCCAAAGAATGCTCTGCCCCATGCTCTCAAAGTGACAATGATGCCTTCAGGGAGGGAATACACTTATTTATTTATTTTACCATTTTGTATGGAGTGTACGTTGTGAGGGGCATCAATTTCTTTTTTCTCCCTGTTGCTGTTGTATTTTAGAAGCTATGACATTATAAAGTTGTGGCTTTTAACATATGTACAAAAACAAGAATGACCTCTTTTGGAGTTCCATTTAATGATGCTTACCATTTGTTTATTGATGTTTTCTTTACATGTAAATGTTTATGGCAAATGATTTATAACCTAGTAAAACTTTGGAATTTTTTGTGCTTAAAATAGTTTGCTATATTTCAGAATGTAGGGTTGATATTACTGTCCATCTGTTAGTAGAAGGGATCAGGTACTACCAAGTCAAGAAGAAACTGAGAGACTTTATCATGTTTTGCCAACTTGTCAAATCCGCAACTTCAGAGATAGTGGTCACTCTCTTTTCCTGGTATGAAGAATTTGTGTTTATTGCAGTTTCAGCTGTAGTATGCTTCTAAGTTTTGGTTCTACATGCTCATGAAAAAAAAAACCTAGTAAGAATTTTCTTCCTAAACTAGCATTCATAAAGTTGCCATAATTGGTTGATAGTTTTTTGACACTAACTATATTTAAATGCATTAAGCAGGTTACATGTATTTCCTCATCTTATTTTCTTCTTTTTCTTGTTAAACATTTGTACTTTCATATTGAACTTGGTAAATCACTGCTTGAGTCATCTTATTAACCTCCAAAGTTTGAATTTCCTTCGTAAATAGATGGGGATTTGATTAAAGTTTTGGTCATAGATTCATGGCCCTCTTAAAAACATTGTTCACAATTTTCTGGAAATTATAAACTTTATTCTTACAATAAGTAGGAATTACTCTCTCTTTTTTTTTTTTTACTTATCCTTTTCTGGTATTGCTCTTTTTTCCTTATCCTTTTCTGGTATGGCTCTTAACATCTGACAAATTTGTTGACATTAACCAGGAAAATGGTTTTGATTTGTTAATTGCCACCAAGGGTGCTGGCTTTTATCGTCGTGCAAAGAGCCTTGATTATGTGGCAAATTTTGCACTACCAACCCAGTCTGAATTTGATCAAGTACTAGAATCATACAGGTAAAACCATAAAACTGTTTTACCAAAATATCTTGACTAAATCTTCTACAAAATTGATAGTTGTCATCATCTTCTATTGCTGTATCCGGATAGTCTAGGTAGGAGGCAACATGATCATAATTCATAAGTTTGTGAATCGATAGTCTTCATCAGTTAATATTTCTGAAGCACTCATCTATATCTGCATAACTCTTATTCAACATGTAACATCCTTGTGGCCTTCCCATCGTTTGGATAATTCAATTAAACTAAGGAATGGTTTCTTGAGGTATCTCTTAGATTCAATCTTTACTGGGTACTCATCCTCAACCCCTGCAATTTAAGATTGGCCTTCAAATATCTATTTTTCAAATCTCCCTAGCTAGCTTCACAAACCAACGTGACACCATTATCATATAACAACTGAGGCATTATTGAGTATTGAGCATCCAGTTCCATTTATGAGCAGACCAAATGGGTCCATCACATGGTAATTTTCAGAAAATAGATTTTCCTTATATTTTGCAAGATGAATATGCAACACTTAAATCTACTTGAGCATTTGCTGAGAAAGTAATTACAGTATCCATCTCATGGGAATGAAACTATTGTCTGACATGGTGAATAATTGGAAAAAAAGGTTTCTCCTTAATGTATTCCGGCTTTGCTATTAATGTCCGACTACTGTTCTGATCAGTACATACTCTTTGTTCCTACTAGGTTGGTTGAGATGATTACTAGCCCTGTCATGCTCTCGACGTTGGAAAATGGTCAAATAGTGAGGAGCCTTGCAAGGATACCGCAAGAGGGATCAGTATTATACGTTGGTTATCACATGTTATTGGGACTGGAGTTGGACCACTTTTTAACAGATTCATCAATGAGAAGAATATTTTGTTGCGAGGGGTAGCACATCCAATGATGTTTGGGAAGATATGGGAAAGAAGTTTATCAGAAACATCAAATTTTGACCGGTACAGACTGTTGGGTGGAGTTCCTGTTGGGGGTATTATAAGGGATTGATGCGGCAATGTGAGGATTTGTGTGAGAGGAGAGTTGATGACTCTGCCGTTACGTGCTGCATGTTGCTGCAGTGAGGTTCTTTGCAAATTATAGTAGAGGAACATAGTATTGTTTATGCTCTATTTTTGTGCCTGCTATAACATGGACTGATGTTTGGTTCATGCAGCTATTTGGCATGGTAATCTTGATACTTGGAGCAGCTTTTATAATGTTTCTTGGAGCCGCTATTTGGAGCATCTTCATTGTTAGTCTATCATTGGTAAGAATTGATTGATTAGCTGGTTTTAGGAATATTTTAGATGTGGTCTACTTGTCAATGAGATGGACAGGAGGCAGAAATGGTCACAGGTTGAGTTGGAGGAGTTTTGGACCATGGTTCCAACTTGGATAAACCCACTTGCTATTTATCTACATTACTGTTTAGCATCAATCTAAAATGTGAATAATCATATGAATAATGCACTGTTTCATTCCATTCTTGTTATAGCTAATAAAAGTGTCAAGGAATCGGCATACCTCAGGGGCTACATAGCAAGGAGAGCCGCATGCAGTTTATTAAGAGAATTGGTAGGACATTAGAACTCTTTGGGTTCTTCATAACTCATACTTTGAATATAAATAATGTTGAGTGCTGCATAGATGACTCATGTAGTGAAATCTATTGTACTTTCTTGCAGCTGTAGGTTGTTCATTGGATGCTTTGCAAATTTAGTGTTTATGACATTGCCATATTTGTATATTAATTATCGAGTCCATCTGTTTTTTCAGGGTATGAGCCAGCTTGAACTCGAAGATGAGGTTCAAGATGATTTAAAACATACCACTGGAAAGTTCACAAAGTAAAGAGATGATGGACAGCTTACAAGATGAATAAGCTGAACAAGATTTTTCAATTGACTGGATTTTAGTCATCTTGTTTATGCTGAAGCACACGTTACGGTTAATCATTATGACATTGTCCTTGATGTTACATGCGATTGCTACCACAATGCCCAAACTCAAGCACATTGAAGTGTCCTACATGCCCCTTACCACACAGAGTGTGCTTGAGATCCTTTCGAGTTGCCGAGAGCTAGCTTGAATACTTGGACATGAGGGGATGTTGGGATGTGAAACTCGACGATAAGTTCCTGCAGGAAAAACACTCTGGGTTGAAGGTGATGGGGCCCCTTATAGTGGACTGTTATGGAAGGAATAACTGGGAGGATGATTTCTCTGATGATTCAGATTCTTCAGGTTACTTGGCTTGGACTTCATAGCAAGTCAAGCAGCTGATTATTATGAATAAAGCTCTGATGGAGCCTGGGATGATGAGTGCAGATTGGAGAAGCTGGAGCTCGGCTTCTATGAAGGGTTTGAACATTCTGTTGATTATGAGTGGCCGCCTTTTATGTCAGTGTTAACTCAGTTTTTCTTATGATGTGCTCAGTCAAGGTCAGCGATCTACCATGACCATTAGCTCAATTAGTACATCTCTATTACTATACTTGCCGCCGGTTCTACTTTGCTTGGAGCTTCTGTATGGGATGTATTTGTTACAATGGAAGTGGATTTGTGTGATTCATCTTTCACATGTTCTGATATAAAGAGATTGTTTCATATGTTGTGCTCAGCCAAGGTCAGCGACCTACCATGACTGTTAACTTTGTTTACTACATCTGTATTGCTAGTTATCTACTTGCTATCACTTTTACTTTGTTTGGAACTTCTGTATGCTCTAGTGAAGTAAATGTCACAACAAAAGTTATGTTTTTATGCAGGTGAACTTCTGTACGCTCTAGTGTGTTTTTTTGCAGGTGAACTTAAGTGATAGTGAAGTTGTGTTTTTATGTAAATGTCACAACAGAAGTTGTGTTTTTATGTCACAACAAAACTTCTGTATGCTCTAATGAAGTGAACTTGTGTTTTTATGCAGGTTTGATAACATTACTATCAGACATGATTGCAGACTCATCAAAATAGCTTCATTGAGTCCGAAAATTTTGAAGGATGAATGGTGCAGAGAAGTTGGATACAGTGACTCCGAAAGCTGAAATTTCAGGTCAGTTCACTTCACTTGCCAAACTTGTTTCAACTATTTGTTGTAAATGTCATTTTAACCGAAGTTGTAATCTTTGTATATAGATGAAGAAGTGAATGATTGCCCAATTGAGCAGGTTCGTCTGACAGCCTGATTCTCATGAACTTGATAAATTGATCCATTTGTTTGTTACCTAGTTCTATTATTGTGTATTGTGCTTGTACTAAATACCATTTGTTTGTTATACAACAAAAGGTCTTTGACTCCCCCCTGCTTTCTTTCTCCACAAACCCACCCTTGTCTGTCTGTCATTATCTGAGTCTCAGATAGAATTCTATCTCCCCCCTCCCCCCCCCCCCCCCCTGCTCTCTCTTTCTTGTTTCTAATCTTAGCCAATGACCATTACCTCTTCTATGGGGTTACCATCAAGTGATGCATTTGTATGAAGTTTTTTTTTTTTTTTTCTCTTTAAGTGCTTTAATTTCTCCCTGGGTGCTGTGAAATTAATTTTAGTGTTTATTAAAGGGTATTCTTGCATTTGTGCTTTTTTGCAGGATAGAAAGGAACCCCAGATTGAATTTCCAATTCCATTGAGAGACAGGAGGTGCAGCAGCAGCAATGGATCCAAAACCAATGGGGAGTTACTCCTTCATGGGGTGGAAATGGAAGTGGAAACAGAAATGGATTCTCAGTCTTCAGAGTTGAAACCAATAGATCACCCACTTCGGTAAATGGTGACATTCTATCAGGGATTAGACATCATTCGCATGCAAGAATCGTGACATTCTATCGCTATGGACTGTTTGGTGGCCGCGTTGGTTACTGCGCTGAGGGCGTAGTGCTGAAATTGTCGCTGAGCGCTGATTGGTATGGTGTCTTGGGCAGAGTTTGTACAGGCTTTTGGGTCGATGTTTGATTTTTTACCATGCTTCAACTGAAATAAATGTAGTCTGATATTTGATAGATTTTGTGACTCGATGTAATACATTAACTTATTAATTACATTACTTTGCCTCCGTTCATGGAAATGTTTAAGTTTGGCACATTTAGATTTTTATTTTCTAGAAATAAAACTTTTAAGATGTTATAAAAATTCATTTGATAGCAATTGATGAGTGCTATAGAAAAAAAGGGCATTGATAAATGCTATAAAACTAATACAATAGCGTTAAAAAAATGCTACGTGAGAGAAGACAATAGCGTTTCTGAAACGCTATTGTAAACTATACCATAGCGTTTCTGAAAACGCTATTAATAAGAATTTTTCTTATAGTGATCAACACCATCCCATAACTGAAAATGTTTGCTTTTAATGTGATTTTGCCGGTGATTGAATTAATTGGTCAAGTAAACTTGTATTAGTAGAGAGTTGGATGCATCAAATAGGAAAAAATGAAAAATACTACAAAAAGTATCTCTGTATACATATTGGTTATTTGTTAGACCCAATGCAACATCAGATAACAATCTTTACCAAAAAACAAGCATCGATTTAAGATCGATAAACTGAATTCAGAGGAGATAATAGAAGAAGCATGCAGTATGTATGTCTAGCATTAAACTTATTGCACCATCGCAACTGATTGCCTTCTCTTAGTCATGTATAAAAAATACTCAATGTTATTCTACTAAGCAAAAGTTGAGTAAAACAACCAAACTGAAAAATAATATTACGATCATTCTCCTAAATCAAACATTGTGTTGGTTTCATGATAAATTTTATGTTAGAACTAAAAGTATATACATTCATTCATTCTTTAACAATCAATATTATTATGAGGAATTCAAAGTTTAGAAAGCTACAAGGCTAGTTTAAACTGATCTCAGTGCATAAAAAAAGTGAAAGTTTCATGGAAATATCTAAAAAATTAATTCATTACCTGCATATTCCAAAGCCAAGTATCCGACAGTCTCAACAGAGCGCCCATAAGCCTCTCCTTATATAATTTGATGTGCCAGAACTACGCAACCAAGTACCGGCTCTCCTCAGGCTTGTCCTCATCCAGTGTCATCAATCCAGTAAGCAGTTCCATAAACACCGCCTCATAACTAAAGACGTCTGCTTTGATTGTGATTTTGTCTGTGACTGAATTAATTGGTCAAGTAAAATTGTATTAGTAGAAAGTTGGATGCATCAAATAAGAACACTGAAAATTCTACAAGAAAGCCTCTCTATATACCGACTGGTTATTTGTTAGACCCAATCAAGCATCAGATAACAATCTTTACCAGGAAACGGGCAACTATTTAAGACTGATAAACGGATTTCAAAGAAGATAATTGAAGATATGTCTTCAATATGTATGTCTAGTATTAAACTGATTGCATCATCGCAACTGCTTGACTTCTTTTAGTCATATATAAAAACCACTCAATGTTATTTTACTAACCAAGAGTTGAGGAAAACAACTAAACTGAAAGAAAAAAAAATATTACGATTATTCTCCTAAATCAAACATTGGGTTGGTTCCGATCCATGATAACTTCTATGTTAGAACTAAAAGTATATACATTCATTCATTCTTTAACAACCGATTATTCTGAGCAATTCAAAGTTTAGGAAGCTTCAAGGCTAGTTTAGATTGAACGAGGTCCATAAAAAAAGAAGTTTTGTGGAAATATCTGAAAATTTAATTCATTACCTGCATATTCCGGAGCAAAGTATCTGAAAGTCCCAACAAGCCTAGTTGCTACAAATTTTTGTCCATCAGGAGCGAGCTTCACTAAACTAAAGTCTGAAACTTTCGCTCGAAAATCATCACCAAGGAGTATAATGGAAGACGTGAGATCTCTATGTATAAAGCTCTGATGAGCAAGATTGTAAAGATACTCCAATCCTATAGTGACATCTAATGCAATAGGATATTCTAAGTCTTTTCAAAAGAATTTACACCAAGTGTCAGACATCAGCAATGGTTAGGGCGGAGAAGAAGGAGAGAAGATGGAGTGATTGGAATATACTTTCCGACAAAGTCAAAAAAGACACAATCTACAAATGCAAGCCTTAACTCAACGACAGAAACTCCGTCAATGACATCAACAGTCGCAACATTTCTTGTAATCTTTGCCACCAATGCAACAAACCTAATTGCAACATCAATTCCAGCAGCAACATAAGCAGTAGATGAGACAACAAAGTGTAGCAACATGGAAATTCAACTGGCATCTGCAGTAAAACCATCCTATCATAATGGTGTATGTGCATGATTTGTTCATTTTTTTCTTATTTGAAATAAAGAAGAAGAGAATAATATATATCAGAAACATCACTAAATATAAAATTTGCAAAGCGATGAAGTAAAAATATACCAGGATATGATATTAAGAACTCCTTATATGATCACATGATCAAAGTACATCATTATATACTACATTCATTGTGTAAACCCCAGTTAAGCCATTGAGAAATCCTTTTTTCACAAAAATCCTAGTGATACAGGTAGGTACATTCCCACATTAGGTATTGTTTGACCTTGTGATTTGTGATTGTCAAAGAAAAACTCAAGCGGACAAGAAATTGCTTTCTTTTGAGGACAAATGGCAACTTTAAGTTTTCTAAACTTTTGAAAGGTATTCAAGGTATAAATACCCTAGTACCCAAGTGGTCGCCTGTTGTTATTTATGCATTGATAACATTCTTTTGAAATGCTTTGCGTAGTAATCGTGTCCCATTGCATAATCCATTTTTGGGTTAAGATTTCTCAAAAGCATTACCGAAACGCCTTTTTTTAATGTGAATTTATGTGGAGGTAAACCACTTGGGCAAAGGGAATTGAAGAATTTCATTTGGTACAGATTACGGCTGTCATTATCAACCGAGTCGAAGGAATAATAGGTGACCTCATCTCCAGGAAAAACTTGCATTATTTCTCCGTTAAGTAAGTCAACAGTCATTTGTCGAAGTTATTATAGTTCGTTGTGTGATGTAGTTTTTATCGTGACCATTGAGATGTATGTTTGGAAATACTACATGTATCAACTGTTTCAAGGAATGTTCCACCTTCCCACGACATGACAATGTCATTAGGTAGTTGTATCATGTCATCCATAATGTATGTTTCAACTCCATCTCTCACTCATCTGAAATAGGCAATCTCTGTTATTAATAGGATATTGGGTGTGTTCTGGAATGCATCATCATCGTTAGTGATGGCTGGTAAATCATAATCAGATATACTCTTTTCATGTTGAATTAGTACATAGTTTATTTATTTAAGAAGCCGATTAATAGCATGATTGTCATCACTAGAAGAGGGAATATTAGTAATCATGAATTGATGAAATTTGTCCCCTTAAGTCACGTGCATTGACTGGATCAAAATAGACTAATATTATGCTGAACAACCCGATTAATGATGAAGGAAACTAAGTATAAGCGACTTCTCTAAAAAAGTTTCATGCAAAGCAAAATCACATTCTAGTAGACCCAATTGTTCAACTGTCTGCATGAATGTCGTGTACTTGATTGAGTTAACTGTCATCAGATGTTCGACAAAAGTAACAACCCTAACATGGTTAAAAAATATCCTTACGTAATATCGTTCACCTTCTAATGGTGAAGTAACACACAACCTGCCAATGACTCTAACGTTGTTCCTTTTCTTTGCCAATACTTAACATTTTTATCCCATTTATAATGTTTTGGAAAATCTCGATACAAATATTGCCTGGCACCTTCATCAACAACATTGGTGGCGAAAAACTCTGTTAACATTGTACGTGATGTACGATCTTCTCTCGACATCTCTTCCAAATTATCACCATCATTAAAAATGACTTCATGCATATTTAGCAAATGGACTTGCAATGTTTATACCGAAAGTAAAATTTTATTCAAAAGAAATTCAAATATTCTCCGTAGAGCTTCTTCTGAGCATACCTAGCATGCATCAATGATGATTTCATCATTTTCTGCATGTTCCCTTGAAGAAATTTCCATCCATAGATACACAATCTGGTCCCTTGTACACATATTTGTATAAATATTTTACACTTTTGATGCTTGAACAAATTTTGACATTAATGTGATAATCATATTTTTTTAGTAACCATGGGCTGTATGGAACACAACCCATCGATTATTGATGGTAATACCATTGCAAAGAGTGATCGTCCGGTTATCATCTCGTCTTCTGCAAATGGGATATGAATCAGTACCTTGAATAGTTTTTGGGGTAAACTGTTTTGGATATATATTTTTTTGTACATTCCATTTTTCATGCAAACACGCATTGGATGGAGGTGATCGCATGGTCCATGAATCATCTGTTTGATGACAATATTGTATAACTCATGCTCAATATCTGGATTTGGAATTTCCACTTTAACAACTTTGTTGTAATCATCTGGTGTGCGTAACTTATCATTTTCATCGAGAATAATGAGAATGTGAGCATGTGGCAAACCTCGATTTTGAAATTCAACAACATCTACATGTACAACCACCTTTCCTAAGACCCATTGATTGTATAAATCTTTTTTTTTAACTCTTGGTATTTAGCATGAAATATCTTTGTCATTAGATCATGCCTATCAGATGCAATTTGACCAGGTAGTATTTGATCTTTGATTTCGTCCCAATCTGGATTGCATGTCATTGTTATGAATATGTTTGTCCTTCCATATTTTCTAATCAACACCATTGCATCATGGTATCTTTCATGCATATTACGCGAACTTCCAGTATACGATAGGGGTAGTAGTGTATATCATTTGGTGCCCACTTGGATAGCTCTTTAAAAAAACGCTATCTAAGTGGCGTTACCTAAGCTAATATTTGTAGTAGTGTATATCATTTGGTAACCATGTGTATATAAATTTAATATTTAGGATCTTTTTAAAAATTTCACGCAAACCTACTTGAGTCTCTCTTGCAATTATTGCATCACATATCCCATTATATAAATCAACATTTATTGTATGTTGATGATCTCTAATGTATCTTAGTTTATGGGTTGAAATTTTGATGTAGTTATCAATGACATAATGTTGAAGTAGTTTTACACCATGAAGCAACAATGAGTCATAAATGTCTCGAATCTGTATTAAAAAATATAAAAATATAAATGAAATATGAAATAACAAATATAATATAATATATATGTGTATATATAATTATTGGTTAGTGGGTGTGCTAATTATACATGAAGATGATAAGAGTAAAATTCTCGACATCTGACTATTTCGTTGTTTGATGTGAATGCTGTTAAATCTCATCCAAAAGCTCCATACGGATGTAACAGTGGATACAAGAGGGGATCATAAATTTTTGCGATGTCAATAGAATGTTAAGTAGTTGACCTGATCTGGTTTCTACAATGATGTCTCTTTCGTTTTTCTCAGTTGAATTTTCTGCATCAACCAAAATAACAGCTACTTGAGAGGAAGTTTGCATATTATACTGGCGTCGATCCATGGTTGTTCTTTTATTTGCAGTTGAATATTTTGCAAGTTTTCCATTTGAGAAACTTGACGAAACACACCAACGTAAGGGTTGCGTGTATTTAACACTCTTTGTAAAATATCCAAGATTTATCCATTTAATGAACTATTTTCAGACTATCAATTTTCTATTTCATGATACATCTGTAAGAATTTTGGTATATTTCTAGGTTGAGGAAGAAGACTACAAACTTCATCAATGTGTACACCCATAAATGTGAAAGCAAATACATGATTGTATGAGTGTATAATCTATCGAAAATGTTTCCCTATATCTGACTCTACCTTGAATAAATTCATTAATTCCGAGGGAATGGATACATGAGGGAGCATAACTTGTTCATTAAGGCAGCATAAACTACTTGTCTCGTACTAAAATAGTTTTGCATGACAATGATTACATGTAGTGTTAGTGCGGCGCAGACGTGGAAACATATCTATGTCAAGAAAATCTCTAGCACAATTATGGTCTCCCTTGTTTGTTAATATTATTGACTTTGTTCTTGTCGACTTTCTAGTGTATGGTGTTTAAAGATTAAGATTTATACATTGAAATCAAAAATAAATCACGAAGATGATTGTAATAATAATAATAATAATAATAATAATAATAATAATAATAATAATAATAATAATAATAATAATAATAATAATAATAATAATAATAATAATAATAATAATAATAATAATAATAATAATAATATAGTTACAAATGTTCAAAATGTGATGTTTAGTTTGATGATTAGCACATGGGGAAGTATGTGATGAAATTGGTGATTACCTTATTCAGAAGGATCATTGGTTTCATCATGAAATTCATTTAATTCATTTAATTCAAGTTCTTCTTTTAAATGCATGTCTATACCTTCACGCCTCAAGAACGATGAATTTGCAGCTGTATACAAACCAATAAAATGATCTTAGAATATATTTGTAGCTGTATATAAACCAGTAAAGATTATGTTTTACAACAGAAAACTTACGTCTTACTATAGAAGTAACTTGTACGGAGCGTCCAGTGATGTCTAGAGTAATCGAAGTGTTACTTTTTCCAGTTCTACTCAATTCTAATTTCAAGTGGGCATTCATTACTCTGACCATGTTTTCTGTCGAATTGTCCATTAAAAAGAAAACACTGTTAAATAATGTATTATATATATGTGTGTGTGTGTGTGTGTGTGTGTGTGTGTGTGTGTGTGTGTGTGTGTGTATGTATGTATCAAAGTACATGTGTACATTGTTTGTGTTTGTGTTTTGTTCATTCATTCTGTTAGTAAGTAAGCAAGCATATTGTCACGCCCCGACCCGCCACGGGAATCGCAGCGTGCCGATGCGTGAACTAACCCATAATACAAGCGGATCGTAACTGGCCACAACATTATAATATAACACATTCTTGATACGAGAATGAAACGGAAATAAAAACTACGATAAAAATTTGAACAAAATAAGTATATTTGATTCGCCCCGCCAGAGTCATAGCGTCAAAACCAATATACAAGTATCTAGTATAATAATATAATACATCTGATAACACAGAGGAAGCAAAACATACCCGTACAGGGTGAACACGACCAAACAGCACAAAACGCGCCTACAAGGGAAAACGGGGCCTACGCGCCACGATCAGCAGGAACACCAACACTGCCTGCACTCCAATAGAAGCACACCCCTTGCGGGGTCAGCAAAACACAAAGCTAGCTGGTGCGAGTGAACTAAATACAAATAACAGAATACGATACAAGGAAAATTCATGCCAGACAATAAAGTATAAGTAACAAGTTCTAAAGTCTAAATCACACCGTGTTTCTAAAGATAATATTTCTAAGTTCAGGCAACAACACAAGCATTTCAGATTCAACAATAACTACAAGTTGACGATATATGCCGATCATTACACGTGATTCAAACATGGTAAATATCAAGCGATGAAAATAAAGACAATATCATAGTTCTTCCTAGTCTCTTAGGTATAGCAATCAAGTCGAAACCAAAATTCTGTAAAATTTTGTATAAGTGTCTCATATCGTAGGTATCCGCATACCCTACGAATGTGTCTCACCCAGACACATCCCACAACGTGCACCAGTACCACTTCGGGCTTGTTTGTATCCTAATGGGGTGCCATCTGCCATGATACAAACTCAAACATCCCGAACGACTGGCCTAACACGACCAACCTAACACAATTAAACTCAAGCGCGCTGGGAGGGAAAGCGCGTAATCTCCAAAGCACGTCCTCTGGGACCCGTCCTACTGCACTCTATAGTGGCAAGTGCGTGCGGGAGCTCACCGCACCTCAACAAGCTTGCCACATGCAATAGCGTCCTCAATGTCTGGTGCGAGTCATCTCAAGCACCATCCAACTCACAAT
This sequence comes from Berberis vulgaris, assembly GCA_963556465.1. Classification (NCBI taxonomy): domain Eukaryota; kingdom Viridiplantae; phylum Streptophyta; class Magnoliopsida; order Ranunculales; family Berberidaceae; genus Berberis; species Berberis vulgaris. Next base: position 94,050,917 of record OY747125.1, read on the forward strand.
GCGAGCAAGCTCCTAAGCATCGGCACAACAGGCATTATAGCGGGGTAAAGACACTTACACTAACATCCACATGCACAAATGACGAGTCTGTACATAATCAAAGGTAACAGACGTGCAATCATAATCAATTCAGCAATTTTTATAAAACCACGACTATGCCAGGGTCCCAACATGACCCAATTCACCACGATAAATTTATTCAAGTCGATTATCATACATGCTCAAGACTCGAAAATCCACGGTAAAACATGACATACTATGCAAACTCGAAAACGAAGCATACAAGTCCAATGTCATTACACTAAAACCTAATCACACCAAAATTCTTTCACTATTCGATTTCATTCAAGTATATCATGCTTTCAGAAAACTTGATACGTAATTCATTCACAAATAACCAACACAATCATCAAAATATCTGAAAACCCCGAATTTCAGATTTGGATTCAATTATACACAATCGACGGTATAATGTAAAAACTAAATTCAGGATTTCAAATAATTATTTCTCAAAATAAATATTATAATTCCACTCACCTGGGCGGAATGGATTTTCAAAACCCAATTCCTATCGGTCAAAGCTCCTAACTCGCAAAACAACGAATGTGGGACCACGAAAATTTTAAAACTGCAAGGCGGACTCAAAGGTGAGCAAACTAGCCGAAAACTGAAAAAAATAAATAAATTACAAGCGGCGCGTGACTGAAAGAAAAACTTACAGGCGATAAAAATTCGGCAAACGCCTCGCCGAAACCCAAAGTTTGCCGAAAACGCGCCGAAACCCTCCCTATTCCAGTCTGATCTCCTCCAAACTGCACAACAGACCGGAAATGGGTCTAAGAACATTCGGAGTCACGAATGTGGGGTTCACCCAAAGTCCGGATTCACGCCGAAGAACCCTCAAAACGAACATGCACCCTGATTTTTTTTTTAAAAACCGGCCAACCCCGAAACCACTCTTGCATGTGGAGTCTAAGGGCTCCAAATGACGCCACCAAGTCCCCTCAACGGCTGATCGGAGCTAAGAAAACCGATCAAACAAGCCAACACCAAATCAGCCCACACAAATCTGAAATTTCGATTTTCTTAAATGAAAAACCGAAACAAGAAGAAGAGGGGAGAAAGAGGAAGAAAAATGAGGAGGAGGAGGTGAGATTGGGGGGAAGAAAACCGACAAACACCACGAATTCTCGCTGGAGACGAAGAGGGCGAAGGGGAAAACCTAGCACTGTAAAAAAAAAGAAACAGAAGGAGAAGAAAGAAGAGGGGGAGGGTTTTGTCTTTAAAGGGTGGGTGGCTATGTGCCCCCATCGCATTAACTGAGTACACCCCGACCAATCTTTTTTTTTAAAAAAAAAAAAACGCAAATATTACACATACCCATTCCGTGATCCCTTTGTATTGTTGCTTGTTCATTGCCCATGTTGAGCAATCGTTCTGTTTCCAGTACGTGATGTTGTTCTCTCTGTTTTGTTATACGTTCTCTACGTCGTCTTTCATAATTTCTTCTACGTTATCTTTGTAATGCTATTTGATAATCAATGATACTATCTCGACGTTGCCTTGCATAATTTCGTCTACATTTTCTTTGTAATGCTCCTTGATCATCAGTCATACTTTCTTGTTGTTGCCTATAACGAAAACGTCGATTTCATTATGTGCAAGTAGTTGTTCTTCGGTCATGTTTCGTTGATGTTGTATGATATTCACGTAATTATTACATAATATATCCCTTAATTTATATATGTTAGTGTTGCAATTAGTATATTTTATTCTAATTATTTCATTTTCATGTCTTTGTAGGAATTTGAGCGTGAACGATGAAATCGCATTAAGGCGACAATTTAAGGAATGATCAATTGGTTGATTCTAGCGGTGGTACAAAGTAGAGGGTCGCATATCTAAACCTAACCCAAATAAACCTAGGTCCACCTAATTTAACCTAAAACCAAACCCAAAAAGCTAATCTAGAAACCCAAGCCCAACGCCTTTTGGAGAACCCAAGCCCAAGGAAATAAGAGAACCCTATTTAGGTCTTTCCCATTCTTAGAGAATACTTTCTCTCTTTTTCGACGAGTGTTTTTCTCCTCTCTTTTCCAGCCACCACGCCAATCCACCTTGCCAGCAATCCTCGCTCGATAGGAGAACTGGCAGTGCGATCATCCCGCCATCACCACCTCACTTCGCCAATACATCCTCACTACACCGTCATACCTCCACCTGCCTTGTCTTCATCGCCTTCTCATCATGCAAAGCCACCTCGCGACTGTCCCTGCGTTATCCCATCATCACGCACAAAACCAACATCACGTCCTCACCTCCTTGTTCCTCGCAAACAACCACGCACACCACTCCATCACCTCGTCCCCTGTTTCGCACGCCCAACAACAGCCACCACCATCTCCATGTTCATGTCCTCATCCCCTGTTCTCACCGTCACAAGCAGCGCAACACAACCACCGCCACCACCACCCTGTTCCACCTCGCGACAGAGCCAGACAAACCGTCCACACCGCCGAGCCTTGCCATCACTGGCATCTCTCGGCCCTCCTTCCTGTTTCCTTCTCTCACGACCACTGTCGCAAGCGGCGCACCAGCTCGCACACCACCACCGCGTCTCTCTCTCTGTTCTTCCATCTCTCTCTCTTTTGCAGGTACCGGAGCCGATCGGAGGAAACAGAAGCTCGCGAGGAGCACGGAGGAAGAAGAAGCAGCGGCGCGACTCGCTGGAGACGAAGACCAGAGGAACGCTCGATTTTTGTTGGGAAACAATTGTTTTTCAAACAAATTTTCTATTCGCACCCTGATTTATGCTCTGTACCACCACAGTGCATTTGCAGCCTTTTCACGGGATTCACATTCGTGCTGAGATGGATTCCACCTACACCAGTGCTGTGATGTCATCCACCATGATCTTCTAGACCCCACGCCGAGGCGAAGATGAAACCACAGGGTTCCCTAGAGTTTGTTGTATTTGAATTTATTGTTTTCTATATGTTTGAACGTTTAACACAGTTGATTTCTGAATTTCAATAATTTGCTTTCACCGATTATATCCGAAATAATTATCTAGACTAGTCGGTAGTTAGAAGTACCCTTTATTGATCTTCAAAGCCTGCTTTAATCAATTAATCTGAATCTGTGATTGTGTGTGCCGTAAGAAGACATGCAATGCTAGGGGTTTAGAATTAGTTAAAATAAACCTGTGATTGTGTGTGCCGTAAGAAGACACGCAATGCTAGGGGTTTATACCTTTGCTGAAATCAATTGCGAACTTGGATTAATCTTTAGGTTAGTCATGTTAATTCTTGAAAACAATAATTTGGATTACACAAATCTCGAAGAACCTGTGGTGGATTCAAGGATTGATAAACGTGAATATCTAGATGGATTGAGAGTGAAAAAGAGAGGGGTCGATCAAGCTGCGATCACAACTAGATTATAACATTGATTTTTATGCTTCATGCACTCCTACAATTTCACATCGATTTCAAAACTAATTGATAAAAATAAAAAGTTTTACAATGTAGGAAATGTGGAAAAAGGAAGAGAGTTTGGAGTCTCACTTTCAAGGATCGATAAACTTGAATATCTTGATGTATTGAGAGTGTAAAACAGAGAGGGGGCAATCGAGTTGCGATCACACCTAAATCATGTCAATAATTTTTTATACTTCTTACATTTGAATACAAAGGTTGGAATATAGAGAGAAGAAATGAAAACTTACAAATTGTGCTAAAAGAACATTGAAATAAGTTTGGAGATTATACACAGGAAGTGCATATCAAAAGCATACCAAATTGTTTTCTACAACCAGAGCTTCAATACTCTGTTGGATTGAGAGTGCTTAACAGAGAGAGGGCGATCAGTGAGACTGAGGTGGCGTTCGAGCTGCGATCACACCTAGATCATAGCAATGATTTTTTATGCTTCATACACTCCTACAATTTCACATTCAAATTGTTTTCTACAACCAGAGCTTCAATACTCTGTTGGATCGATAGTGCTTAACAGAGAGAGGGCGATCAGTGAGACTGAGGTGGCGTTCGAGCTGTGATCACACCTAGATCATAGCAATGCTTTTTTATGCTTCATACACTCCTACAATTTTCACATTGATTTAATAACAAAATGATTAAAATAAATAGTTTTATAATGCAAAAAATGTGGAAAAGGGAAGTGAATTCGGAGTCTCACCTTGAAGGATCAATAAACTTGAATGTCTAATTGAATCGTGAGTGTGATACTGAGAGAGGGAGATCAGTGAGACTGAGGGGGGATCGAACTGCTATCGACTGTGGATCAATTAGGGTAATTCTTTATGAACAATTTTCTTCTTCTGATCTGTTTTGTTTGTGTTTGTGGTTGCTCAGTTGATGTATGAAAGAAATCAATCACCAACATTAACAAAGGGTAGAAAGAGGATCAAAAGGAATTCTATAGGGAGGTCCCTATAGCAGGCCTAAACACTGGAAGAGAAACATTGCCATCGCCATTGCCAACATTTTCCTATTTTGCACTGCCATCCAATGAAATCCGCCAACCTCGAGCTTCAAATTTTGCTGCAATTGAATTCGGTACAGTGAAACCAGAGTGTTTGACAAAATGCTTCAAGAAACACAAAAGAAAGATCGATTTGAATGGAATGAGAGATGAAGATTTGGTGGGAGATAAGAGGATAAGCGGATGAATCGCAGACCCAAATCGATTTGGTTTTGATCGTTTATCTCATTGTCTATTAGAACACCTTATTAGATACTTTCAGTTGAATGGAGAATTCTTAAAAGAGTTCAACATTTGATCAACTATGAAAACGGAGAGGATTTATGCTCATTGTTTCTGACAAACCCTAAGATCTTGGGCTCATGTATTAGAGCTATCTCAAGTGACGGTAAACATGGAGTGAGGGGGTGGCGAGAGAGGTAAGGGATGGGTGGGAGGCAATGCCGGAGAGAGATCACATGCGATCAGATTAGAGAGGAAGCCGGTGGAGATCGAAGAACTTGCAGAGATGTTGTGTGTTCAAACAATGCGAGAGAATATGGAGGGGGATACGATCGAGAAATTTTAGTTTGGGCGAGGGAAAAAAAGGAAAATCAAATATTAGGACAATATGCACAAATTCATTGTTCACAAGGCAAACATGCGTTATAAGTAGTGGAGATGAGTATACTCGGAACAAAAAAAAAATACCCTCTAAAAGTAAAACAATGACAAAAGAAAATATTTAGTTTATGTACCAGGGACCTCGCCGTAGTTTAGTTTTGTAACTTATGTTGATGTGGTTGCTACATGAGCTATCCCACATCACCAAAAATGTAGTGTTTTAAGCAAGCTTCATCTTGTTCCTCTTTGCCTTTGTCTCCTCAAACTGAACCAAAATAATGCACACCGAGTCAGTTCCGGTCATAGACTCAATACTAGATGAACCATTTTTTTTTAATTTTTTGTGCATAATTTGGATCTCATTCGACTAGCAATGATTTGCATTTTATTTAACATGACAAACACCTAAAATCTTGAACACCAATGAGAAAATACTATGTTTTCTTGAAATCAAATTATACTTTTTTTAATCTTGTGTGATCACATCGTTAAACCAGACAGTTAGAAGGATATGAGAATAATGATTATTATATATGACTTAATCTGACAAGTTTTTTTAATATTGCATTTTTACTTCATCGAACAATATCATTCCAAACTAGACCACCAAGGAGAGAAAAACCAAACAAGAAGGAAAACCACCCTCTAGTACGTATGAGATCCTTTAGTCCTTCCAAATAATCCTTTTCACCCGGTTGTTTTATCACAAAATCATCGAGGCTTTTAACACCAAAGGTAATAATTGATGGGAGTGTAAATGGTTTTTGCTTTACATTTGTAGAGATGGAGTTATGATGTCAAATAGGAACTCAAAGATTTGGTGTGAATAGTGTTAATGAGGGGCCATGGAAACTCACATGCGTTGAGTTCTCTTCGGATAGGCCCGAACACCATTTGTAAATGGTCAGTGTGGATTTTGAGCTTTTGGCTTGCACTTTTCTAGTTAGTGGTGCATATTTTAGTTTTGGAAATCTATAAATTACATACATACAACCAAATGCCATAAAATCAATAGGCAGGTGTTATGTGCATCCACCACTTCTACTCACCAACGACATCAACTCTCTAACACCACCATTTTACTCCATTGCACTACGACCTTTTATATGGCACCACTACCTCTTCTCACTTTCCATCTCCATACGATTTCATCTCCTCAATAAGCTCTCTTATCTGCCTCCTTCGTTTGCTTCACCATGGTAAATTGACTCAAACTGGCATTTAAAGTAAATTTATAGTTTGAAATCCAAATTGGACATCATTTACCCAAACCAACAAAAAAGAAATAAAGAAATTTCAACTAAAAAAAAGAAAACTTTCCAAATTCAATTCAAACCAACACAAAAAATCAATCATATTTTCTTTCATTTTTAGTATCAAGTCACAAACTCTAACGCATTGGCTATAAAAAAAACATGCAAGTTCTCAAATCCACCACCATTAATGAATGTCACAGTGTAGTGTATATTGACTTGAAGATCCAAACCTTACCCATCTCAATCCATCAAGAATATGGCAGTGGTGCAACATAATTGCCTTGAATGTGCATGCGTTTGTTGTGAAAATGTCGAATGTAGGCCATGGCTATGAGATTGAATATCAACTTTGTAGGCTTCCATTGTGACATTGGCTCTTTATTTCATAAGCCATGGTTACAACCTTGGCTCTCAATTCCACTTTAGTTGATTGATACGCTCGAAAAAACTTTTGAAGTTGAAGGCGACAACTACACTCCCTCCCCGCATGTATGTGGCCTTACTACTGATCTCAAGCACAATGTTTTTGATCATACATGCTAAGTACCTCAGTAACGTGGATGACAAAGATCGTGTATGCATGAGATTAAACATATTTTCTCTTCATGTTAAAACTAAAAGATATTGAGAGTTTATTTGTAAGGATTTTATGCATATATTCTTATGAGAGTCTAGATATGTGGCAACCACTCTTAAGAAAATTTTATAGTACGAGTTGCATAACTAGATGGAAGTTGTCGGCATATCGATCCCATGGTTACATGCAGTCGAAGGCCCTTGTGAATAAAAAATCAAATATTCTATTTTGGAATGTTCGTTATCTCATACTAAAATTTTGTTAAACTCTTATGGACTCCAATATTTATTAAACAAAATTAAGTTAGCAATACGTGGTAAGTTAGTACCACATCAACTACGAAGAAGTTATTTATAAGCCCAAAGCCTATATAACAACTCAAAAAAGTTATATGCCTTTGTGAGTTCGGCAGAATCTGCATTATAAGACGTTAGGAATATGAGGTTGCTTTTGAAGATGTGGGTTCAAACTTTTATTGAGGTTTATGAGGTCATAGGTCCAATCCCAATTGTTATAATCTCCACTCAAAAAGTATGTCTGATACTTTACTTTTATGTGAAAGTTTTTTTCCATTTTTTTCCATCAAAAATTGATATCTCAGTCAATATCTTCTATATACCATGTATTTCATTAATTTTTTTTTTTCCCTGTAATAAGTATTGGTGGGAAATGGTGACGACCGATGTTCATCCAAACTTTAGAATTTTTGTAATATTTCAACTTCTTTAATGACTGAATGACATAAGAAGAATAACAATATTCATGGGAAGAAGAGTGACGAAAAGTTTATAAACCCCCTTCACACATGTAGTCCTTAATAAGTTACCTCATCACAGTGTCGATCGACATGATATTTGATAATAAATCACATTTGATTCATAGATTTGAAATCTTCATAAACACAATGACAACCTCTTTCAAGGTTCAAGCTTATTATCTCAATTCTTCCACAAATCCACTTATTTCCTTCACGAATCCTACTTGGATATTCACTAAAGTGTTTTGATTATAGTTTCCACCGATTCATCCTTCAACATTTCCATGATATCACTTGCTAGAACCTCCATTATCCATCTCCTTAATTCTTACCTACCAATCTTTAACCACGTACTTCTTGTATCTATCTAGTTAATTCCCAGTTTCTAGTTTCTTCCCAGATATATTGAGGTCAACACCAAAGTCTCATCTTTTTTTTTTTTTTTTTCATGGCCTTTCTCCAATCAACACATTCCTTAATATCTCCCCAAATCCCTAATTTTACATCTTTTTCACTCACTACTAAATTACTAATCTCAACGTTTTATGTTCACATCTGAGGTCAAATATCATTTTTCGACAAGAAGTTTTTATTTATTTTGGGTGTTTTGTACTTTGGTTGATTTTTCTTGATAAGGCAAAGTTAATTTCGTTTGCCTTCAAAGAGAGGTGTAGAGCCGCCCAAACCAATTGTGACGACTAACAAGTAGCGAATGATTTCTCCAAATCTAGCTCGTGAAGACTCATCTAAATCGCTTGAAAACACACAACTCTGCAAACAAATAAAATTATCAATACACAGTATTGTTCTAGCAGAAATTCTAAATGACTAGGAAATGGGCGAGGGAGGGGGGCTCATTGTTCTAGTGATTCATTTTAGGGTTATTAGGAGTTACTAATTTTTGTGTTTAAAGGAGTAATTGAGAACAAAGTGGAATGGAACGTTATTTTGGACCTCTAAAAGCCAGGATTAAGCTAAAACCCACAGCATTTCTGTGTAATTACAATCCAAGTACACACCCACCCCCCAAGGTTGGGTTTTTGGCGATGAAGCCAAAGGAGACTCCTTTTATTCACACTTCGCTTCTTCTCTCATCGTCATCATCTCATCTGCTCTCTCTACTTCAATCTCACCAAACCCTAATTCCCACCTCCAAATTTCTCTCTCTTGAAAGACCCCAACCCCCATTTTCAAGGTGAGTTTTTTGCCCATCTCTCTACCTTCTCTGCTTCCCATTCTCTTCAATTCACTTGTTCAATCTGTCTTTCCTGATCTTTTGAGTCTCTTCTCCACATTTTGGAGTCTGGGTTCTCATTTGTTTATGTTGAAAGTGAAGATCTGTTGTGAATCTCTGTTTGATGTGTGTTGATGTGATTTGGGGATTTGGTTCAGAGATTCAATTTGGGTGTCTGATTGGAGCTTTGGGTGCTTTGAAAAGGTTCAATTGGGGGTTCTGGGAAGCGATTGGTAGGTTCAAAAAGTCGGATTTGGTGATATTTTGGGGTTATGCAATTGTTTTACAAGTGAATTTCTTATAGCATTTGGTGATTAAGGTGGAGATTCAACTTTCAGGTATGCTTGAACCCTTTGATTCTTCTTTGAGCTACAAAAAATGATTTTTTTTTTCTGTTTAGAAGGATGAATTTTGAGGGACTCCCTTTGGAGATTCATTTTGCTTGAGTGTGTGTGTAAAATCATTTGGGGCTTTGAGCAATTATGATAAGGTTTTGGGAATTCCGTAAGTTGGATGTCTGCTGTAAAGCTTTGATTTTTCTGAAAAAGTTACTCTTTTCAAGTGGGGATTTTCTGCAGTTTGTTTGAAGCCTAAGAAAAATCTGAACTTTATGTGCTCCTATAGCCCATTTGATTTGTTCAAGAGAATGCTCTGCTCAGATTAGGGGCTAATTTTTTTTCTTCTTCTTGAAGCAATCAGAAACCCCTTATCCTCTCACTGGCTTAATGCTAAATTTGGGGTTTTGGGAAGCACATTTTGTTTTCTGAAAGCTGTGTTTTGTGAAGTTCCCTTGAGCAGTTCAACTTGCATGTTCTGCAGGAGTTAGGGCTTTGATAATCTTCTCTGAAATTGGGACTAAAGTCTCATTTTTTGAAGGACACGCTCAGCTGAAATTGGGTCATTCTTTTCAAGCTTTGGAAAATAACTATTTTTTTTTTTTTCAGTTTTCTGTGTTGATTTCTGGTGTTTTTGGTGTTTCAATGTATTTCATGTCTGCTGTCAAAGCTTGGATTTCTTTGAAGAAGTTCCTCTGTTAAAATTAGATATTTTTCAGTTCACTTTAAAGGTTTACAGATTTATTTTGGTAGACTTCAGGGTTTTGGTATTGAGTGATATTCAACTTGTTGTTTTTTTCAAAGGAAAAAAAAACTAGAATTTTGAGTAATCTTAAAGCTTAAATTGTTTTTTAAGACTTGCTTTGCAAAAATTGGGAATTGAAGCAATTAGTATAAAGCTTTGAGAATCCGACCTTGCAGTCAACTTTGTTTGGATTTAGGGTTTGTCTCGGCAGTTAGCTGTTCATGTCTGTTTTCCTAATGAGAGCTAGAGAACTAACTGAAGTTGTTTGGATGGATATCCTATCCGCGTTTTGTCTTCCAAAGTAGGGTTCATAAAGATGTATCTTATGTTCATGAAGATTTCTTAGGTTTTTACTTTTTGGGCTGTGTTTGATTAAAACAAACAGCTTCAAGGACAATGATTGAAAAGGAGTATGGGAGAGGAGAACGAGGGAAAGAGTAGGGAGAGTTTGAGGTTGAGCAATTCAACTTGCGTGTTCTGCAGGAGTTAGGACTTCGATAGTCTTCTCTGAAATTCAAACTAAAGGGAAGTTCAATGAAACTTGCTTTCTTCTTTCTCCTTTTTCAGGATCCTAAAAAAAAAAATTCGAACTAAAGTCTTGATTTTTAAGGACATGCTCAGCTGAAACTGGGTCATTCTTTACAAGCTTTGAAAATCACTATTTTTGTCAGTTTTCTTTGTTGATTTCTGGGGCTATTGGCGTTTTAATATATTTCATATCTGCTGTCCAAGCTTGGATTTCTTTGAAGAGTTCCTCTGCTGAAGTTGGATATTTGGCAGTTCACTTTAAAGCTCTTTGGTAGACTTCACGGTTTTGGTATTGATTGATATTCAACTCATTGGTTTTTTCAAAGGAAAAGCTCTGTTAAAATTATAATTTTGAGTAATCTCAAAACATGATTTTTTTTCAAGACTTGCTTTGCAAGAATGGGGAATTGAAGCAATTATTATAAAGCGTTGACAATCCTACCTTGCTGTCAACGTTGTTTGGATTTTAGGGTTTGTCTTGGCAGTTTAGTTGTTCATGGCTGTTTTCCTAATGAGAACTAGAGAACTAACTGAAGTTGTTTGGTAGATATCCTAACCTCATTTCTCGTCTTTCATATAGGGTACATAGAGATTATTATTAATATATATGTTTTAAACATTTAGGCTTTGTTTGGTTCAAATTCAAACAAACAACTTCAGGGAAAATGATGAAAAAGAAGTTTGGGAGAGGAGAAAGAGGGAAAGATTATGCTTCTCACAAAATCTCGAAATAAAACTTTTAGGGTAAGGTGAGGAATTTTTCATCATGGAAAAGTAAAGAAACTTGGCTAGCTTCAACCTCAAGTACTCAAAAGTTTTCTCTTTGGCTCTCCATCTTTTTTCAGTGTTTTCATTATTTTCCTTGGTGAATTTTCCTTTCAGGGTCTGTTTGGTTAGTCATTTTCCATTTCCTTGTTATGCAGATTTCCGCTGATAGTGTCTATTTACTAACAGGAGATCATTTCATCATAAGACTGTTTTCCCACTACTCATGGGAATTCAAGTCCGAGGGGGAGGCCTCGAAATCGGATTCACGGAAACGGTTTCAATTTCCATGCAACCAAACGGACCCTCAATAAAACACAACCTTAGGTGAAAAAAATAGAAGGATCAGTGTTATGGTTTGAAAAACATAAGTCCTGCCACACTGATACAAATTCTAGGTGGTTTTTGATTCTCTGAGGGATTTTGTTTGTGTAGTTATGTGCTTTCAGTGGAGGAACTTTTGCTTGTCGGGGAAATGAATTTTGGATCGCAGGGAAACCAGTGTGGCTGAGTTGGAAATCACGAAGATGGCAAGAATGTTATTTGGAGAAGAACTTGAGGGCTTAGTCGATGATGGCTTTGATGGATCAAGTGATGAGCATCATATTTTTGCTGAGGTTTTCTATGGAAGTGGTGCTGGGCTTGCTAAAAGGAGATGTTTTAGTGGTGGCGTTCCTAATTCCATAGCAAATGAAAGCAAACAGACTAGTGCATATGTCTGTTCAAATAGTGAGAACTCAATGGCAACAAGTCAATCCTCCACAAAGGATTCTTGTCTGGAGGAGTCGTTTACTGTACATGACAATTCTGTACATGTCAAGGAAAATGTTGAAGGAATCACATGCTGTCTGGTTGAATCTTCCAGTCAGGGGATTATATCCGGTAGTTATCTACTCAAGGGACATGGCCAAGTAGAGAGCACTGATCTTGCCAATGTCGAAGAAGCCCCCAAATGCAAACTGTCAAACTTACCTAGAAGAGATGGAAACAAAGTAGTTGAAAGTGCACCTGTCTCGCCGCAGGGAATTGCACCCAACCTATTGGTTGGAATTGCACCGGCTGCACATAATCCTGGAACCATGATATGTGTCAACGAATGTTCGGAGGATTCTGTTCTGCTGGACACAGATACAGGTGAAATAAGTTACAAGAGGGGCCGTTTTGAGGATCAAAGGCCCCGTCTCCGTGGTCATATCAATCATCTACTTATTGCTACTGGCTGGTGTCTTGAGAAGCGGCAGAGGAGGAGGGGCCGCAAGGAATTTTTGCAAACTGTTTACATATCACCTGATGGTCGGCAACTTCGGGAGCTGCATAAAGTGTGGAAGTCATTGGGCGAGATTTTGTTTGTCGGTAGATCCAAGTGGTTGCAGGAAGAAAACGCAAAACACTGGGCAAGTATTGGAGAGTTTTGGTCTGACTTATCAGATACGTTATTGTATATTGAGAAAGAGATCCGACCAACAGAAACTTCTATTGCAATGGCTCGTCAGTGGAGTCTTTTGGACCCATTCGTCACTTCTGCACTCATACATAGAAAACTGGGCGCCTTGAAAGTGGGAAGACCCATTGAAGTGGTTAGGACTGCCTTATTTGATTTAAGTAAGAGACGGCGTCCTCAACCAGCAAAAAATGTTGAAGGCAGGAAGCGTTTTAAGGGACAGCCTAGAGAAGAAAATGGAGGTTCAACAGAGAGCTTTTTATCTGCACGTGAATTAGGTAAGACGTATATCCAGATGGATACTCGCCTTCATGATTCTTCATTTGCTGCAACAAGTGCAGAGACTGTGGCAGATGGTAAAAGACACCTGTGCATTGAGTACCAAAAGATACATACTTCTCCGGTCTCTCATGAAAAGAGATTGGTACGTAAAGTGAAAGCTTTGAAAGGGGCATCAATTTATTTAAGAGATGAAAAAGGTGTCAGTATGAATTCGGCAGGAGAACAACCTTTGGAAAGTGAAAGGAGTTTACTTCTTGAAACTGAAATCGTGGATGGAACCCGAGATCAGTACTTAGGAATCTCCGGTTACCAATTAAGGAGCTCAAATCTTGGTTCACAGCGTGCTAGTGAATGTGAAAAACAAAACTTCCAGGTGGATGGTTGTCTGCTTGATGTCCCACTCGCTTATGGAAATGCAGATAGTGTCATGAAAGAATCTGGAAATGTTCTCCTAATGCTGGATAGCAAGGCATCTTCTCTATCTCAGAATAGTGCCAGCAGGGATGATTTCAGCATTGATGTCTATGAGAGAACTGCTAATCTGGATTCCTCCCGCTGTCCCAAAAAAGATTCATCTCACAAGGTAATGGTACGTATGACGTCACAACCAGTGTTGATTAATTGTTTAAATCACATCATTCCAATCATGTTAAATTTGAATCAAAACCCATGGGATTCAAATAGTGTGGGATAAAAATTGCAAGATTTGAAAAAGCTGAATCTTTATATCCTAAAAATCCCAAATCATAAGATTGATGGTAAACCTTCTAAGGTAACTTTTTCTTGTACCAGAAACACTTTATAAGGGTTTTAACAAAAAAATAAGAAGAAAAAAGAAGAGGGGAGAGGAAATTGAATAATATAAAGAAGACAAAACAGAATGGGGGCTATCCGTCTTTATGCTTTTTTCTTTTGTGAACGTGCATAAGACTTTAGAGTTCCTTTTGAAAATTTAATTTATGAACTTTATACTTAGTTGATCTAGAGGGATTGGGGAATATAGATAATCCATTCATCTTTTTGCAGAGTGGATCACTATGAGTTGCACGTTTTGGGTTATTCTGAGAATATCATACTTCTATATAGCTTTAGATCTTAATTAATGGATAATTCAGACAATTCAGGAATTTCTTAGTGTGTTTTTCTGATTCAATGGTATATGTACTTTATTAGCATCTACGATGTCTAATACTTTATACAATTGTTGAAAACAGTCTGAACATCTTGAAGTTGAAGATGGCAGCAGCTCCGAATTTTCAAAAGTCGAGGTGGAGCAATTGACTGCCGGTGATACTGGTTTGGTGGAAAATACACCTAGGAAGTGCAAGAAAATTTCGGAGATTGGATCAACTAGATCAAACAGTGAATATACAGCAGAATCGCATCTACCTACTTGTGAAAATACGGAGTCAGGAAGATACCAAGATGGTAAAACTCGTCGCCGATCAAAAAAAGGCAAGACAAACTTGGAAGCTCATGCAAAGGTTGATGAAACATATGACGTGGTTTCTCTAAACTCATCTCTTTATCAAATTGGGAAGCGATCCAAGATAAAAAGGTTCCAGCATCAGTCCAGTGGTTCAGAAGTGGTCAAGGTTTCTTTTGATGATATTGTTGAAGCCCCTCCAGTTTTCAGGAGAACCATGAAGTCAAAAAAATCCAAACTTCGTTGTCAGAATGGACAAAAGAGAATACCTAAATGTCATGTTGATGATGATGACCTATTGATTGCTGCGCTTATTATGAATAAAGATTTCGGCTCTGACAGTAAACGGTCTTCACGAACTTCTGGCAAAACCACTTTTACAAAATTCAAGAATAAAAAGGGTGGTTGCAAGTTGCGTCCACGAAGTACTGGGAAGAGGGGGAACAGGGGTGGGAAATTGTCTGCTTTGGGAACAAGAACAGTGCTGTCGTGGTTAGTTGATACTGGTGCTGTTTCAGTAAATGATGTTATCCAATTCAGGAACCCAAAAAGTGAAGTGGTTAAAGTTGGTTGGGTTAATAAGAATGGAATTCTCTGTAAGTGCTGCAATAAATTGCTTTCTGTGTCTCAATTCAAGGCTCATGCTGGTTACAAGCTGTTCAGACCTTGTCCGTATCTTTTCACGGAATCTGGTAAATCATTCACTGTATGCCAACTTCAGGCTTGGTCAGCTGAATGCAAGGCCAGAAAAGGAGGAAGACGAGCAATGGAAGTTGATGAAATGGATGACAATGATGATACATGTGGACTTTGTGGGGATGGGGGTGAGTTGCTGTGTTGTGATAACTGTCCGTCTACTTTTCACCAAGCCTGCTTGTCTGCAAAGGTACGTCTTTCCTGAGTATATATTGAATGCAATGTGATTCCCACAGTTTAATTATGGTTGCAAATGCTATTTATGTTGGCAAGTTGGATATTTATATCTATTTGATTTGATATTACCAGATTCTAATAGTGCTGTATTAGCCTACTACATTTAGTCAACTAATGGCTCCTTTCTTTATTATCCATCTTCTTCTAACATGCTCAAGCCTCCTAGAGTTTTTCAGTAGCATGCCAAGGTTATAAATTAAAGGATGACTGGTGTTCATGTTTTGACTGAGGACCTGATCAATTCGAAATCTCATAATCATTTTCAGTTTTGATGATATATCATCTCTGTTAATCTCCATTTATTTGAGGTTTACTTATTCACATTTTTTTAGAAGTTAGATTCACAAGGGCATTTTGTTCTCTGCTTAGGGCTTATTTTAGACTGCTCAACATTCTTTGAGGATTAGTACATTACTTTTCATACAAGTGATTGGTGTTAATTTAATTAATTTTTTTTTCTTCTCTCTTTTCTCTTTGTTAATTCCAGGAGCTTCCTGATGGAAACTGGTATTGCTCAAGTTGCACTTGTCGCATTTGTGGGGATGTGGTCAGTGAGAGCATGGCTTCGAGTTCCTCAATCATGCTAAAATGCTCTCAATGCGAGCATAGGTGTAAGTTATTTGTTCCTTCATTTTCCCTTTGGATGCCAAATAATTATATCGCATTTGTAACAAATATTGCATAGACAGTCCTTTCTTCTACTTTATTTATTTATTTATTTATTTATTATTATTATTATTATTATTATTATTTTATATCCGACTAGCAAAATCGACAGTTATTTATATTTTTTATTATTAAAACAGCGACGTATAAATTTATAAATAACAGTACCCAACACACGAGCACATATTTCGTAGTTGCTATAATTAATGCTAGGATATTAGTACATGTAACCATGTCCTAGGTTGCTTCCTTTTAAGGAATTTTCTTTCGTCTTTGTTAGTTAGGGTAGTACCGTTTCTTATGGTGTTATCTTTTGACAGATCACAGTGCATGCTTCAAAGAAAGAGATCCATGTGACTTAGTTTCTGGTACATGGTTTTGTGGAGCAATTTGTCAACAGGTATGATAAGGGTTATGGTTCTTATTAATATTTGTGTGTCGAATCCAGATGAAAACCTGTGTTATTTTTAGGCAGAGAAGATCTTTTGGTAGGGATCTGATCCGCCATAAACTTCACATAGATAAGTTAATAATCTTTACAGAAAATAAGAAATGGAGAAAACTCTCTTCTTACCCAACCTCCAGATACTCATCCTCCTCCCCTCTTCAAGGTTATCTAGATTGAAATGAAGATTTCGATCCACCCCATTTCCTCTTCCCCGTGAGACTCCCTTAGGACCTCATTTGCAAAGATACAAACTCCAAAACTTCTGGAAGAAAATTTTCAATAAAATCTCATCCAACATACATGATACATTATACTAAAGCTTCAACCTGATACCACTGCCATGATAAAAGGAAATATCCTTCCCGAACACCCACTTCATGTTTAAAATGTTACTCCAATGGCTACCTTTGCAAAGCCTAGTAAGATGTCTAAAAGATATATTTTTTACTAGATGAATCATTATGTGGATCACTTGCTAAAAATAGGTAAATGTAATATGTAACAAAGACGCGACTAAATGTATTGGTGTCCGACCTTAGGCACATAAACCTCTTATTAGGGTGATGTTCTCATTCTGAAACCCCTCTTTGGAGTTTCAAAAGCCAAACCCTTGAAAAATCCTCAACCTCACTTCGTAAAATTTTTATCCTCGCTCCAACACTTCACTTCAATTATTTAGGTTTCTTAACGATTATCATATTTTGATTATTGGATTAGGGTGATAACTGATAAGTGTTTTAAGGACATGCATATTCCTTCGTAACATATGAAGTTAGGAACTGTATGAAGTAGAATTCTTGTAGATATTATGTTAGCATAAAGTTCACCATGTTAAAAATATATTCTCCAAACAATTTTGTTGATTTAATATTAAACAGATAAAAATGAGGGAAACTCAAGTTAATACCTGAATTATAAGAATATATTTGCGCTATTCAATGCGCTCTGGTTATTGAATTTTTTTTACATTTGATGCTCTGACTCTCTATCCCCCTCTCCCTATTCTGCTCCCATTTCACGGTTTTCTGACTAAATGTATGGCCCGTATACAGGGTGTCATAAATATATAACCAAAAACCAGTAAATAAAAGTATCATTGTTAATTTGTACATGTAGATGATTTTGCTACTTACATAAAACTCTAATAATGTCCTTGTAAAATATTAGAAAATTTATAAAACACTGGAACATCCATCGGAGCGTCCAAACATGTGGTCAGAATGTCAGATGCTCCAACTCATATGGATACATTTTTCTTTCTTGATAAAAATGTAAATGGCCCTTTATTACATTGGATTAGCTTCAAATCAAATGGGTCTTTAACAAATTGGATTAGCTTCAAATATTTTTTCCTAGTAAAAATTGTGTTTCGTTTTTTTGATCTGCACTTTTCACGAGCTTCACAATTTGTTTTCAGTGTGGATTTATTTATTTTTTCCTTCACGAAGCTTCCTACAACTTTTGTACTGCTTATCTCCATCTCCACTCCATTCAAAAATAAAAAATGCTCATGCTATCATAAAGAAAGAGGGAAAAAAAAACCTTTATGACCTGGAAACTCAGTGTAGCAACAAGAGGATCTGGATAATGTGGTGCAGATACGGTTTACTTGTAATGATATTGATAGCCTACAACTCTATCAGAATTACAATTATTTAGTCATTGCTATCATTTAGAACTGATAAAAAAAGATCATGGTTACGACTTCACATTACCAAGACAGCATGGATATCTGCTAATTTCAGTAATTTGTGCTGCAATCATCTCTCAGATGTTTTCATGCTGCCTGATTTACTCAGTTAATGCGATTATTTTAGGATGTTGTTTCTTTTAGAATAATTCTCCACACAAAAAGTGATTCATTGGCGTGTGCAGATTTACTCTGGTCTTCATTCACGTCTTGGCATCTCTAACAAGATTGCCAATGACTTTTCATGGATTTTACTGAGATCTATGCATGGCGATCAAAAGGTTTCTCCACAAAGATTTGCATTAATGGCTGATTGCAACTCAAAACTAGCTGTTTCTCTAACTATCATGGAGGAATGCTTCCTCCCAATGATAGATCCAAGGACGGGCATAGACATGATACCACAAGCCTTGTATAGTTGGGGGTAAGTGTCTTATCTGCAAAAATTATTTTTGACCATATCTGTATTTTCTTTTGTTGATTTGTCTTCTCTTTGAATCTCATGGTATTTATAGTTAATAGTTTAAAAAAAAGTTTGAATCTCATGGTAATTTTTCCTTTTTAAACTTATTTTCATAGAAGTAAGGCAGAAGATTCCATGAAGCATAAGAAAATAAATCCGATGGAAGAAAAGGGATATGCAACAACAAAAGCCCAGAAACCTTTGGAAAGACCCTGGGAAAATTCTACTTTTGCTTTTCTTCATGTATTGTTGGATCTTCATCAAACGGTCGATAGACATTTGCAGTTGTCATTGATTTAAGTTGGGACAGACTGTTTGGTTATTTCGTATTTGTTTTAACCCATAACTGAATCAAAGAGCTGGTTCTTAAAATTCTGAACCGAACTGAATAGAGGAATGAAAAAAATTTGGTTTAGTTGTTATTTCGTGCAGACTAATCAATAGCTGTAAGCCTTAAATTAGTTTAACAATTCAGCAATAAGTTTAGTTTCTTTCAATTCTTTGCTTTGTTCTAATAGAAAAATTGGATTTAGTAGTTCGTTTTCGTGGCCAAAAGAAGTAAAATGGCACCCATTCTCTACACCAGGCAATGTATCCTATTGAGCTAGTATTCTTGTATTTTTCAAAGTTTGAGGCATTATTTGGTTATTGAGATTGCTATTATATTTGGATGTGCATTCTGCTCTGTTTTCTTATAAATTGCTATTTCTTGTTGTAATTCTTAGGGATTCAGTATGTTTTTTAACCAGTGCATTTGTGTTTTCTCAAATTGAAATTTCATGCCCTTTCTATTTCATATTTTGTTGCCAAATCGAACTCTAATTGATTTTTGCTTGCTTCAGATCAAATTTTAAGCGATTGAACTATGAAGGATTTTATACAGTTGTTCTTGAGAAGGACGATGAAATCATATCAGTGGCAACCATCAGGTAAATTTTCTATTAGAATGGGATTGTCGCTGTACAGTATTTCAGAAAAGGGATTTGTATTATGTCACAATTACTAAGTCTAATTTCAAGCCCAGTTGGTGCTAAATAAATAAAAGCAAAGTTATAGATATCTTGCTTCTGATTGGGACATTTTACATATTGATATGTGCCAATAAGTAGTGTTTTGTTTTGTGTTTATGTTTTTCTTGATATTGATCAAAGAGAAGCTTCCACATTGTTGGTGTTGTTTTCTTTTTAGTACAAGAAAGACTTGGTTATTCCAAGAATTCTCTATTTTAGCCCATGACCTATTTATGTTTCAATGAGGACTAGTTGTGAACTTCATGAACGGGGTTGACACTAAAGGTCAGTCCTTGTTTAACTGTGATATACTGTTTGCTGATAGGAAGCAACTACAAACAATGGTCATAAATCAGTCATCACAATGCAGAAAAGTTTCCATTTAGATCAGATACATGTGCAGAAGTTTCACATTCTTGAATTGCTGGCTTTGGACTGAAGGTTTTCGTCGTTAAATAAAATTCAACTTTGATTTTTCACATGGGTGGTCAATAAATATATCATTCTTTCATAGGTATTCTCTATTAACCATAAATTGGGCTATCTAGTATTCGGAGTCAACATATGGCAGTGATTTAGGTTTCTGGTATGTCATGACTTGCATGATAAGAGTGAGGCCTTCAACAGTAAACTTGTTAAATTTTTGTTTATGTATGTGAAAAAAAAAACTGTCTTAACCACTATTCGGAAAGGACAAAGTCTTGTATGGTTATTGTTAATCACCAGTTTATGTCCATAATGAAGAATTGTCTTTTTTCTACAATGTTTATAATCTGCTGTTCTGCCTTATCCTTCCAAATTTTACTACCTATGGACTATTGGTGGTGACAATTGAATTTTATCAAATTATACGAGGTATTTCCTTTCTCGTTTTTACCATTTCTCAAAGAAAATTTTAGGCCCTAGTTTTGTGTTGAACAAAGCTTTCAAACCCGAAACATCATAAAATCTCAGCTATTCCATAGGTTTTTTCCCCTCTAAAGTATATAAATTGAAGTTGGCGCGTGTTTATAACTCTGATCTTGGGGTACACAGACAACGATGACGCCAACTGTCTAATTATTAGCAAGCTAGCTTAATTATGACCGTAATAATAATAATGAAGATGATGGTATAATAATAATAATAGTAATAATATTAACAACAACATCATCAATAATAATAATAATAATAATAATAATAATAATAATAATAATAATAATAATAACAATAACAGTAGGGTTAGTAATAAAATACTACTATTATAAAGGGGTATAGTAGTACTTGTAATGATAATAGCATTAATAAAGTGATGAATTGACTTAAGCCGCAAAACTTCTGGTCCAAAAATTCTCTTTACAGACTTCTGAAAACCGGTATCACGAAACATGAAAATTGGCCTAAATTTGTGTAGCCATTGTTTAAAAAGGAAAAAAAAAAAAAAAATCGTTGTTAATTTGGTTCTTCGATGAGTAAGTGATGGCATCAAAATTTTTTTTAAATAAAAATTCAATTGATCTCTTGCATTGAGATACTATTTGTGGGGATTGCTAGTAATAATTAGAATACTTATTTTCAAATTTGAATCTTCATTAGTACTTTGTTTTCTGCTATTGTCCGTATTATTAGTAGGATTATCTTGATTTTGAATTCCCCTATTAGATTTTAGAAATTAGATTCCTTAGAAAATCAACTTCAGACCCTACTGTTATGTTTTTGAATTAATTGGTTGGCCTGATCTAAAATGAAACATTTTCCTTTGCATGGCCCACACTTCAAAGAAATCGTACATGCTCAGATGCAATTTTTTAGAATTTAGACCATAGGTATATATTCTGTGAGATGCATGAGAACATCTCAAGTGTTTGTGTAATGTTGCATGTGAGAGATGTAATCGTCATTTGTTTTGGGCATAAAGGTTGTAATTGAAAAACCATGACCTTAGGATCTAAGTTAATCAGTTGGGTCTAATTAGGCTTGCAGACGTGGTTCTAAGGTCAAACTAAACCTTATTATTGATATGGTAGTCATTAAAATTCTATTTCCATTATAAAAGGATGCCTGGGGGATGAGTTGATGCACTTAGTTTGGATTGCATCCAAACATCTGCATCATTGTTAATTGTGTTGAAATGTTCAAGAGGCCTATGGCTATATCTGCTGTATGTTCTAAACTTCTAATTGTTTACCCTTGAAAATGAAATTATGAATCTTACCACAGCTGTTTACTTTCTGGTAATGTACAGCATACATTTTAACAATGGAAGTTTCCAGTTCACATGGTCATATATTTACTACATGGATTCCACTGTACTTTCAAGAAGTAGTTTATTTCGTTTATGATTGAAGTTACTGTAAACTCCTTAACAATTGCACTTTCCAAATAATCGAAAAGAAATTTCTTGCATATATGTTTGGAATCTTCCTACGTGGGGACGTGGGATTGCACTCCATACTAAGATCATAAACTTTTTGAGATATCATTCAAAGTTTTTTATCATTGTACATATTAGGTTTTTTTTATTACTAAAATTGGGTATGTTCATGTGCATTCATATACACAAAACAGGGGAAGGAGGGAAGATAATAACACATAACTAGAAATATAATACTACAGTTAAGAAATGACTAACAAAGATTAAGTTTATAATTGGGGAAAAAACAGATACTATTCTATTATATCATCCCTTTTTGGTAAAGGTATTTCTAGTTGATGCTTTATGCATCCCATACCCGTGTTAGACACTGTCTTTTTTACATTGGAGTCTACTGTTAATTTCAATGCTAAAGGTTTGTTGAAAGATTTCGAAAACATATAGAAATTAGAAGACAACCACACTTTTAATTTTTTTGTTGTTTACTCACCTTTACAAAGTTTGCTGGTCTACAGTATTTTATTTCCTTATCTGACATTTTTTTGTTGATAATGATTTATACGAATAGTATGGATCATAAGTTTGACTGAAAAAGGTGAATTATGCATGGCATGACTTATTTATTAAGGACATTCCAATAGTAAGTGGAATAGTGGATGATTTTTAGTTTGACTCCGTGCTCTAACAGCCGTACTAATACAACACATTCCTAAAAATGGAAAATTTTGAAATGTTAGAAAGAAAATAAAGGAGAAAGTGGATACAATATTATTGTAGAGCCCCATGAATCCATGACTGGTATATTGCTTTTCATAGTGCAGGATTTGATGAGTGCTCTAAATATATACCAATATACCCATTATACATGTGCAGCTGTTAAAAAATGGTAGATCTGCAAAATAATCATTAGTAAAAGTTGAGTGAATATAGCTCACATTTATCTGGACTTGACGAAAAATGCTGCTATCATCATTTTTATTCTGAGAAGTGAATTGTACCTTTATATCTCAAGCAATATTTAAATTGATATTGTGTACTTTACATAGCTGCTTTGATGATCAAGATTGTGATGTACCACTTCAGTTGTTTAGGGTCTGAAGTCATTTCACATATATCTGGATTTTTTATTATATTTATTTATTACCCATATAAGAATGATTTTCACGCATTTATTATGTCATTTGGCATATTTGAAATGTCAGTTATTTGAATGATCCGGGCAGTATCTCACTTCCTTGGAACTTCATTTTGTTCTCGCCATAATAGTTTTTAGCTCTTTGTTTGAATGTCATGTTAAATTGTTGCAAGAACCTTCTATTCCAGGTGCCATTATGTGGCATTGGTAATGTTCTGATATCCACTTCCTAAAGTGAATTGAGGTTTAACATTACTTCTAGCATTCCACCCCTGACCCCACGCATGCCACAATATTCTATCCAAAAGCTTCCTTACAAGTTACGAGTTAATTCTTGATGACTTGTTTCTGAGGTGTCCTTTCCATACAGCAAAAAAAGCTGTTGATAAAAATCCGGGTTGTCTTACTGTATAGGTTAATGTAAGAATGTTCTCTGTATAATTTGCTAATTGGTGTATCCTCCGTAGTTGTATACTGATTTTTGTGGAGTCTATCGTACTGTAATTGTTATTGTTTCAACTTTCAAGGCACATCATGGTTAATTCAATCTTAGTTATTCTACTCAGATGCTCTTATAATTGTACATATGAACACTAAATCAAAAGAAATTTCTAGTATGTCATGTCAAATCTTGAACC
Organism: Berberis vulgaris; assembly: GCA_963556465.1. Lineage (NCBI taxonomy): Eukaryota > Viridiplantae > Streptophyta > Magnoliopsida > Ranunculales > Berberidaceae > Berberis > Berberis vulgaris. Next base: position 94,074,705 of record OY747125.1, read on the forward strand.
AAGATGTTATGTGATGAATACAGACTTACATGTTGAAGTTTATCTTCTTATCCTCCTGCATAGACATTGAGTTGATCATAGTGACATTTTTTTTTTCATTTACTTCCATTTCTGTTCATCTTCTCAATATCTCTGCTTTTGGTGTAGGGTGCATGGTGCTACAGTGGCAGAGATGCCGCTTATTGCTACACGCACTGAGTATCGTCGTCAAGGGATGTGTCGACGCCTCATAAATGCAGTTGAAGAGGTACATGAAGTTTAATGATTGGCCATTTTCACTTTCTTCTTATATGGTTTTCACATATACGACCCATAAGTTGTCTAGAATGTCTACAAAGAAGGTAGTGTATTACGTCTCTTGATCATAGCATCTTGATTGAATATCAATGATATGTATAATTAATGGATTGGTGCCCTAGGAGTAAAAGACATGTAGTCTATGTATAAATCTATTTAGTGTGGCAAACATGGTCATATATGCTTGAGGTATTGCCAATACAAGAGATAGATATGGACAAGGAATGTGATTTCTCGAAATATGTCCAAATTTCACAAAATATTTCATATTTTGGACTTGTCGCAATAGTTTGAGTTACCAGAATTCCACGACATATTTGACAATCCCATTTGTTTTGTTATGAGAGTATTAGAAGTTTGTTATGAGAGTGATTCTTACGTAATATGTAACTTGCATGAAACTTTGTATCTAGTGACATTACTTATGTAGAATATAAGAGTTTAAAGTGCATTGTTAACTCTATAATTACAAGCCAAATTTTTACATTTTTTCTACTTGCAAACAAAATATTTCAGGAAATATTTCTTAAAATCAAGGGACTGAAATTACTTTTGGAAAACGAAATCCCTATCCTTGCATATGGATATATGTATATACTGATTTCTATGTATGTTGCGTGTTATCGGCATCTTCGTTGAACTGTAGTGATAAGCAAGGATATCAATTCAGTATGCCATAGAAAATAGTGGACATGGGAGGTTTGTATGTCAGCCGATTTAATGTGTAAAATTGTTGTCATGCTAATACTAGTAAGTACATGTGGACCACATGCAACCTTTTCTTATTGATTAGTTGCTGATTTTAATTTTTTTATATACTCTAGAATATCCAAAGACATACCTAAAGAGTGGAACATCTCAAGCTGTATTGGGCATCTGTCGAGAAGTTTTTGATCAGATGATTTATATTCTCTTGGGACAACCTTGTATTTGTAAATTGTGTAACTTTTGATTCTCTTTTTCCTAGTAAAGATCTCTCTCACTAAGAAGAGTTGACATTAATTCCCCTCCCCTATTTCAAGTACTACCTACCCAGAAGTGAATCAACCCCATAAAGAAAAAAAATAACAACAAAACAACATAAAAACTCAATATGGTATAACTGAGGGGGTAGGCTCGTTCCTCTTCTTTGATTTCAACCCATGAAATTCTCCATCCCTTGGATCGAATTTAGTTTGTGGGTGAATTTCTAGTATTAAATCCATCTCAATGGCACTTAAGTTGGGTGGACAGTTTAAGCGCTTTCATTGTGTGCCAAGGGTGTTTTGGTCAATATGAAAGTACCCTAACATCGTGTGGAAAGTTACTGCTAAATTTGGGAGACGTCTAATATAAAAGAGTCCAAGAGGACAACTAAAGATTACAAAACTGTCTAATTTGCTCTGTTTTCTTTGTCAATAATGGACCCACTAGCTAGTTAGAAACAAAGGTTTTTTTGGGCCATGTAGAATGAGAGAAATGTAATTTCTTTCTTTAGGCTTAGGGTTCCTACTGTGATTTGATTTGTTTTATTAACTGGTGTTGATCTTCTTTATTACTTTCTTGAAGAAGTTTACATCAGATTTGGTATTAGAAATTTTATTTTTGAACACTTTGCTTCTTCACTGTACTGAGTTTAGATGCACGAGGAAAGGCCATCGCCAAAAGTGCAGGACAATGCACTTGAAGATAGGCCACCCTCACTATGTTGTCATGGGTGGGGCGAGGTGTGAGGCACTAAAGTCTTAGGTTTTTTTTTTTTTTTTTTTTAATTGTTGTAGCGGTAACCTTGACTAATGTAAGCCCCTGTAGCGCTGCGTTTTATAAGGACTTGGAAGAAAATATAGAGCGAAGCCATAGCCGAGCCCTCAACATCATAGTTACATCAACAATCATGAAAACATACAAATTCCTCATCCACCTCGAGCATACCAATGCTTTTCTCCTACTTTCTACTATTTTGTGACCTATGACCGATTACACTAGAAACCTTTGACTACTGAGCAATTACCCATATCCAACCCACTCTATTACACACCTACAACCTAATCCACTTATTCAGCCATACATCCTTCCACCCATTATTTTCTTCCACCAATGATTGCCTATAGAACATGTTCTAATTGACCAAAGTCCTCAACCAAAATTCATACAAATCCCGTCAATGTTGTATCTATATTTTACCCAACTTTCAATTGTAATAAAAATCGTCGTAAAGCAACCCAATTTCATATTTGAGGCTATGTCATTTGTCGAGTAAGGTGATAAGCGTAAGGGGGCATGGGCTCACTGGACTATGGCGGCGGCTTTGAAGGCCCCCAACACATCAAATTTAATGTTTGTGATTGATTACATTGCGTCGTTCAATCCATATATTGGATTTATTAATTTTCTATATTTGATTTGATTTATTTAGTTATTTGTGATTCCATTGCTTCATTCAATCCAAAATATTGACAACAAATATAGGCGAAATAAACCATTACTCATAAATGTGAATCATTGGTTAAAAGCCAATCCATAATTCATAGTGGAGAGATTCTAAATAGTTTATCCAATTATAAGTTGTTAATAAAAATTTATGTCATAATTTAGTATTGTTATATAAAAATCACTTATTATTACATATATTACTTGTTGAATAACTAATCGACTATTGGGTTTTATAGCGGCTCTGTCAAAGCTCTATTTTTCTTTCTTTAAAATGCCTTGACCCAGCCTTTGACAATATAACTTACTCAAGGTGGTTTGCATCCAAGGCTCATCAAACATTCCTAATACTCCCAGCTAGTTTTTGAAAATGGACATAAACAAATTGATGAAAAATAAAGAAAAAAACATTATACAAATCACTACCTAATTTGTTTCGACACTTCAACATGATAAAAAAATCTAAAATAAGTAAAAATCAATAAAGTTATATCCTTTAAAAAGGCTATGCCATGCCTCACCACGTCTCTAATGGCAGACCTCACCTCCCCCCGCCCTTGACAATACAACTTACCAAAGTCATAAGATGAAAAGAAAAAAAATTGAAATCTGTATGGCTGATATGTAGCACCACAATGACTCCTTGGGTAAAAGGTGGTATGGTAAATAACATAGCTCTCAAGAGACGAAGCGTCTTCATGGAAATATAGAGATGTTGGCACTTCGACCTCGTCTTGAACAAAATTGATGGGAAGGGTGATGGTACATTGAAGATGCATGACGTGAGACAAGATTCCTTTTGTATTTTGTCACATGGTAAATGCCACTAGGGATTTTTAGACATACTAATTCATGTGAACAACAACTCCAAATGGAGCTTTAGGTGCTCGAATGTTGCACTGCTTGCTCAACAAGTTCAATGCTATAATTTAGCCTTTTAGGGATAATTTTCCTGTCTAGACTACTAAAACACCTCTAATAGGGATGGAGGACAGTGTTGGGGCTTGGAGGTCCTCCCAACCAATTCAACCAGATTTGCCACGGATGTATTCAATGCATTTAAGAGGTGTCGGTTGAGCAGAACGCCCAAGTTGATAAAAGAAAGCGCCCCAGAGAGGTTGCAGTGCTTGTAGTTCTTCCCTAGATAATTATTCTTTGAAAACTTTCTCCTTAATGATTGTAGTAAATATTGTGTTCTCTAAAACCAATGAGAAATGAATTTAGACTTGTCTTGGATTGAATGATCTCTAAAGCAATATACAACTAATCTAAATTGCTGAAAATTATAGTAAAACACTAGATAAAGCTAAAAGGAGTTTTCAATTTTGTAAATGTCCCCCTAGTGAGTTCAAGATCTTATTTATATCCAATCCCTGATTGCTACTGAAGCAAAAGAAACCCGAAATTCTGAATCAAAGTCCTAATCCCTAAATTACTACTATGTTTAGGTCTGACCCAACCACAAAATAAAATACCTTAATCAAATATAATTAACTAGAACTCTAATTTCATCATGCTCTCCTGGTAAAGCTTTCCCACAAGCTTAAATTGTAGAATCCAATCAATCACACCAATTTTGTGAAGAACACGCCAAGCAAGGTGTATTACAATCAACCGACTTTGAAATTTGTAGTCATAGTTGAACTCACTCTGCCCAAAAAAGATGAATCCACAAGAAGCAAGAAATATCCCATTTGATGAAGCTACCCAACAAGACACTCACAATATTCGAAAGTCGTGTCAAACACGTGCCTCATATGCTACCACAAAATCTATCTAAAAAAAGTTAACGAAAGGAGCCAAGTATTGAGACATGTAGGGGTGATGGAGCGTCTGATGCACGAGGAAGGGATTTTGTGATAGGGATCTTGGCGGTGGAGGGATCTATTGGGTGTTTCCCTTTGCTTGATGTGGGTGGGTGGAATAAGGGTAGATCAGGTCAAGTTTGTTTGAAATTCTGCTCGACAAAATAACAAGTAGCAAAGAACCCGACTTTGCAAGGTTCGGTAGACAAATGGAAAAGTGCGGGTCGGTGCAATCAACAATACTTTGCAACAATGCCGATTGGCCCGTGTGAGATGTTGGTCTTTTGACCTTCATGGTGTTTGCTTGGCGTTGGCCACGTCAACGCGCTGCTCAATGACAATGGCTCTGCTGACTGGTACTGGTGGCTGGTGGCTGGTGGCTATTGGCGGTTTCAACATCGCTACTTTCGAAACCTCTCTCCACATCTTCTCCATCGATTCTTTCTCTCTCCTCTAATGTTCCTTGATACCCTTTCCCAAACTTTTCTTAAGTCTCTTTTCTCTTTCTTCCATGCTATTCTGATTGATACGAAGGTTTGTTTCTCTACCTCAAACATCTTCTCCCATTAGCATTAAACAACTAATCTAATAAAAGGGAAATTTCTGGAAATTAAATAAGACACTATGTATAGTTAAACATAAATCTCGCAATGGGGTTTTCAATGGCTCAACAAAAAAAAATCCCAATTCTCAATCAAAGCCTAATCCCTAATTACTATTATGTGCTTACAGGCCCGAACCAGCAATTAAATAAATAACTGGATTAAATAAAATTAATGAAAATTTACCAAGTAGTTTTCAATTACGTCAACCACCCCCCGTGAATGGCCTTTAGGCCTTATTTATAAGCAATCCTGCGTGAGCAAAAAAACAAAATCCAATTTTCAATCAAATCCTTAATCCCTAAATTACTAGTATGGGTTTACATGCCTGACCCAATAATTAGTTAAAATTACTGGAAATTCCAATTCCATCAGAATTGTTGAAGAAATGAAGAAATATGTTAAATTTAAATATATTCCATGAGGAAATTTGTGACTTCGGTGGCTATAGAACTTACATGGTATGCATGTGTTGTCGGGATGAACTTCAGAGGATCTGTGAGGCTGTAGCATAGAAACCAATCCATCATTGGTTACGGAAGGATCTTTTGCACTGTATGTATGAAGGAGAATTGTGGAACAGTTGATACAACATGACACATCATTTATCTTTTTTCTAGGATTACGCCATTTTTTTTTTTAAAATTTGCTGTGTATCCTACTTAATTGTTTTGAGATGGAGGAGTTCAATTACATCCATGTGTTAGTGGTGGGTTGAAGAAACAAACTTGCACTGACCTCTCTTTTGTAGAGATAGCCATTATGTCTGACATGCATGTCAGAATAGTGTCACTATTCGAATGTTTTCTTCGTGTTCTTCTACTTCTATTCTTTAGAGAAATCCCCAAAAAATCTGCTACTTTCACTTCAGATATCAGCAGCTCGTCCTACATGGAAGTACTTTATTTTTGTGAGATTGGTGTTTATGCCGACGTTTGCCCGAGAAGAAAGCATCCAAATTTGACTGCCAAGACCAATTATTTTCCGAATCTGAATGATGTTTTGACTACTCACATTTTGCAACTCTATAGAAGATGCTGACTAGCCTGATTCTTAGTTTCATAATTTTCGTTTGTATTATGGGACCCACTAGCTAGTAGGATGCTTACTTATTCCTATTGTAGGAACAGGTCCTTTCAGCCCATGTAGTTTGAGTTACTGAGCTTTTATTGTCGTTCAGAGAAGAGGGTTCCTGGTAGTGTTTATTATAAACCTAATCTGTTGAGATTTCTTTATTGACTGGTGCTAATCTTGGTTTTTGCTTTCATTAATCCCATTGAAAGTTTGTGTTATTGTGATACCTATTAACTTTCCTAATTCAGCAACTTCAAAAGGAAGAAACCTGTCTTATATAGGTACTGAACTAGGCAGAATTTATACTCTTGATGAAAAGTCAATTCTCTGTTAGAAGATAAATGTGTTTTAGTTGATGGTTCATCGGGATAATTGTGTAATATGAGTAAAATCTGCAAATTTCTCAACTATAGTGATTAGCATGTGGTTGGTGATATTGACAAATCATATCTTGTTCTTATATAAGTGTGTTTCAGCCTATTGTGCTTGAAGCGTGGCTGCAGGAAGCATGCTAAATACTGTTTATTTTTCAGCTGCAAAACATTTAACTGATACAAACTTATAACTAACTACATTATATATCTAAATTTTTTTTTATTGTTTAATCTTCTGACAAGTCCAGTTCTAATTGCTATAGTATTTTCATTTTTCTCTTCATCATCAGATGTTAAGATCTTATAAGGTTGAGCGGCTTGTCGTAGCTGCTATCCCTGCCTTAGTGGATACGTGGACTTCTGGGTTTGGCTTTGAGCCCATGCAGGGTGCTGAGAAAGAACTTATGAATAGCATCAACTTGATGACATTTCCGGGAACATCCCTTCTAAGAAAAACTTTGTATGAGAAAGGAGTTACTGATATCAAATAAGGTAGGTTGTCTTTATAATTATGATTTTGTCTAACAATATTTCCTTAAATATCATTAAATTGGAAACTCCAAACGAGTTTCATTGTCTCCAGTTGTGGTTAAAAGAATTATGGGAATTTCATGTGTAGAATATTCTTATGCAATGCAGGATAAGGTGGGGCATTGATCAGTGACGCAATGAACATTGAAGCATCTGCATTACCTTCTAACACTAACTTGTTGGAGTTGGCAGTGAACCTGCAAATGGTCTTGAGTTGAACAACTTGAAATCCAGCGTAGAAGAGGGAACTAGGACTCGGGAACCTCTCCTTAACCCATGCGATGGAAGTGAAAATGAAATTACTCCTGTAGTTATGTTGTAGTCCAAGGAACATCAGTCACGTTTCATGATAGCCAAGCCTCTCCGAGCAGAACTCCATGCATTGCGTAGAAGGTAAAATTGTACAACATTAGAAATGCTCATGCAGTGTTAGCAACCATGGAACAGAATGGTTCACTGGTTCCAAAGCTTGTTATAAACTGAAGCAGAAGACGAGGCATTAATGAAGCTTAAAGGAAATTGAAGTTACTTTTGCAGTTCTGGCATGAAAAATGCTTAAATTGAGTGCCAAACAATCATCTACAAGGTAGGATCTTGTTATTAGAGGTGTGAAATCAAACCTTTCCTGTTTTGTCTTTGTGATTTGAGGAAAATGATAATGAAGATCAAATTGAGAAAAAAGGGACAAGTGATACTGAATGGTTTTGCAAAATAGTTCAGTAAATGGAAATCACTCAAAAGATCTGACAGTGAAGATCGTTGCTTATCATCATTCCAGAAACAGTCACCCAAAATGCAAGGAAGAAATGTGGATATTAGTTGAGAGACTGCAAGAACTGTCGATCCTCAATTTGATTTCCAGCTCGAGAACTGTTGTAATGAAGGTTCTTTGGTCATAGGATCCTGGTTTTTTTTGTGTGGACTACTCACTGTATAGGCCACATTCAGTTCTGTTTGAATTGACATAAAAGAAGAGAGGCTGTTCAAGGCTTTAAGAGTAACATTGATCAGCAGATCATACTTTGCAATATTAATTTAATCATTGAAAATTCAATATTGTGCATGATGCAACGATCTTAACAAGATTCTGTGAAGGATATTTTGAATTCAAACATTGAACTCTTTGCAACAGTTATATTTCTTGATCTAAAATTCTTTCTTTTATACACATGATTATAGGTTCAAACAACTAGTGAATTAGCCTTCGAAAAGGCATACATTGCAAACTGTATAGCTCAACTATGATTTCGTTTATTTTAAGTTGTTATTATTATGAGTCAGTCTAAATGGCGAGGAAACCAGCGAGGGAGGGGGAGGACCCTCCATCCCTCGCTGGTTTCCTCGCCCATTCCCTCGACAGTTAGAATTTTCCTATTATTATAGGTGATAGCCTATCAAATGGAAGCATGGTCCATAATTAAACCAAGATCGATTCTTAGCATATTTTGTACATTCACCATGGTTTCTCTTTTTTCTTGTATGTTATAAATATGATCAAAGATAAAGTATTAAGTATTGTTCATGGATTATGATTAAATTAACATTGTCATAATGTCTATTGTGATGAGCTTTTGTGAACTTTCAACATACTAAAATTAAGAAAATTGAGAGAATTTTTTAGAAAGGCATAATATTTAAGATACATGAAGAAAAATTGATGAATTTAGGAAAGAGGTTATTGTTTATGAAGTTCAACATGACAAACTAGTTAATATATATTTCTGTGGCGGAAGTCCTAAAGATCATTCTAAAATAATTTAAACAATGATATCACTACTACAAAAAATTGTTGGTTGCATCAAATGAAAGTTGTCTTCAGAAGTTAAGATCAGTATTCTTAAAATCGGGAAATTATTATTATTACTTGTGTATTTCCAGTTTGAAAAAAATAAAAAATAAAGATTTTTTTTAATACATTTTGCATATGTATCTTGGTATTGAATTTGTAGCAATTTAGATGCTATTATACTTAACTTTTATAAATTATAATAAATAAATAAATAAATAAATAACCGTCTAGGCTCCGCCTAGTCCTATGGGCGCTAGTCCCCTACTTGCCCCCAACTAGCGTTTTTTAGAACACTGGTTAAGATCGCGTTGCAACATGTCTTTTTGACGCGGTCGCTTAGATCTCACTACTACAGGTGGTATGTTGCGACAAAGGTGGCTATCTCTATAAGATTACAGACAATACACTTAGCGACACCTGTTAGCTATTGCAGAAACGTAAGAAAACTAAAAAAAAAAAAAAAAAAAAAAGCTTTTAGCAACAACAATGTTGTTGTTGAAATGTTATTGAAAATAATTATTTAAATACAAAAAAAACTTTTTCAAATAAATTTACTTTCATTCATATGAAAATTCCACGTCTAACATTAGCCCCATCATAATTGAACATTTACCACATTTTCTTTGAATTATCTATCTTAATAATCAGAATGATGTTTAGGATTGGAGATAAAACATGGTCAAGATTGAAAGTTAGGTGAGATGTTGATGGTGGAGATTCATTATCAATAATGGCATCTTTGTAAATAAGTTGCAAGTAGAAGGGCAAAGAAAATGAACAAAAATGTGAAAAAGTTGGTGGAATGCATGTGGCGGAGAGGTAATTTTTTTTTTTTTTTTTTTTCAAAAATGCAAATTGTCATAACTAACTACTTAGCAGAAGATTTCAATGTTCGTTACATGAACGAATAGAAAGGTTGCGGAAGGAGGTCCATAATGAGGTGGAGCTCGCTGATTTCAGTCTGAAAGGGGAAAAATTCACATGGTCAAATCGAAGAGAGCACCCTATTCTTTGTCGGCTTGATCGATTTCTGGCTTTAGTGGATTGGATTGCTAAGTTTGGTGATAAAGTTGAACGGCTCAAGGATGCGATTCTGCTGGCGAACTCTTCTATTGGTGGCAACACTCGCCTATTTTCCTTTGATTACGGGTGGTTTGACCACCGAACCATGACATAGGAGATGAAATCATGGTGGAACAACTCAGTGATCTCTGGTCACCCTGGCTACTGCTTATGGTGGAAACTAAAGGCGATCAAATGCAACCTTAAAAGTTGGAGGACTAAAGTTTGGGGTAAGACCCAATTTATGCATTCAAAATATTTATGCTTTGATTGCTAATATTGATGTTGATGAAGAGATTCGAGGCCTGACTGCGGAGGAGAGGTCTCGTAGAGTGCAGGAACACTAGAAGTGGACAAAGTTAACCAAAAGAGATGAAGATTGTTGGAGGATCAGGTCTGGGGTCAATTGGGCTTGTCATATGGATTAGGGGTCCAAATTCTTTCATAACTTGGCCAACAAACGCAGACTGTTTAACTCTATTGAAGCCCTTAGCATGGATCATGAAATGGTAGTAGATGAAGCCAACATCAAAGAAATTATGGTCTTTCACTTCAAGGAAATGTTCAGCGAAAAGGAAGAGTGTCGACCTTTCTTCTTGGGGATTACCTTTCAGTCTATCTCCCAGCCAGTGGCTACTTCCTTGGTAGAGAATTTTTCAGAGATGAAAATTAGAGTGGCAATGCAAGAGCCCAAATCAGAAGTTTCTCCGGGTCTTGATGGGTTCTCAATGGAGTTCTAACTGAAAATGTGGGAGGTAATCAAAGTTGATTTTTTTAAAGTTATTGAAGATTTTAATACTAGGAATTTTCTGGATTGGCGTTTAAACACCACAATCATCTATCTTATTCCTAAATGTGTCGGAGTGCGGACAGTCAAGGACTTCAAACCTATTAGTATTTTGAATGGGGCTTATAAGATCATTGCCAAAGTGTTGGCTGATAGATTGAAAAATGTTCTTCATTCAGTCATTTCTCCTTTTCAAAGTGCAGCAATCAGTGGAAGGCAGGTGGTTGATAGTCCTTTGATTGCCAATAAAATTATTGATTCCAGAAAAAAACAAGGTGTTACAGGGCTCGTCATCAAAGTAGATTTCTCAAAAGCCTTTGACAATGTTTCTTGGAGATTTGGATTTGGTAATGATTCGAATGGGGTTTGACTCCAAATGAATTCATTGACTTCGTACTTGCAGATCTACAACCAATTTCTCTCTGAAGATCAACGAACAACTGCACGGGTTTTTCAATAGCTCTAAAGGCTTGCGTTAGGGTGATCCGCTGTCTCTTCTTCCTTTTACTTTAGCAGTAGAAGGTCTGACCCAAACGATTCACAAAGCGGTTGATGTTGGTCTAGTAAAAGGGTTTTCAATTGCAGAGGGTAGTCCTCATGTTTTCATTCTCCAGTATGTGGATGATGCTATCCTTTTTTGTGATGCCTCTGCCACTCAAGTTCTTGATCTAAAAATAATTATGATTTGGTTCAAAGTTATTTCACTTCTGAAAATCAACTTTCACAAATCAGTGGTGTTGTCCATTAGAGAAGTCCTTCATCTGAAGCAGTTGGCGAGTTTATTTGGTAGTGCAGCAGGTCAACTTCCAGTTAAGTACTTAGGCATGCCTTTGAGTGATAGATTTAAAAGTAAAGTTGTGTGGGAAAAGTAAATCGAAATGATGGAATCGAGACTAGCTTCTTGGAAGCACAAATTCCTCTCGAAAGTAGGCAGACTAGTACTTGTCCAATCCATTTTAGTTTTAATCCCCTTGTTCCTTCTGTCTTTTATCAAGGTTCCTTATTCAGTTATAGCCAAGATGGAACATATCATGCACGATTTCCTTTGGGGTACCACAAAAACCTCCAAAAAAATGCATCTAGTGGGTTGGGAGAAAATCTTTTGTCCAAAAACCTGAGTTAGACTAGGCATTCGCGAAGTGAGTACTTTTAATTTAGCATTACTTTCCAAGTGGCTTTGGTGATTTGCAGAAGAAGATGACACTTTATGGAGATCGCTTATCATTGATAAATATGGGCGAAATAAATGAGATTGAGATACCAGAACCAAGTACACTTCCTAAGGGTGCTCTATGTGAAAGTCCATCTCTCAGTGTGCAAGTATTTTCTACCCTCACAGCTCACTTTATGATGGCAATGACGATCTTATATCTTTCTGGCACGATTCTTGGTGTAGTAACCAACCTCAGAAGGATCTGTTTCCAATGTTGTTTTTCATTAGCAACCATAAAATGGGAGGACAAACAATTTTTGGTCCAATGAAGATTCTTGGGATCTTTCTTTTCGGAGACCCCTAAATGATGGGGAGTTTGAGGAGCCTGCCAATTTAATGCATCTGTTGGATATTCAGAAGCTCTTGGAGGGATCTGATAGTATGGTGTGGAAGGGTAAGGTGTGTGTTTTTCGGCGAAAGAATTTTCGAATATGCTGACTGCATCTTTATGAGACCCACTCCAACCCCTTCATTTTCTCTCACAAGAATCTGGTTTGGGTGAATTTTTTTTCTTCCTCAGATTAATTTCTTTTGTTGGTCAGTATTGCATGAGAGGATCTTGACTAAAGACAGGTTAAGGAAGAGAATAATCCTCACAAGAAGTCTTTGTGTGATTTGTAATGAGAATGATGAAACTCTAGATCACTTGATGCTTCATTGCAGATTCTCCAAATCCATTTGGAACAATTTTTTGTTAGAATTTGGTCTGAGTTTGGTGTTTCAAGGTTCCCTTTTGGATTGGCTAAGTTGGTGGTCCCAAGCTAATCCATCCCAGTGCGCAAAATGGTTATGGCGTAGGGTTCCTCATGTGCTCATGTGGAAAGAAAGAAATATGAGGGTTTTTGAAGAGCTTAACAGATCGGAGCAGTTTATCTTTATCGAGATTAGGAAATTGTTGTGGAAGATGAGTTCGGCTTATAATCTCTTTAGAGACTTATTTTTTGATACCTTCATGGTGTCTTGGCATTCCTTGATATAGGGGATGGTTGTATTTTGTTTTTCTTATTTTCTTCAATAAAAATGTTCGTGTTTGGACCAAAATAATAATAATAACTAACTACTTAGTTGTTGGATTTTAGTAAACTTGGTATGGTTGAAATACATTTTAAAGATCTTTCCAAAGAAACCAATCATTAATACGAACATTTAAAATTTTAAATATGTGTTTCACGCCTTATACATTTTTTCAAAAATAACTATTATCTAAAGCACTTTACGTTGTAAGTATTTTCAATATTAAGATACATTTAAAATATAAAGATCTAACGGATTACACAGAGGGGAGAGCGTTTGGCTGAAATTTATGTTCGCGTACGACTGAAATACCATTGGCCAAAGTTGAGTGCCGAAGGCACGAGAAATATCCCAGTTTATATAAAAAATCAGAATGATGTTTGAGGTTGGAGATAAAAGACGGCTGAGATTTATCAAAACATAATAATTTAATAGATCACAATGAGGGAGGTTGGAGAAAGAAACCAATCTTTAATACAAATCTTTAAAGTTTTAAATATGCATTTCACGCTGTATGTATTTTTTCAAAAAATAACTCTAATCTAATGCACTTCACATCGTAAGTATTTTCAATATTAAGACACATTCAAACAAAAGCCATGAACTCCATATTTGAAAAATCAAAGTTTTGGAGGATTAATTGTGGCGGTTTTAAAATGTATTTTTTTCATAATTGTTTAAATTTTAACCGAGTTTGACCAATTAGAACGACCCGTATTCTATCGAATACCGATCACACTGAGATTTACTCAGACATAAAATTCTAATGGATCACATAGATGGGGATGAGAGGGTGTTTGGTTGAAATTTATGTTATCATACGATTGAAATATCCTGGCCAAAGTTAAAAATTCTTCTCCTATCAAACAATTTATGTGCCGAACACATGAGGTATACCTTAATATGCATACAAATGATGAGATGACTTCCTTTGAACTATAAGCCATTCACTATCATCTTGAAACAAAGAAAAAAAAAGAAAAAATTAGAAATGGAAAAAGAAACAAGTGACACGAGCCACATATGAATTCACCTTAACTCCAACAAAAATAAAAAATCAAAATTTAAAAAATTCTATATTTGACTCCTCAATAATTGGTTTGTTTGGATCAATAATAACCTTATATACATAAGATAATGTTGATCTATTGTGGGATAAGATCAAATTCTATACCAACTGCAAGTTACATGGACTAAACTTATCTATAAACAAGTTGTTAAATACTAGGAGTGGAGCTAACTCAAGCAAATTGAAAGGGACTAGAGCTGAAAAGTATGGATATTAATAAGAATGTTAAGAAAACTTACCCAAGGACATATGCAATCACAATAATGAAAAACTTGTGAAATCAAACCCATTAAGCTTACATTTGCACTTTCTTAAACCATATTAATGTTTTTTGACATCCAAAAGCAATTATTTTTGTATATACTAAATAATGGTTTGTGTGAGTTTATCAATCCTGTAAGTTATTTTCAATAACAAAATGAATTTTAAAAGGAATACGAGGAGTTCATACCACATGGAAATAATGTAATTCAAAGTCATAGACAATAAAGTAAACAATGTCAACATCAACATTTTAAGAGAAGTTTATTATTGAACTTGTCTAGAGAGCTACGTCAGGCTGCGCCAGGGCAGACTCAATACCCTTCATCATCCTAGAGATGTTTATTATCAGGGGCGGATGTATGTGTTGGATAATTGACCCCTTATATTTTTGAAAAATCTCGTTAAGTCACTTATATGTTTTATCTTGTCCCCCCCCCCTTTTAAATTTTTAGATTGCCACTCTTTATATACAATCTTGACTATTACCTCTATATCATTTTAAAATAAAGGGTTTTGTTTTCTATTTTTTAAACTACACATTCACCAATTCCAATCCTACACCATCTCTTTCTCTTTTATTTAATCTCTCTTTCTCCTTTTCTAATTCTCATCTATTCACCCACCATCTCTCTTTTTCTTTTTTTTTAATTTATCTCTATTTTAATTCCCACCATTAATTGAGTTGGGGATCGAGGAAAGGGAAATTATACATTTCAAAGATTTTTTTTTTAAATTTCTATCTATTTAATCTCTTTATTTTAGATTAAACAATTATATATTTAAGATTTCAAAAGTTGTTGTTTGTCTGCTTCGTCTGAGCTAGCCCAAAAGGAGAAAGCTCTCTATCCAGTCTAGTCCAGATAATAGACACTACCTAGGCTACTGCTGCTACTACTACTTGAACTTAGATTGTACTGTTATGTTTGCCTCAACGGTAAAAAGTTAGAAAGAAAGCAGAGGTATGTTTCTTGCCAACTCTCATCTTATACCACCATGCTTAATTATGTTTTCTCCAATTAAAAAATGTAAGCTCTTCATTTGCTAGCTATAGTTGAATTAATCATGCCATGTATATTTGTTTAGTTGTATAGTAAAATAGTTGTGTATTGTTTGCCCCCCTTTGTCTGTAATCCTAAATCCGCCCCTGTTCATTATGCCCCATTCGAATACAATCACACGTACATGAAGTCACCCTGGCGCTAGGGGTCTGGCTCTGTAGATTTTTGGTTAGTTATTAGATGATTCTTGTTACCTTTATAGATAGTAAGTAACAACAATAACATCAAAATTGAATTATTTCCAGTTTTCCTTGGCAGCCCATACCGAAGTTGATTTCTGGTGCGAGATCCTCCATTTGCTTCTCGCTCAAAATTGAGCCAAAAGCGGGTTTGAATTTGGATTTGGTGGTGTTAAATAGTGGAACTCAGGAATAAGTATTAGGGGTGGGCGCGAGACGGGATAGACCTCATTCCATTCGTTCGAGATATACCTCATCCCGACCTCGTCCCATCCCAAAGGATTCGAGACGAGACGAGATAAGCATGTATTAAATAGTCCTCGAATGAAAAATAACAAAAGAATTTTATCTCACACTGCTCACACATGAAATTTATGTAAATATAACTTCTTTTTTTTTAAAGGCAAGCAAGGTTTTTAGAGGATCCCAGAACCCATAAAGATGCCGCAAGCTGGGTTTGAACCCATGACCTAGTGGTACCATCCGCCAAGCTCTAACCGTCGAGCTGTCATGCCATTGGCATTATGTAAATATAACTTTCATCATAATAATATTCAATGTCATATAAAATTTGTGGATGATTACCTTATAATGGAATTAAGTTTGTCAAGTGAATGATAAGTGATGAAAGAAGTTCCTCCATAGATTCGTTTTATATATTTCCGCAAGAGTTGAAATATCGTTAATACACGATACAATTAAGAGCAATATTCTCCAATAGTGTAAAACTAATCCAAACCATCATTTGCCTTTATTTTCTATAATAATCGTCCTATAACCAATCTAAAATGTTAAAAAAGCCTAAAATTTCATGGGTTCTATTTGACCTAAAATATCCAAATCAAAGTTTATACATAAACAAAAAGTACCAAATCAAGCAAATAAATTTTCAAACAATAGATGTTTTGATTTAATTTGAACACATCCTAAACTTTCCTTAAGAAGAGTAGTTCGATTAAAATTAGTAATAATTCGGGATGGGCGAGATTGAAAATCTCCTTCTCAATCCCATCCCACTCTAGATTGGGATGAGATCGGTATGGATTTAATCAATTCCAAAAATAACCTGAAAAAAATCGGGATGAAATCGGAATAGCGGTGGGATGCCCACCCTACAAAATATTATCAATAATTTTCAAGAGAATCAGGAATAGGTAATCCTTGATCCAATCCAATCCATGTTTGGGTTGGGTCTGGAGTCCTGAATAGGGATGGCAACAGGGCGGGTTGGGGCGGATTTGAGCAAATCCATCCCCGTCTCGTCAGGAATAGCGGATCCCCAAATCCTCCCCGCCAATCCGTTTATAAATTTATTTAAAAACCACCCTCGCCACGTACAGATTGGCGGATATCCGCCCCGCCCAAATATCCGTTAAAAAAATCTTCTAGATTATGAAGTAAAAGATAAATCCATATCAAACCCATATCACAATACTCAAATCATGTTGCACAGAGCTGAAACCATTCATAGTAGCCGATACAGAGACCAGATTGTCGTTTTGGCACCAATGATGAAAATGCAAACAGTAGAATGTGAGATGAGGGTAAGAAGGAGAAGAAGGAGACGAAAGTGTTCTTCACTGTGAACTATAAAAGAGAAGGAAAAAAAATGAGACGAGTGTGAGACCTCTTCGGTTCCTTCGAGTGAGAAATGAGAATGTCAGATGAAGGTGTTTATTTCCCCTTTATAGTCCGAATAATAAACGGATACAATTTGAATATTCGTATCCGCCTTAAACTCCATATACCCTTAACCAAATTCGCCACAAACGGGATGAATGGGGCGAATATCCGTGAAAATCCGCCCCACCGCCATAGTCACTCACTTCACATAGCCATGGTAGCGTCGCAAGGGTGAGTATGGCGGCAGAACCAAGTTTGGGTTTAGGTCCCTCCCTCGCTGACATGTCAGCCGTTTCCACCACTCCCACTCTCTTTCTCTTTCTCTTTCTCCAACTCAACTCCTCCTCCTTCATTTCCCTTTTTCTACCCCAAACCCATAATTTCCAGATCTCTCCTCGCCATGGCTGCTGCTCAGAACCATGTTGTAAAGAAGCACCAAGAGCAGCAACCCTCATTGCTTGTTTTTTCAGGTCCCTTCTTTATCCCTATCTCTTTTCCTTCACAAGTTTCTGATAATGGTTGGTTTAAACAATTTTGAATCTTGGTGTACAAAGATATTCTTTATACCAATGTAATGTGAAGTACTGTCTTTGGTGATTGTAAAGTTTTCATTTTGTTAGAGTAATTTTTGGTAATGATTAGTGATTATCGAGTCAGAATCATGTTTTTAAAGAAATTAGTGAAAATAACTTTGGGGTATTGGAATGTTTATCACAGTGGGTATGAAGAAAGGAATTGAAATTTGTTTTTTTGGATATTTATAGGTTAGAAAAAAGTTCTAAATGTTATCAGATTAATTCTTCTTCGGGTAGTGGGTCTGTGAGGCGGAAGCCCATTTTGAGGCGCAATCCTCCTATGAAGTATCATATTGAAGTAAACATTATAGAACTTCTCTTCATACAAATGACAGAAAATTATGAAAGTACGCCAATAATTGAGGACAATGATAGGAAATGAAACAACAAAGCAAACACATCCATATGAAACTAAAGTAAGCTACATACTGATATAGCTAGGGCAACCCAAACACAAAATAATCAGATTGTACAATATCCATCAAATTATAGAGATCTAAAAGTGTTTCAAAATGCAAAAGTTTCCAAATTATCGATCGATACGGTCATTAGCCATCATCTTCACTGTTTGTAGAGTAAAGAAAGTCATCTTGATCTTAGCAAGGGCAGTTTGACACTTTTAAAAGAAATGTACACATTGAAATGGGGTGCAATTTTTTTTTGACCCATAGTAGTAATCTTCTTGCGGCATAGCGTCGGAAAGTGAGGTAGTTTAAATTCGCGCCATCCTCTTACTTTTTGTCGCGTTCTCTGTTTGATGGGCTATGCAGTTAAAACGGATAACGAACCCATAACGGTCCAAGAGCGTTATAGATTATAACAGGACATATCGAAATAGTTTTTTTAATATATTTTTAATACTCTCACAAAGTGTTAATGTATTATAGAGTCAAAAAAGTAAATCATGTTCATAACATTAAATTCAAAAAAAAAAACATTAATAAAAATACCTTCCCTTCGTATGGGAGTGAAATCGCAACAAAGAGTGCGATCAACTCTTCGTCTTCTTTCCTTCTTCTACTCTCGCTCTCTGTCAAACGGCGAGGTCTGGTTCTTTGTCGATTAGTGACGGCTAGCTCAAGTCCTTTCCTATGAGTCTAGGGTTCTTGTTCGATCGATAATGAAATGAGCGATTTTTTATATTTTTTAAATTTTTATGTGTTAGAACAAAACGTTCAAACGGGGTTATTGAAAAAAAACGTTCTCTCAATAACGATTATATAACGCCGTTATATCGGAGCTGTGATACCATAACGTAATAATGTCATAACGTAATGGCTCACCCCCGTTAAGAGTTATAACGCCGTTTTAATTGCACAGTTGGTGGGTCAGACTTATCTTGGCCATCTTAAATAGTGCAATCGGGATATAAACCCTGTTAGCGGGTTGTCAAATTTGACACTGGACTAACAATATGAGCTCATTTTGACACTATTTTCAGTATACTGTGGGCGGTTGGTGAAAAAATTTGCACAATTTTGCTCACCCACCTGCTTAATTTGGATGCTCTTAGTTCCAATGATGCATAGACACGGACACAACATGCTGACTCGAAAACGTAGACACGTCATACTATTTTTTTTAATAAGTCGTATAAATAATAATCTAATAAAGTATCTTGAAGAAGATGACACTTTGTTGTAAGAAAAAATATTGTAGAAAAGAAGTCGATGAGAGAAGATTACGAAGAAGCATAGACTACCTCTATGCTTTAGTGACTTTTTGCCCCATTTGTCTTAAATCGCAATTGAAAGAGTCATTCACTTCAGATGGATCAACAACCATTAAATTAGGTGGTTATTTGCAAACATCTAAAGGTAAAAATGAAACAAAGTTGGTTTCCGAGTCTTGACCAAGTTTCAAGTGTATCGGAGGCGTGTCCAAGACATTGACCACATTGACCATGTGTCTGACACTGTCGATACGTGTGTCCGATGCGTGTCGAGCGAGCGTCGATGTCGGATACAACAAGTTTTCTGAAGAGTCACTGTTTCCTTGCTTAGTTCATTTACCAAGTTTACAAGTGTAACATTCTAGGCTACTCCATGTCTATGACACGTTTCTTGTCAATGTTGACTATTTAAGTAGGTTGTCAACTGCATGTGAACCGTGTTGTAACTGTTGTTTGGATTGCTTAAAGCACTTGATCAATGTTAGAATATTGGTTCAGGTGGAACTGCATTTAATGGTGTTGTGGAAGAGCTGAAAAAGTTAACAACTCGTGTTCTCCCTGTTTCTGATGATGGAGGAAGTACGGCTGAAATTGCACGCGTGCTTGGTATGCTTAGAAAATTTCCCAACTTCATATTATGTGGTCATCTCATTTAATAATCTCATGCACATTCTATACTTTGGGCAAGAGAGGAAAATATTGAACAGGGATAATGATATTCACAAGTTGAATGGACGCTAATTTGATTTTTATACAATAGGTGGTCCAGCTGTTGGAGATATACGATCAAGATGTTTGAGGTTGTCAGATGAAAGTACTTCAGAAGCTCTTGCAGTCCGAAGATTGCTTGGGCATCGCTTACCTCTTGATGCAGTGGAAGCCAAATCAGAATGGTACTAGAACTAGTTTTACCTTCGAGTGCTTCTTGTATTAGTGTCTATCCTATGATATTATTCTTGCATGATTCATATACCATTTGATTGCAGTAAGATTGAAGTTTGCAACATGTGTTTCTTTTTCGATGACCTTATTGTCTGGAAAAAGATCAAAGCACTGAGGTGCTTGCAGGATGCATACCCAAGCCACATAGATCAGCTCTTGGTCTTCGTCTTCATATTTATTTTTTTTTTCCATTTTTTGAGCAGCAGTATTCAACAAATGTTCCTGTCTAATAATGTGGCAATGTTCTTCTAGATTATATCTTTTAATCTAGAAACTAAAGATTTTATAAATGATACACACGACACTTATATCTTACCGTGTAATGAAGGATCTCAAGAAGATTGACTAAACGAATTGAACCCCCCCCCCCCCCCCCAAACAAGAGATGCTCTAAATTCAGCCATAGTGTTAATCCACTTGCTTGAGGTATTTTGTGACTAGTCTTCAACAACTGACTCAAGATCTATAGAGATCTTGACCCCTAAGTGAAAAAAGATCTATAAGGAAGGAGGTGGATTGTCGTAGGGTGCATATCATGTTTACTGACTTATTTTATTTGGAATTATACTTGTTTGATGCCTAGGCTCCACTTGGTACACGGTAAAAGAATGCAAATGAAATTCTTTATGGGGGTTACATAAATTTAGAAACTTGGTTGACATTAGGAAATTGGTTATTGGATATTGAATTTGGGCCCTTTGCATCTTTTAGTTATACAATCCTACAAGACTTTACTTTCCTGCATTACTCTTTCGTAACCAGCCCAACAACCGCCACGTTTACAACCACTGTCGTGCCACCACCACCACAATCATCATAGCATAATCACCGCCACCATAATCACATAACTTAACCCTGACCTTCATAGCTATGACCACCACTACCACAACCACAACCACAACAACCAGTGCCACTGCCACCAATGCCACAATCACCACCACGACTACGACGACCACCACCACCACCTTCACAACTACGACGACAACCACAACTACCATATAACATAACCACCACCACCACCAACAACAACAACAACACAACCACCATGGTATAACCACCGTGACCAAACCACCATAACGTAACTAATTACCACAACCACCACCAACTCCACCGCCACCACACCACCAAATATAACACAATCAACACCTCCATTATTACCACATTTGCACCACTCACAATTACCACTATCATGTACTACAAACACCATGAGAAGAAATCAAATACTTGTCAAACTTTGTCTTTTTTTTCATATTCTACCAAACGACCGTAAATATATGAAATTGCAATATGTTACTTTACAATCCCTTGGTAGTAAAGAAATCAATGCCACGTTCGACAAATATTTAATTTCTTTACATGTGATATGGTGTTGGTAGTGATGATGGTAGTGTTTTGTGATTGGAGGGGTAGTGGCGATGATCGTGGTTATGATGATGGTGGTGGCAGCGATGGCTATAGTGGTTGTGACAGTGATGATGGTGTCAACAATGGCTTGGTGCTTGTGGTGGCATTGGTGGTAATGGCTTGGTGGTTGTGGCAAAGCCGGCGGCAACAATGGCTATGGTGGTGGTAGTTGTGGCTGTGGTTGTGGTTGTTATGCTATGTTGGTTGTGGCGGTGGTATTGGTGTTGTGAAGGTGGCTATGATGTGGTACTTGTGGCATTGTGGTTGTGATGGTGACGGTGGTGGCTGTGAAGGCGGCGGTGGTGGTTGTAAAGGATTAAGAGAGCGAATTCGAGAAGGAGATGGTGTGATTTTTGCAAAGTAATACACCAGAGATTTTCTCTCGTAAACTTTTATGAAAATTTATAACTAAGATCATAATTTATAACCAAGAGATTTGAAGGGCTTAGTTCAAATTCCAATAACTTTTTTTTAGCAAAATTAACAAAAATTTATATAACCACCGTAAAAAAATGCATATGCATTCTTTTACCTTATACCAAGCCGAGCCTTAATTTAATCAACTCCATTTAAAGTCCAAACCTCAATAACATGTGAGGCATTCATACCATTGGATCTGAGTCAATCTTTAGAGAACTCATCAATGATCCATATCTTAGACTAAATACTCATCCCAAATTAGAGTAAAATAGGAAAAAGAACAATATCTAGGTTGTTGGAAAACATACTTCTTGATGACGAAGATGATGTGTAGGTTTGGAAGGAGGACAAAAAAAGAGCAGTTTTTCAGTGAGTTATTGTTTGTCTAGATTGGCGTGGAATCACATGCCAAGTGGTAGGTATAACACTTTTCTGTGGAAGTTGGTTTGGAATAACAGTTTTCCATGGAAGTTGGTTCGGAAGAAAGGATTTCCGCTTAAGGTGTCGATTATTATGTGGACAACAATATGGGAAAGATTTCCTTCCAAGGTGGAGCTAGCTCAGATGCGGATGGAATTGAATGTTGGGTGTTGTTTGTGTAATGTGAAGTAAGGAGACTCATTTCATCTTTTGCTTCAATGTAGTTGGGTTAACATGTTGCCATGCACTTCATTCGATTTTTGGGGCTGTACTGGGTGATGCCATCATCTTTGGATAGCATGTTAGGGGCACGGAAGACTCCTAGTCATCTCACAACAAAAGGAAATTTTGTATGGAAATTGATTCCTTTTGCATTGTTGGACCATATGGAAGGAGTGCAACAATAGGATCTTCGACAACAAAGTAGCAACTATTGATGAGGTGGGAATGGAAATTTTTATTAATGCTCTCAAGGCGCTTTGCCGTATCCAGAAGCATTGTTTGAATAATAAAAAAAATGCTAATTTAAAAATGCACATGCCTTCAGCAGCACGTGATCGATGACGGGTGGCTAAATAAACTTGAAGATAAACTTTATTTTCCTAGCTGCCTTCATTGCACACAGCTACAGCAGTATACTCCGAGGAATCAAATCATTGATGATGCAACGCTTGGGTTACAATCTCTAGTCCCTCTGAACTCGGTACCACAAACTGAGCTTGATCAAACTATATTCCACCTTCAAATAGGTTCTCTGGTTGGGATGAACATAGAAGAAAATCTATCAGAAGTGGTGGACATCTTGCATAGAACTTAGGAAAGACACAAACGACTTAGAATGGAAGAGGTTAATAAGGAGAGGGCGCTAGTGGTTTTCAGTGCATCTTAAGATCATGACGTGGATTGTGGAATGCTAGTGGATTGTGATCTGTTGAGAGGCTCATCATTCTTTGGCACTTTGTCGCTAAACACAATCCAGATATTACATTGGTGCAAGAAACTAAAAAGCTTGCATTGATGAAGGGATAATTAAACTGGTATGGGGTAGAGACTTGTTTGGGTGGGATTTGTTTGGTGGTATTGTAATAGTATAAAAGCTGACCGTGTGCACCTGTGAGGGGTAACTTAAAGGTTTTTTTTCGTTATCTTTGCCGTTTCATTGTTTTTTTGATAGTTTTGCCCGAGTTTATCCAATATTTATGGGCTAGTTGACCATTCCAATCGAATTCAATTTGGGAGGAATTGAATTCCATTCATAGTCTGTGGAGTGACCCTTGGCTCTTGGGAGGTCATTTCAACGTTACTAAAGATGCAGAAGACAAAACTTGCAACACTAGAAGAAATGCTTACATCAGACATTTCAATGATAAATTTATGAACTGATATGATCATGGGTTCTTGAAAATCCTTAATTGAAAATCTGTGAAGTCGATACAACTATAAATTTCAATATCTAAATGTTGACATTAATAAAAAGAGCATAAATAAATAACAAATCCTTTTGTGCAAGTTTTAGAAACGGAAATATTGTTCTTTTTAGATGTTGGTGAAGTTTGTATTATTTTGAAAATAGAGATTCGGCATTCTCATGCTGAACAATTTGTAAGCGTTGACTTTTGAAAGTGAACTTTGTGCACACAATGGTGTACGTTATATTAGTTATCAAAAGCAATTTTTACAAGTTCATGTGATTCATCTAAAAATAATCAACATATTTCTCTCATCTTTGTTCTCTTTGCAGCCCATTCAATACATCAATGCCTTGATGGTGCCTAGGGATGGCCAAATTCCAGTTGATATCCAGTGTTTGGCTGCTCAAGGAATCTTTGATGTGGTATCCAACTATTTTTTCTTTTATTATTTGTCCAATATTCTTTACATTTTGTCCTATAAGTCGATAAAACTTCCTTGAGACAAAAGTTCCAGAAAGGCTAAACTATTGCTGTAAAGAAAATAATTGGAGAATTGTATTATTGTTGATTTTATTCCTTGACTAAATACAAGCTTATATAAGCTAACTTCTACTTAACTTTGTGGAAACAAGAAACTTAAAACTTCATATACAAAATAAAGTCTTATTCTGACTTTCCTATTCTAATTTTCCTATTTCGACTTTACTTCTTTAACTATTCTGACTTTCTTTTTCTAAGTTTTCTATTCTTGTACATATTTTGACTTTCCTTCTTGTAGAGGTGAATCGGGCTTGGACTTGGGCTTAGCTATGTTGAGTGCAAACCTTACATATTTTAACACGCCCCCGCAAGCTGGAACATGTAGACACAGATGAAATATGCATCTTGGAGGAAACTTTGAAGTCCAATTTAGTGAAGAAATCATGACTGTCGAGTAAAACTGCTAGTGACTTGACTTGAGTTAGCATGATTGTCGAATTCTGGATAATTCTATTATGAAGAAATCATGACTGTCGAGTGAACGACTAATGGTTTGGCTCGAGTCAGCATGACTCCTCAGCGCAAAGACTGAAAAAATTGCTCAGCACAAATGTTGGTATTGCTCAGCATTGGTGCTGGATTGCTCAACACTGGTACCGGTATTGCTCAGCATTAGCATTGGTGCTAGTATTGTTTTTTTGGGGAGCTTGTGTGGTGGTACAGAGTAAAGCTCAGGGTGCAAATAGCAGAATAAAGAGAATTGAATTTCCCTCCAAAACTTCATTTTTTCCCCTTGTTTTTCCTTCTTTACTACTGCGTTTCGTTATTACTGCGACAACCGTCTTCTGTCGACAAGGTGGAAGGTGGGATCGTCATCAGCGGCGGAGGAGTCGTTGAGAAAGAAGTCGAAAGCAGAGTCGGCAGGGTTCTTGCTGCGAGATTGGTTGTTGTTGTTGCTGTTGTATTGGTTGCGAGTCCATACGGAGATTCGACCGAGTTTCTCAGATCTGATAAAAAGGGGCGAGAGGGATGCTGGAGGGATGGTTGGAGACAAGTGTTGATGGGGTTTTTGGAGGTCCCATCCATCTACGTTGAAGGGCACCATTCCCGCTTCGAAGAAAACCATTGTGTTTGTCTCTGTCTGTGTTTTTGTTTTGGAGAAGATAGAAGATGAGTTGAGAGAGTAGAACTCTGTTTTGCTCTGTAAGAGAAATGATTTGTGAAGAGGAATTGAGAACCTAGCTTTGTTTTTTTTCTTACAACTGTAACATTGTGTTTCATTGCGAACTTGATTACTGTGTTGGAATCAGGGACAGTAATATCAAGCCCTGTGGTACTCTCTTTATGTCTGCAAAAGAGAAGAAGTGGCTGGTGTTGGTGACTGGTGGTTTGAGCTGTCCGGCTGAGAGATTGAGCATCTTGGTTGAGGAAGATTTGGGTAGCAGGTTGCGGAAGGCATTCCCGTGTGAGGAGGGAAGGTCAAGTCTGTTGTTGCTTTTGTTGTAATTGTCGGGGAGAAAGAGATAAGTTCTTTGATTTTTTTTTTTGGCCTGTTGGTTGCTTTGTGAAGAAAGAACTCCTTGGCGTGGTCGTGGTGATGGCGGAAGAAGGTCGAAAAGGTGACTCGTGGTGATGAGGTGCGTGAGAAGATGGCTCGTTCTATTCTTGAACAGGAGTTTGTTGGGAGACTTGCAAGTTCGCCCTGTTGCACAGTGAATTGTTGAATAGATCAGGGAGTGGCCTTTGTTGAACACAAAGCGGAGGCCGTTTGTTGTCCTCCTGGACTATATGCTTATTCCCTTCCCCGCCTCCTGTATCTACGGTCAAAGTGTGTAGTCGTCGGAGGCGGTGAACCGCCTCTTCGTCTACGGTCAAAGTGTGTAGTTGTCGGAGGCGGGTAAGAACTTGAGTGCTCGGAGTCTTTCTTGTAGCGAGATCTCAAGATCACCACTCTGATACCATGTAAAGAAAATAATTAGAGAATTGTATTATTGTTGTTTTTATTCCTTGACTGATACACGCTTATATAAGCTAACTTTTACTTAACCTTGTGGAAACAGGAAACTTTCTATACAAAATATAATCTATTTCCGACTTTCCTATTCTGACTTTACTTCTTTAATTATTCTGACTTTCCTTTTCTAACGTTTCTATTATTGTACATATTCTTTCTTTCTTATAGAGGTGGATCAGTCTTGGAATTGGGCTTAGCTATGTTGAGTGCAAGCTTATATATTATATATTCTAACAGTTGCTTGGTGAAAATCTTTCAACATTGTGCTTAGGCTATGACTGGTCAATTCCGTTCTAAATTGTTTACCGTATTTAGCAACGGAAGTAAATACATATGTTGGAAATTATAGAATCAGTTCTATTAAATTTAAGGATCAGTTGGAAGCTCCATTGTTTCAGTAGTAGTTCATGTTACACGATGATAACCATGTCGTCACTCTTTTTATGCAAACTTGACTTTTGACTTTATTCCGTCGTTGCAGGTCACACTTGATTCAATACATGATCCTAAAGTAGGAATCACGTTTGATCCAAAATCTTTAATACAAGCTCTTGACAATTTGATTGCTGAATACAAGTGTACACACACTGTTAAGGAATAAGCTAATGGCTGGGAGCGAGTTTGTAAATGGTTGTGTATTTGATATAGGGATCTCACCTTTCGGTCAGATGTTTTTATTCAAGATACAGTTTGAATTTAATTTAATTCTTCGATGTGGTGTTTGCGTCTCTCTCTTTTCATTAGCCACTGTCTGAAGCTCTATGTTATATTAAAT
Organism: Berberis vulgaris; assembly: GCA_963556465.1. Lineage (NCBI taxonomy): Eukaryota > Viridiplantae > Streptophyta > Magnoliopsida > Ranunculales > Berberidaceae > Berberis > Berberis vulgaris. The sequence continues at coordinate 94,101,969 of OY747125.1, forward strand.
CTTATCCAAACGACAGGTGCAGTGGCCTCACCATCTAATCAAATCGTTATACCTCTGCACAGGTATGAGGTCACACCAACATAGTGATTAGTTGAAATGTATATGAAGTAATGACAAGCAAATGGTGAGTATACGGCAGCTAAGGCTGTATTAGTTTGTAGAGAAGAGCGAGTTTCGTGTCTTCACTCATCTGTTGTATTCTAATGGCTAGTCTTTCTTTTGTGGTTTGCCCATTGGATCCTACCACCATTACTGAAGATCAGGTGTCATTATTGATGTGAGATATTGGAATGGAAGTGATTATTTGTACAAAACTGATCGGTATGTATTCCATGGTTTGGAAGGCAACTGTTGATTGTATAAATCAAGTTAGAAGTTGGAACAGATATTGGCTTATAACCAAAAATAAGTATTGGCATTACATTTTAATTGGGTAGTCAGATTCTTTGAATGATATGCTCATTGAAACATGTCAAGTTTCTAATTTACCTTTTGCAGGCTTGGATCTCACGTATTATTGGACTGACATTAGCGATGAATCCAGGTAAAACTATTTCTATCATTTTGTGTCTGATGTTGACCAACAGGACTGCTGAGTTCTTGGCGCAGTCTTGGATTATGATCACATCTCTTCGGTAATAATGTAATTTGTGCACATTTTGATTTGCTAATGTCCATCCATAATGGTGCAAATTCCCCAGTTTCAATCAAGGTAGTCCGAACTTGCCCTTCCTGCTTTTGTATTCATCATGTCAGACATTTCCATAGTCTCTCCCTCTAAACCTTGTCAGGTGATATTCATAGGAGAATTTTTCTGGCTATTTTGAGGATTGTCTGCTTGTCCACAATTTCAGTCACTTCTTTCAACTTCCTCTCTTACGGTAGCTAACTAGCACCTTCATATTGCATTTGACAACCCTGCGAGAGATTAGAAGATTTGAGTATTTGGTGAATGCTGACAGAGGGTGGTATCATTTATAGGGAAGGGATCGCTAACTGAAGTTTTATACACCACCTTTGATGTACAGAAATTTTAAATCTGTTTATTTCATGAGGATGGCCACCTGTCCATAAATCGTTTACTCCATGAATAAAATGTTTTGGAAATTTTCAATTTCATAAAAACGATTGAACTTGGCAGCTTACTTAGCCCAAACTATTATCTTCTTGATAGTCTACTTAAGTGAAACTAGTCAGCTATGTTTAATTGTATGGAGATGACCACTAGAACTCGAATCTATAGTTGGACTTTTTTTTCTGTTTAAAATAATTTGTGGGATTTGTTGTCACAGTGCTTCTGGAAACCTTAAGAACAATAATAGAAATGAGGAGAAGATATGGAAGGTGTAAAATGATGGTTGATTCGTGGTAGTTGAAAAATGTTTTTGAGGATGAACGACTTAGGGGCCACATGACAGATTGGAAGGTGGTGGTCGTTGGCCTAGAAAATTTTTGAGGAATTACAAGTGTGAGGACAGCAAATTTTAATGTTAAAATAAAAAATAATGAATGTTCAAACCATATCCGGGCTAATTGAGTAGAACGGTAGGATGCATATAACAAATTTCCCACAATTTCTCTAAGGGCATCTTATAACGAACTTGGTTGATACATACATTCAACATTTTAACCATCTTATTTGGGAGATGGCTCATTCGATCCTTCCTAACATCCTCAATATGAGCCTTTGACCACAAAAGCCAAAGGTGGCACAAGGGAATCCCATCGTCATAGCTTCTTTTTCTTTTTTAATCCCTTAACTCCTCCCATCCCAAATGCCGTTGACAAGATTCGAATTTTGAACTTGTGATTCCATCAATGAGCGGGTACTCCATTGGCATTTTCCCAACCTTTTTTTTTTTTTTTTTTTTTTTTTTTTTTTTCTTTTTCTTTTTTCATTAATATGAAAAATGAAACTACATGTTCACCAAACAAAATAATACACATCATTTCCCTTTCATTTAATAATTTGCTCAAGTTTATAAATGAATTTGATTGGAGAATTAAAAGTTTGGTCGCTCACAAGTCAACTTTCATATACAAACACTCCACGTTTGTTTAATTGAAAGTTCAGTAAAGAGAAGAGATGCTTTGTTAGTTTTGCAAAGATATTCCTTTCAAGGGATCAGCCAAAATCAATTAGTTACTTATACATTACGCAAGTCCCTAAAACAAGACGACCCAAAAGTGGGGGGGGCCAATTCTTTTATGGCCCATCACCACCAAGTCTGGCCCACAAGCCCAACATCCGTCAAAAATTTGTGTAGTCAATTCAATTCAATGTGTTGTAGATTTCCATTTCCTGTAGATCATGCGTCACCTCCCATTCAAAAAGTTTAAACTCACAAAATCAATAATTTGCAATGATGTTTGGAGAAGTATCAAGAAGATAACCACCCTTTAAATAATTAGTAAACATATTGTTTTGTGTAGTTTTAGAACGATGTTTTTCTTAACAAAATAAGTCTGGATAGTTATTCATGGACTGCAATCGCCGTCGAATCTGATTTCATAAACAAAAGTTCAACCTAATCGATACTTTAATTGAAGTATAATCAAAATAAAAGGGTCACGGATCACTCTTTGTATATTGCATGGCCGCAAACCATGGATGGAACTTAGTGAATAATCTAATAGGTGGTCAATAACTCATCACATGGGACTGTTCCAAACTCATATAACCCTACCATAGCTGAATGAACAGATCACAGAGGTGAATAGATTCTTGTTTCTCCCCTAGTTGAATTTTCCTTAATAACCAATTGGATTAATTAAAAATTAAGGATGTCATCATCAATTAAATTATCCTGAAAACCCAATAACAATTGGCTTAACTAACAAATGAGATGTAATCAAACATTATCATATTCAACCAAATTATCCTAAAAAAAATTTTGTTGCAAAACACCTCACTTCACTTATTACTTCTTTTTTACTTCTATAAAGAGCAGAAAAAGGGTAAAGAACAAGGCGGCTTTAACAATTTAACATGTTCTTATTTGCTTAGAAGCATCATTGAAAAAGACTTAAAAAAATTGATACAAAGCAAATAGAAAGTTAAGGCCGCTATGCAAATTGCAAAAGATTGTATTATTGAGAAGGATGGATGAAGATGTTTGTGTGCAAGAGAAGGAATGAAAGAAACAAATAGGAAAAACAAACATTTGGTTATTTATGCCTCACTTTATAAGTCATACTTGGTGTCTTCAACATTCAAAAGGACCCTACTTTGCCTCTTATGAAAGGCAAGTTTATAAAGAAAAGAGGCTTTTTATCTTCTTCATGGGGTCGAACCCAGCCGGCAGGCATTAGGGTGGGAGGTGTTAAAGGATTAAAAAAAAAAAAAAAAATCTTCTTCTTTTTCTCATTTTTTTGGTTTTGATATGGTTCATAATCAATCATGGACTTCATGAATTGATCTATTAGAAAGCCATCCCTCATTTGGTAAGAAGTTTCCACCCAATATTTGGACCACTAATGAGAATGAGAGGTGTGTTTTCTGGTATGTTGGTTCCTTGGTGGAAAATGAGTTGTCATTAACAAAATTAAGTATGAAGATGATAAGGCAATGTCGACTTAGTCCACAAACTTAGGGGGTACCAAGAATAATGATAGGTAATTTAGGGTTTAGAATCATTCATTGCTATTTTTACAAACAAAAATTCTACGGTGTTTCTTTGGGGTTTTTTTTTTTTTAAAACATTTCTATCCCTTCTGTGAATGTGTCTGGGGTTGTATACTTGTATTTTAAAGAGAATGTGTAAAAAGTGTTAAAAAAAAAATCTAAAGAGACAAAAGATGCACAAAAAAGGAGCACCGTAGAATGTATTGGATTTTCTATTGGATAACACATTTGGTTAAATTACTTATTTGGAAATTGATGGTTTTTTTATTTCCATCCAACATAATGATAATTAAGTTGTAGTTCTATGAAAAAAATGTGTTCAACAAGTCGGCTAAAGTTACATCATTACAATCCAAGTTGTGGATGAAAGGACTTGGCAAAAAGGTTGAGCATTACATTATTTTGTTTCTATATGAAGAAAACCTTGTGCCTTATAGAATACTTTAGGAAGAAGTCTTTGTTTCACTTTGTACAAATCCCTTTTGAAAGTTGAAACCAACAACATTCTCTCCTTGTTTTGGTTGATGGATACCATCTTCCTAGCTGGTGGCCTTCTTTTCTTGATATGATGGGTTGTTTTAAGTGTTATGAAGATGAAAAAAAATGGGAATCTATTGAGAATCAGATAATCTACATTTTGTTTTGTTGGGTAACAAGGATTTCACATTAGGTTATTATCAAGGTAAAACGGCGTCAATGAAGGTTGATAGGTGGCCTGCTGCCCTTCACTAAAATGAAAGCAACAGAGCTTGGTGGATTGTACTCGAACAACAATATATATATTCTTGGAATATGCAAAATTGAGGTAGTGATACTAGGTTGAGGTAATACTTATAAAAGTTTGCGAGCCAAAACCGATGTTGTGTTATTCACATAAGTCATCCCGCAATTTCAATATGAAACCACATTATTGCTATAGCACATTAGTACTAGCCTTGGCACTTGGCCTTGGAGTTTCTCCAGTGGGCACTCTCAAAAGTCATATTTGGGGAATAACATTGGAGCTCAATGCTCTTATTGGAGTACAATCTATCTCGAAGTTTTAAGATTGCTAGTATGATCTTAACCCATGAAACTGTGGTAAAGATATCTAGGGGTGGGCACGGTCCGGATCGGTTCCAAATTTGAAGGAACCTAACTCGAATCGTTTACATTTTAACGGATCCGGTCCGGTCCGGATCCCTTCATTTTGATAATAGGAACCGAACCTAACTCGAACCGTTCTAAACGGTTCGGTTCCACGGTTCCAAACTTCCAGAAATCGATCATATTCATACAATAAACAGAAAATCGATCATATTCCAGAAATCGATCATATTCATACAATAAGAGATCCAATCAAGAACAGAAAAATTTGCATTCAAAAAAAAAAAAAATCAACATCATCCAAAAATCATCGATCCAGAAATCATCGATCCATCATCTAGATCTCTTCTGCTGCTTCTTCTGCTTCTTCTCGCTGATCTCTTCTGCTGCTTCTTCTCGCTGATCTCGCTGATCTGCTTCTTCTGCTGATCTGCTTCTTCCCGCTGATCTCGGCTTCTTCTCGCTGATCTGCTTCTTCTGCGAGTGTTGATCTCGCTGATCTCTTCTGCTTCTTCTGTTGATCTCTTCTGCTGCTTCTTCGACAGAGAAAGGAGTGTTGATCTCGCTGATCTCTTCTTCTCTGCTGCTTCTTCGACCGAGAGAGAGGAGACGGAGATGAGATCCTGCTGATTCAGAGAGGAGATATCATCTGCTTCTTGAGGAGATCTGCTTCTTCTCGAGACAGAGACCGAGAGAGAGGAGACATCCTGCTGCTTCTTCTCGAGACAGAGACCGAGAGAGAGGAGACATCCTGCTGCTTCTTCTCGAGACAGAGACCGAGAGAGAGGAGACGGAGATGAGATCTCCTGCTGCTTCTCTACCTTTTCTTCTGCTCCTCCTCTTCTTGGTCTCGCGGCTACTGCGGCTTCTTCTTCTCGAGACAGAGACAGAGAGAGGAGAGGGAGATCTCCTTCCCCTTCTCGAGACAGAGACAGAGAGAGGAGAGGGAGATCTCCTTCCCCTTCTCGATACAGAGACAAAGATCAAAGAGAGGAGAGACAGAGAGGAGAGGATTTAGGTTTAGGATTTTTAGGTTTAGGGTTTGGTTTAGGTTTATATAGTAAATTCGATTTGAAACAGTCCGGACGGGTCCAACCCGGACCGTTTCGTTTTAAAAAACAGAAACCGGGACCGGACCGTTTTATAACGGATCCGAACCGTATCAAAAAATTCAAAATTAAAATCCGGACCGTTTTGCTCAAAACGGTCCGGTTCGGTTTGAACCCGCGGATCCTCGACCCGTTTGCCCACCCCTAAAGATATCTATTTCTTAAGAAAGTTGGTAGATAATTATGTTTGTTTAAAAGGGATTTAACTTATTGAAATATAAAAACGGTCGTCATTTTCTTGTGACAGAGCATGACTTCGTTGTTCTAATAAAATAAGAGCCAAGACAAATACACCGACAGCTTGAACAATGGTCAACTGATTAACACATTCAAATATGCCTGCCTGCTGCCTTTTGAATCATATATAATATTCTATGATGAAACTTGAAAATCAGATAGACCTTAAGAGAAAAATGTCAGTAATACATATTGTGTATAATAAGAAAAAAAATGTGTTTTTTTTTTCAGCAAACACTCTCTTAAGGTTATTTTGCACTTTCTTTTCTTTCTCTACTGATAATGCCTCTCAATTATAGTATGTATGACTATGAATTCGGGGATTATTGAGTTAGCAGTTGAGCTAACCGACGTGTTGATATCACTATCAGGAACTCTTTTCTTATTAAATTCTTAACACGCAGGAGGATTGTAATGCACTCAAACAAACAAAAAATCCAATTTTCATTTTCCTATAGTTCAATATGTGCCATAAAAACAGGATTAATTTGTCATATAATATTGAGGTAAAGACTAAGGCTGTCTATAATCAAAGGTTTCATTATTTGTAATTAAAAATAAGTCAAGAATCAAACTCCCCCATAATTTCAACATTTAAACACTAAACTATTTCTCTACCAACATCTACCTTACCATGTTATTCTCAAAGACAAATCCATCCAAATTTTTTCCAACCAGATGTCAGAACAGCAAAAGAAAATTTTATTTATAAACCAGTCAGTAGTACTACTCTGCTCTCTAACTCTTTATAAACTCTAATAGTCTGATAGACGCTTCTCTCATCATTCATTCCTTTTCACTGTTTATTTGGTTCAAACCCCAAGATGGGATTTGGATTCAGAGAAACCTTCCCTACTCTCATAATTCCTTTATTTTTCTTCTTGTTTTCAATTCTACAACATGAAACAAGTGCACAAAATGTAAGCTCTTTGATAGAGAGAAAGTTGGTGAGTGGTTGCAATTTCTTCAGAGGGAGTTGGGTTTATGATGCTTCATATCCTCTCTATGACTCATCAAAGTGTCCCTTCATTGACCCTGAATTTAACTGCCAAAAATATGGCAGACCTGACAAACAGTATCTCAAATACAAGTGGAAACCCTTCTCTTGTGATTTGCCAAGGTACCCATACATTCCTTTTTTTTTTTTTTTTTTTTTTTTCAGCTTTATTGGTCTTGAAATGCTCTATTTTGGCTAAATGGGTATTTTTGTTGAATGAAGGTTCAATGGGTTGGATTTCTTGACAAGATGGAGAGGAAAGAAAATCATGTTTGTGGGAGACTCATTGAGCTTGAACCAGTGGCAATCCTTGAATTGCATGATTCATGCTTCAGTGCCAAATGCAAAGACTAGTGTTAGTAGGCAAGAAATACTGTCTTCAGTCACATTTGTGGTGAGTTTTTCAACATACGTTAGTGTTCTAAAGCAACAAAAACAAATTGGGCTTGCTTTCCTGGAGTGCATGTTTGCTCAAATTCTGAGTTATTTTTGCACTTTTTCATCTTGGGAACTCTGTTTCAACCTTTCTCTTCTATCTATTGAGGTTTAAAAAATATTGTGGATTTTTGAATTCAAATCTCTGGAATTCATCACATGCACATGCCCATATCATTAATCTCGTTTACAAATATATCTTCAAAAGAAGAAACCAAGTCTGATTTTTGGACAATATCTATGTTTTTGCAATTTAGTGTGATTTTTGCTTATCTTATAACCTCATGCACATCCTTCAATTGTCTGTTGTGATGATTGAACTAAGTGAATTTTAGCAATTACTTGGATTGAATAGGATTGTTGTTGGAAGGATCCTGAGATATGATTTTGATCAGTGGTGAACTAGTAAAGCAATAATAACAATTACAACATGCACTCCTCGAGATTGTATATGAAGTGCAATACATATTATGATTAAATTTTGGCGCTTGATATGTGCTAGATTTGCTTTCTCTATAAGCTTAAGCTTACGTTTTAAGAGTAATTTTGTATTTATCGTGACCATGAATTGTGCCACTATTACTCCACATTATTTTGTCATCTACCAACAAATAGCAGTATTTTAAAATTTATTTCAAGACTTCAAAGTTCCATAAATTCCAAGTAATCTATACAAGCTTTTTCATAGGTTTAAATTGTGTTCAATTATATTATTTCCGATATTATGGAATAATTAAGGATATAAACTCTTATATTTTACTTATTCCACTTCTAATATCCTATTGAAAGTATCATGAGAGAATTGTATTATGAACTAGAAAGCAATGAATTCTTTTAGTGGTCTAATACAAAAGGTTCACCCATGAATGAGTGAGTGGTCCTTTCCTTTAGAGAACTTAAAAGATTTCTTTCCGAAATTGTGAAACTGATATTGATATTACATTACCAAATTGTTTAATTCCATACATTATGTATCAACAGGATTATGGAGTTACAATATATCTGTATCACACTACATACTTAGTGGACATTGTTAGAGAAAAAGTGGGCAGGGTCTTGAAGCTGGACTCCATTCAAGCTGGTAAATCTTGGTTAGGTATGGATATGTTGATCTTCAACACTTGGCATTGGTGGACCCACAAAGGAGGATCACAACCGTACGTTGTTATTGCTTATTTTTATTTTTTTTCCTTTACTTTGAAAATTACAGTGCTATAATAACTCTTTTAAGATATCTAGTTAATAACTGAGGATAACCATAGTATATATATATATACTGCAATAAATAGTGTATAATGTATCGATGCATATAATTTGTTGATTTTTTATGTATTGGTGGGCAGATGGGATTACATACAAGACGGGACCACATTGACGAAGGACATGAACCGTTTGATTGCTTTTTATAAAGGGCTTACTACATGGGGCAGATGGATCGACAGGAACATTGATCCATCCAAAACCAAAGTCGTTTTTCAGGGCATTTCCCCAACACATTACCAGTAAGCTTTCTTACTTTATATAGTTCATATTGCCATCAAGTGATTTTTATTTTTATGGATTGGGTGCCAAATCCTTTAAAACATACTCACACCAAATGATTTCGTAGACATTTATAATTTTTCCAAAATTTTACTATACTTTCATAATATGATTGGCACTCATTAGAAAGATTGTGATATACTAGTCTAATATGCACCTTTCTTCCAGCTAACGAAAAACTGAAGGTATTGTAGTAGGGCCCATGATAATCCCATTTCAACAGATACAATAGGTTTAGGGTTTAGTTCTTGAGCTTTCGTGGAAAAAAAATCCAAAGATAAAATAAGGGAAAGGGAATAAAATGAGAATAATAATAAGAAGAAAGATTGTGAGTAGCAGAGTAGGTTACCTAAAAAAGAAAAAAGGATGGACATTGTTACCAATTGGTCAATTTTTTAAAAAGTCTTCAAATATCCCATTTTTAACCTGAACATTTAGATACTTTGAAATAGCTAGTTTCTTTTAAAGGTGATAGTGACAATTTTGTTTAATAGATCATCAACCTATTTAAAATAATGTAACAATTTTTTTTTTCAGAAATATGTGATCTAAACAAATGGTAACTCAAAGTGCATTCTTCTTGTTGTATTTGAATTTGTCAATTAAGCTGGTCTTATTAGGGGTGGGCAATGTCGGTTCGGTTCGATTTTTAGATCCGAACCGATTACATTGAGTTTGCCTAAAATCCAAATTTTTTTTATTTGTAAACTGATGAAATCGGATGGACCAAATTTCGGATCGGTTCGGTTCGGTTGGACCGAAAGATATTGAGGCAACAAACAAGAGATTGAAAGAGAGAAATTGAACCACAAAAGCAGATCGAACTACAACAAGATAGATCCAACAACAAACAAGATAGATGAAATTGAAAAGAGATAAGAGGAAGAAAAAGAAATCGAACCTGCAAATTGCAATTACCCTTGATGATGATCGTTGGGAGAGAGAGAGATCGAAAGAGGGTGTAGATCTTTAGTGCAACAGGGTGTTGGAGTCTCATATGATCGGATCGAAAGAAGAAGATTTAGGTTTAGACTTTGGCGGCCGTTTGGGTTTGAGAGTGAAAGAGAAAAGGGTTGTGTGCGTTTTGGATTTTTGTTTTTGGGAGTGATTCAGTGCAATAGGGTGCACCGCAGGGCATTTGTTGCACCAATCAGGTATTGACACCTACCTATTTTTGTATTTATTTATATATATCTATTAATCGGTCGGTTCAGAACCGTAGACCGATTCCAAACCGTTTATAACCGCTTTCAGTTTGGTTTAAATGATTTTCTTTTCACTCATATTTCTGTTTGGTTACCGAACCGAAATTAAAAACCGGTTCGATCAATTAACCGCATTTAAATCGATTTTTGCCCACCCCTAAGTCTTATTTATCTTTCCTAAATTGCATTCTTTTGAAATAAAACAGTTACGTACTTAGTGACACTGAGGGTAAAGTCCCTCCAACCCTAAAAAAAGAAAAAGGAAATGTCCCTGAATAAGTTACATCCCAGGCCCAGGAGACATAAATAGTTTAAGTGCATATTGTACCACAAATATATCCCAATTAGTTAAAAGGGAGGGTACCCTTTTTGAGGATATGAATTCCATCATGGCTGAAACCAAAGAGCTTCTAGGAAACAAGAAAATGACATTACAAATACAAACTAGCATATAGTCTCAATCTACTTTCCATGACATGTGATCGTCTAGATTCCAAGTACATTCGACTTTTTATCATCCAATTCCATTCGATTATTAAGATTTTCATGTTCGTGTCTCCAATTTGTTTGGTACTTGGCTTTTGAAATTATCGCAAACATCCAGTCTTATATAGATATTTTTTTTTTGAAAAGTCACATCCAAAGCTAAGCTGGCGTGGGTTTTTCTTATGGATCATTTGTTCACAACTTGTTATCTGTTCTGTTTGCTAATGCAGAGGGAAGGATTGGGGGCAACCATCCAACAAGAATTGCATCGATGAATCTGGACCTGTATCCGGCTCATCATACCCTGCAGGAACCCTTCAAGAGGCCGTCGTAGTGAGCAAAGTGTTGAGTAGGCTAAGGAAACCCGTTTACCTACTCGATATCACATTGTTATCGCAATTGAGAAAAGATGGACACCCTTCGAAATACAGTGAGGATCACAGCGGCAACGATTGCAGCCATTGGTGTCTTGCTGGTCCTCCTGATACTTGGAACCAAATCCTATATGCAGCTATGTGATCCTTTAAATATGATATCATTTTTTTTCACTAAGATTATAAAAGCAACAAATGCATTTCCTTTTTTAAAGCTATATAAGTGGGAGGAAAATTTCTCATTTCCTCTCCTTTTTATTTTTATTCGAGTACAAATAAGTGTGGGGAGGGTATGAGAAGGTGTAATTATTGTTAATCTGTTTCAAGGAAGAAAAAATAGTGGAATTGTTGTAGATGTAAAGCCCACGAGTTCTTTTTTTTTTTTAGGAGATTTAATATGTTTGATGTTTATTTATGGAGTTGATAAAAGGCTATAATTGAATGAACTAGTACACCATTTAACAATGCATTTGTACTGATTTATGTGGAGCAGTACTTAACATGCTTTTGCAGAGTTTTTTTTTTTTTTTTTTAAAGCATTAAATAAGTACAGTTACGTAACATTATGACTTGCAGCTGCACTTATAACCAAATCATGGGCCTCTAAATTAAGGTTTCAGCCCATATAATTACAAAACCAACATGGAAGCAACAAAAAAATACTAGTAATGATAGGCCGCCAAGCCCAGTGCATGCCCAGATCATGTCCCGTTTTGTCGGCATGGATCAGACTGATGATGTTAGCCAAATCACCTAGTAGGAGACCTGTCTTCTAGTTCTGCGCTAGGATCAGGAGAACGGCTGCCTCCGCTGCGTAGCACTCTACCATGGTGCTATCTTGAATCTTGCCTGGAATAGGGCAGCCCACAGTCACAAGAACTCGTCCTTGTTGGTTGATGGCGAACACCCCCAAGAGATCCTTGTTTTGAAAAGACAAAGAAACGGGCGTCAAAACTGACATTAATCATATCCGTGGCATTAGCAAACAGAAGGGAGAAGGCGACGTAAGTTTGATCGAGAATAAAGTCTATGATGTGTGGCAGCTAGGATTTGGTTATGGATCTTTGCAAGGCGGGTGGTCATAATCTCAGGATTGGGGCCTTGTATGCTGACTTGGTTCATGTTTCTGGTTTGGTTCATTTCCTGAATATCCGTCTTTGTTGTTTCTAGGATCTTAGGGATGGAATCGATGTTCAAAAAAGGTCCCTCAGTTCCTATGTCTGCTACGGAAGGCAGGGATTTGGCGGTGGTAAACCATTATTTGTGTTAGGGAGCCCAGGTGCTATTGAGAGTGGATAAGAAAGATTTTGTGCAAAACTCAGTTTTGTTGAAAACAATTGCATTTCGAATTTTCCATAAGGTGAATAACACAGCTGTGAATTGGGCCAGTTTTTCATCTTTGGCCTCAAGGTGGGCTTTAGCTGTAGCCCAAATGAACTAAAAAAAAACCCCGAGATTGATGGGGAATTGAGATTAACCTGGCTCCAATCAATGGAAATAAAAAGAGGAGTCAAAGTCTTTTGATAATCGAGCAAAGGAATAAGAGGTGTGTGATGTCCTCCTCATGATTCCTGCAGTAAATGCAGCAGTTATCAATGGGGATATGAATCCTAACCAGATTGGACATAGTGGGAAGGATATTCCTACTTATCTTCCCGAGGAGGAAAAAAGTACTAATATGAACTTCTATTTTCCAGAGGTTCCTGAACTAAGATGTACGTGGGAGCAGGAACGAGGAAATCAAAGTAGCTTTGAAGTTGGTTCGAATTGAAAGCACGAGAAGCACTTTTGTTTGAAAAAGTTCTTCGTTTATCAAACAGGCAGAAGAGCTTATCAGGATACTCAATTGGTCTGATCGGAATTCTCAAAATATCTCTGACCACCGAGAAAGGGAAAATGGACATGATTAAAAATGTTTTCCATTGAGGTGTAGTGTTCGGAGAGAGGTTAGGAGAGGGAAGCCAAAGATCAGTGATGGAAGTGATTTATGGGGTAAGAATAAGAAGAGGGAGACATTCAGAGAGAGTAAAGGTAGGCCTTACCCAAAAGTACCTGCCAGATAAGATAGTGTTTCATTTTGGCTAAGGTGGTTAATTACCGCTCCAAGCAAACGAAGCAATATCGGGGGACCCCTTAAGCTGGAAGATGTTCTTTATGTGGAAATAAAAAGCTTTGAGTTGAATTACTCTTTGGTTCTCAGGTGAGGCCAAGGTTTGCCCCACATTTTTGGCCAACATGCATGCCAAGATTCTTTTGGCAGGCTAAGAGAATGTTGAGCCCTCCAAGATGCCTAGGTAAGGTGATTTGGTCCCACACACAGATGTGCCTAGCTTTGCTATCTTCTGCTCCATTCAACCAGAAGTTCTGGGTCAACTTATCTAACTTCTCCGAGGTTGAGCAAGGAAGAAGGAAGGTTTGCATAGTGTAGACCGGGATAGAGTTGAAAACTGCCTTGATCATCACAATTCTACCTGCTTGAGACAAGACTTTCGATTTCCAACTTTATAGTTTAGAGTTTACTTTGTCGATCAGGAATTTGAAGTCTTTGGCTTTCTTATTGGACAGAAGCGAAGAGGAACCTAGATATTTATTTTTTGGGTCCACATAAATTGATCATTTTCACTAATTTTTTCAGTTTGAAGAGCCCACGAAAGCCCAAAAATACCCCCAAACCCAGGCCCATCAAGTGATGACACCACCAATTCTGTTAAAGAACACCATCATTGCCTACTTTCTGAAGGACACCACCAATATAATAAAAAACCTACCACCTCTCTTCTCATCTCTTCTCCATCAAGTACCAACATCACCCCGCCCTCGTCGGTTGCACCTCTTCTTCTCCACTTTTCCTTTTTTTCTTCTTCTTCTTCATCATATTCTTCTTCTTCTTATTCTTCTCCTCTATCCCTCCTCCTTTTCTTTTCTCATATATTTCTATTCTTCTTCACTCTTATCAGGAGCAACAACAGGGGAGAAAAAAAAGGAAAAATTAGAAGAAAAGGGAAGACTGACAAAATCGGGGCCAGGTTTCAGTGACCATGGTGGTCCCTGGCAAACCATCTTGATCAGGCACCGAGGGCACTGACTATAATCCCCTTTCCAACCTATCTTGATCCGTTCGTGGCAGATTAGGAATTGGAACGAGCTAGTAGTTATCATCGTCAGTCGTTCTGACTAAACTTTGGTCGGGGTTTGGCGATCATTGTCTGTAGTTGGCCAATGATCCCTGGCAAGCCGTCTTCACTAGGCTACATGAGCACTGACTAAGATCCCACTTTCTAGGCCGTCAGAATTCGTGTGCAACGAACTAGGCTTCGAGCAAACCAAAACCATCATCATCAGCGGCCACTAACTAAGCTTTGGTCGGGGTTCGACAATCACTATCTGGGTACAAGTAGTGAGCCCTAGTAAGCCATCTTAATCAAGCGTCGAGATCGCTGACTAGACTCCCACTTTCTAGTCCGTCGTAATCCGTTATTTGCGAACTAGGCTTCGAGCAAACTAGAAGCTATCGTCACTGAATAAGCTTTGGTCGGGTTCAGTATCTATTGCCCATGTTTGGACAATGATCCCTGGCAAGTCGTCTTGATCATGCATCAGACCGTTGACTAAGCTGCCACTCTCTAAACCTTTGACACCCATTTAATTTAACAGACTGGGCGTTAGTGCGTACCAGAAGCTATTGTCATAAGTCAAAATCGACTAAGCTTTGGTTTGGTTTGGTGACCATTATCTATTGTTGGACAATGGTCCTTGGCAAACCATCGTGGTCAGGTATTAAATACACTAACTAAACTCCCACTTTCTAACCCATCGTCGTCCGATCCTGGTGGGCTACTACAACAATTAAGGCATTTTTCAAGAAAAAATGTCCTTGACAAAACTAAAAATCTTGTTGAAAACTACTTTTAACAAGGAAAAAAATTCGTTGGTGAGTTCCTGGAGGCATCCCCGTAGCTAAAGGTATTTGCCAAGGAATTACAGTTTTTGTTGGTAAAAGGGATGCTAAGTCAAGAAAATATTTTGTTGGTAATATTGACAACTACCAAGGAAATTCGTTGGTAAAAATCAAATATCGTTACCAACAAATTGTTTGTTGCAAGAACTATTTTATTTACCTACAAAATTTTTCTCGAAAAATCTTAAAATCATCAAGGAAAATTGTCGTTGGCAAAGGTAACAACCTTTATCATAGAACTTTTTCGTTGGTAAAATGCATGAATATCAACGAAAGTTGTCATCGGTATCGTTACCAATTACCAAGGAAATTATTTTCAATAAAAAAAATGATATATTAAAGTTGTCTAAGAGACGACCTAATCTAGGTCCCAAACTCTAAGGACATCACCCACTACCTCCCAAACTCTAAGGACACCACTCTTGATGATAAGACCCCATTATGGAATTCCATATGTAATATATTTATTTTTAGGCTTAACGGGAATCGAACTCCTGACCTATAGTAAAATCTGTTGCAATATTTACCAATTGAGCTATTTGAATAATTGTGTTGTGTGAAACAACTTTATAGCTTATTAAATCAAATTACTCATTTTTTGCAATAAAAAACCATTGCTACGTTTATAATAGAGACCAATATATAATATTTCGTCACTATAAATTAAAACTTAATATTTTCACGATTATAAGATTTATGTTAAATATCTACCACTTTTAGCAATGAAAAAAATTTTCACAGTAACACCATTATAATTAGCAACAAAATAGTAATAGCATTTCAATGCTATATGTTATTGAAATTGGTTATATCCTCAATGAAATAAAATTAAATTGTTGTAAATAAGAAAATGAGCCTTAATAAGAAAAATGTTCATGGAAATTTTATCAATATTTAGCAACGAAATAAATTGTTACCATTAATATTATAATTAACAGTAAAATAATGTTGTATTGTTAAACAAATTTTATTTGATTTTTCAGATGAAATTATATCAATGCTACTAATAAAAAATTTCAACGAATTGATATTTTTCCACTATAAAGAAGCTAGGAGCTTTAAATATAAAAACATTTCATGAAAAAAAATTCATTATAAGTAACCAAATAAATCGTTGCAATAACGTGGTAATTAACTAGAGAAAATTTAGTTTCATTGTTGAAGAGACACGAACAAGTGTTATAGTGCATTTACTAAGAAAATGTTTGTCAATAATATTAATATTTATTAGCAATGAAATAATTTATTGTAAATGACGTCATTATAACTAACAAACTAAAATTTCGTTGAAAAAGAAATATTTTGTTGCTAAATAATGTTGGTGGGAAATTGATTTTGGAATAAATATTTTTCGCCATCTCTTTACAAAGAAAAGTTGCCAACAAAATAGATTTTGTTACAAAAAGTGACAACTCTATGGTTTTTTCAATGAAATTTATTTTTGTTAGAAATAGTAACATATTAACAAGGAAAATAAAATTTGTTAGTAACTAAAACATTTTTTGTAGTGAGTATACCAATTTCCAACAAAATAATGACTTGTCGCTATAAAATAGTTAGTGAACTTTAATGAGAAACAAATTTTCATGAAAATAATTATCAGTTTTTATCTAGAAAAAAATTTGTTACGAACAATGTTATAATTACCAACAAAATCTTATTTCATAGCTACAAAGATTTCATTAAAAAATATATTGTTTCCAACAAAATAAAAAACGTTGCCAATAGTGTGACAATTCTCAACGAAATATTACTTTGTTGCTATAAATTAATAAACGAGCTTTAACAAGAAAAAACCTAATGAAAAAAATTATCAATCATTATCAACGAACCGAATCATTACTAATAATGTGATTATTGTCTAGGAAAACATATTTCCTTACTAAAGAGGGATGAATAAGATTTAATATTCGTTAACAAGGAAAGTTAGTTGTTGTTAAAATTAGTCTTCTTTAGCAACAAAATATTTCATTTCAGATGATGCCATAATTACCAAGGAACAAGTATTTTGTGGCCATAAAAATAATTTCATTGTTAAATCAATTTAGCGAAAAATTGGGTTTGGAGGGAATGTTTCCCGCCACCTATTTAACAAGGAATGTTTCCTACAAAATATATTTTGTTGGAAAACAGTAACAAGTTTATGGATTTTTCAAGGAAATTTTTTATTCGTTGACAATGCTACAATATTAACAAGGAAATCAATTTTCGTAGCAATAATTTTGTTGGTAAAAGATAGATTTCTTGTAGTGCGAGTGGACCAGAAGTTGTTGTAATCGATCGAAACTGACTAAGCTTTGGTCAAAATAAGATTTTGGGCGCTTAAGTATGACTTGGGTGACCTGACTTACTTAGCTCGCATGTAAGATTCTGGGCGTGTAAGTCTGACTTAGGTGTCCTGACTTACTTAGCTCGCCTGGCGGTCTAATTCCAGTGTTGGATCGATTGATCGGACTAATAATAGATTGACTGGCTTTAATGAACAACAATTGGATAATAGTGGAGCCGATGCATTGGATTTGGTGATAACACTCTTTAGGCGCACTCCTTATTTTGTGGTCGTTCAGGGCCTTTATTGTTTGTTCCTTTGCGTGTGTTGGGCCGGATCTGGTAGGGCATAAGCTTGGGCCAATTAGTTGACGGACCCAATTAGAAAAAATCTTTGAGAAGAAGTGTGCCAGGGATATGGCGCATTCTTCGAGATGGTTCAGTATATTACTCCTCCAGTTAATGGGGTGGCTTGCAAGGTCATTAATTCAAAAGATGTGGACTTGTGCAATTGCAATTGGATCCGTCATTTCCCGATTTCCCGTAGCATTAAATGCCAAAGTAACTGCTTGTTGACGCCTCTTCATGAACCATTTTGCTTATATATAGGCTGGCTATTCTGCGTTCAAGCACTGCAATGAGAATAGGAAAGCATGTTAATCAAATGCATCTTATCAGAGAGTTTACTTTGGATTTTCCAAAGGGTGTAGGAAGATCTCCCTCACTAGAGTCTTCGAATGTTCAGACATTTGCGCTGACGAGTCTTGATAAGACTTGCTACTACAAGGTGCCGCCTGATCTGGTTGTACACCTGATTGATCCCATGAGATATTGTAATATCTTCTTACATTGCGAAGAAGAGTTACGGACTTCCCCTCGGGGTCAAGTCTGTCTTCCATCTTTTGCGGCTCCCGAGTTCCCACTTGCCACTGCTGTTGGGTGATAATATTAGCAGCTAGTTTGTGGTGTTCGTTTGCTATGGGTTTCACGCGTGATGCCCCAATCGAAATGCAGGTTGGCGTAGTGGAGTTCTAATGAATGTGACATCCTTTTCAGTGACGTTAGCTCAACTGCAATTCAGACACTTCCATCTTGAGGGTCATCCTTTTTTTGCTTCCTTCTGCTCCAGTTTTCGTCCCTTTTCGTAGGGTAGTCCGGCGGATTGAAGAAGTCTGCATCTCGTTTCGAGGCTCATGTTGCCACCTTTAAAATCATCCCCCCCAATGTGATTTGATGGAGCAAAGAATTGAGTGCGTTCCTTCGCTTGCTGTTGCAGACATCTTACTTTCACCACCTGCTCTTCTTGAGGCGGAGTTTCTACTCTTGTTTCAGTGAATAGATGCTTGCATCAGACTTGAATACTTGTAGTGTATAAACTGATGTACTAGTTGGTCAACCAACTTTGTAATAACTCTCATTGCAATCAATAAAATTTGTTTTATTTCTGGAATGTGTCTTGTACGAACAACTCTTCTTAACTGAAATGAAAAACAGAAAACAAGAAACAAAATCAAAGCAACAAATAATTTAACTTCGAGCGGAGATTGAGCTAATCCGGCCCTTAAGGAGGTGCAAATGGTCCTGGCTCAGATTGCATGGTCCCTTTAGTTATTTTTTTTTTAAAAGCTAACGAAGTTACTGAATAGTGAACTTCGCGTTGGCGGACAATTCCTTGCTGATTAACAACTCTTGGAGTTGGTGCCCGTTTGCTGAAGTATCATTACTTAACTCTTTATTAGTTTGGATTGCGTTGCTAGCTTTGTCTCTTGGATCTTCGCATAGCTGCATTTTGGTTATCTGGGCTCCTCCGCCTTTATAGAGTGATTCTTTTACTTTTGTCTAGACTCGATGCTTGATGTGTTCGTATGATCCTCTACGGAGGGGGTTCTAAGGGTCAAGCCTCTCTACCCTGGCGGTCGACTCCGCGTCAACCGCGCCACCTCCTCTAGTCCAATGAGAACTAGCAGGGGCTTGACTCTCCTGTACTTGCTCTCTATTATTCGTTGGAGGCGAAGGTTTGTGCTGCTTCTGATTTCCATTAGCGGGTGGAGGGTTTTGTCGTGCGAGCCTCCACCGCTTTGGCGATTTGCTGTATTTGAGATGACAACAAATCTATCATGGGTCCTGTCATTGTTGTTGTTGGTGGGGGGGGGGGGGCGTGAGTTTGCTACCCGTACGTAATCAAAATTGTTAAAAGCGGCGGTATAGTGCTAGTCTGAACATTTGACGTGTCCCATCGTTCTCTGTTATTGCATGATCTAGTGGTCACCATTTCTCTGTATTTCGATGGGAGATGATGCTAGTGAAAGGTTAGGAACTTTGTCGTCCTCACGGACGACGCCAAAATGATGCAGACATTTTTGCACCCTGCTTTGACCTAGTTCTGCTGACTTGCACAAGGAACGCACATGAGCCACGGACCATCGTTGTGGTGGCTGATGGCACTCCAATGCTAAAGTCATACATGGATCTGAGGAAGGTGTAATATTGTAAACAAGGAATTTGTAGCGTACCTTAGCTTACCAACCTCATATCTTATTTATAATGCAGGAGTCTTGGTTTGACCAGGCCATCGATGACGTAGTTTAAGAAGGAGATCTTCGTGGATATCCTTATCTAATTAGGAGTTGTGTTGTAAAAGGGAATTTCCCTGTTAGCCCTGTGCTCCTAGATACTTGGGAGATAGTTCCCAATCTCAGGGTAATTCGTAAGAGGAAGTTTCCATGTATGATATGTACTCTGGTATTTGCTTCCTGGTTGTAAGCGGAGAGCTCTTGTAATTTCCTGTCCGAAACTGATCCTCGAGATACTTGCCTTAGCAGAGTTTACGAGTATTGAGGATAGTTGTAAGACGCATGGGCTTAGCAAGCTGTAAGAGTTCGGGTCCGTCTGGCGGACTGCATTGGGCGGGTTTATAACCGCTTGGGACAGATCAGTATTGGGTTGACGCTTGGGCTCGTAATTCTTCGAGATCATCCTGACATGGGTATGGCTCAGAGCTGTGACCGTTGTGGTGTATCATTAGTTATAATCATCCGTTGATTAGATAGTGGCTATAAGAATAACATGAAAAAATGAACCAGGGACACAAACAACAAAAACACCTCTAGAACCAGAGCAAAATAGAACATACGAACAAGATGAAGAGATTAAAGCAATACAGTTGTCAAAAAAAATAAAATCTCTATTGAAAAAAATAAAAATCAACCCAGAAATCAGCGTTGCATGTCATGAATAGAGAAATTAGACACTTTTAGTACCAATTTGCCACATAATAGAGTTGAACAATAAATCCCAGATATATGACTTCAACTGGTAGCCATGATGTGACTAATATGTTAGCAATTCAGAGGTAGACATGTGTGAGTAATATGCTAGCTGATGCGTCCAAATCTGTCCTTATTGATTTTGACATGCAAAATGAGCACCAATGAACCAGATACCACCGTGTTGGTGGCCAAAGGCACTCCAATGGTAAATTCAGGTACTTGAACAAGGATGAAATTAGACTGATAGAATTAGGGTTGCATACCTTCGTCATCTGCTTTGTTCACCTTATATAATGATAGCTTTTTATTCCTTCATTGTCTCTACCTCTTAATGCGCAATGGAGAGAGGAGATCTCACTTAGAATCTCCCTTCATCAAGTTACGTCCATAGAGGGTTCTTCACCCGTCCACGACTAATCTTTTTTGGTACTAGGCTACGTCTAGAACTCAATGCCTAATTGGGCCACGCATGGTCTAAATGGGCCCCAGTCTCAATTAGCCCAAGGCCCAAGATTTTCGCCATATTGAGCTTATGTAATCTGGGCTTGATCACCTGCCTTACGGGTTGAATTGGGTGTGGTATGTCCTGACCCTTTTCAATTATAGTTGATCTGTGTCACGTGTTCAGCTGTGATTGGATGATTGTTTGATGTTTACAATAATTGGATCTTGTGAAGAATATGACCCACATCTGGATCCAGATCTAGCTTGTATATGTCCGTGGGATATACTTGAATTGTAAAATGGATTGAGTAAATAATAGTTTGTTTAATGGTGGTACAATTGGTTATATTATTCACCTTATACATGTTCAATGGTTCTTAATCCATTTGATTAGGTTGTGTTTATAGGTGGTTTCTGGAGCTTCTAGAAGTTGGGTTGAATCTCTTTGAGAGATAAGATTCGTGTTAGACATACATTAACACTCCAAGTCATGCTATTATTTGGAGCTGCAACTTTAAACTGTAAGCATTTTTTGGGATGGCAGCAGGTTGGGAATGGGTTTAGCATTTTGCTAGAATAAACCCAAACTGATAACAACACAAAATGATAAAGTACGCAGATAGGTGGAATAGTTTTTTGAAGAGAGATTCTAACTTGTGAGCTTGCAAAATACAAAGAGGTGGAACAGTTTTTGAAGAGAGATTTTAACTAGCACTTTCATCGCTTGCAACCATGAAAGTTGAAACTGTTGCGAACTTGACTTGATTGCACTTATTCTATATCATGTTCATTATGTCTCGAACCCGTTTGGGATGAGACGAGGTTAGGATGAGGTTTTTTTCCCACCCGATCTTGTCACGAAGATAAAACAACAAGATGGGAACGGGATGAGGCCCATCCTCATCCGTGCCCACCCATAATATATCTTACAAATCAGCTAGTTGTTTCACTATTCATAAATAATTTGAAATAAAAGATGGCTCAGATTGAAAGTTGGGAAAGATTTGAGGTTTGAGTTTTTTTTTTTTTTTTGAAAAGATTGAGGTTTGAGATTCATTTTCTACAATTAAATACTTGTAAATATAAAACATGCAAAATGGCAAACAAAATGAAAAATAATTTGTGAAAAGAGTTGGTGGAATGTACATGTGGCAGAGAAAGAAAATTTTGTGTTTTTCCTCAAAATTAAAATTTTCATAACTATTTACTTGGTTGTTGAGTTTTGGTTAACTTGGTATCATTGGAATGCATTTTTTTTTATGATCTAATGTTAAAAATTAAAAAATATAATTTTTTATTAAAAACGTTTAATGCATTTCACGTCGTTAATATTTTCAAATAAATGAGAGAGATCAATTATAATAGAAAAAAAATGAGAAGAACATCTTAATACACATTCAAACAAAAACTACGACTTATATTCTGGCGAATTCAAAATTTTGGGTAGAACTCACTTTCGGCATTTGATACTTTTTTTCTTAACTGATTCAAAATTTGAGTTTAACCCTAAAGTTAATAGTATATATTTTTTTTCCTTAGAATTGGCTTACACTTCAAAACTGATTGAGATGAAAGTGTGGATGGTGGCGGGGTGTTCAGCACATGATATTTAAAAAAATTGCATGTGGAGTGACAACAACACAGGAAATACCCTAGTCTATATCAAGGATTGTGATTTCGGTTTTCGAGTTAATTTCGGTCCCCTAATTTTAAGAAATATTTCGTTATGTGTAGAAAAAGCAGGAAAATTTTGGTTGTAATTTCGAATTTAAAAATACAAGTTATGCATTTTAAGCTCTTAAATACTACATAAAAGGTCTCACACGACTTGTAGTGTCAAACAAACTACTTACTACATACGAATCCCTCTTATAACAAACTTTTGTTACTAAAATAATATTATAGCATGTTAAAACATATGGAGATTAAAATATTTATTTCATTTTTCAGAATAATTTTGACATATTTTGGATTTCGAATGAGATTTCGGTAACTTCAAAATGGAAAATATTTTGTGAAATTTTGACATATTTCGAGAAATCACATTCCTTGATCCATATAATAAGGCACGTCCGTTTTGTTTGTACTAGGGCTGGGCAAGTACGGGTAACCGGCCCGAGATATTCGGGCCCGTGTTTATGAGACCCGAAACTGGACCGAGTTGACCGGGTAACCGAGGTCCCGATTAACCGAATTACGGGCCGGTCTCGGTCCTTTGCACACATCTTAGAATTCTAAGGTAGCAAAAATCAGATCTTAGAACAAATGCATCTTAGAACCAAACTTTGAAATCAGATCTTGAAAACACATTAGAATTCGACGAAATCAGATCTTGAAACACCCTTCTGAAATCAGATCTTGAAACACCCTTCTATTAGATCTTGAAACACCCTTCTGAAATCAGATCTTGAAACACCGCAGAGTAGAAATCCACCGATTTTCGCCACTTTTTACTCGTCCAGAGATCGTGGTGATGGTCCTCTCCAGTGACATGAACGGCGGAGGAACTCAACCGCACCTACCATTATCTTCCTTCTCCTCCTCCTCCTGAACCCTTTTTCGAATCATTTGCTTCCTCAAACACCGCATCATCTGACCGCCAAACACCGCAGACCGCCAAACATCGCAGACCACCAAACACCGCAGACGTCTACTCTCTCCCTGCTCTATGTCCCTTGGTTCAAAGAAGAAAAAAAGAAAATAAGGAAACCAGGAAGAAGATAATAAAGAAGAAAAACAGAAATGGCAAAGAAGAAATCAGGAAGAGGAGAATAAAGGCACACATGGAGGGAGTTGAGGAGTCGGGCCGGGCCGATTATCCGACGAGCTTCAGAAATGGAAACCGAGGCCCGGACCAGAAACTTCAGGCCAGGCCGGGCTTTTACAACCGAAACTTTTTTAATTAATTAAAACCGATCCGAACCGACCCAATCGGTCCGGTTGTCGGTTCGATCCAAGTTTTCGGTCCTAAATGCCCACCCCTAGTTTGTACAAACATAGCTAATGTCTCATATTGGAATTGAGTTCAAAGATCCGACGATCCAAAATTGACCACCAAAGTCTTTTGCAGGCAAACATTAATAGTCAGTCTTCTCTTTCTTTGCCAAAGAACGGCTGGATGCATGTCCACAAGCATAAACCCAATTTTCAATATCTTTTTATCTTTCCAATTTCAAACACATGGACCCCTTGTCAGTCAATTTTTCTTTTCTTGGCTGTCATTCACCATTTTAGAGTGCGGGGTTGAAACCAACTTGGATGGAACTTGGAGCGGATCGATGGTGGTTTGTTTGCGATTTGAAATCATAGAGGACTGAATGGGGTGGTTGTGTTGTTGTTTGAAGTCAAAGCGAGAGGATGAGGGAGGTGGGTGGCCGGTGGCCATTGCCGAACTGGGTAGAGAATGAGGAAAATGGAGGTCTTGGCTGGTAGTTGTTGTACTGAACAATTGAATAAGGGGAGGAAGAGGGAGGGTAGAGGATTGAAAGATGGTTGATGCTCTGAATAGGGGGGATGTAGGGGGAAAGTGGTTGGTGCTGGTGTTGCTCCTAGAGAAAGGAAGTGAAATGGAGTAGAAAATGGCAAGGAAGGCATACATCCAGTGGCAATTATGTAATTCTTCAACATTAAATAAAATTACATTTTCCAAAAAAAGTTGTTTTTGAGTGTAAGGGCATGAACAACACTTTAGTTAGTCTATATTGTATTTGGCTCTTGCTAAATAACACCACTACTTTTACTGATGGATACTACAAATACCCTACTTTCTGATAGACATCACCACCTACTGAACAACACCACCAATATAAACCTTTAACAAAAAAAATTTTCTCTCTCCCGCACGGTCTTTCCCTCTCCCAACATTTGAACTTCTCACACAAACTATTATCCCCCTCATTCTGCCTTTATTCTCTACTTTCTATTTTCCCCTCTACCATTGTGTGCGATTCAAATGTTGGAGGTTTTCGAAGGTTTTCGTGCGATTTAGGGTCTATTGGTGTGTGAATTAGTGCGTTTGTGTGCGATTGAGGTTTGTGTGTGATTATAGGGTTCAGTTGGTTCGATTTGGTGTGAATATGGTGCGTGGTTTTTTTTGTGTTCGATTATTCAACCAAACCCAAACGAATTCAGGTAAACTTCTTCTCTTCCATTCGTTGTGTTTGATTGTTTTGTTTTAATTGTTTCCATATTTATGTTAAATGTTTAATATGGCAAAGACAAACAAAATGTTGTGTTGGAGGTTGGTGGTAGTGTTGGTGGTGATGTTGGTGGTAGTGTAGGTGGTAAAGTTGGTGGTGTGCTGTGGGTGGTGGTGTTGGTGGTGATGTTGGCGGTAGTGTAGGTGTTGATATTGGTGGTGTAGGTGGTGGTAGTGTTGGTGGAGATCATCTAACTCAAATAGTATGAATGACAACGTCAGTGAGAAAGACCATAGCCATAAAAAATAAATAAAAAAACTGGAAGAGAAGAAAACAAAAAATCCAACAACGGATGGAGAAGAAAATGAGATGGAAATGAAAGAAGATGCAATGGGAAGTGATTTGATTGTCGTGGATGAAGTGGCAACACTCATATTGCTATCTCAAAGTCAACGTAGTGTTGTTCGTGACATTGAGGAAGCAGATAAATGTGAGGGGGATGAGGAGGGTGAGTTGATGGGGATTTAACTAACCTAAATAAATAGGTTAATTTAACCCACTTGTAATAACCGCAAGTGCACGGTGCCTAACTGGTAGACAACGGCAAGTACGGGTCGATCCCACGAGGAAGGTGGATTAAATTGAAATTTAGAATTTAATTAAACTAATTTAGAGAAAATGGGGTTACAGTGTTTTTAAAACTAAACTAAAAATAAATTAAAAATAAGTAAAATAAAATAAAAGATAGATGAGATGGGTTTTGTGGGTTTGGACTCACCAATGAGTTAGCAAAAATATTTAAATCTAAATTACTGAATTAAAAAACGAGAAGCTTTAGGGATGAGAATCCCTTGCTTACACCGAATATGTGATCGTTAAAATCCAATTCAACTTATATCATGTTTCTATCAAACATTAACAAATTATTTCAAGCAAATACGCTTTTACCAAGTATTAAGTGTCTTTTTAGGGCACACTTAATCAAAGTTTAAGCTTAATATTTTTAGCACATGCTTTGAATATTGATAAAGGGTAATTCTAACTACCAAACATATCAAGTTTAATTTCTCGAACATGTAAGGTGAAAGCAATTTATCAAAATTCAGAAATAAATTGTAATTAACAATTAAACACACAATTCAGTAAAATAAATCAAAATGAATTATACAACCCCTTTTGGTTTGTCACAAACTCGATGTGGTGGTACTCAGCAGATCAGCAGGTGGTCCGAACATGAATCCCGAGAAACATGTTCCCAAAACGCTCTGTGGTGGTACAGAGCAGAACCGGGGGTGTGAATAGTGAAAAACAGATTTGACTCTGTCTCCCGCCCTCGCTACAGTACCGCCTCGCTCCGCCTTCTTCTCCAGCGAGCAGCGGCGGTCTCGCGGTCTCGTTCTCGCTCCTCGCGAGCGTCTCGTCCTCCAATTGGGTCTGGAACCTGCAAAAGAGAGAGATGCAATAAGGAACTCAAAAACAGATAGAGAGAACAAGAAGGAGACTCCCTGTTTCGTTTCCTGTTTCAGCGGTGGTTGTGCACCGCGGACGAGCCGCTCTGTGATGGTTGGCCGGTGGTGGAGAGATGGTAAGAGGCCTGGACGAAGAGAGGACAGAGAGGAGAGGAGGACGACCTGCCTGGCTCTGTCGCGAGGCGGAACAGAGCCGCGGTGAGGCTCTGTTTCGCGGTGGTTGTGGTGGTGGTTCTCGGTCTGTTGTGTGACGGTGGTCAGTGGTTGTTAGGTGGTGGCGGAAGGACAGATGGTGGATGGAGGATGATGGACAGGGAGAGGAACAGTGCGGTGATGGTGAAGATTTGACGTGAAACAGGGTTGTCACGCCCCTGTTTCACGGTGGTGATGGTGGCGGTTGTGCTGTCTGGAGGTGGAGGTGGTGCTCGGGTGATGGTGGTGGCGAGGTGAAGGATAGAGGTGATTGCTGAGTGAAAGATGGATGAGTGGTGAGGGTGATGAGAATCAATTTGAGGGAAAGAGGTTTTGATTTTTGTCTAATTCTCTTCTTTTCCCTTCTCTTTTCTCCCTTGTCAAGGAAGATGATTTGATCTTCTAATGATATTTTTTCTTCCCCTCTCTTCCTCCTCCTCTCTCACCTTATTCTCTTGTATTTATAGAAAATAATCAAGATGAATATGGATGAGATGAGGGGATGATTCATCAAGGTATAATTTGGAAAATATTCTTTGGGTAGGATTGGGCTTGGCATTGGGTTTGGGTTTAGGTTATGGATTAGGTTTTGGGTTTAGGTTATGAATTAGGTTTTGGGTTTAGGTTTGTGACCATCTGCTTTATACCACCGTTAGAATCGACTAATTGTCGTTCCTTAACTTGTCGCCTTAATATGATTTCATCGTTTACGCTCAAATTCCTACAAAGACATGAAAACGAAATAATTACTATAAAATATAATAATCGAAACACTAACATGTATAAATTAAGGGATATATTATGTAATAATTATGTGAATATCATGAGTAAACGTCGGGGGATGCGAAAGGTCAGGGGGGTGAGGAGGGTGAGCATAGTAAGGGGGGTGTGGAGGGTCAAGGGGATGAGGAGGGTGAGCAATGTCAGGGGGATGTGGAGGCTCAAGGGGATACAGAGGCCCAAGGTGATCCAGATGAAGATCCAATTATTTCTTTAGAATTTGGTCCTGATAAAGATCCAGAACATGGTAAAGTTTCTTATCCTGGTGGTGTCAATGATGCATCCGTATTATAAGATTATGATGGCCATCTTGCTCAGTGCATTTGGTCTGGTTAGGAGGTATTTATAATATTTTCAAGTTATTTTCAATATACAAACAAAATGATTTTACATTATTTGGACATTGGCTAGTTTTTCTTATTGTGTTGGAACAAGGGGAGTTGAGATGTCAACATCATTACAATAATTTTAGAGTTTGGAGGTGCGTGAGGAGCCGAAGGAAATTATTTCATTGGTTTATAAGAGTGGTCTACGACCGTTGATAGACCATTGTAAGGATCATATCGATAGGGTCACAATTTGTGCTTTCATCGAGCGTTGGCAACCTAAGACCAACACTTTTCACTTCCCTTTTGGAGAAATGATCATTACCATCGATGATGTCTATCATATCACTTAGTTGCCGATTGTTGGCAAATCGGTTATAGTGAAGAAAACTCAAATGAAGGCAGATGAGTGTGTTAAACTTTTGGTGAATGGTTTATGGATTCAAAATAATGAAGCACAAAAGCATATCCAAAAGTATTAGGGTTTTTGTGGTGATGAAATTTATTAAGGATTAGTGTTGTGGGAAAGTTGCACGGGGTTACTTGTTATTTTTTCTGAGCATGACGATCTTGCTAATAAGACTGGAACAAGGTGCCAACCGAATATTTGAAGTTGCTGATGAAGGTGGATGAAAGTGGGAAGTACACGTGGGAAGTTGGTACTTTGGCGTTCTTGTATCATCAACTTGGTTGTGCTAGCAAAGCGGGTATCAAATAAATATCTGGATATCTGCCATTTTTGGAGGTATAATTTTTGGGTCAATTGTTCAG
This sequence comes from Berberis vulgaris, assembly GCA_963556465.1. Classification (NCBI taxonomy): domain Eukaryota; kingdom Viridiplantae; phylum Streptophyta; class Magnoliopsida; order Ranunculales; family Berberidaceae; genus Berberis; species Berberis vulgaris. The sequence goes on from OY747125.1 coordinate 94,130,681, forward strand.
TTAATTATCTTCTTAGTGTTTCAGATATTAATTTTTTATATTCATATGTTTACTTTTTTTGTAGTGTTGGATATACCATCACTTTAGCCTTTGTGGTACAGCTCGAGCCTCTTGAAGGGATCGTCCCCCAACCATGGATAAGTGGGATTGCCCCCAACTTAGCGGGGTTGTGAGTGAAGAAATTTTGACTCTTAGGGAGAATCTTGATTACATGTCTCCTGAAGAGGTAAAAGTTAGTCATTTAAGTTCATGTTTCACCTCAGTTAATTTAATAAGTTCATGTTTGTATTGTCAGGTTATTTGGGACCCTTATGCGGAATCCAAGACAAAAAACTCCACTTCACTGCATTACATGGTTCCAAGGCTGCTTATTATGCCCTGATGTTGATGAAACCTATCACCCTAATCAAGTAATGAGACAGATGGGAAGGGTACAATTAATTTCAAATCCCCTCATTCAAGCCAAAATGAAGAATAGAGGTTGATCTGGCCACAAACTACTCTATCAAGCATGAGATACTGTCTTCATTTGCTGCAATTTGGCAGAATCATCTCGTGTCAATTGAAAACCAAAGAGTGCCAGTGAAGCTTCCATGGGATTGCAACAAGGACTACTTGGAGTGGTTTCAGGAGATTAGTCTCCATTCATCCAACCACCGAAGACTAGGGGGACACAACCTTAAGACATCAATTGTTCATATCTCACAATCGGGTAATTGATCTATAGTTTAACGAATTTGCTCACATTTGAAATACATAATTGATTTGTTTTTTTTTACTAAGATCAATGTTTTCTTCCAGACATGTTGGTTGATGAGGCACTTCAGTTGGTGGACGCCTCTAATAAAAGAGGGAATGTGGATAAGGTTTTGTTACTCAAGAGGCAAAATATAATAGGTGAGCTGCTAAGGCAAATGTCTACGCATTTCTCCTCCTTAAGAGATAACGAGGAAGAGCAACAAACACTACAAAAAAAATGATCTTTTATAACATTTGAGAATAGCGTTTTTTACACAAATGCTATAAAATCCAACTTTTAGTATCATTATAATCTCAAAACGCTATAAAGATTTAAGCAGAAGATTAAAAACGCGAGCGCCAAATATTTTAGATCCTTCTCTCCAACTTAAAACCTACAAAGAAGAAGAGAGAAACACAGCCTCGCGATTCTCCTCCCTCCCTCTCTCTGCCATTCGCCTCCCTCCCTGCTCTCGCCGCTTTGTCGATCACTCTCGCTTCTCTCTCAATATGATTCATCTAACATGGGGTGGAGGAGAAAGTTGGGGAGAATGGGGTAGTGAAGGTTTTGGTTTCTTTTCTTTTTGAATGATCAAATAAGGTCAACAAGAGCATAATTTCATCTTCAATCCATCTCATTCAGAGAGAGACGACGAAATCAGGGGCGGAGAAGAAGCGAGTCCGTCGAAAAAAAATTCCCCTTTTTCTAAGAGTGAAATTTTGAGGTAACTCAGAATATGAGATCTCACATAGTTATAAGTTGGTATGTATCTTTTTCATTTGTTTGTCACTTTGAGAATTCTTTGCACTTTCCTAAGATCATGCGAGTCTTTGTATAACTCATATCTATTATTTGCAGCTGCCGGCCCTAATTTGTAATGGAATAACTCTAGTTGTGTCTCCTCTTGTTTCACTCATTCAAGACCAAATCATGCACTTGTTGCTGGTAATGCCTGATATAATTATTTCTTTGGATGATTCAGTTGTTTTGTCTAATTTTGTCATTCACTGTTAAGGTTTTCATTTGATTTTGAAATTTCATCTTCAATCCATCTCATTCAGAGAGAGACGACGAAATCAGGGGCGGAGAAGAAGCGAGTCCGTCGAAAAAAAATTCCCCTTTTTCTAAGAGTGAAATTTTGAGGTAACTCAGAATCTGAGATCTCACATAGTTATAAGTTGGTATGTATCTTTTCATTTGTTTGTCACTTTGAGAATTCTTTGCACTTTCCTAAGATCATGCGAGTCTTTGTATAACTCATATCTATTATTTGCAGCTGCCGGCCCTAATTTGTAATGGAATAACTCTAGTTGTGTCTCCTCTTGTTTCACTCATTCAAGACCAAATCATGCACTTGTTGCTGGTAATGCATGATATAATTATTTCTTTGGATGATTCAGTTGTTTTGTCTAATTTTGTCATTCACTGTTAAGGTTTTCATTTGATTTTGAAATTTAGGCAAACATCCCAGCTGCTTACTTGAGTGCTAATATGGAATGGAGTGAACAGAAGGACATTTTTAGATAACTGGCTTATGTTCAACATTTTTCGTTTCCATAATGTTAGAACCCTTTGAACTTGATACCATTTTCCCAAGTTATATTGTCATACTTGATCCTTAAAGACATGGTTGGCTGAGATGCTATTATTACAAGGATATGACTCATATTGTTGTACTTGCAGATGCAGACCGCAGCCAGGAGTCCTGGCTGGCGCAAACCTGTCAGACTCTTTTTCGGTTGATGTATTTTGAAATTGAGTACCTTTATTGTAATCCTTTAATGAATATGTGGTACTGAACTATGTTTTGTTGTTCAGATTGGGCACGGTACTTATAGCAATGTATACAAAGCTAGGGATATTACTGAACCATGAATTTTGAATATGTGGTATCTGTATGTATACCATTATCTATTTATATATTTCGTTTGGTTCTTTTTGTTTTATTATTGAACCATGAATTTTCTACTTTCAGGAATGAGTGCTGCTTACAATTAAACAAGAGTTTATTACTAGCAAAGGTAAAACTTACTCTAAAATTGTTCCTAGTGATCTTCTTTCTCAGTCCGACTTATGAACTCTTAACTGATACTTCCAAGCTGCCACTTGATAGGTTCTAGGATCTAAAATATTTGGCGGTCTCGCGTTTTTAATCTCCCACTTAAATGTTTATAGCGTTTTGAGATTATAATGATACTAAAAGTTGGCTTTTATAGCATTTGTGTAAAAAACTCTATTCTCAAATGCTATAAAAAATCATTTTTGTTGTAGTGATTGTTTGTGCCAAATTAGCATGATTTCATTTATGCCTTTTGCATTCTTTAACTTATTTATTTTCTTGCAACTGTCCAGGGTGTACTTGCAACTGTGTTTGGTAATTTGGTGAATAAGCTATGGGCGCCTGAGGGAAAGACAATTGCACCTTTGATTCATGCGAAAACTTGATATTTGTACTGAACAGTTCCACGGGTTTAACCAGCATGACTCTCATGTAATTATATTTCCAACCAGAGGTTCTATTTTCCAAATGATACTGTAAATATTTATGTTGTTTGGAATTAGGTATTTGTTAGGTTTCCATTAGAGTGAAGGTTGGGTTAGCCAAGGAAAATGCATGAGTGGGACGCCCCCCCCAAATGTGGTTAGCAATTAGTTTATAATTAAGAATAATTTTAGTTTAGGTTATGGACTTGCAAGATCACAAGCAACTTTGGCTTTTGTTCAAGGCCAAGCTGTTCCTTGCTCCTCTTGTTCACTTGTGAGTCAATAATTTAGTTTAGCAAGAGACCTAGGTGGTTATTTAGGTTGCACAAGTTTCACATTACCTATTTTTTTTTTATAGAGATTGACATGCACATTAGGGGTTGTGAGTATGATTCAAAGATGTGTGCCGTGCAGGAAATGAGATGCCATCATTCATAATGCAACAAAAATATGATACTGGTATTGGAATACCACTCATATATGTTCATTAGCTCTTTAGCCAAAATCATTTGGTGTCTGTATTATTGGTGATACTCATTTCTAGCGGAATTGCATCATAATGATTTTATAATCACATCTTAATAATCTTCTTTTTGAGAGATTATATGGAGAGCTGAAATCAATTACTGTTTTCCCCTGGTGAATCCTGCATTATTTTTTGGGTTCGTCTCACCCTTTCTGTAACTTCAAAAAGAAGTTTCCCACTCTTCTGTGTTGTTGAGTCATGAGTAGTGGTAGGAAAATTCTAGAGGTCGAGGGAGGGAACGAGGGAGGGAGCGAGGGATGAGTGAAAGCCACCCATCTGCCTCGAGATGAGTGCCATCGCGCATCTCAAATCCGATGCGTTTATCTCGAGGCGGATGGGTGGTTACCACCCATCCCTCGCCCCTTTCCCTCGCTCCCTCCCTCGACCTGTAGCAAAGCTCGTAGTGGTATCTGTATGTATACCATTATCTATTTATATATTTCGTTTGGATTACTGAACCATGAATTTGCTACTTTCAGGAATTTCTTGCCTTCTTATTGGATGGGCTGCATATGAAGATTTGAATCGCGTCAAGAAAAACTGTATGTTGAATTGAAAGATGCAAATAGCCGCCCTGACGAAGAAGTGGAAAATGAATATTGGGAGAATCACAAGGCTCGAGAGGATTCTGTAATTGTGGACTTTTTTCATGTAAGTGGCTCCCACACAACATGCTCTGCTTAATTATCCTCAAGCTGCATGTACCTTGAAATAGTGATAGTCTATTTCCTTAACTTGATTATTTGAGGAAATTTTGACACACCCTAAGATAACCCTCTTATCGATAAGATAGATCATGCTTTTTTAACCTGTATGTCACGGTATTGGACATGATATAAATAAAGCTAAGATAATAGTCCTCTCCCTTTATGGTGTAATGTTTGATACAACAAGTGCTCTCCAGTATTTCTTTTCCTCTATCGAAGTGAGAGGGCTCTTTAACCCAGCTTGCTTTAGGCAAAAGAAAAGTGTCCTCGAGTATGTAATGCATGCCCGCAGATTACACAAATCACTACTTAGTCCAATTAGTTCTTCTCATCCATTATAAGGTTCTGATACGACAAATGTGATTCCTATTTTCCAAAATATATCAGCAGAATGGTATTTTCCACTATATCTCCAGGAATTGGCTTAACCTTGCAAGCGCATTACATTTTTTAAAATTGAAGAAATACCACCTGAAAGGTTAAAGCCCTGACTCCTAGGATGCACTTAAAAGAAAGCACAACCTCACCAAGGAAATATATGTTACTCATGAAGGCCTCAGACAAAAATCGACATTTGATAAAGGTTATGCATGATGCATCATTGTAGTAAATGAGGTGCCACTGCATGTAGATAACTATATAATATACTAATACTGCAACCATACCCAACTCCTAGATGATAATTGTCTAATTTCAGCTTCTGACGAGTGACCAATTGTCATTGTGCTATCTTTTCATGCATTTTGTAACCTATATAGATTTATTTTTATTTTGAAAGGGAAGTTGATGGTGTTTTCATCTGTCCATCTCCCACAACTAACATTAATGGCCAAATTTGCAGGGTCTGTATAAGTCAAAGCTGGTTTGCCTAGTTTACAGCAAGGAGTCTGTAAAATTTGAGCCTTTCACATGCTTACAATTGCCATTGCCTATGCCTGTCACACGGGAATGATGGTAACTGTAGTCTATGGTGATGGAAGTTCACCTCCCCATCCTTATACAGTCATGATACTAAGACGAGGTTGCATTAAAAATCTCATTGGGATATTGAGTAATGAGTGCTGCTTACGATTCAACGAGAGTTTATTACTAGCAGAGGTAAAACTTACACTAAAACTATTCTTAGTGATCTTCTTTCTCAGTCCGGACTTATGAACTCTTAACTGATACTTCCAAGCTGCCACTTGATAGGTTCTTAGCTATTGTAAGGAGACACGATACTTGGACCCTGATGTACCTTTGTCTTATATAAAAGATCATGATTGTCTTGTAGCTTATAGACTTCCTAAAGAACAAGAGGGTTTCATTAGGCTAGAGATAACTCATCGGACGAGAAGGTAACTTCTTCTATTCTGTTTGGACTTCTGATTCAATTTATTACTCATGTTTGTGCATGTTCATGCATACTCATTAAATTCTTACATCATTTAACTTTAGCAATTATATTTGTCTTTAGCTTTTGCTTACTACAGTCTAAGTACATACACACTATTGCATATGGGTAAATAAAAACTGATAATTAGTAGTTTCTAAAGATTTGTTAGGAAAATGAATGACTTATACTCAGTAAACTTTTGTGTGCTTTCATATTTAACTTCTCTTTGACGTTGTTGGGACTTTCTGTTTTGACTGTCATTTGTGTTTTTCTGGCATTCAGCTTCCTTCTGCAATTATTTGGGTTCATGTCCTTTTACCTCAAACTACTGTAGGACGGTGAGGTCGATGCTTTAAGTGACGCTGATGATGCATCCAATCATATTTCCAAGAACCTGATGCCTAGGGCTTCTAGCGCGCAAGCAGAAGATGAAAAAGAATCTGATGGTTTGTTTCAGTTGGTTTGTTTTTCCACAGGTTGGTTAGGCACTATTGCTATGTGTTTAGTTTTCTTCAGTTTTGTTGCATTTGTACACTATGCCTTCTTTGAATCTTTTTTCTCATTCAACATGTTTAATTATCGGCATACAAATTCATGAAAATGCTTATAGTCTAGTCTTTTAGATTGTAACTAATGCATGAGGGTCCAAATATATTATGAATTTAAGTCTTGATTAAATCTTGGAAATATAATTTATGTAGATTCAACAATTTGTAGTTGAACCCAGCCATAAACAATTACGTATGCAGTTTTTCGAGTGGTTAGAAAATAGAAAATGTTGTCTCCTTTGTTTACTTTCGAATGTTGCCATGGTTCCATGCATTTAAATACTTTGTCACTTTATGTTTGATGTAAAGAAGTTTGAAGAATGTATGAGGTCTCACATATTACCACCACTGCAGCCATCACCATATCCACCATTTGCAGGACGGGCTACTAACTCCATTTGAAGGATGTGAAAGGGAAAGGTGGCGCCATGTATTAGAGGTAAGGAAAGATTGAAAATCCTGAAGTTCAGACATTGAGATTTGCATACACATTCAGCACACTACAACAAATGATTGGGATTGTTAGTATTCATAAATGTTACCTCATTCTGGATTTTCTGATGATTTGCTTAACATCAATGAATCAATCCCCAATTTTCTCCAACCTCCAATAAAGAAATGCTGGATGAAGTCAGGAAAATGTGAAAAATAATTATATGCTAAAACAAGTCTAGGCATAAGCTCACTTGGGCCTATGAGTGGTGGTGGATCAACTTATGGCTATTGAGGAAAAGTAGTTGTTGATTGGTGCTTGCATGTAGTTCAAGTTTAATGTTTATCTTGTTACTTTGTGTATTTGCAACAGACCAATTTATGGTCATCGAGGGACAATCGTTTCTGTAGTGGAAGAACATGGATCCCACAAATGTGGAGTCAGATTTGATACACCAATTCCTGATGGTAATGATTTTGGGGGTCTTTGCGAAGAGGATTAGGGTTTCAACTGCAGTGGTGATTCCTTTAACCAAGTCACCATGTTTTTCCTCTTGGATATTGTCTTTTGTATAATCCTTAACAGGATACGCTATTTACTATTTTTGGAAATATTTGTTTTTTTTATGCAGCTGATGTCACGCCCCGATTTTTCGAAGAAAACGAAAATCCCAAAATCCACGTAGGATTATCCGTTTCCCCCAAAACTCGGGACGTGAAAATTTAATAACAACAGAAACAAATAGCCAAAAGAACTAAACATGATTTAATTACTGAAACAAATAAAACTCTAACCCGTAAAGGACTGGCGTGGCTAGCTCACTAGCGAAACTCCAGTAACGCAGCTCATAATCTCTAAACCTGAAAGGCTAATCGGCTACATTCCCAAAGGATTGTAAACAAGAAGCAAAAACTCACTTGGGTTAGCAATAAAGCTGGTGTGAGAAATCTTCATCCCAAAATCAATAAATCCGCACATGACAACATCAAAATAAACAAAACAATAAACAACCACACATCAGGTAGTTCCTCATTGAGGCAAATGTGTTATCATCCTAATAAATAAATATGCATTATTTATTACTAATAAATAAAGTTTATGAGTTATCAATCCTCATAAATTCAACAACTATACAATTCATAATCATATTAGACTATTATTGAAATATTAACAATACACATTTTTCTACCTTTAGGAAGACATGTAGTTCTCATTCAATGGTTGAATGAGCATTTAGTTTCTTCCTTTAAGGTAATCATGTACATACACAAAAAGAAATCTCGCTACTTTTCCACAATCGCACCATCCTCCATGTGCCGAACACACCTCACCCAAGTGTGCCTCCCTTGCCATCGAAACCACTCGGAGCGTACATGTTCCAAGTGGGGTGCCACATCGAGGAACATGTCATCTCACCCGAAGTTCGATCACTGGTAAGTATTCTTCCTAAATCTACACGTACAACCGAACTCACATGGAACGGTGCACCGATATGCAAGCAAGTCTGCATACCCATAATAATATCCCACGTATACAAGCAAGTCTGTATACAAAAATTTATTTTCTTTTCACATTTTTTTTCTTCTTCGGAGTTGTGGAAAAGAGCATAAAAAAATATCAACTAAAACTCAAAACTCTTTTATGGTGACATTTTGTCAACCATGAATAAATCAACCACAGTATCCACCATTCTTTCGGGGAAGCATAGCATATTCATAAACCATGCTTTATAATAACACGGTGATCAAGTGACATTTTGTCATTCATAATGAAATCAACCCCTTCCTTGGGAAGAACATAACCATTTCAAGGATCACCATAAGTCAATTTGAGTACCAATCAAATTCAAATCACGGTATACACATCTCAAATTTCATAACAATACACATATTCAAATTCATATCATAAAAAGATGAATCCGCATATTTTAATTCTAATGTAACTAACAAAGATTTCACCTTTAAGGTGAACACGCAACAAAAATCTACATTTTCAAGGGTTAACCAAATTGTATTTTGGTAAAGGTCTGCCTCGCCTTGGACAACAGTGTCCCTCTCTCTTTCGGCCCAAATTCCTTTAGTGTACCATCTGACTTCACATTTGTGTGATGGAGGTAAAATACCAAAAGATTTGTGGTGTAGTTGACTGCTCAGGATTTGCATCATCATAACTTTATTGTTTTATTATTAGTTGAGGATTGAAGAGTTAGCTTGATATTTGGAATTCTATAGAGGTTGTCTTCACTTACTTCCTTTTGTTTTGTTTAAAGTGTGATCCATATTTCCTTTTTCCCCAATCAAAATCAAAACTTTCTACCAAAATGTGCATAATCATGATTAAAAACATGAACCACAACTTTCAAAGTTCAACCTACAGACACCTTACAAAATAATCCTCAAGCCAAAAAGTAAAGTTTGATGATATATACTTAACTACAACTAATGAAAATTTTTCATTAGGGAAACATCAGCCTAAAATTGTAGGGAAACACCACATGCAGCCATATCACATTAAACACCACATGCAGCCATCAATTGTAGGGAAACATCCCTCTTTAAAAATCCAAAGCCCAAATGCCCAATTTCAACAAAGCCACTACTGAACTGCACTCTTTTTCAAGTTTCCATTTTAGATGGAACTTGGAAGCATATTTGTTCAATATATATGTCCATCCATTAGACACAATAATTGAGCAAATAAAAAAAAAGAAAAACATTAAACAGTAGAAGAGAAAACTTAGCATGGACAGCCAATAGGATTCAGTTAATTGTCAACTCAAAATAGGGGAGGAGAAATGAGAAAATGTATATGTAGTATTTCTATGATGGGGGGTTTTTACATTCCGAGTTATCCATGGGAAGTTAGCATTCACAAATAAACTCAATTGGTAAAAAAAAACAGTGAATCAAAGAACCAAAACCAGAAACACTGAATTCCAGTAAATAGAAACTCAGGAAGAAAAGATTACAACATATGTCATAATCTAAGTACATGCACTAAGCTGCGCCTTTGGAATTCGCTTTTATACCCTTAAATCACCATCTCATCACCAAGAATATGCCTATAACTTGTTCAGTATGTTCACAGCCCTCAGACTTGCTTCTTTTATCTCACCTACCACTTCCATCTTATACAATTAAAGAAGTTATCATACATCTTGTTAGCAGTCACAAAGGAAAGCCTCTTATCTTTTATTTTGTTCTGATCCACATATTAATTCTTAGAAACAATATAGCAGTGGTTTAAAAACTTAATGGACTTTGGTTGATAAAAATGATTATCAAGATTGACCCAAGCAAAAAAATACATATACGTATATAAGTGGATAAAAAAAAACTCACATACAAGAAAGAAATGGAGAAAACTCACCATTCTAATCGCCACATAAAGCCATCACCACCTCTCGCCCTCCATTTCTTCCCTCGCACAAACCCCTTTCCCCGTTAGCCGCCATCGAGAGAATGTGGAGCAGGAAGGAGAAAAGAAGAAGGAAGGAGAAAAGAAAAGGAAGAAGGAAAAAGGGTTTTGTTTCTTTTTATATATGGTGGGTGGCTATTCGCCCCCACTAAAATTTTGAGTGCACCCGCCTTCTTTCACAAAATAAAACAATACTTATTAGTTTAATAAAAGCCCACCACCAAGCCCAAATACAATTAAGTACCAATCCATCAACATTAGGGTTTACAATTTTTTGTCTAAATACACACACACCCTTTATTTTATTTAGTAATGCCAAACAAAAAATCTTTTTCCAAATAATTGAGATTACAACATATGTCATAATTAATAAATAAGAAATTTTATATTTATTTAATTAGGCGGGTATTACAATATATACAACTCAAAAGAATCTCGTCCCGAGATTTGGTAGAGGAAGGTAAGTAGGAAATTAATTCTTAAATATACAAACTACACATCACATGGACAAACAAATAGCTCATACGCATGCCCATTACTTAATGTAGACAATCACACAAAAATATAAAAAATTCAGTAAATACAAAAATTACGGGGTGCTACAATATATACAACTCAAAAGAATCTCGTCCCGAGATTGGGTAGAGGAAAGAAAGTTAAGCGAATTTCGAAAAAAAATACAACTTGTCAAACGAAAGAAGATTTTAAAAATAAAAATTTCAATTGAATTTTGGTTGCATAAATTTGTATTGCCATTGGAAAAGTAAGGGTGTTACAATATATACACCTCAAAAGAATCTCGTCCCGAGATTCGCGAAAAGGGTTAACTAAAGATTCAAGATAACAAACCGCTACAAGAAAACGACACGGAATAATGTCATCCACTATTGACATTAAAATAAGTTAGTCACAGAAATCTCATCTCGAGATTCACGAAGAAAAAGAAACAATAATAAAAGTTCAAGGTTCACCCTTGTCACCTTCTCTCTATACATTCACACTACTACTCTCCCATATCCACATTCCGAGGATCACCTAGACTCTACCCCAGCCTAGGCTAACCGAATGCTCTGATACCAAACTGTCACGCCCCGATTTTTCGAAGAAAACGAAAATCCCAAAATCCACGTAGGATTATCCGTTTCCCCCAAAACTCAGGACGTGAAAATTTAATAACAACTGAAACAAATAGCAGCAAGAACTAAACATGATTTAATTACTGAAACAAATAAAACTCTAACCCGGAAAGGACTGGCATGGCTAGCTCACTAGCGGAACTCCAGTAACGCAGCTCATAATCTCTAAACCTGAAAGGCTAATCGGCTACATTCCCAAAGGAATGTACCCAAGAAGCAAAAACTCACATGGGTCAGCAATAAAGCTGGTGTGAGAAATCATCATCCCAAAATCAATAAATCCGCACATGACAACATGAAAATATACAAAACAATAAACAACCACACATCAGGTAGTTCCTCAATGAGGCAAATGTGTTATCATCCTATTAAATAAATATGCATTATTTATTACTAATAAATAAAGTTTATGAGTTATCAATCTTTTTTAAATGCAACAACTATACAATTCATAATCATATTAGATTATTATTGAAATATTAACAATACACATTTTTCTACCTTTAGGAAGACATGTAGTTCTCAATTAATGGTTGAATGAGCATTTAGTTTCTTCCTTTAAGGTAATCATGCACATACACAAAAAGAAATCTCGCTACTTTTCCACAATCGCACTATTCTCGATGTGCCGAACACACCTCACCCAAGTGTGCCTCCCTTGCCATCGAAACCACTCGGAGCGTACATGTTCCAAGTGGGGTGCCACCTCGAGGAACATGTCATCTCACCCGAAGTTCGATCACTGGTAAGTATTCTTCCTAAATCTACACGTACAACCGAACTCACATGGAATGGTGCACTGATATGCAAGAAAGTCTGCATACCCATAATAATATCCCACGTATACAAGCAAGTCTGTATACAAAAATTTCTTTTCTTTTCACATTTTTTTTCTTCTTCGGAGTTGTGGAAAAGAGCATAAAAAAATATCAACTAAAACTCAAAACTCTTTTATGGTGACACTTTGTCAACCATGAATAAATCAACCACAGTATCCACCATTCTTTCGGGGAAGCATAGCATATTCATAAACCATGCTTTATAATAACACGGTGATCAAGTGACATTTTGTCATTCATAATGAAATCTACCCCTTCCTTGGGAAGAACATAACCATTTCAAGGATCACCATAAGTCAATTTGAGTACCAATCAAATTCAAATCACGGTATACGCATCTCATATTTCATAACAATACACATATTCAAATTCATATCATAAAAAGATGAATCCGCATATTTTAATTCTAATGTAACTAACAAAGATTTCACCTTTAAGGTGAACACGCAACAAAAATCTACATTTTCAAGGGTTAACCAAATTGTATTTTGGTAAAGGTCTGCCTCGCCTTGGACAACAGTGTCCCTCTCTCTTTCGGCCCAAATTCCTTTAGTGTACCATCTGACTTCGCATTTGTGTGATGGAGGTAAAATACCAAAAGATTTTTGGTGTAGTTGACTGCTCAGGATTTGCATCATCATAACTTTATTGTTTTATTATTAGTTGAGGATTGAAGAGTTAGCTTGATATTTGGAATTCTATAGAGGTTGTCTTCACTTACTTCCTTTTGTTTTGTTTAAAGTGTGATCCATATTTCCTTTTTCCCCAATCAAAATCAAAACTTTCTACCAAAATGTGCATAATCATGATTAAGAACATGAACCACAACTTTCAAAGTTCAACCTACAGACACCTTAAAAATTAATCCTCAAGCCAAAAAGTAAAGTTTGATGATATATACTTAACTACAACTAATGAAAATTTTTCATTAGGGAAACATCAGCCTAAAATTGTAGGGAAACACCACATGCAGCCATATCACATTACACACCACATGCAGCCATCAATTGTAGGGAAACATCCCTCTTTAAAAATCCAAAGCCCAAATGCCCAATTTCAACAAAGCCACTACCGAACTGCACTCTTTTTCAAGTTTCCATTTTAGATGGAACTTGGAAGCATATTTGTTCAATATATATGTCCATCCATTAGACACAATAATTGAGCAAATAAAAAAAAAGGAAAACATTAAACAACACAAGAAAAAACTTAGCATGGACAGCCAATAGGATTCAGTTAATTGTCAACTCAAAATAGGGGAGGAGAAATGAGAAAATGTATATGTAGTATTTCTATGATGGGGGGTTTTTACATTCCGAGTTATCCATGGGAAGTTAGCATTCACAAATAAACTCAATTGGTCAAAAAAACAGTGAATCAAAGAACAAAAACCAGAAACACTGAATTCCAGTAAATAGAAACTCAGGAAGAGAAGATTACAACATATGTCATAATCTAAGTACATGCACTAAGCTGCGCCTTTGGAATTCACTTTTAAACCCTTAAATCACCATCTCATCACCAAGAATATGCCTATAACTTGTTCAGTATGTTCACAACCCTCAGACTTGCTTCTATTATCTCACCTACCACTTCCATCTTATACAATTAAAGAAGTTATCATACATCTTGTTAGCAGTCACAAAGGAAAGCCACTTCTCTTTTATTTTGTTCTGATCCACATATTAATTCTTAGAAACAATATAGCAGTGGTTTAAAAACTTATTGGACTTTGGTTGATAAAAATGATTATCAAGATTGACCCAAGCAAAAAACACATATACGTATATAAGTGGATAAAAAAAAAACTCACATACAAGAAAGAAATGGAGAAAACTCACCATTCTAATCGCCACATCAAGCCATCACCACCTCTCGCCCTCCATTTCTTCCCTCGCACAAACCCCTTTCCCCGTTAGCCGCCATCGAGAGAATGTGGAGCAGGAAGGAGAAAGAAGAAGGAAGGAGAAAAGAAAAGGAAGAAGGAAAAAGGGTTTTGTTTCTTTTTATATATGGTGGGTGGCTATTCGCCCCCACTAAAATTTTGAGTGCACCCGCCTTTTTTCACAAAATAAAACCCTACTTATTAGTTTAATAAAAGCCCACCACCAAGCCCAAATACAATTAATTACCAATCCATCAACATTAGGGTTTACAAATTTTTGGCTAAATACCACTACTACAAATATTAGCTTAGGTAACGCCACTTAGATAGCGCTTTTTTAAAGAGCTATCCAAGTGGGCACTAGGATAGCGCTTATTTGTCTTTAAAAAAAAAAAAAAAAAAAAAAAAAAAAAAAACACTGCAATAGCGCTTTTAATTTTTTTTCAGTTAAGCGCTATCTTAGTTATGTCTTAGATAGCGCTTAAAAAAATGCTATGAGAAAAAACGTTACTAAAGCTACCATAGCGCTTTTAAAGTGTTTGCATAGCGCTTCGGAAGCGCTATGCTACTTACATTTAGGATAGCGCTTCGGAAGCGCTATCCTATATATCACTACTAAAGCGCTTATATAGCGCTATCTTAGTCTAGCAATTAAAAAAAAAAAAATTTAAATTATCACTACTATAGCGCTATAAGCGCTATCTTAGTCTAATAATTAAAAAAAAAATCAAATATCAAATTAAATCCCAAAACCCCCCCTAAACCTAACAAAAAAAGCCTGCCTAAACCCCTAAACCACCGAAGCAGCGCCCCTGTTCTCCTAAACCTAACAAAAAAAAAAGAAACGACGCCCCTAAACCACCGAAACAGCCACCGTTCAAGCTGCCTCCAAACCCACCGTTCTCCATCGACTTCTCCAGCCAAGCAGCGGTTTCTCCAGCCACCGTTACCGGTTGCTTCGCACTCGGCTTCAGCTCACACAACGACTGCCAAACATTGCAGCCACCGTTACCTGCTGCACTTTACCTGATAAAGAATCTGCTTCAGGTTGGTTTGGTCTCTCTTTTGTGGTTGCCTCATCATTTTCTGGTAGATGAGGCAAATTAGATACTTCTTGTTTATTTGTTACTCAAACGAAAGGGCAAAAAAGCTAGGAAGCACGGATTCGCGGAAAAACCCTGTCGAATACATGAAAACGCGAGTCGGATACGGATACGCGTGCGATTCGCGTCGGATACGTATCCGACATGTGGTCAACGTGTCGGTCAACTTGACCTGGTCAGGATACGGCATGGATACGGTCTGGATACGGTCCGGACACGATCCGGATTCGTTTGCTAAATTTTTTTTTTTTCAGATCTTGATAAGATCGGACGGTTAAGATCACAAGCCCTAATATTAAAACCTAAATCTCGTTTTTTTTCGTTTTGATATTGGCTTAGTTTTTCAAACACACAGAGAGGCGAGGAGGCGAGGAGGCAAGGAACCAGAGGAGGCGAGGAACCGAGGAAGGAGGCGAGGAGGCGAGGAACCAGAGGAGGCGCGGAGGCGAGGAACCGAGGAAGGAGGCGAGGCGGCGAGGAACCGAGGAGTCGGAAGCTCAGGACCAGGTTCGTCTCTCTCGCTCGACTCTCACTCAGTCACTGTTGGTGTTCATTCTTCTTGCTTCTTTTTTTTTTTTTTTTTTTGTGTTTTGTGTGTGATTCACTGATTATTAGCCTATTTTTTGTGTGGGAAGAAGAAGAAAGAACTGTTTATTTTTTCCATCTATTTTCCCTCTTCATTGGTACACCCTACAGTCTACACCTTCACAACATGATTTCGGTTTTCAAATAAACATATGCCCCTTGATTGAGTGAAACATTTTCAGTCTCCATGCATGAAATGAGTTGAACTCACAGTCTCACACTGTATCTACTTTCTGTGTTTGTATCTCATGTAATGTTTGGCCTTAAACTCACGATGAATTGTTATTTTTGGTTTGCAGAACACCCAGGCAGGCAGGCACATTCATCGGATTCGGATGCATCACAGTTGAGTTGATTCCACAACATAACTACAAGCTTGATGTTCATGCTATGAACACTCGGCATCCTGGAGAGGTATGCATCTGATTAGATGGCTTTGAAATTTGAATTGTAACCTATCAAAATCTTTGCATGTCATTGCTTGTTCCTGGTGCATAAAGCTAAGCAACATTTTCAGTAGAAATTAACTCTTCATCATTTTTTAATGGCAGTTTGAATGCAGAGAATTTAGAGAATAAATTCCATGTGTTTTGCCACATCAATACTAGCTGGTAGCTGCAGTATTTCTCTTCTTGTAAGTTTTTCTCCTGTCCTTTTCGGCTTGTCCATTTGCCGTAAAATATTCTACTATTCTAGCAATATTACCTGCAAGTTTGCAACACGTAATGACGTAAATAATTGTCAGTCTTCAATACTACTTACTAGTTACTACTTAGTACTTACTACTTATGACATTATGTTAATAATTTTTTTATAAAATATAAAAATAAAAATAAGATTTGATTGACGTGTCGCCGAGTCCCCGAATCCTAGTTTTTTGAAAATTGCCGAGTCGCCGTGTCGTATCCGTATCCGATACGACACGCGTATCCGAGTCGGTGCATCCTTGCAAAAAAGAGTAGTTGTTCAAATGTTCAATTTATGGAGATGATTCTTGTTGTTTCTGATGTCCATGGTAGCTCTCACCATCCCTCACTGTTTTTGTTTTTTATATTCAGTTTACTCAGTATTAGTTAGAACTTTCATTAGTATATAAATGCAACGTAGGGTTCTTTGTTGGCATTAAAATTGTCTTCTTATCTTCTTTGCTTATGAAACAATTACTTCTGATGAATCTTCTTTGCAACTGTTCTGTAACTTTCTGCAATTTAGTCTTTAATATCTTGGAAATGTGAGGGATGGTGAGAGTGTTACTGAAATCAGAGGTAAATGCTTGATGCATAAAGCTGCAGAGTAATTGGCTCTGAATCATAAGGCCAACACTTGTTTTGGCTTTATCTGTTCCTGTGGTGTTAAGTTACCAAGAGAAAAAATAAAGATCGTAATTTTGTCGAATGTAGGAAAGCAGGACCACTCTACCCATGTTGGGTCTATTCTGACATCATTTTAAGCATTATTCTATATAAGCATGCTTTTGAGTCATTCGGAGTAGTAAACTTTGAACTTACAAACATAAAACTCCATATAGGCATATAGCTTTATGTTCAAAATGTTGACATATTAGTGTTTCATGTGTAGTATCTAATGGAATGGAATGAATGTGTTATTAAAAATGTATAGTTATACTCGTATGAATGAATTATTGTTTCAAAGATATATGGACTGTTTTGTTGAAAAAATCTTTCAATCAAATTGTGACAGAGTGTATTAATATAACTTATTCAAAATGAAAATGTAGTACTCCGTATATGTTTCTTCATATTTTGATTCCGACCAGGTTTCTAAGTCATTTCTCTATGATTTATTGTTACGAAATTGTTTGGATTCGATCTTTGTCTTCTCTTTGTGTATGATAGATTGGACAAATATAAATATTTCATGCTTAGCTTCCACTAATTAAAGTGACTGTTCATAGAATTGTGTGCTAGTAAGAATCTTGCTAAGTCCCAAGAGTGGAAAGAACAAGTAAAAAATGTGGATTCATGGCAATGGAGATTGATGTATTGATGTTTTTTTGTAGTATTGTTTTTAATGGATCGAGAATGGGTAAATGCGGATCGATTATCTGAAGAGTACAAGAAAGGGGTGGAAGAGTTTTGTGCTTATGCAACTAAGAATGCTAAAAATCCAATGTTCATTAAATGTCCGTGTCGAAAATGTTTAAATGTAAAAGAGGTTAGTGGTCAAATGAAGTTGCACGAGCATTTAATGTGTCATGGTATTGACAATACATATAAGGTTTGGACATATCATGGTGAGAGCAAAGATAAACGTAGCTCAATTGGCAAACGTAAACATAGTTTATCAAGTCAATTGGGCTCCCAGTTTGAGTTTATAAATAAAATGAACACAAGTGATATGGGAGATGGTAATGAAAAATCTAGTCCTGTGAAGAATTCCCCAAGTGTTGTCAATGAAGAGTTGCGGGATCATCCTGATATGTGTGATGGCTTAAGAGAGGATGTTGGGTTACCGTTGTGGCCGGGTTGTACAAAGGCTACAAAATTGTCAGCTGTGTTGACTTTGTACAACTTAAAAGCTAGTCACCAAGTTTCTGATGTTTTCTTCACAGAGATGTTAGAAGTTGTAGGTGAACTATTGCCAGATGGGAATGTGCTCCCTCGAAGAGCATATGATGCTAAACAGTTGCTCAAATCTATCGGGTTAACACATGAGAAGATCCATGCTTGTCCGGATGATTGTATTTTATATAGGAAAGATTACGCAGAATTGAATGAATGTCCCAAGTGTGGTAAGAAGCGGTATAAGAAAAACAACTCCCCGGCCAAAGTTATGTGGTACTTTCCTATAATTCCTAGATTCAGGAGGTTGTATAGTAGCTTTGATGATGCTAAACACTTGACATGGCATTATGATGAAAGAACAAATGATGGAATGTTGAGGCATCCAGCTGATTCACCTCAGTGGAAGACATTTGATAATAAATATCCAGAATTTGGGAAGGAATCAAGGAACTTGCGATTGGTACTTTCAGCAGATGGAATGAATCCTCATGGTGTTCAGAGTACTTCCCATAGTACATGGCCCGTGGTTTTGACGATCTATAACCTGGCCCGCGGAAAAGATGGAAGCGCGATATAGGAGGGCATGTGTGGGTTATGCACGGGTGAGAGAGCAGATTGTATGTATTAATTATCTACATTACGTATCTATGATATGAAATTTAAATGTGGCTTTGAAATTCGCAGATTGAGCAAAAAATACGTGAAGGGGAAGAGGATCCTGTTGTGACTCGCTTGGATACTTGGAAGTATGCGAGGATGAATGGTGAGCATGAGGTTGATGATCCTACTGCCTTGCAAGTACTTGAGGATGTGGTAATATCTACTTCCTTTGTTTGAAAACAAATCTGCACTGTTTGGACATGATACCATCCTTTTCACCTGATAGCACTATCCTACTTTAAAATCACGGAGTTTCAGTTTTGTCACTATATATAGCACTGTTTGGTATTTTTACAAAAAGTGGATACTAAAAGTTGGTAAATATGATAAGAGACAATAGTTTAAAATTAAATTATACTCTGCTGCCATGATGAAGACACTGGAACTCACAACTTAGACAGTTTTGTATATTTTGTTTCGGCATTGCAATATAGTCACTGTTAATAATATGGGATTTACACAAATAGAATTACACTGCAAAATGAACTATTCTATATCAATAATCTAAATGATATTAAGTTGTATTAGGTACGCATAACACAACAGTTGGAAGAGGATGAGCTAAATGATATTAAGCTTGGCGACTTGCTTGATTGAGCAATTCCTTTAGAGTATTCCGGACGTGTTCGAGGATGTGGATGGGGTGTTACGAAGAAATCTTTAGCTCAGGCACCCGAATTGTCCGAAATGTCAAAGTTGAAAAGGCAATGCAATAGATTAGAGAAAGACATGCAGGAGATGAAGGCTAAAGGCTACCAACCTACTGTGCCATCATCTTGTGGTTCTAGTCATAAGGATAATTTCAATGTGGATGATGATGACATGAATTCTGATGATGACCTTGATTTTCCGGATGAGGTTCCGAATGAGGTTCTTCCTGAGGTATATTTAATTTTCAAACTTGGCTAATAAATATGTTTATTGGATAAAAGACTAACATATTTTTCGTTTCTAGGGTCCTATTAGATGTTATTTGTATGTTGAGAACCCTCGTAGACATGTTGGGCAAGGTATTTTGCATAATCGCCCGAATGAAATTCTTCATGGTGTTCCACTACCAGAAGGTTGAACATATTACTTTAAGATTTATATACCGACTTAGTGTGTGTGTGTGTGTGTTGTTATACTTATACAATGCCATGATGCAATTTCAGGTTATGCGAGGATACAATTTGAAGTGGCGGTAGAATCTGAGAAACATTCAGCGGTGCCGCAATGTACAGACGAAGTTAGGACTGTAGGAGAAGCTGTTGGCCATTTCAATTCGTGGCCAAAAAAGCTGGTGTCTTTGAGAATAGAGGTACAATTATTTATGTATTAAGTATTTTCTCCTTTTTTCTTGCGATTAGGAGCATGTCTGGGATATCTTTGTTGTTTGTTGTTCATGTTGATGAAATTATTTAGATTGCTAGGAATTGATAAGGAACATATAGCTTATTTAGATTGCTAAAAAGCTATTCTTGAAATTGATAAGGAGAACATATAGCTTAGTGCTAGAAAGCTATTCTTGAAAGTAGGAGAACATATAGCTCAAATTTAATACTTACCTCACAAGTTAATTTTTGATTTGCAGTGCCCACCTCCTAAGAATAAGAAGATGGATAAGAGGAACGATGCTAATAAGCCTATCATGAAAAGTGTAGAATCAACGGTTTGTGCTAAGCCATTAGGATATCCTAAGTGTGGAGATTCTCCTCATAATTCCATGGTATTGCATATTTTGCGTTTCTTACCCTCAAACATCATGAATGGTGGTATCGAAGTTCCCATGACAGCATATTTTGACGGGGAGCCTTGGAACGAATGCATTGTTCATGAACATGTCGTGGAGATTCTAAAGGATCGATGGTTACGTGCCTCAAGCATCGCCTTCTATATAAGGTGATAAAACTAGTAAAATAAATTTATTTGATGTTAATGTTTTAAAAAACTTTATTTGTCCTTATGCATTGCTTCTTTTTTTAGATGACCTTAGATAAATTTCAGCATAATGTTTAATATGCCATCTTAATATTAATGTGGTGTTAACTTGGTTTGTGGAAGGACCTAAAAGAGAAAGCTAGTTATTTTGTTGATTCCTTATGATTATTGAAAGTGCAGTCAAGTATCAATGATGGTTAGATATAGTTCAAAGCTAGTAGGATTGTAATACTTTATTAAAAAGATATAGCTCAGTCTTATTGGACCATTTGATATAAATATTTTAGAAAACTTTATTTATTCTTATACATTGTTGATTGTTGAAGGTATTTGGGTGAAGTCTATCTATCCGAAAATGTAGAGTTAGCGGGGAAGTTTTCTTTTGTGTCGCCCCATATTACACCTATGCTAGGTAATGGGACATCGTCCAATCATTTGGCCGAATGTTTGTTGAAGCATACAGGAAAAGACCATCTATTATTGGTGCCGCATAATGTTGGGTGAGTTCAATATAAATAAGATTCAATTATGTGTTTATTAAGTATTAGGATGTCTAAATTTTTTGAAACATTATGCAGTCAACATTGGGTATTGATTGGTATCAATACCAAAACAGAGATGATATACTTTATGGATCCAGCTCCGGGTACGAAGATCGCACAACGCGTTGATTTGAAAAACTTTGTTGAAAGGTAAATACATGTTCTAGTTTTATTTTTACATTAAAAATGTATACATATTACATATGTATAATATTACTTTATACAAAATAGTGCATTGAGAGGTTATCGGACTCGTCGAGGTGGCTCTATAACAAAGGCTGCAATGAACAGATTTAATTGGGCAAACATTCAGGTAAATATTTTACAGTACTAAAAATTATTTTATATAATAAGACATGGTAACAAATTGCATATAATTAATTGGATGTTATTTCTCATAGTGTCCAAAGCAGATTGAGATGGATGGCATCCATTGCGGTCATTATATTTGTTGCTATATTGAGGATCTCTTGAATTCTGGTGATACAAGTATTCATGTTTATGTAAGTAAATAGTTTTATTGAATTACTTTATTTGTTGATTTTTGAAGTATTTGATCTCATCTAACTATATATTGATTGTAACTTTTGTATTTGCAGTTTGTTCATAAACAGCCAGTCAAATTTTATTCTCCGAAAAAAATGGAGAATTTCGTAATCAATTGGTCAGGATACTTGTACAACCGATTTCTCAAGGAGATAATGGAAAGCTGAAGCAAAACATTTTAATTATGCCTGTAGTTTCAGATATTTATTAGTATTGTGCTATGAACAAATATATATGATAGCATATTAACAATTTTGTATGAATGCTTAAATTATATTTTGAATGAATGAGAAACAGTTAGTTATCATGTTGTGTCTTTATTGATTGATTGAACGTTGTCATTATTATATTAAATATTATATTTAGCCCAGAAAATCGGTATCGGAAAAATAGAAAAAACAAATCAAATAACTTAGATAGCGCTCAAATAAGCGCTATCTAAGTTTAACATATATACTACAATAGCGCTTCTTTTAGCGCTATCTAATTACTTCCATAGCTCTTATTTACGCGCTATCTTAGCAGATAAACAAATCTAATTTAAAAAATTCATTTAAATTAAATAGCGCATAAAAAAGCGCTATGGTAGTTAATAAAAAAAATTCACCGAAATTAAATAGCGCTTTCTAAAGCGCTATTGAAGCTAATTAAAAAAAAAATCAACAAAATTAAATAGCGCTCATAAAAGCGCTATTCAAGCTAATTTTAAAAAAAAATTAGCGCTTACATAGCGCTTTCTAAGGCGCTATTGAAGTTAATTAAGAAAAAAAATCAACGCTTAGATAGCGCTAAATATAGCGCTATCTAACGAAGCGCTATTCAAGTACGCGCCTTGCATAGCGCCTTTTTGAGCGCTATCTAAGCTACCATAGCGGTAGCTTAGATAGCGCTAAAAAGCGCTATGTAAGACTATTTTTAAGCGCTATGCAAGCCTATATTTGTAGTAGTGTACACACACACCCTTTATTTTATTTAGTAATGCCAAACAAAAAATCTTTTTCCAAATAATAGAGATTACAACATATGTCATAATTAATAAATAAGAAATTTTATATTTATTTAATTAGGCGGGTATTACAGCTGATTTACTTTGTTTAGAGAAATCTCGAATGGGTGATGCTGACAAGCTTGCCTTGGATGAATTGTTTGAGGTTAATGTTTTTGTACTCTCTAAATGAAAGAATGGGTTGTTTGTTAAACTCCGAGTCTTTCTCATGATACATTTCATTATAACAGATTGGCGCTGGTGAAAGTAAAGATGTTCCACTGATACTTTTCATGAAAGATATAGAGAAGTCCATGTTTGGGAGTCGAGAAACCTCGGCTTCTTTTCAAATGAAGCTTGATAATCTTCCCAAGAATGTAGTTATTATTGGTTCATATACGCAGATGGATAACCATAAAGAGAAGGTAACAAGTCAATACCTTCCAAATTGCTATACTTATACATCACGTATAGAAATAAAAGTTCAGAAAGGAAGAAAGAATAAAAATGATTTTTTTTGGGCACTAATTTTACTTTTAAAATATAAACTATTCATATGCTCAGATATCTGTGGTTAAATAATTTGTTTTTTGTGGAAAAGGGTGTGTATGGCTATGTTATATTTGGTGAAATGAGTGTTTCGAGTTTGAAAACATTGTTGATTTTTTTTTGGTTTTCAGGATTTGAAGAATTTGAGAACACAGTTGTATTATGCCGCCGAGTATTTTGAAGTATCTTATGTAAATGATGATGACCAGAAGCACATGTGGGTGACTTTGATTGAATTCCTTTGGATTTTATTGTTATATATTATGAATGATCTCAAACAGTGACATTAATGCAGGGTGGTGGAAACCTTGAAAGACTATGCTATCAAAGCTTTAATCAATACAGTGGACCATTTGGGTTCTGTGGCTCATAAGTTGAATGGTTTCTTGGATGAAGGAGTTGATGTAGTTTCAGGAACCGAGTGTAGCCTCTCTTGCACATAACAGGTATCCAATCAATCAGTTCACCTATTATTTTGCAGTGTTTCTAACATAGGATTTGAGAGAATTCAATAACTTCAAAGAAGGCAATATTTGTGTCCAGAAGACGAGACACAAAATCTGTTTAACGAATTGGGTTATTGAATGATGGTCTAGTATTCAATTCATTGCATTTTTCATGAATAACAGTGTTTCTCTAATTTTTCAGTTCTTCAGTTGCTTGTCGAGATCATATATAATTGTTAACCTGACCTTTTGTAATCACTTACTATTTTTGTTTGTGGATATTTTAGAAACTAAGAGTATGTCAAAAGTATGTCAACCAGCAGGGCTTCCGCCAGCAGTCCCTTGAGATAATGACTCCAAAGTTTCACAAGCGGTACGTATTGCCAGGCAAATGAACTCTTATCTCCTTATCTTTACTCTTCCTTCTTGTTTGTAACTTGCCAAATAGGTTTTTAGATTTAGAACTCAACTCTAATGGTGGTTTTCAGTTGGTAGTACATTGCACAACTCTAGTCGCCGTATAACCAAACATCAATTATGCAGCCTAGAAGATGAAGATGACTGACATCAACTTAAGAATGGTAATATGCTTTTTCTTCATTTCCAATGTCATATGTTTGGGTACATCATTGTGTTTTGATCACTTGTATGATGTCATTATTTGTCAAAGTCGTTCTTTCTTCGGCTAGGGACACACCATCTTCTACAGTCAGGTAAAATGTCATCTCCAATTGCTATAGTTTATGGTATTAAATTCACGAAAACCATGTTTTAATTTATTGTCTTTTCCTTACAGAAAAAGGTTATTCTCCATCACCCTCTCGTCGACCTTCCTTTGGACTTGGAACCTTTTCATTCTCAGGTATTATATCTTCAAAAAACTCTACTTTCAGTTATAGTGCCTTGGGTAAATTTATTTTCAAGACTACTGATTGTGTTTACTTGAAAATCAGAGGAACAAACCATCCCAGTTAAACGATCGCCCTCACCTCTTCGTGCTAAAGTTCCGCTCATACGTTCTAGGTCTTTCTCAAGTAGGCCAACGACCCCTCATTCAAGTAGACCGACTACTCCTCTATCAAGCAGACCAACTACACCTCTTTCTAGTAGGCCAACAACTCCAAACACTTCTAACACGAAACGGGTAAGCACAGGGTGGATAAAAATATACAAATTTCTATTGCAGAAACTATTATCTATGTTGATACAATGTTTGTTTTCGAGATTTTTCACAACTTAAATTGGAATTGTGATCTTTTTTGTGCCTATATAGTACCTGTCAGAACCTAGGAGATCAGCTACAATGCGGCTCCATGCTGAAAAGGATAGTCATAAAGACATTGAACAACAACCCACCAAAAGTAAACATTTACTCAAAGCATTGCTCAGCAGGCGCAAATCAAAAAAAGATGAGTCACTGTATACTTTCTTGGATGAATACTAAGCGAAAAATAGAGATAAGAGTCAAGAAGGAGGAAGCAGTGTAAATCGAAGTGCGGAGTCATTTTATCCTTCTCCTATACCATATCTGTAGTTTTACTAGTGTCAAAGATCGGACCACCACCAATACATATGGTCAGAATAGCGCTGATTGGTATGGTGTCTTGGGTAGAGTTTGTACAGGCTTTTGGGTCAATGTTTGGTTGTTTACCATGCTTCAACTGAAATAAATATAGTCTGATCTTTCTTATTTGATAGATTTTGTGACTCGATGTAATACATTATCTTATTAATTACATTACTTTGCCTCCGTTCATGGAAATGTTTAAGTGTCTGACACATTTTGGTTTTTATTTTCTAGAAATAAAACTTATAAGATGTTATAAAAAGTCATTTGATAGCATTTGATGAGTGCTATAGAAAAAAGGGCATTGAGAAACGCTATAGAAACTAATACAATAGCATTTGTTAAATGTTACGTGAGGGAAGGCAATAGCGTTTCTGAAACGCTATCGTATACTCTACCATAGCGTTTCTGAAACGCTATAAAAAGTCAACTTACAATAGCGTTTTAAAAATGCTATAATAGACCCTGTATCTATTATAGCTCCGGCAGACATAGCGTTTTCCAAAATGCTATAGTATCCTACCATAGCGTTTTTGAAACTCTATTAATGACCATTTTTCTTGTAGTGAAACTAATCAAACTGATGATGGTGGTAGTGCTCAAAGTGGTGGTGATCCGAGCGGTGGTGCTGTAGGTGGTGGTAGGGGAAGGGGTGGTGGTGTTTTTGCTAGTAGAGAAAGACTTGAGGGTGGTATTGGTGTTGGTGGTGGTGGTATAGGAAGGGGTGATGGTGGAACTGGTGCTGGTGGTAGAGGACGGGGGAGGTGGGTGGTGTTGAAGACAGTAGTAAAGTTATTGCTGGTGGTGGCGTTGAAGGCAGGACCAAGAAGAGACATGGGAAGAATATCCCTGAAAAATAACCTCGAAAAAAGACTAAAAGGAATTGATGTATAATTTTTAGATACAACTTTCTTTGTTGTATATTGTAGTTAGTTAATGATTTCAGAAACAATTTTTAGAAACATTCTTTGTTATAATGACTATATGTTTATGCAATCAATTATAATTTCACAATTATGATTCGCATCAGTAATTATGTATATCTCAGTAATGGTTCTAATGTTAGCTGTAGTCCATGTAGTCCAAGTAAAAGTAAAAATTCTATCAAAAGCCATGAAAAATTTGACACAAAGTGATCTAAAAAATCTGCCATTTTTTAGAACGCAGGAGCTGCTGCGAAGGTGATTTACAAAATCGCAGTGATCGCTACGTTTGGGTCCTAAGAACTAATGTCACAAAAACTAACATCAAATGCAGCGGCTCATGCGAAACATATAGAAAGGATCGTAGCGGTCAATGCGACTGTACTACCAAATTCGCAGTGACCGCTGCGCTTGGACAGAAAACAAACTCTATTCAAAATTTTGATTTTTTGTATTTGAACCTTTTTTGGGTTTTTTTCAATTCTTTTGGGTTTGATACACTATTAGCATATTTGATTTATTGTTAAACTCCACTTTTGACATTCTCAAGTTGGGGTGCTCAAAAGTGGAGTTTAACGATAAATCAAAAATGTCAATAATGTATCAAACTAATAGGAATTGAAAAAACTCAAAAAAGATTCAAATTCAAAAAAATGGATAGAGTTTGTTTTCTGTCCAAACGTAGCGATCACTGTTAATGGAATAGTTTTCCTCACAGCGACTGCTGCATTTGGATAAAATACAGACTCTGTCCAAATTTTAGATTTTTCATATTTGAAAATTTTTTGGGGGTTTTTTTTTCAATTCCTATGAGTTTGATACAATGTTGGCATATTTGATTTATTGCTAATCCACATTTTTTGACCTTCTTAAGTTTGTGTGTTCAAAAGTGGGGCTTAGTAATATATCAAAAATGTCAATAGTGTATCAAACCCATAGGAATTAAAAAAACCCAAAAAAAATTTTAATTCAAAAAAAATGAAAACACTGAAAGAGTCTGTTTTTTGCTAAATGCAGTGATCAATGTGAATGAAACATGCTTCCTCACAGCAACCATGGTGTTTGGACACAAATCAGACTCTATCCATATTTCAGATTTTTTGTATTAGAACATTTTTTTGGGTTTTTTCAAATCCTATGGATTTGATGCACTGTCGACATATTTTATTTATTGCTGAACCTCATTTTTGATATTTTCAAGTTGGTGTGTTTAAAAGTGGTATTTAGCAATAAATCAAATATGTCAATAGTGTATCAAACCCATAGGAATTGAAAAAAAAAACCCAAAAAAGATTCAAATTAAAAAAAAAAAAATGGACAGAGTCTGTTTTCTATCCAAACACAGGGGTCACTACGAATGGAACATGCTTCCTCGAAGCGACCGCTTCGTTTGGACATAAATCAAACTTTGTCCATTTTTTCATTATTTTTGTATTTGCAAATTTTTTTTCATTTTTTTCAATTCCTATAGGGTTAGATACACTATTGAAATATTTGATTTATTGCAAAATTTCATTTCTTGACCTTTTCAAGTTATGGTATTCAAAAATTGGAGTTCAGCAGTAAATCAAATATGTCAATAATATATCAAACCCATTGGAATTGAAAAACAAAAAAGATTCAAATACAAAAAAATGAAAAAATGGACAAAGTCTGTTTTCTGTCCAAACGCAGCGGTCACTATGAATGGAACAAGATTCCTCGCAGCAACCGTTGCATTTGGACAAAAAAACAGACTATTTACAAATTTTGAATTTTTTGTATTTGAACTTTTTTTGGGTTTTTTTTAATTACTATGGGTTTGATACACTGCTGACATATTTGATTTATTGCTAAACTCTATTTTTGACATTTCCAAGTTAGTGTGTTCAAAAGTGAGGTTAACAATATATCAAATATGTCAATAGTATATCAAACCCATAGGAATTTAAAAAAAATCTAAAAAAGATTCAAATTCAAAAAAATGAAAAAAAAATGGAAAGAGTCTGTTTTCAGTCCAAACGCAGCGGTCACTGCAAATGGAACATGATTCCTCGTAACGACTGCGGTGTTTGGAAAGAAATCAAACTCTGTCCGAATTTTGGATTTTTGTATTTGAACATATTTTTTGAGTTTTTCAATTCCTATGGGTTTGAAACGCTATTGATATGTTTGATTTATTGCTAAACCCCATTTTTGACATTTTCAAGTTGGTGTGTTCAAAAGTGGAATTTTACAATAAATCAAATATGTCAGTAGTGTATCAAAACCATAGGAATTGAAAAAAACCTAAAAAAGATTCAGATTCAAAAAAATGAAAAATAGACTGAGTCTGATTTCTGTCCAAACGCAGCAGTCACTGCAAATGAAACAGGCTTCCTCGCAGCGACCACTACGTTTGGACAGAAATCAGACTTTGTCCATTTTTTCATTGTTTTGTATTTGAATCTTTTTATTTTTAATTTTTACAATTCATATAGGTTTGATACATTATTGACATATTTGATTTATTGTTAAACCCCATTTTTGACATTCTCAAGGTTGGGTATTCAAAATTGGAGTTTTGCAACGAATCAAATATGTCAATAGTATATTAAACCCATGGGAATTGAAAAAATGAAAAAAAATGATTAAATTACAAAAAATTTGGAATTTGGACAAAGTCTGATTTCTGCCCAAATGCAGCGGTCACTACGAAAGGGATAGATATAATCGCGGTGACCCCGGCGATACTTGTTATTGGATTTGCATGAGTCGCTGCTTTTGATGTCAATCCATGTCGATTAGTTTTCTGGACTCAATTACAATTTAGTTTGTGATTGTGTCTACTAGAACCTTAATGGTCACTGCGATTGTGGTAGTAGTATTCCCAGTGGCTTGTGCTATTAGTGTCTGAATATTTTTGATAGCAGAAATTTCAAACTTTGAAATGTAATCATCTTTAGCCTTCCATTTTGCAGTCTGAATTTTTGTTTATGTTTATGTTACTATACAATTACATTTACCCATTAGCATGATATAAAATATCCATAAAACTACTCATCCCTACAAATCTTTGTGAAATGTAAAATATAATTTATTGATATTTAATGTTAAAAAAAGATACAAGTCAAGACTACAAAAAGTTGACTTCTCTTACAATTTGATCATCGTAAGTATACAAAATGTCATTTACAAATGTGTAAAAAGTTACAAAATGTGTTTTAATCATCAAGTACAACAAGCTCTTTCGACTTCTCATTTGCTTTTGTTGCATTGTATTTGTTAACCATTACCTTACCTATATGCAGTTAGCCATCAAACGAAGTCTTTCGTGAGCCTGCTTCTAGGAACATACGTGAAGGCTAAGTCAGTATTGTCCGAGGCAGTGGTGGTATTGATGTCATATGAAACAAGATGAAGTGTTTACTCTGTGGAAGGTGTGCCATGAAACATATCCATACATGTTTTGAGTTTGACAACGGCGGAATATGAGGAAAACATGTACTGCTCTGATTCCCATAACACACAAGTACACAACTATAACGGTTGGCTGCCAACTCTAACATATCCGGTTGAATCAACCATTTTTCATCGCCAGTGCGTAAATACCTTCGAAAATTGTCAGAACATCTTTCACAAACTTCATTCCTCTGTCATTTCACATCCGAACCCAAAAGTCATGGTTACCTTCCAGCTCCAATAGTCACTCATGTCTCACTTGCCTCCAACCAATCTTCTCATCGTAACCTAAGAAGTTTCCTATGCATCTAAATCCACAATTGTCACCAGGGAGTACATTCTGAATGTCCTCGATATAATCCTGAATCCATAGAGTAATTTGCTTCATACATATATATAGTTTTCCATTTCGGCGCCTTCTATTTTGGCTTAGAAGCACTAGCGTGACTTCTAAGCTCATCTTGTGTCTTCGCGTACTCATGACTAGAGGGGTCATTTTTAGTGGAATTCTCATGCTTAGACAACTTTTTTTTTAGGTCACTCCTTGCCCTTTAATGGTTTCGTTGGTTCAATCATGACACATGATTCAGGGCAGCTCAAATCTAGTAGCTTCCTCTTCAACACCAATTGCTGATCTGGAGGCAGTTGCACGAATATGTGTTTTGCCAAGTTGCATCCGATGCTTGTGTAACATAGACAGTGGAAGTTGACCATTAGGAGTGAAATATTGGGTCATTTCATGAGCACAAGGCAACCCATGAATGGTTTTCAATACACATTGACACTTTATTGGATCGACGCTTACAAATTAAGCATCGGACCTACCAATTTTAGATAGCATCAAGTCAAGAGCCTTATGAGACACAAACCATGAATTTTTCCAAATAATGGAACAATGTGCTCTTAATTTCTTGACCTTCATGAGACTTTTTCTGAAGGATGCTTCAATCTCTACAAGTTGGCCTTGGATCATGTCTTGCATTTTCCTCCATACATTATAAAATGTCATTTGGGAATTCTCCAACATATTTTTCAACCTAGAGTGTGCGCCTTCAACGCGACCAGTTGTCTGTTGGCCAAAATGCATGAAATTGTCGGTCCATGTATTCACAAAGAACTCCTTATGCGGATACCGAACAGTCCATAGATAGTCCAAACACTTGGGATGTGATGTCCATATTTTCTTGAACTCAATAATGCCCTTGTTCCATTCTTGGTCTGTAGCTGATCTATACTAGTCCAAGAAAGATTCAATAAACTCCTGCCATCCTTCATAATCCTCAAATTCTTTTTTGCAATTCTTTTCCACATTTGTATTTATGTATTACCGGGACAACAACCCCTTTGCTTCTAGAAATATTCGCTCAATAGCTTTGATCAACCTAAGCTCTCTGTCTGTGAAAAACACCTTTTACAAATTGTATGGCTCAAACACTCCCAGTAGTTTTTCTAATGCCCAAGTGTATGACTGTTCAATTTCAGACAACATAAAACAACAATCAACTTTGAAAGTCATGTCGGTTGAAGTCACACCTACTGCCTCAATTAGCGGTATCCTGTAGTGATTGATTTTGTAGGTATATTCCATAAGCATCACTGTTGGGAAACATTTAGCTAGTAGAATTGAATCGGGATGACACCATAAAATATTTTTGATTCTGTTCTGATCATCTACTGTATGCAACTCAGTGTAACCATTCTCATTCAACAAGTGCATTGTGGTCTACAAAGTTGTCCTGCCTTTAAGTTGAAGTGTCTTTAGTTGTTGAATGGCATTGTAAACAACCTTCAAATATGACACGTTATTTGGGAACATCTCTTTCAAACCAGATAATATGTACCGAGATGCTACACCAGATGGACATGTTATGCAAATAAGTCATCTCAACTTCATCCAGCAAGGGAATAACCAAGAAAAGATTTTGATCGTGGATGATTGTGAGTTTCACATGTCACTTGCAAGTTCCAACGATCATTACCTTGTGGCACCCTCTCAATTGGAATGGGCACCCATACTTTTTTGAACTTGTAGACTGACCAACCTCCACTTTTTTCCTTTGAACATTCTTCATCCTCCCTCCCCTCTCACATCCCAAGTGGAGCCTTTATTTGCGTCTACTATCAGCAAGCTCCGACTTTGTGATAATCAGAACAATCTTATTCTCTCTGTCAATACATTGACACCAAGATATTAAGGGTGAATTTGATGTGAATACCTACAAAAAAATAATGCATATTGACGTTAGGAACACTAATCAATCAACTTGTGAAACAAGATTAAATAATGTAATACCTATGAGAATTAACTTTACATCTTCCATCATAAACAAATAGCCATCATCAACTACTTCTAGTGTTTGTTCATCATTGGCTTCGGCATCATCATCCTTCTACATTAAGTAAATAAAAATATTTGTTATTCTATACATATATTAAGTAAGGTAATGAATAAAATCATTAAGGACAAAGTTTACCTTTAGAAGGTTCATTTCTTCCAAATATGCTTTAAGCACCTTCGGGTCGTCTACATTATGGTATCTCGAAATCTATGAGATCAGTGATGACATTCTGTGCACAAAATAACAACAATAAAAAAAAAAAACAACAACGATCAAACTAAGCCTACAAATAAGAAATTTTAGGGTTCAAATATTAACAGCTAACCCTGAAAATAACAAAGTTGCTTCAAGTAAACAAAAAAGGAAATTAAACATGATATTACGATAATGACAACAAAAATAAAAATACCCATGCAAGATCATCTCAAGTTGAGTGTGTACCTCGAATGGAGTCGGTCGTCATTCATCTTGAAAATGTTCATCTTCTTCGTTGACACCTATAAATGGAGTGCAATGCTGACTCTCAACTATAACATTATCATCTTGAAGCCTACCAACCTCATTTCACTAAACTCATCAATTTCTATATAAAAAAATTCACCAAAACCCTAATAAAGGAAGATAAACAGAGAGACAAGCCAACAAGACATAGAAGAGAGGGAGAGAGGTCGGTGTTGGGGGCTTAACCGACCTAAATAAACAGGCCAATTTGACCCACTTGTAATAACCGCAAGACGGGTCGATCCCACGAGGAAAGTGGATGCAATTGAATTTTATAATTTATCAAAACTAATTTACAGAAAAATGGGGTTACAGTGTTTTTAAAACTAAACTAAATATAAATTAAAAATAAGAAAAATAAAATAAAATGAAAAGATGGATTTTGTGGGGTTTGGACTCACCAATGAGTTAGCAAAAATATTTAAATCTAAATTACTGAAATTATAAACGAGAAGCTTTAGGGATGAGGATCCCTTGCTTACACCGAAGATGTGATCAATAAAATCCAATTCCAATCATATTAGGTTTTTGTCAAACATTAACAATTTATCTCAAGCAAATACACTCTTACCAAGCATTAAGTGTCTTTTAAGCCACACTTAATCAAAGTCTAAGCTTAATACATTTTAGCACATGCTTTGAATATTGATAAAATGTTAATCTAACTACTAAACATATCAATTTTTTAATCGAACATGAAAGGTGAAAGCAATTTATCAATTTTCAGAAATAAATTGTTTAACAATTAAGCATTTAAGTCAGTAAAATAAATTAAAATGAATTATGCAACCCTTTTGGTTCATCGCAAACTCGATGTGGTGGTTCTCAGCAGATCAGTAGGTGGTCTGAACACAAATCCCGAGAAAATGGTTGCAAATGCATTGTGGTGGTATAGAGAGAAATTGGGGGTGCCAATAACAGAACTGTTTGAAAAACAATTATTTCCCTCCAGTCACGTGTTCCTCTGGTCGCCGTCTCCAGCGAGCAGCGCCGCTCGCTGTGCCTCGTTTCCGCTCCTCGCGAGCTCCACCCAAATATAGCAATCACATGGGGGCACCAAATACACTAGGACATCCCAAAAGCGACCAGTAGTCATACACAACAGATGATTCTTGCGTGCTCCAAAAAGGGAACATCCTATGTCTGGTTCCAAATCAAAAGATTGAATAATTTTTACAATAGGATGGTGAAAACTGAAATCCTCACTACAGAACAAGGGATCGGTGAAAGTAGCCTCAGTAAATGGGAATGTGATGCAAGTAGATGAGACGATGGATATATCAGGTGGTACAGGCTCATCACATGAATCGCATAGAGATATTGGTCTAGACAACTCAAAGTTACCCATATCAGGCATTTCTACCTGATTTTCAACCAGTTTTTCATTTTTAAGGGTAGTAATGCATTGGACATCTTCATCATCTGGCTCGGATGTGCCACTAATTTCGAATTGACCCTTTTGATTAAAAAGAGGTTGATTAGGGAATTTTTCCGACTCTATCTCAGGAAGTGACTCAGCTATTTGACTCACAGTCATCTCAAGTTTCCGGATAGCTTGGGAGTTTTGTTGATAAATAACTGTCAATTCTGTGATATCCTGAAAATTTTGCTCAAGCATTTCTCCTGTTCGTTCTATAAAAAGGTTCAAAATATCCTCTAACCTTGATGTGTTTGATGGAGGAACAAATTGACGAAATTGAGACTCATTATCTGGAATGAAAGTTTGAGGAGTCTGAGGAATGTCTAGAGGGCCTTCATGGTACTGACCATGAGCCCATGAGAAGTCAGGATGATAGGCTAAACCTGGGTTATAATAATCTAAATATGGATCATAATCAGGTCGTCGCATGTCATAAAATGAATTGACTTGCTCGGAAAAATAGGCTGGATAATCCCTTGTGTTCATATATATATATATATATATATATATATATATATATATATATATATATATATATATATATATATATATATATATATTTTTATATATATTTTAAATCACTAACTCTAAACAAAATATACACAGACTCACACGCAATCAACGACCAATAAATGCACAAGAAACATGCCTCCCTAAGCAATCAACTTTTTTGAGTTCAATTATCTTTTTATCTTTGGGGGACAATTATTTCTTATGTAATCTTTATGACAGAGCAATGGGTGCTACAAGTTGATCCTAAGAGTGTATACTTTACACCACAAAGTTCAAAATCAATAGGCTAGAGTTTTGTTTCAATGAAACCGGATTATCGCACAAGAGAAGGAGGTCACAATGGTCCAATTAAGTACTTCCTTGTGTTACCGCTCTGTAAGCCAGTATATGTGAGAACGATGTGATGTTAAATGTACACTTGAGGCTTGTGTTTCTAACCCAAAACTGTTAGTTACACCAATTCTTCTTGTGGATCGTAGTTTACTTATGACTCGGCGTACCGGGTAAATTACCTTTGTGGCAGTGGCCTCTCGGAGTTCATTGAATGATTAAACCCATCGTCACTTTTAGCTTTGGTCAACACAAAAATTATTGGATTCACCTTGGTCTTTTGGTTGTCCTATGAACACCGTACCTAAAAGATGGTTCTATCTAACTTGCTAATTGATTTTAATTATGTTTGGCTATTGGTTGCACACGGCTGGAGTGATGAGGTGGGGATATCAAGTCCCACCAGTTTCTATTTAGAAGTTGGGTCTGCTTATTATGAATTACTAAAGTTTAGCATCCACAATTACAGAAATTAAACAACCAATCACACAAATTCAAACAATTACACAAAGCACCCGGGTCGCTAATACATTGCGTGTGATAGAAGTACTTACAGTCTGCGCATTCCGTTCTGCACAAAAAGTTAGCACAATTCAAAAAAAATGTCCGACTTCTTTTTATCCATTTCACTCAACACACAAGCACATGCAAATAAATTTACTGGTCTTGGTCTTAGAAGTCGAATTTCTAAATCACAAGAAATTGTTTCCCTATATTTTCTTTTGATTTAGAGAATTTTGGGGTTTTTTTTTGTGATTAAACAAAATGAAAAACATTAGAGTTCTCAAAAATTATTACACCACAAACTCGTAAAATGAGGTGAAAATAAAATTAAAACTCTCCTCAGAAAATAATTTTTTTTTAAATTAAAATTAAAATTTGCTTGATGTTTGCAGGATCGTCAAAATTCCTCGAGAAGCATGTATTCTGCAAAATCAAACAAATAACACGAAATGGGTGTAAAAAGAACTTAGCAAAATAAAAATAAATTTTTTATTTATTTTTGAATTTTTTTTTTAAATTAGTGAAAATAAATCTTAAATTCAATTACACCGCTACCTTCTCCGGCAACGGCGCCAAAAACTTGTTGGGGGCTTAACCGACCTAAATAAATAGGCCAATTTGACCCACTTGTAATAACCGCAAGTGCACGGTGCCTAACTGGTAGACAACGGCAAGTACGGGTCGATCCCACTGGGAAAGTGGATGCAGTTGAATTTTATAATTTATCTAAACTAATTTACAAAAAAATGGGGTTACAATGTTTTTAAAACTAAACTAAATATAAATGAAAAATAAGAAAAAAAATAAAATGAAAAGATGGATTTTGTGGGGTTTGGACTCACCAATGAGTTAGCAAAAATATTTAAATCTAAATTACTGAAATTATAAACGAGAAGCTTTAGGGATGAGGATCCCTTGGTTACACCGAAGATGTGATCATTAAAATCAAATTCCAATCATATTAGGTTTCTGTCAAACATTAACAATTTATCTCAAGCAAATACACTCTTACCAAGCATTAAGTGTCTTTTTAAGGCACACTTAATCAAAGTCTAAGCTTAATACTTTTTAGCACATGCTTTGAATATTGATAAAATGTTAATCTAACTACTAAACATATCAATTTTTTAATCGAACATGAAAGGTGAAAGCAATTTATCAATTTTCAAAAATAAATTGTTTAACAATTAAGCATTTAAGTCAGTAAAATAGATTAAAATGAATTATGCAACCCTTTTGGTTCGTCGCAAACTCGATGTCGTGGTTCTCAGCAGACCAGCAGGTGGTCCGAACACAAATCCCGAGAAAATAGTCACAAATGCATTGTGGTGGTACAGAGAGAAATTGGGGGTGCCAATAACAAAACTGTTTGAAAAACAGTTATTTCCCTCCAGTCACGTGTTCCTCTGGTCGTCGTCTCTAGCGAGCAGCGCCGCTCGGTGTGCCTCATTTCCACTCCTCGCGAGCTCCTTCGTCCTCCAACGGGTTTTGAAACATGCAAAAGAGATAGAGGGATGAAAGAATAGAGAGAGATGCAATGAGAACACACAAAAAACAGAGAGAGAGATGCGAGGACTCCCATGTTTCTGCTCCTGTGGCAGTGGTGGTGCTCGGGTGATGGCCGCTTGCGATGGTGACCGTGAGAGAGGGAGACATGAAGGAGGGCCGAGACGAATAGAGGCTGAGAGATAGCTCGGCGCTGGCTCGTCTTCTTCTGTTTCGTAGTGTCGGTGATGGCGGCTCTGTTTCATGGCGGTGGTCGGTAGTTATGGTGTTGACAGGGACGGTGGCGGAGGAACAGATGGTGGATGATGGAACAGGGACAGGGACAGGGAGGTGGTGAGGAACAGGGAGGTGATGGTGGTGGCGGCTGTGGTTGTTGGACGGTGGCGAGGTGAAGTGAAACAGGGTTGTCATGCCCCTATTTCGTGGCGGTGGGAGGTGGTGATGGTGATGGTGATGAGAATCACTGTGTGAGAAAGGGGCTTTGATTTTCTGTAATATTTTCTTTTCCCTTCTCTTCCTCCCCTTTCTCACCCTTTTCTCTTTGTATTTATAGAGAATGAACAAAATGAATAGAGATGAGATAAAGGGATGATTCATGGAGTGAATCAAGGTAAAATCAAGGGATAATTGGGAGAATATTCTTTGGGTTGGATTGGGTTTGGCATTGGGTTTGGTTTATGGGTTAGGTTTTGGGTTTAAGGGTTTGATTTTGGGTTTGGTTTTGAGTTTAGGTTATGGGCTTAGGCTATTCTCACCTTCTCTTTCTCTGAAGTCACCATCTAGGATTGTTCAATTCATTTTCTTCGATTTTTTCATTATTGCTCCAAATTCTACAAAAACACAAAAATTCAATAATTAATCTAAAATAAGATAAAAACAAGGATTAACAAAAATATAATAAGAGGTAATAATGTTATAATTATGTGATTATCAGGAGGGGGGAAGAAGACGAGGAATGGAAGACAACTTTGATGGAAAATGAAGGAGGGATGAAGATGTGTTTTCTCGCGAGAGAAAGTAAAAGAAGCAGTAGAGATGGGAGAAGGATGATGAAAACGAGTAATACAGGGAAATGGAGGCTCAAGACAGTGGCCGACGGTCCTGAATCCGGCGAGATTGGGATGAGAAGATGGTGGGAGAGGGGTCAGTTTGTGTGACTGGGAGGGGACGAGTCGCTGGATTTGGGATAAAAGAAAAAATCCATTTATTTTAATTATATAGTGGTGATTTCCTTTAGTAGATTCTGAACAAAAAAAAAAAAGGATTGGTGGTGTCCATCAGTAGAAATGGTGGTGTTATTCAGAAGGGGTCTATTGTAAAACAAAATTATGTTTTACTATTTATAAGGAACAAATATAAAAAGTTTGTTATTGCCAAGCATAAGTTTGTCTAATGTCGAGTATATTCTAATTTAATGTTATATACACTCCAATCTAACGGTTCTAGACAATTTCTCTTAATTCTCTCTTACACTTTTGATCTATCTCCATTCAATTTATCATCTTTCAAATATAAGTTTATTCTATATTTTTACCAAAACATACACATAAATGATAATTGTTTTTTTTTTTTTTAAGTATTTGTCATTGTTTGCAATTTCAAACTTATTGAGCATTTATTTATTTTTATTGTGAAATGAGTGGCTTTGCATTGTAAATTTTAAGTTTTTCTATTGATTTCTTGGGCAAGGTAAGTGTTTATGGTGATGTAGGCATAGACGGGTTGACATGTCACGAGGTTAACCAACAAAAAACTTCTATCGTGCCAACAACACACATGACACATTAATGACAAGACAAAATCCAATCTAAGGACACAAACTGATATTTCAATCTCTAATCATCTCTTTAAAATCTCATATCTCTCTCACTAATTCAAACTCTTTCATCTCTTTTATTCTCTTTAATATCTCATCCTTCTTTCTTACTCTTTCATCTCTCCATATATTACTCACCCGCACTGTGTACTAATGCCAACGACACGGGAAATGCCTAATTATATAATATCTAATTAAATGACAAACGGTATTTTGGTCATTGTAAGGTATTTACAACTTCATTATTCAAGAGGCCTAGCCTCTTTATAATAGTAGAGATGATATTGATAACAAATAAATAAATAAAGGCAATGTTTATTTGGCACCACAAATTACACTCACCCACACCACTCATCTAATTTTTGTTCTCCCACACCATGCACTTTCTGTCCCACAATACTGTTCTCATTCACATTACCTATAAAAAGAAAAACCTAAATCTTTATTCATCCAAAATTTAAAACGATAGAGAGTTCCCTCTCCCCTCCCAACTTCATCTCTTCTCACCACCACCCTTCTTCTTCTTATTCTCTGCACCTTCTTTTCTCATTTCTCTTTTTCTCTTCCTTCCCCATTCGGGAGCACCTCTTCTTCTTCTTCTTCTTCTTCTTCTTCTTCTCTTTCCCCTTGC
Source organism: Berberis vulgaris (assembly GCA_963556465.1). Classification (NCBI taxonomy): domain Eukaryota; kingdom Viridiplantae; phylum Streptophyta; class Magnoliopsida; order Ranunculales; family Berberidaceae; genus Berberis; species Berberis vulgaris. The sequence continues at coordinate 94,170,101 of OY747125.1, forward strand.
AGTGGGTCGTGTGAGTGGGGAACCCATCCTCGTACGGAACGCCGTGAGGGAAAAAAGAGTGCGAGGGGAAGGAGAAGAATGAGAGGGAAAGGGGCGATGGTCTGTGTGAGAAGAAGAGAGAGTGAGAGAAGAAGAAAGGGGAACTGAGAGAGTGAGAGAAGAAGAGATAGTGGGAGATCTAGGAGAAGGGAAGGAGGAGAAGAAGATGGAGAATGGGCAACAGTGGTTGTCGCTCCATCTCCTCTATCTATCATCGTCGTCGATCATTTCTCACCGTCCCTCGCAATCGATCACCCCCTTCCTCACTACCTACTTCCATGTTGTTTTTGTTATTGAGAAAAGAGGATAAGACAAGAAGAAGATGAATAATAGTTTTTATGAATAGTTTGAGAGAGAAGGTCAAAAAAAAATAAAAATGGATAGGTGAGTGTAACCTGTGCTGCCATGAATAAAACTAATAATACAATTTGACAGTTTCATGCTTAATGGGAGGGTTTAAAAAAAAGAAGAAGCAAGATTCGGTAATTGAGAGAGACGCTGGCAAAGTAAGGGTCGAATTAGTTCATGGTAAAGCCTTTGTAGCACATAGACCACACATCTGGAACCATACCATTATTTGTACTAAATAGCACCATTTGTGTGCAACCTGTGGGTATTCGCTTTCTATCGAATGTGGCGTGTTGATAATTTTTGTAACTTCGTAAATAAACGTATAGCTATGAAAACTAGTGATTTGCACACTCGATGCTAATGTATGTATTACACTCATCTCGAGAAAAATCTAATGGTCCAAATTTAATAGTTCATACATATCTAGGTAAATCTAACCGTTAGATTTTGGTGAAAGATCAAACTGTTGGATTGTCCTCGAGATACGCGTTGAACCGTTTAGATTTTGTTAAAGGATCTCTAGTTAAATCTAACGGTATAAATTTAATTATGCACTTATTTAGAGATGTGTGAATTATTAAATTTGGACCGTTAAAATTTCCTTGAGATGAGTGTACTATTAAATTTGAATTATTAGATTTACCTAAAGATGTGTTCTATTAAATTTGAACCATTTGATTTTTCTCGAGATGTGTGTTGAATTGTGTAGATTTTGGTGAAAAAAAAAGTGAAAAATGTGGTTTAATTTGTAATAAGTGAAGTGTGGGTTTAATTTGTAATAAGTAGAGAGAGAGAAAATGTGCAGGATTATTTTTAATTTGTAATAATAGAGATAGAGAAATGTGTATGATTGTTTTTAATTTGAGAGAGAGAGACTGAGAGCCGTTAGATTAGATCCAACGGTTGAAATAAATGTGCAGGAGGGGGTCCTGTGCATAGTGCACATGAGCCCCCCTCAATCTTGAGCACCTTCATCCCACCTTTCACTTCATCAACTTTCATTCTACTTTCCCAAATTGAACCAACAATCACACCACCATTGTTTCTAGCTCCAAACTCTTCCTAGCACTCTTGGGCTTAAATAATGGTTAAATATAAAGTAAGAGTAAACGAGGGTTAAAGTCAAATAGTTTTAAAAACCAGTGTCAAACTCTAATAAATATAAACTAATGAATGTCAAACTAAAAAAAAAACTTAGAAAAAACGATCAAATTCATATACAACAAAGTCTGATTAAAGACTAAGTTTTATAATATGAAATTACCGTTATCCCTATGAAAATAATATATTTTAGTCAAATTCTGAGGTGCAATCAAACACTAGAAAATCATTTTCAAAAAAATAAAATAACTTTCCTATTCCTTTTTTTCTTATTTTAAGAAGGCATTTTTTTCTAGAAAACAACAAGAAGCCAAAAATAAAAGCAAGACATTTTACAAAGATTTCGAAATGAAAAATTAAATAGATTTTGTGATTTTTTTTAAAGATTTCACTTCATTATTCATTCCTCCGTGCGAGAGGAGAAAGAAAAGGGAGAGGACTTTGGTTATAGAAGAAAAAAAAAGAGATGAAGTCTACCCCTTAGCCTAGTCTATATCCACAGCGAGTGAAAGTATTAGGAAATCAGGTTTTGCAATCAGTATGACGTGGCTTGATGATCTTGAAAGAATGATGATATCTCATAGTGTTTATGTGTATCTTGAGGTTGTAAGAAAAATCATTTGATGATGTCACATCGTCCTAGTTGGAGAACCTCATTACAAAACCTGATTCCCTAACCTCACTCAAGTATGAGAGTTTTTCTATGAAATTCCTAAATAAAATGCTATTACATCGTTTATTGCATCAAAACATTATGTGCTAAATACAAGGAGCCAAAAAAAACCCCAAAGCAAAAATTTCTCCAGTCAAAAACAACAAGATGTCCTAAGCATTCCAAGCCCAGCCGTGTGATTCTTCTATTGAAGAATGATGGAGCAAAACCTTCTTCCTCAAACCTTTACCAAAATCCTAAATTTTAGGGCCACCAAAATTTGTTACATATGAATTGGGCCAAAAAATAAAACAAAGTCTCGAGTTATGGCACTCGACTCGGGCCATCTAAAAAATGTGGTTGGGAAGAAATTGGTAAAGTTGGTAGGAAATCAGGTTTTTGCAACTATGTTTGCAATTAGGGTGACGTGACATGATCTCGAAATAACGATAAAATTTTCACAGAGTTTATGTGTATCTCGAAGTTGTAAAAACCCTTCTCTGACGATGCCACATCATCCTGATTGCAAAACCTGATTCCTTATCCTCACTCAAAGCTTAATATTGTCTTCCTGATTGGTATCCATTACATCCAAGTTGGCACAAAGTCTTGTTGGATTCAAGCATCATGCTTAAGCACGGTAGATGGACCTTGTGGTGCATTGGAGCGATTTCTGAAAACGCAACCAAACCATCAATGAGACATCTAAGTCTACCAAGCGATAAGACCAAACTCATAAACCTTTTCTCCAGCACCTTGAATCCCATCGAGCATTTCAACTAAAAATTTTAAGTGACATAAAAGATTGATCGTGCAAATCGTTAAATTGGGCCTAAAGAATGTACTCGTTAGTCATTCTTTTTGCAAATCATGGATGTCCATCCAACACATTGTGGGCTTACAACATCCAACCAAAATTTTGCAACAAATCTGACTGGTGATTCGGACCCCCAACTCATGCAAATGTTTCAGACCTTTTTAGACATTTTGTTGTTCCTCTCAAGTCGGTGACTCGGTGGAGTTGATACATTTGCTCTATCCATTGGTCTTAAGTAACAGCTGCTTCAGATAACCACATGGATGAATAAAACCAACACACACTCCTGATTTTCTTGGCCACGTTTCATCTCAACTCACAATACAGTGAAAAACATTTGCTGAGTCATTTGTGTTATGTTTCCGAAACTCTCAACACGTATTCGACAATCAACACATGTCAATCCACAGTTCAACCTCTTCATGCTTTTAAGGAAACCACTCATCTCATCTCATATCATATTCACAGAGAACAAAAAACCATCTTTATTTCCAACCCAAGTAAACTTGCATTCAATCGACAATGGCATCTCAACAAGATAGAATTAGAAGAGAGGATAAGCAAATAAAAAAACAGAGTCATGAGGAGGAACCAAAGGTGATGACAACTGCTCATAGTGCTACTTATGTGGAGGTGCTAAGAGCACCCAAGGTTGTTCCTGTTGCTGACACCCAAACTCATTCCAACATCCCCACCAAAACCCATGATCATGAAAAAACTGACCAGGAAACCCATCAAGTCAAAGAGTCCAATATGGGGAGGAAAGGAGGAGAGCAAACTCATAGGGAGCATAAACAAGGTGGGGAACAGTGGAGAGAAAAGAGTCATGACACTCGAACCCAATCTAGAAGCCAAGAAACCCATCAAACAAAAGAGTCTAGCATGGGTAGGAGCCAAGGAGAGCAAACCCATCAAGGAAAGGAGTCTAGCATGGGTAGGAGCCAAGGAGAACAAACCAATGGTGAGAAACAAAAGCATGGAGAATGTCATCATCAAGAGCAGGAAAAGAGTGAACAAAAGGGTAGGAGCAGAGGAGGAGAAGAAACTCATGGGCAAAAAGAATGGCGGCATAGGCAGGGTCAAGAGAAGAAACAACATAGTCAAATGGGTGGTGGTAGAGGAGAAGAAAGACATGGTGCGGAACAAGGGCAGAGAGGAGGTCAAGAGCAACAAGGACAGGGAGGAGATCAAGAGGAGAGTCAAAAGAGCTCCCCTTCACTAGAGGAGATTGGGAAGTACAGAGGACAAGCACAACAGAACTCCATGGAGGCAATCAGAGCTGCAGAGGAGAAGTACAACAAAGCGAAAGAAGCTCTAGGCAACATGTCATCTTATGTAGCCGAAAAGGGTGGTGAAGTGAAAGAAAAAGCACTCGAAACTCGACAAGAAGGGGCGAAGTACACCGCGGAGAATACTCAACAAGGGCTTGGTACTGCCAAGGACACAATTGTTGGTGTAGGCAAGACAGCTTTCGACTACACACTCCACACAGCAGAGCAAGCCAAGGAGTTTGCAGCAGAAAAGACTCCAAAGGTTAAGGATGCTGCGGTGAGTGTTGGTGAGACTGCTGCACATTATGTCGGTCAGACTGCTGTGAAAGCCAAAGATACTGGGATTCATGTTGGCAAGAGTGCAGTTGGGTTTGCTGGTCATACTGCAGTTCAAGCTAAGGATGTTGCTTTGGAGACTGGTTGGAAGGTGGCACATTATTCATTGGAGAAGGCAGCTGAGTTAACCGAGGCCACCGCGAATCTTGAAAGGAAGGCTGCGGAGACGAGTGCCCAGAGGGCAGAGCAAGCAAGGAAGGAAAAGGAACATGAGTCTCAACAGATGTCATCTCAAGGCATGGTAGGTTTTCGGCTTTAAATTGTTACGTGAAATGAACTCGTTATGAGGCCTTTGAAGAGTGTGTTTTATAACTTGCATATATATTTACTTGCATGTTTGAGTGCAGAATTGGGAACAACAACAGCACAATGAAGGGCAAGGGCAGGGTGGTGAGAAGTGGCAGGATGTTTCCAGTGATTTTCATCATCAGAAACTGAGCATGGAGAATAGTCCCACTGATGAACAGATAAAGAGGCATGAAGAACAAGCAATGAAAAACAAGGATGATGGTGGGGGGATATTAGGAGCAGTTGGAGAGACTTTGGTTGAAATAGCTCAGTCTACTAAAGAAATGGTAATTGGGAAGGAACAATGCCAGAAGGATGTGCAGGAGCAGTAATATGTGTTTGCGGATGAATTGCTATTGCATGTTAAAAATGTGGGGTGTCTGAAATAATTGTTCTGTTTTTGTTGTTTGAAGAAGATAGGATGTTTTGTAATTAGGAATAAAAATGCCAGTTTGTGAATGCTATCTTCCAAATTGTTTTTTGGGTCTTTATATATGCTGTTTTAAAAAAACGCTTGGCCGAGAGCAAGTGCCTACACGGCCTGGCGGCCTATATATGCGTCCGCGTTTAGGTTTTGTATTAGGACTTTAATAATTTACAAAATTTAAGCATAATACTTTATGAGTTACATTCAATTTAATGTTAATGTTAATGTTAATGTTAATACTAATATATATATATATATATATATATATATATATATATATATAATTTATGCAAATATGAAAAATTGTTGGAGGGCGTATGTCACGGACTAGCAATCCGTGCGGCACTAGCTATTCAATTCACTAGTAAGCCTATGAGTAGTTACTTTGACGGACACAATTATTAACTTGAGAATGCACAATTATTAACTTGAGAATTGACGGACACAATTATTAACTTGAGAATGCACAATTATTAACTTGAGAATGCACAATAACAATCTGTAGACAATATAACAATGCACAATAGTCAGCAAAAGCTTTCATTAACATTCAATAGATTACAATGGGGAGGAACGTTCGGAAGGACGTTGCTCAAGACTAGTTCGATGCTATCGATCGATGGAATACAAGTTTGAAGTTGAAAAGCAATGCAAAGAAAACAATCAAAATGCTAGCGGTATAGTCTGGCCCAACTATGCAATGGAGGCAACACGTCCTCACAGTTAATAGCTCAAACCTTCCCCCTATAATATAGATGCTAAGCATTTGGGCACTTTTCAAAAGGGAACATTGAGTTTTGAGACCATTAGAAAAGTCTTGAAATGACTCTGACCTTGATTTCCTTGACCAACGGTACTAGTCTTGACACTCTCCCACACTCAATTCGCTGACGCCCTCGCAGCGAGCTGTTCCAAGTATTCTTCCAGTTTTGAGAGGTATGGCAGCAGATGCTCGACTGGCTCCCAACTGATCTCTGAAGGAGGTTCATCCTGCCACTTGACCAAATACTCTCTATCGGGGCCTGTGTTGTTGATGAGGCGGTCAGCTAAGATTTCTTCCACTTCTCGATCTGGCTTAGTAGGATGCTTAGGCAATGCTCGGGTAGATACATTTCTTGTGGGATCGGTGGCATCTGCATGGTAGGACTTCAAGTTACTTGCATGGAAGATAGGATGGGTGAAACGGAGCCAATGTGGTAACTTGACGCGATAGGAGACTTTGCCGACTTTTTCAATAATCTGTACCGGTCCCTCATACTTGCGAAACAGATTGTTGTGTGCTCTAGCTGTGCTTTTATACTTGTTGAACATATCTAGCTTCACCAATACCAAGTCCCTGACTTCAAAAGGATCAATCCGTCGTTTCTTGTCGACCCATTTCTTCATGTGACGGGAGGCTTTCTCAAGATAGGCTCAAGCAACTTCAATGTTTTTCTGCCAGGCTTTGACAAATTCAAGATCTCTTGGGTTGGGTCCTTGGTATCCGATAAGTACTGTATGTGGTGTCAATGGTTGCTGACCAGTAACCAACTGAAAGGGGTTGGAGTGAGTAGCTAAGCTCTTTTGTAAGTTGAAACAGAATTGTGCAAAATCAAGTAGTCCCACCCAATTTTTCTGATTTGCACTTACAAAATGACGAAGGTATTCTTCGAGCATAGAGTTAAAGCGCTCAGTCTGTCCGTCAGATTGGGGATGTTGGCTTGTCGACAAGAAATGACGGATTGATCCTTTTGAAGTCGGGGACTTGGTATTGGTGAAGCTAGATATGTTCAACAAGTATAAAAGGACAGCTAGAGCACACAACAATCTATTTCGCAAGTATGAGGGACCATGAAACAGAAAACTTCTGCCTTTGTAATTCTGCTTGCAGAAGCGGCTGAGCTTGTTCCATGAAACAGAAAACTTTGTCTTTCTCAGACATGTCTCGAATATCTAGCAAGCAAGTTGAGAACGGCCTGACATAGTCTCGAATATTGCTGTCTGTTTGATGGTGTGGAGCTTCCTCCTTGCTAAGAAATCAGTATTCTCAGGCAAGAATTGATTTCTGAGTTCCTTTTTGAGGTTTGCCCAAGTTCTAATAAGGATGCGACCTTCTTCCATATCTGCATATTTGGTTCTCCACCATAGTTTCGCATCATCTGCTAAGTACATGGTCGCCATGGTGACCTTGGATTTTTCTGATTCGGGGTTCACCGCGCGAAAATACTGTTCCAAATCAAACAAGAAGTTCTCTAGCTCCTTCCCATCTCGTACCCCAGCGTATGATTTTGGCTCAGGCACTTTTATCCTAGGGTGATCAGTCGTCCCTGTGGCCTTGGTCAGCAAGCCAACCCTTGCAAACAAGTCCTCCAACTGTAATTGGAAGTCACTCATCACATGAGCTGTGGGGTGAAACGACTCTTCCATAGCGACTGTTCTTCCCTCCAAATTGTCAACGTGCTCAGCCAGCGAATCCACTCTGTCTGCCAAGTAAAAAAGTCCATCAAGGCGACTGATCTGTTCTCCCAAACAACTCAACTGGTCCATTCTGGTTTCTAGTCTTTGCATTCGACTAGCCTGTCGTTCCTCCATAGCGCCAAGGCGCTCACTTAGTTCCTGCATCCTGGTTTGCATTCAACAAGCTCTGGCTCTGATACCAACTGTCATGGACTAGCAATCCGTGCGGCACTAGCTATCCAATTCACTAGTAAGCCTATGAGTAGTTACTTTGACGGGCACAATTATTAACTTGAGAATGCACAATATCAATCTGTAGACAATATAACAATGCACAATAGTCAGCAAAAGCTTTCATTAACATTCAATAGATTACAATGGGGAGGAACGTTCGGAAGGACGTTGCTCAAGACTAGTTCGATGTTATCGATCGATGGAAATACAAGTTTGAAGTTGAAAAGCAATGCAAAGAAAACAATAAAAATGCTAGCGGTATAGTCTGGCCCGACTATGCAATGGAGGCAACACGTCCTCACAGTCAAGAGCTCAAACCGTCCCCCTATAATATAGATGCTAAGCATTTGGGCACTTTTCAAAAGGGAACATTGAGTTTTGAGACCATTAGGAAAGTCTTGAAAGGCCTCTGACCTTGATTTCCCTGACCAACGGTACTAGTCTTGACAGCGTATATGCGGTTTTAGGTTTTTTACTAGGACTTTAATTTACAAAAGTTAAGTATAATACTTTATTAATTACATCCAATTTAATGTTAATGTTAATACTAATATATATAATTTATGCAAACATGAAAAATTAACAATCATGAACAAAATTTATTAAAACTTAAAATGACTGAAGTTGGTCATAATGGGTACTTTATACAAAGTTGAATATTTGGATAAATATCCAAATCTACTCTTTTATTTTTCTTTAATTTGCATTAATGACCTCAGTCATGTTTGATAAAAGCTATATTATTAAAATTGGTACCGGCAGATCTTTTGAGAATTTCATAAAGTAATCATCAATTGCTACGTTCAGACATATACTAAATAAAAAAATAATTAAATTTTTTCTTTCCAAAAAAAGGGGAAAGAAAAATAAAATAAGAACACAATCAGGCTTAATAAAAAAAAAAAAAATAGCCCAGAACTCACCTAGGCGCCTACCCGATTTTTCACCCCACCCAGCCATTAATTTGGGAGTTTTTCTAATGCCTAGCGTTAGGTGCTGCCTATGCCCTTTTTTAGAACACTACTGCATAGTCATGTCTTGTGTGGTTGGCAATGTAGTTGTCTAGCTGCGTTTCACAATTGGCAGCCACTATTTAGCACCACAACTTACACTCACCCATTCTTTTCCACATCATACACTTTCTGTCATATACGACTGTTATCTTCCACACCACTTATAAAAGAATTTTCGAGGATGATGGACGATATTGGGCCAGGCCTGACGCGCCTGGGTTGGCTCTTTAGAAAAGTTGAAAATAAAAACCATCGTACACTAGTTCTCTCTCCCTTTCCAACTTCCTCTCTTCTCATTACCAATCTTGTTTCAACATCTTCTTTTTCTCTGTTTTTGGTTCTCTTCCCTCCCCATCCCAGAGCACTCCAAATCACCCCTCACATATCCTCTTCGTTCTCTCAAATCAAAATTGAAGACGAAGTCGAATTACAAGATCTTGAGCCTTTATAGGATCTCCACCTTGATTTCGCCATCACCCCTCTCCCTCTCTTTCTTTTCATTCCCCTCACATTCTGTTTTTTTTTTTGCCCTCGCGGGGGCTCGTGCGAGGATGGGTTTCCAAATCCTCCGTGATTTTCATTTGCAGGTATCTCTGCAAGGGTCAAATTTTTGTGCCTTCACAGCGACCCGTGTGAGTGGGTAACCCATCCTCGCACGGGCCACTGCAAGGGCGAAAAGAACAAAATGAGAGGGGAGGGAGAAGAAGGAGAGGAAGATGGGCGACAAGAAGAAGATAGAGTGTGAGAAGGAAAGAGGGGAACTGAGAGAGAGTGGAAGAAAAAGAGATAGTGAAAGAACTAGGAGAGGGGAAAGAGGAGAAGAAGAAGATGGAGAGGGGAAGGAGAGTCGCTCCATCTCCTTTATCTCTCACCATCATCGGTCGTCTCTCACAATTGATCGTCCTCTTCCTCGTTACTCCCTTTCAGATTGTTGCTATTGTTCTTGTTATTGAGAAGAGAGGATGAGAAAAAAAAATTGAATAATTATTTTTATGGGTGATGTGGGAGATAAAGAAAAAAAAATGAATGGTGTGGGTGAGAGTAAACGATTGTGCCAAATAGGCGCTGCCTTCTCAATTTTCTGGAGTATTTGATTTGGGCCCTCCCCCACTAATAATGCATGTCCTGGCATTTTCCTAAAAAGTTCAGTGTCGCATGAAAGCCAAGAGGAACAAATCAGCTGACTAAACATATTAGTTACCCTTTCATTTTATTATTGATTTTGGTGGCATCCAACTTTTCAGGACAGTTCACAAAATGGAGATCTTCAACACATGGTAATCTTCCACTTTATCCAAGCTATCACCAACTTAGGGGAATCCTTCATTAGTATCCTTTTGGTCTTCCAAATTCTTGAAATAACTACAACGAATAATCAGGTTGTCTCTCACACCTCGACATCTCCCCACGAGACCTCGTTGCACCTCCTTTATGAGACTGTGACCACTCAAAATTTCAATGTTCTAAGCCCAAATCCAGTCAGCATGACACCACAAATCAATCTCAGATCTAATTAGCCTAGGCCAATTCCTTCTGTTTTGGACCTGGATACGATTTTCGTCAATTTCGACGCTTGTTTATTTGATTCTTATAAACATAGAACTTTAGGTGTGTGTGCGATCGATCAGCATGGACAAGTAGCTACTGTAGTCTGCCCAATAGTAGGCAAGGTTCTTGATAGTACGATGGCGGAGTGCTATATGGCAGAGGCAACCCTTTTACTTATTCAGGCACAGTAGTGGAAGACAAGTTTCCTCTTTGACGATTTCGACGAATCTCATTGATCTTCTCCATGATGATGACTCTCAACCTACTTTAGCTATGGACTGGGTGTGGTGTCCGATCATTAGTAATGATAAACATAATTAATATTGAGTCATTCTACAGTGACTGGTCTTTTGTGTCTGGCTTATGCCTGGATGGTGTCATGCATCTGTTTTGCTGATGTAGCACTTAATATATATTTTGCCAAACTCATCATCCCATCCATCAAAACAAATTTTAAATTCCATCATCCCATCCCATCATTTCATCATCCCATCATCTCATCATTCCATCCCATCATCCCATTCATGTTTGGAGGCATGTTTAGGAGGTCATTTCTCCAAACAAATTTTAAATGCCACATCAGCAAAAGCAGGTGCATAGCACCATCAAGGCTTAAATCAAACACAACATACGGACACTCTAGAATTTTTTTATTAATATTACATAGATTGGTTCTAATTTTTGTTAATTACTTAGTTTCAAATAAATTTAAAATTGTGTACTTATTATTTTTTTTTCTTATTTTAATTAGGTGACATTTTTCTTTAATTAGGTGATTGAGGATTATGGATGAAATTTTAATTAATTAATATAATGAAAATTATAAAGGTAATTACATGTTTAGTTATTGTTATAATATAACATTTTATTATGCTCATTCTATGTGTGTAAAGTGCTCGCTTCGCTTTTCACTTAAAGTAGTAATAAGGGTCCTCGTTTAGCCTCTCTTCATACCTTGCTCTATATTGCCCTCACCTCTTTTGAAAGTCATGTAAAGTTACACAAAATTTTCCTAGAGCCATGATGGTTTCAACCAACATGAATTGCTCAAGTAGAATAAATATAAGACTCAAATTAGAAGATTCCAATGGTAGTTTTGTTGGATGGTTAAGGCTTGCCTGTGGTGGTTTAACCCCAATGTTTTGAGTTCTATACCCACCGGAGGCACGCTTGGCTTTCAAAAAAAAAAAGAATTAGAAGATTACTAAGAGAAGTGGAGGAAAACATTTAATATAATTTGTTAACTATTTTTATCATCATAAATTTGTATGTTCAAAATTTTCTTTTGTTTGAGATTTTCATTTGCAAGAGATATGTAACTTTGGAAATGACTGAGGAAAACTTTTAAGAGATCTAATTTTTGGAAGAAGGAGAAATAGATGAGGCAACTGGAAGATAAGGAGAGGGAAATCTCTTGGCATGTCAGGGGGAAGGGAACTAAAATTATTTGTCAATAAGGTTTTAGTTTCATTGACAAACTTTTTTCTTATGCTTCTCATTTTGAAAAGATAAGTAAAGCAAAGGGTTATTTGCGATAAGTCCCTTACAATAAGTAGCTAATATAAGATTACCTCCAAAATATATAGGTATTTCAATCTCCTACTAGGACTAGCGGTTCACGCATGTTGACCATCAAGTCAAGAGTCAATTTCAAAATATTAATATTTAAATGACCAAAAGACCCTAGACAAATTTAAGGCTAAGATTAACTATTTTGTATTACGAACAATTAATCTTGAAGAAAATCAAAGGGGCCAACCAAAACATTTAACATAACTAGAGGAAAACTCTATCGTTATTTTAAAAAAAAAAAAAAATCTTTTTCACCAATCCACTCATCTCCCATCCTTCTTCCCTCCATTTCTCTATCTCTCTGATTGAATTTCCTTATCACAATCATCACCTCCTTTCGCCTCTCTCTGTCCACTCGTGACAACATTGCCCTCCAATCCCTGCCTCCTTCTTCGTCTCCTTTTATCACCCGCAACAACCCCCTGTCCCTCATTCTTTTTTATGTTTCAGAATTGATCCTTCGCCCCTACATGACTCCCTTTTTTATTTTATTTTTTTAGCCGATTCCATCTCAGCACCACTGCTCTGCTTCCATGTTCCATCACAACACCACCTTCCCCGTCTCCATGATCAGTGACGGAGTCAGGATTTTTGTCGAGGGGGGGGCGGAGTGATGTCATAATTAATTAAATATAATATAAAAATTAGTTATTTTAACATGAATTTTTTTTAAATCCGAAATTCTTCCTGGCCTAGAAAAACCAGCGAGGTTGCTGTCTGGAGAGGCAAAAATACACTTTTGCCCCCCTATTTAACAACCTTTTTGAAAAATGTGTTTAAAGAGGGGGGCAAAAATACACTTTTGCCCCCCTCTTTAACAACCTTTATGGAAAAGGTGTTTAAAGAGGGGGGGCAAAAATACATTTTTGCCCCTCAGGCAGCAAACCAAGCAGGGGGGCCCAGGCCCTGTAGAATTACTACTATATTCATTGATTACTACTATAGCAAAAAGGGGAGTACAACAAAGACAGTCATTGAAGATGATTACTAATATATTCATTGAAGATGATTACTACTTATAGAAACACAACAGAAGAGAAGGGTTTGAATCATTGATTACTACTACATGAAGAAAATGAGGAAGAGATTGAGTTGTTTACGATTTTTTTTGTGGAGATGACCAACACAGTGATTAATGAAGGCACCTGGTACCTAGAAGAAGAAGAATAAGGTGGTTTGGATCCTACTGGATCTTGTGAAGATGAGCTCAAATAACTCAATAGTTATAGATCTTTGAAGATGATGAAATATAGGGGTTTCCCTCATCTTATCCAATAGATGGAGTGTGAAGAAGAAACTGTGAATTTTGATTTCTTTGAGGAGCAGTTCTAGCTGGTCTGGAAAACCAGCCTGATTTCCCTGCCTGGGAGGTGAAAATACATTTTTGCCCCCTCTTTAAAACATCTTTTTGGAGTATGTGTTTAAAGAGGGGGGGGGGGGGGCAAAAATTTATTTTCGCCTCCCCAGACAGGAAAGACTCGCTAGAATTTCTGTTCTTTGAGAGATTTGAGGGATTTAACCTCTATCTCTAACTCTAAAAGTATGGTTTGAATTCCCAAATTCTAGACAGCCTGGGAGAGGCTGCCTGGGGGGCCAAAAATACAAGTTTGCCCCCCCTCTTTAAATACCTTCTCCAAAAAATTGTTTAAAGAGGGGAGGCAAATTTGTATTTTGGCCCCCCAGGCAGCAAACCAGGCTGTCTACCCGAGCTGTCTAGAATAACTCGTTTGAATTTGATATGTACATGATTTGAAGGATAAATTCCTGGTTAAAGTAAAAAGTGAGAATAGAGAGGCACATAAAAAAAACTAATTGAGGAACAAATAAATTTAAAAAAAAAAAAAAAAAAAAAAATTCTCAAAAGTCAGTGCCCCCACTCGCCCCCTCGTAGATCCGTGCCTGTCCATGATCCAACATCACCGCCCTTGCCTCCATGTTCCAACACATCACCACCTCCCCCTTGCCTCCACTTTCTAGCACCCCCATCCCTCTTGATCTTTTCGTCGTTGCAAATCACTACTACCACTGCCAGACCCTCTTCCTTGTGACTCGCCACCACCAACCACCGCTAGAACCCCCAATTTCCTTTCTACAACTCGCTACCACCAGCCATCACTTCCCTATCTCTTTCCTCTCTCTGATCAGTTCGTCACCACCCCACTACTGCTCCCAGTCCTACTACCACCGTCTCTTCCACCAAATGAAGGGATGGTGGTTAGATTTTGACGATGGAAGAGTGGGGGTGATTCAGTTAGAATGGTGATAGTGATTTTGTTTAGAATGAGAAGAATGGGAGTTAAAAGTGATGGGTTTGTTGGTGCTTATGGTTTGGTTCAGAGAGTAAAGTGAGGCGGAAGGTTTTTTCTCAAGATGTAGTCGAATCTCGAGGTCTCGTTTATATTTTAGGTTAATTACTTTTTCCTCAATAATAAATAGCTAATTACTAAGTATCCATATAATAAAATGTTAAGATTTGATTTGTGTGAGAATCAAGGATTCTCTTTCCTGCGTCCGTTGGATTTAGACATTTGAGGACATGTGTTGATTAGAGAAGGTAACTAGCCAGTTGTCCTCAAGGGAATAAAAAATCATATGAGCATCCATGGTTTGAGCCTCTACAGTGTCATGACAATCAAGGTAATGAGTCGTTCTAGCTGTCAAGGAAATGGGCGAGGGGTAAGTATTACCATTCATTTTTCTCGAAATTTGTGTAATTATGCATCTCGAAAACATTGGCACCCATTTCGAGGGAAATGAGCGGTCACACTCACCCCTAGCCCATTTCCTCGCCATTTAGAATTTTCGTCAAGGTAATAGTCGATTGATCCTGGAACTTTAACCATTTTTTTTGCTGTTGTTGTTAAACCATTTTTTAATTACTTACTAGCATGAAAAACTGGAACGGAGAGTTTTGCTACTTGGGCCAAATCATTGGCCTAAGCTGAAGTTTGCTCTAGATACATATATAAAGCAAAAACCATAATCTAAAAAGTCTTAGTAATTTGAGATGAATAAAGATTGCAGCCAGCTCAATTGATCTTGGGACCCTTAGAACACATGAACAACACCAAGATAATCCATATATATATATGCAGATGGCATTCCACTGATTTATTTATTTATTTATTAATTTTTATTTTTTTTCATTCCACTGATTTATTTGACAGTACCTGATACCCTTCATTCCTGCCTTAAACTCATCTTCAAAGCTTTTTAATGTGGGCAATATCTATATCTTTCAAGCCATCTCTTGCATGAATCAATGACATTGGCTTGGAAAATTAGCTAAAGAGATATCATGAGGATAAAGATAAAGAAGGAACCAGTGACAGACCTAGAGAGGGACCAAATGGGTATCTCCCCTCAATTTTCAAAAACAATTTAGTATATACCTAGCATTTTAACATAAACATATAAACACGATATTATAAAATTTCATTTAATACAATTCATATCAACTCTTTGTTTCAATGATTGGTCACTAAAACTTTACTACTATTGACCTAGGTATGATACACTTTGAGCGTAAGAATTTTTTTCTCTCTAATTGTTACCATTATTGAATATTTTTTATGAATTCATTAAAAAGAAAATTTTATTGTTTAATACTTGTTTGTTCAAAATTAGTATGAAAGGCAAACAAAAAAATAATTTTCAAAACCCACAAAAAAAATTTAACTAGATGAAAATATATCATTACTCAACTCACCGGGGGTTGAATTGGCTCGTAAAGCCCTTTTTTCTATAAACTTATAATTAGGAGGTTATTCATTTTAGATTTTCCAATTTAAATTTACATACTTATCTTAATTATTTTATAATTTTAATCATGTATATTCTTGTTTACCTTTGCTAATCTGTTAATGACTTGACCATAATTTGGCGTAATATATTACACCCAATTCACTTTGTTATATACAATGTACTTTTTTTTTATAGTTATACAGATAAATGCACAATAACAAGAAGAAACAATATAGAGTAAGAAAGATGCATTGCTAGATAATAAAATTGTAAGACTTGCGAGATACGGGAGAACGTGCAAAGGAGAAGGTAGCGTTCAAAGGATAAGATAATTGGATAAGGTAGTTTTTTTGTTTTTTATTCCCTTAACCCCTCCCACCCAGATGCCGCCAGCTAGGAATGACCCCGTGACCTAGTAATACCATCCGCCACTACTCAACCACTGAGCCATCACACCTTTGGCGGAGAAGGTAGCTAACTGTCATTCCTCAAGAAAATAAATTCATACGAAACACAATTTTTCTAGAGAGCCAGGCATGGCCCAATATTGTTCATCATCCTTGAGATGCGCATCTCTAGAACGGCGGTATTGGGCCAGGCTTGGCTTTCTAGAAAAGTTGTATGAAACATCTATGGTTTGAGCCTCTAAAACTGGATTAAAAGGTTTTGCTGTTTGGGCTAGATCATAGGCCTAGACCAAGCTGAAGTGTGCTTTATATACATAAAGCAAAAATCAGTGTTCTAAAAATCGGCCTAGGGTCTGGGCAAATTATTATTTTTTTAATTTTTTTTAATAAGGCTGATTGTGTTTTTATTTTATTTTTCTTTCCTCTTTTTTGGAAATAAACAATTTAATTATTTTTTATTCAGTATATGTCTGAATGTAGCAAAGGATGATTACTTAATGAAATTCTCAAAGGATCTGTCGGTACCAATTTTAGTAATGTAGATTTTATCAAACATGACTGAGGTTATTCATGCAATTTGAAGAAAAAATAAAAGAGTATGTTTGAATATTTGTCCACAAATTCAACTTTGTATAAAGTACCCATCATGACCAACTTCAGTCATTTAAGTTTTAATAAATTTTGTTCATGATTGTTAATTTTTCATGTTTTTAAATTTTGCATATGTATCTTGCCATTAAATTGGATGTAATTGATAATGTATTATGCTTAACTTTTATAAATTATTAAAGTTATAATACAAAATCTAAGACTGCTTAAACCCCTCGGTGCTAGGCACCTGCTCGCAGCCCGTTCGCCGCTTAACGCTTTTTAGAACGCTAGCAAAAACTATAAAAAAAATCTCAGTAATTTGAGATGAATAAGAGTTGCAGCCAGCTAAAGTGATATTGGGGCCCATAGAACACACGAACAACATCGAGACAGTCCATATATAAGTAGATTGCATTTCATTGATTTCTTTGATAAAACCTCCGTTCTTACCATGAACTCGGCTTCAAACCTTGATGTAGGTTGTTCAGCAAAAGTTCCATTAACCTTTTTATTTTTCTTTAATCATTGATTATAAACAAAAATGATTTTTTTTATTTTTATTTTTTTTCTTTAAATCGTTTTTGTTAAAGTATGATGATGGACATACAAAAATCTATAGAAGACATAGAACTTCCTACATGTATTTAATTACTTATTTTGTCATTGTTGTCATATTTATAGCCGCTGGATTTGATAAATTGTTATCTTAGTAACACTTTAAATTATTTTTACAATGCTATTACATGCATATATTTTTTTAGCTTGCAATGCATGCCATTGATGCCAAATTTTGAATACACACCAAAACATCAAGAACCCATTTGATCAAATTCTTGTGACGATCTAGATAAATGACTTAATTAGAATTTCAAGTTCCAGGTGTGCCACAAGAAAAATTCTAACTGTCGAGGGAAATGGCGAGGAAAACAGTGAGGGGTGGGAGAGCCGTCAATCCCTCTTGAGATGCGTGCATTGAAAGGTCAAACGCACATCCCGAAAGATCCCCCCATCCCCCCTACCTGTGGAGTCCCTGGCTGTTTTCCTCGACACTTAGAAGGGTTCGTGCCACAATAAGCACGTGAGAAGCAACAACTCATTATAGAAAACTACTAAAAAACACTTGGGTTGTTCCCCTCCTGGAGAATTTAAAATATTGGAAATGCGTCAACGGTCACTTTTCAGAGAATTGGATTCTGTTGTTAGCTGCAATTCAAACTCAAACAAGACCCAGCCATGCTTTAGAGTTTTATTTATTCTTCTTTGTCTAAAGTTGTCGAGTTGTACACAAAAGATGGATCTTAAAAAGTGGGAAAGCATGAGAAAATAATAAAAGAATTTATTAATTGATAAATTAACTGTGCCTACAAAACCCTCATTTAAACAAGAATAACAAACGAGGTAAATTTGTACAAGTGCTCTCTATTGCACCTACAAAAAACTTGATTGAGCTCCGTAACTGACCAACTAGATGCTGGCCGTCAAGTTCTAGCTTTACGTCTTAGCTCTTCAAAAGCTCTCATGGTTTCAGCATCGAAGCCTCCAGCAAACTGGCAAGAAAGTCATCGTGTTAAGATCAACTCATTAGCACAAAGTTTACGAAATACCATTCAGTTCAACATAATTTGAGATTATGGAAATTTTTAATTACCTGATGCACGCGAAATGCAAACCGTACACCTTGAAGAGTCAATTCCTCTTGTTCAAGACATACATTTCCGATTTGCAGTCCTGCAGATACCCTTTTCATGTATCTCATTGCCAACTTGACTGAGGCCAATTTGATCTGCATGCAATCCAGAAGTTACGGAAATTGAACTAGATGCATAACTCAGACAGTGTTATACAAATTAACTAATGGGGGGGGGTACAATGGGTTTTAAAATACCTGGCTAATGATTCCTGTTTCAAGCATCCATTCTGTAGGTATGTGAAATCCTTTGAACTTTTTGGTGGATGTTTCTCTCAACCGTGAGAGATCATATGCACTTTGCTCCAATCTGTTTCATTGAGAAAAAAAGAAAAAGGAAAGCTTAGTTAATACTTGCATTTTCATGTCAGAGTCCATTAAATTCCTTCTCAAATGTACAAAATCAAGAGACGATCAGGTAAAGGAGCTCACTTTTCTAGCAAACTCTGCATCTTCTTGAGTGCTGGTCCACAGGGTTGGCGTAGATCATCGTGGAATGAAGACGTATCTGCCTCTAACTTCTTCAGATCACTATAACCAAAAGCCGCTTCTCTCAAGGCATCAGCCTTATGTTCGGGCCAGTCAAAATGCTTTAGCACAGCTCTCTCGTCCACCTAAATTCATACAGAAGTGTGGATGTTAGAAAACCTTCTAACATGTTGATATCAACTAGTATGTATTTAGTGAAACGAAACAAACCAAATATGAAAGCTCTTCATCAAGCCATTTGACAAATGCGACTACGTCATCGATATTGGTAAAACTTGCAGTCTGGACTTCCTTGATCAGAAAACGAATAAAGTCGCCCTGTGTTTCTACATCAGTTTTTATCTGTTTACAGCAACAAAGTATAGGTCATAATTAGCAACTCAACATATGAAGCACAAAGGAATCAAAAGTTCATCTCGATTTAATTTAGGCAAAGCTTTTAAAAACAAAACATGAAAGATAAACATTGAGAAGAAATATGTTCAGAAGCACATTAAGATGTCAATGAATCACAAAAATGTTTGCTGAATATATATCACAAGAGTATTCTTCCAATTTCTGATACAATATAATATAATTCTAATATTTTGCTTCAAAAGATAATTCCCAATTAAACATGTAATTCCAAAGTATAGCTTCACCTGGGCCATCCTAGCTAGCAACATATATTGTTTACAAAAAAGTGGGTCTCAGGGATCATTCTTGTACAATAATCACTCCTACATGTGACCAAGAAATCTGGTACAAAGTAAAGAGATCCCAAATTTACTTATTGTAATCAATATATTCCACATGAATTTGTCCATCCTTGAATGGCATTGATTTCTACCCATACCCATACGTACTATGTCCTCTAGTACTAGACTTGTTTTAGACCCCTACCCTAAATTTGTTGGCGACTCAATATACAAGCACTACAGTCAAAAGACATCTCGATGCGCGCAAAACTGCATCATTTCCAAATACCAAGGGATTTCTTCCAAGTGCATTGAGAAGCTAATCCTTATTGGAAGCTTAGATAATACTAAATTATCTTCCATTGACTCCACCTCAACAGTCTGCACCAGTTTAGATAATTTAGTAATTACGGACAAGTAATAGGGGTAATCTAGTCAATAATGGGAACTAAAACATCGTTTCAGTGAAGCAGGAAATCTGGGGTGGGGAGACTTGTCAGAAGGGAATCAAAACTCAAAAACTCAGACGGGTAGAGCAGTGAATAAAAGAACAGGTCAGGGCCAGTTATGTCCACCCAGCGGTAAAGTTTCAGTGGCAATTTCGGTAATTTAACGAAAAGCAATAAAATCCAACGGTCAAACTGACTAACTACTTACAGCAAGAAGATGAGCCGACCGGTTTTCAATTTCTCCGATCATGTCGCGAGTGTTTGCTGTCGTGGTCGCCGCCGTCGACGGAGATTCTGACCCACCGCCGATGACGCCGGAGTCCCGTCGCGAGTCTCTCCTCATAAGCGTGTGGTACAGCTCCACCACCTCTGGCACTCTCTTCACCTTCGCTCCGGCTGCCTTACCGCCTTTCACCGGTGGTGGCGGGGGCTGAGGTACTGGTTTCGCTGGTTGTTGCGCCGCCGTCAAAGCTGAAGTCTTTGGCAGCGGTGGTGGTGGTGGCGGAGCAGGAGGAAATGCGGAAGAAGGAACGGAGCAAGAAGTTGTTGTTTGTGCAGCGGTAGGCGACGGTGGCGCCGATGACCTCCGCGGCGGTGGAGGTGGTGGAGGAGGAGGAACACGATCGAAAGACGAACACGATGATGAAGAAGAAACTGAGGTTGCAGTTATTGAGGATGTAGGCTTGGGAGGTGGTTTTGGAACCCTAACCACTCCTCTAGCTGCTGCTTTCAAAGCAAAAGGAGGAGGAGAAGAAGAAGCAGATTCACATAAGTCTTCGTCGGCACTTTTCGACCTAAATTGCTTAGCTGCTTCAATCTCTGCCCGTTCTTTCTGATTTCGATCTGCAACAGCAACCTCCAGTTTCAAACTCGACGCTAGAATGTCTGCAGATTTCACTGTTCTTTGTTTCAAGTTCTTGGAAGAATAAAAAGAGGAGGACTTGTTTCGCTCCGTAAGCTCGTCTTTCAGCTTCCTTATCTCCTCTTCTAACTCCTCTCTCACTTGATTCGCCTCACAAAAAGTAATCTTCAGGTTTGCAATTTCATCAATCTTCTTCTTGTTTTTTAACCTTTCTTCTTCGTTTTCGGCTCTGAGATTCTTGATTTCTAGATTCAAGAGCTCGTTTTGGGACTCTAAGCACTGAATCTTCTGGGCATGAGCTTTGATCTGTTCAGTCTTGGAAGAGATTTCTGACTCTAGAAAGGGAACTATTTCTGCAGATTCTTTGAAGAGTTTGAGCTGAAGAAGCTCAGTTTGGAGACGGGATTCGCTGTCCCGGAGCTCTTCGACTTGTCTAAGGAGTTGCTGAGTGAGATCAGGAGGGCGAGGCTGGATCTGGGCGGAAGATTTTGGAAAGTAGACACCAAAGGAGAATGAGGATGCTCCACCTCTCTTCCCCATTGTTGAGTTTTTTGAAATTGAAAGAGTGACAAGAACTAAATGAAAAGAGAACACTATCTACTTAACGGTCTCATAAACCAAGTATAAATAAATAGGGGAGTGTTGTTTTCTTTGTGAAAAAGGAAACTTTTTTTCTACTATGTGCACCCCTCCCTACATTTTAAACTCTATGCAACGTAAAAACATAAGCTAATTTAGCAAAGCTTTATTTGATGTTTAGTAAATTTTGAACAACTTTCATAGCAAACTCCTCCTAATGTTGTTTGATAACATGAGACTCTAAATCAATTACAAGTGGGTTCTAAAAAATAGGATAACTAATGAAAATGGAAATTTTATACAAATGAAACATTTCTTTTAATAATTAGTTTAAAAGTGGAAACAATTTTTTTAATATATAAGGATTTGTCAGAATAGTAATCTATGTCTATTTGGTATCCTATTTTTCATAGAAAATCAATTCCAAATTCTTTGTTAAGCGGATTTTTCTTTTTTAATTTTTGTTGTCATTTAACGACAAGAATTATTCATCTAGTGGACTCATCTGACTTATAACAAGAGAAGGGAGTTGCTACGTGTACTCGACTAGTTAGCTCGATTGCACCAATTCTTTGTCGCACTGGTAATTTGGGATGTTTCGACTTTGTTGCACAAACTTAATGTATGTAACGTCAACTTATTATTATTATTTTTTGTAATAATAAAAATCATTTGGTGTAAAATTTTCTCGTTTAGGAGCGTTAACTGGCTATTGAATGAAAGAACAATAGTAACAATTATCTATAAACTATAAAACTAAAATTCAGTCACGCATTCGTTAAATTTCAATTTGTTCGTTGACCATACATGGTTGCCAAAACTAACATTCAGTCACGCATTCGTTAAATTTCAATTTGTTCGTTGACCATACATGGTTGCCAAAACTAACATATATTAAAAATAAAAAATATAAATCAATACATAAATTTCAATTTATTTTTTGAAATGTATAAATAAATTTCAAATTTGGTGCAACTATGTTGGTGCAAATAAAGTTGAGGCATTGAGCCAAATAGTTGTGTACACATAGCAACTCCCTAAGAGAAAAACTTTCAATTTTTCACTTGATTGCAACTTCAACAAATATATACTCTAATATAAGACAAATAAACTTACAAATGGGAGTTTATGTACTTTTTCCATGAATTAATCCCTCTTAAGATTTTGTATGTTAAAAGTATATCTAGTAGTATTTTATTTAAAGAAAGTCTATGTTTTATCTTCATCTCTTTTTGTGTCACAAAAATAAAAATTAGTGAAAACATAGTGGAAAACATTGAGAATGAGAAGAATGATCAAAATTATGAAAAAAAAAAAAAAAAAACTTTTCAGTAATGGAAATTAAGAATATTGATCCATTTGGGCTAGGGTTGTTCATGGGTTTGGTTCGGTTTTGGATGGACATCGTCAACCGAACTGAATCAATCGCTTTGATAAATGACAAACCGAAATCGAACCGATCTTAATTTATATTGACCGCAAACCGAACTGACCACCTAAAATGTCACTAAAATCGTGTAAACTAAATATATTATATTATATTTATGTATCATATATATTATATATATTAGGTGGGTTCAGTTTTGATTGGTTTGGTACGTTTAATCATTTTTTTGTTCAACCTTAATAAACATAAATATCTCCAACATCTAGAGATGAAAACGTTTCGCACTATTACTCTCTTACTTCCACAATTCTATGGTTTTCTCATGAAAAAAAAAATTCTAAAAAACACAAAAGCAGAAATGAAGTATTTTGCTGCACCACCACGTATTTGGAATCCACACACATATTGTACCCAACCACGCTTGTGAGCGAAAATTATATTTTCGTCTTACCACTTTAGGAACAATGGAGATGGCCACTACAAGGCTTTACTAATTGAAATTTTTTTTTTAATTATGCCTTAATATTTTTTAAAATTCTTGTTCGTGGAATCGGGATAATATCACAATTCCAAGAGATATGCGGAAAATAATGGTAAGGATGCTAAGTGGTAGGTATAATTGATACATGATTAAATTAATCTATAGAGGAAAAACAAGGTAGGGAGCATTCGCTCGCGTGTATAATATAGCCTTATAAAAAAAATTATAATAAAAAAAATAAAAATAAAAATAGCCCACCTATTTTGCCCATTCATTTCCTTTATAATTAAAATTTTGAAAGATACTTGTTCAGTGACTAGTAGCTATCACCCTGAATGCACCATTTCGTTTTCAGCACAGCACTTTTTGTTTCATTTGTCTCCTCTATTGATCAATTGTGCCTTGGCTGGATTTCCCTAAGAATAAAGTGTCCACAAAGGAGAATGTAAAGCACGAGTTTACATTTACAGGTGGATGAACTTGGAGATCTATGTCTCAATGATCCATTGTAATTTCTATCTAGCGATCATAGTTACTGATGAACAAATGACACCAAGTTTTCTTCAAGATATATTTTCTTGTTACGTATTCTTATGCACTTCTCGATTAATGCATGTCATCCTTACATAGGGGCCATGCTTCCCAAACAGCTCTTATGAGATAATTCTTATACAACAAATTGGTATCTAGATAATAACTTAACCAAATTGACTTTCACTTGATAAATTGCAATTTCAATGAATTGTAGCATTAATATGAGTATAAGAAAAGGGTTGGTGTGATGTTCACAAATGACAAGTCCAAATGCTATATGGTTGTTAGCTAGGACCACCATGTATATCACTGAAGTGGTGTATATGGAGTGGCACATACAACCATAGTGACAATACATATGCAGTGTTTATGTCATTTAGCAATGCTCAACTTTGGCCCATTCCCATGTTAGGGCAATGGGATTTATACACTTAAAGTTCCATTTTTTTTTCCTTATATAAACGCTAAAAACTTCGACCTGTTCGAGGAGTGCAAAGCAGAGTCGACGTCAAGAGTAGGAGACTACTTGTAGCATCCACAATGATAAGGTAAAATAATCACAATTTCTAAATTTAGGAATCCAATGCCTTTTCAAGTGCAGTAAACCACACTTTTTTTTTGTTTTATTTTTATTTTTATTACTATTATTATTTTTATCTCTTAACCCTTCCCATCCTAGATGCCGCAGGTTGAGTTTGAACCCATAATCTAGTGAAACCATTCACCACTCTCAACAATTGAACCATCACACCATTGGCCACATTTTTTTGTCTATTACAATCTCCCATGATAATGTCTAAAAAATTGAATGTATAGGCTTAAAACGAAGGTACGAACAACTCATAAAATTATTAAAAGTGTTACTAAGGATGTTAATTTGTGATTAATGATATTACAACAAGTTCAAGATTTATATCCGTTTTGGTTGCCCTTAAAAAAAACAGAAATTCTAGCTGGCCTGGAAAACCACCTGGGAGCCCCTCAAGGAAATCAGGCCAGTTTCCCAGCCGGCTAGAAGTGCTGTAAAAAAATATTTTATGCACGTACAAGCAACTTGAAAAAGAGTGTCTGGTTTTGATTTGACTATCGATATTATGATTTGTCCTGATGATTTGATGTTTCGAACCTTAAATTACATTTTGGAGTTCATTTGTACAGGAGGCTGATGCAGAAGGTGCAAATGGTTAGTTTCATCAATGTTGGTGGAGGTGGTGAAGGTGAGTTGAAATAAATGAAGAGCCTCATCAAATGAATGAAAAAAAATGTCTGTCGTCTGTGAAGGAAAAGTGTTAATTGGTCCCCTTTATTATCTAATGTTGTGAAGGCAAGCAAACTGTACACATGCAGAGACACCAAGGCATGAAGAGGGTGTATTTAAGTTGAAGAAGGTGATATTGTACAAATTTATGAAAGATTTTTAGGGTTCGAACGGAAATGGGGGAGCTAGCACATGTTGAAGTGGGGCAACTCACACTAGAACCCTAAGAACTATTACTTTCAATCTTGTTGGAGCACCCTCTCCAACTCCCTATCATTAAATTGGCCCCCTGTTGGTGTTTAAGGTTTTTGAGGGTGTTAACCGTAGTTGAAACATCAAATTGGGCGAACAAACGGAGAGATTATGGATCCAACTATGCCTTGGATGAAACATTGTGGTTGAGTTTGATGATGACCGAAGTAGGATGACAATGGATTGAGTTTCAGATCTAGCTAGCATTACTTTTTTTTTTTTTTATCATATCGAAGTTGATGATACATCAAATAAGACTGTCATCACAACCATATACGTGGTAGAGGTCGTCCATCACGAGGATCAAATATTTCAAGACCAGGCAATTGACGAAGCCCAAAAAGCGCAGATACATTTATAAAAGCCCAAACAAGGTCCATTCGACAAAGGTATACAACTTTAACTGACTTCTGTTAAGATTTATCTCCATCTTCAACAGATTTACTGACTTAAGCATCGGAATGCCTTTGGCCACCAAAAAGGTGGTTTTTGGCAATCTAACATTTGTTTTGCAGGTCAGCCTTACAGGAGAACATATTTTGGACGCATCAGTTTGGCGTCGTCCGTGGGGAACAATAATTTTCTTTCAAGAAGAGAATTTGCATTTGGAAACTTCCTCAATTCTAATTAGCGATTAAAAAAGCTATTAGAACAAATGAAACACTATACAAACCCTCAACCCAACATCAAAGCAATCCTCTCACCAATGAAGCTGCATTGCAAATAATGCATGATTCAGACTCAGCGACAACCCTCAAGCCAACTATGCCTAACAACAGAGAGCCACAATATGGAGTGGTAGTCCAGTCATCTCAAACATTTGGTGGATTACCACGGATCCTCGCGTGGATCAACCCATGACCTAGATGGATATTCTGATCAAAACAGTGAATACACTCACCCAAAAGCGTGCTCAATCCGCTGATCGTGTCCAAGCGCCACCCCAATAAAACTCTGCCAACCAAGTCCGAGAAAGTAATGAAGTTCCTGCAGAACTTCAGCAAGTGAATCTCGCAACGAACCACCAGAAGATGGCCCCCCACAGAACGACGGGATTATACTTAAATCCCATTCAAGATCGGGGTCACAGGTCCTAACGTACTGTATGAATTGGCCAGACCACCGTTCTTTGTCGCTCTCATGGTGACTCCCCTGCCAAAAAATTTACTCCACCAAAGTTTGAGGCGTACGATAGCACCACCAATCCGACTGCAACACTTCCACTATATGATGGCATTGAAAGATAACACAAAATCCATCCTATGCAGAACATTTCCAACCAATCTCACCTCCACAATGATGAGTTTGTTCAATAGCGTACCACCAAGGTTGATAGACTCTTTCCAAGCCCTAGCTACTGCATTTATCACGAGGTTCATCGATAGTCAACGGATGAGAAAGGGCCCACACTACTTGCTTAACATCAGACAGAAGCCCGAAGAAACTATAAGGGAGTACAACACTCTTTTTACAAATGAGTTGACAATGATTGACTGATGCAGTGACGACACGACCATTGCCACTTTCACCTCTAGGCTAAAAAGATGATCATTATACGATTCTATGAACCTAGAACCCCCAAGAACATGACGACTCTATTGAAGAGCATAAAAAAACACATCACATTCGAATAAATGGTCGACGCTAGGAAGAAGAACGAATCCGAAAGGGAAGGCCACTCAAAGTGGCGAGAGATGAGAGAAAAAAGAAAGTGAGACAACAAACCCCGAGAAAAGAACGCTCAATCAAAATGGCATTAGACCAACAAGAAATTCGAATTCAACTAGTAATAGCTTGGAAAGCTGCAACCTGTAAGACCTAGGCATGAACGAGTGACATGTATGGTGAAGAAGACATATAAACCATATACGATCTTGAAAACGAGTCAAGCAAGCATAATAAAGTCCATGGTGAAGTGGGAATACATCAATTGGCCACTCAAAATGAGATAAGACCCGAATGAGCGAGATAAGAGCAAGTACTGCTCTTTCCACAAGGATCACGAGCATGACACCGAGGAGTGCTACAATTTGAAAGACGAAATTGAGCACTGGGTTCAAAGAGGACAACTCGATGAATTCGCTGGGCTGCCAGATAAGCAGCCCAAAGGGAAATAAAAGGTTGACGCTGCTGTAGGATCAAAAGAGCAACCCAGAGAACTGATATACGCCTTACACTGCATAGCTGGAGAAAATGAACAATTTGGCGTCAAATAGAGAGACGTAACATAGATTCACAAGTAGACCCTATACCATAATGTAGCATCAAAGGAAGCGAATGACCACTACGACTATAGATTGTTAAGCACCTGAAATGGGATTATCAATAAAACTTCGAGCTCAAACCCTCCGTCTTACTTTCAAGTAGTAAAGTTAAGGCGTCAAAGCCAGACAATGCGAAACAATTAGCATGTTAAGCCACAAACAAAAGGTCAGGACATACAAGTCAGGCGCAAACAACAAACTTTTGGTATGATCAACCATGAAGTGAATCTACAAAAATTGGGACATACAAGTCAACTTCCTAGTAAAAACCTCGGGTCGACCAATATGCCTGACAACAAAGCAAAAGTGGGGACATACAAGTCAAATTACTCGTAAAACCTTCGGGCCAACCAATATGTCGGACAACGAAGCAAAAGTTAGGATATACAAGTCTACTTACTCATAAAACCTTCGGGCTGACCAATATGTCAGACAACGAAGCAAACGTTGGGACATACAAGTCAACTTACTCGTAAAACCTTCGAGCTGACCAATATGTCACCACGAAGTAAAAGTCTAGACGTTTAAGTCAAGACGTATTTACCTTCTGGCCGACCAATATGTCGGATCGCAAAGTAAAAGTCTAGACATGTAAGTCAAGATGTATTCGTAAAAAACCTTCTGGCCGATTAATATGCTGGATCACAAAGTAAAAGTTTGGACGTGTAAGTCAAGATGTATTCGTAAAAACCTTCTATCCGACTAATATGTCTGACCATGAAGTAAAAGTATAAACGTGTAAGTCAAGATGTATTAATAAAAAACCTTATAGCCGACTAATATGTCTGACCATGAAGTAAAAGTATAGACATGTAAGTCAAGATGTATTAATAAAAAACCTTCTAGCCGACTAATATGTTGGGCCACAAAGTAAAGATTTGGACGTATAAGTTATTCACAAAGCCTTCTAGCCCGACCAATACAATGGACCGCAAAGCACATCTACAAAAGCCTTGGCACACAAGTCAAGACTTACTCAGGAAACCTTCTGCAGTAGCCAACACATCTGACCACGAAGTAGACACATGAAAGTCTAAACTAGTAAATCAAAACAAACTAGTAAGGCTTCATAGCCTGATCGAAAAGACTGAAGAAATAAAAGCCTCGAATGGTCAACAAACGAGAGCAAAAACAAAAATACAGACAAGCCTGAATTACTAGATTACGGAAAGTACAAGTAACGAGGTTAACACACTTATCATGTACGATGAGTTAACGTGATTGATCCAAGACAAATTATGATTACGAAGGAAGAACATGCAAGTCAGAGAACAAAAAATCCAATAAAAGACAATGCAAGAATGTCAAATGGAATAAGAACATGAGAAAACACAAGTAACTGCACTGCCATTTTCCTTTCAAGTGCAGCCACGAGCAGTCTGATAGTCTAACCCTACCACCCCATCATAAATGAGGTGATTCATCTCATCCATTATCTGTTTGAGGCCGAGATGACTGCTAGGCTTCCACACAGGCATCAAAGCCCTCTCATTCGTCCGTCTATGCCACTAATTAATTAAATTACGTGCACTATCTTGCACGTCAATCTCAGTAAATCAGCTAAACTTCCCATCCGACTTAATACAGATGTTTTCCAAGTTGGGTTCTTTCCAAATAATCTGTGGATGAAGAACTCGGGCATCGAAAAGTATAGAGGACCCACCCCCAACGGTCAGAAAAACGGTTAGAGTAGCAATAACAACAGAAAAACCACTGTTGACTTTTCACTGCGAAACAGTCATGGCAGGAGTGGAACAAGCAGTAGTAGCAGCAACACCAAAAGAAGTCAGATGGGTAGGAGAAGGAACAGGGAACTCCGCGACATCATCAACATGAATGAGAGAAGAAGGAAAGGGAAGAGCCTCAGAACTCTAACCATGATTGGTGACTTCCTGCGCGCACCAAGGATTAAATTTGAAGTCGGTCAGGGTCTTTGTCGTACTTGGATCCTTAGATTGCTCCACAAGAAGCTGAAGCATCTTGTTGTCAATAACTCGAGGGTCATTATCAGACCACTCAACGAAGTCGGGCACACCGTAAGCCGAAAGGAGCCTCTTCTAATTATCGTCCAACGAATGGGTTATTTCCTTCTCGATCCTTTCCATCGCCAGATTTATCTCCTCGACCTCCTCGAGAGAAAGGCAGTTCTCTTTCCTACCTTCCTTATCAGAAGAACTCATACGATGAGCAGTTTGAGTAGTATCACGAGTGGAATCAGAAAGTCGTTTTCTCATGGGAACACAACTAGGGCTTATCGCTAGTTGCTTTGACGGACTAACATGCCTCAGAAGCTTCCTCTTTCTGGTGCTCGGGCAAGCAACGCCAATTCTAATAAGAGAATTGAGATTTGTAACATCCCTGTCAGGGCACACTTTCCCATCAATGCTAGCATTACTAACACCAACATGAACAACGATCTCAGCAACTCGAGATTCAGTAAGCAAAGCTCGTTCTGCCTCGTTCATAGTGTATAAGCTACTAAGTGCCACAATATCCTCAACAAGGAACGATTCTACAACAACAACATGAAGCTTCAAGAAATGATCGCTGATCATCTGTTCTTCCACAGGCAATTGCCGATCCTTTCATTTGTTAGGGACTCGGAACGACTGCATAATCTGCCAACCTCGCAAATTGAAATAGTTGGAGTTGACAGAAGCATAAAACCAAAACCTCGACTAATCCCTAATGACATCGTTAAGTTTCCCAAAACATACAGGAGAGCGGAGGAAGCAAATATTCTTGGTCACTACAAGACCAACCACCGAACGCAGAACCTTAACAGTCAAGGGAATGCCAGTAAGAACGACTTTCGCGTAAGTAGAAACCATTACCCTTTATCCATTAGGACCCATTTGAGCAAGAGGAATGCCCAAAAAATCTAAATAGTCCCAAAATATCTCTGGGACTGAAAAATCGAAGGCCAGACTCGAACATACACGGGTAAATGCAATATAACCAGTCCTTGGACAACAAGGACTATCGTTCTGCCTAGGCAGAACTATCTCGACGTCATATCGCAAAGAGTAGTCGAAATGAACATTGTCTAACGTTGCCTGTGAAACTTTCTTGGGTGAAAAGAACACTTTACAAATGATAAGTGTCTCACCATCTAGTATACTGTTGGTAGACATTAAAAGGAATGATGGAGCAAGGAGAACGAAGAAAAAGAGAAAAGAATAAACCCTAACTTCAAAGATAGCGTAAAGAGAGAAACAAATCTATCACGCCACCATTTTATCGAGTCAAGCAACGAAAAGAATTCTCATAGGACGACGTGCGAGATATGATGGTTGCACGAAATCCCAAAATGCACGCGAAAACGAACAAATGAATGAGAGGGAAGGCTACCAACCTCACCAAAAGCTGCTAACATTATTAAATGCAATGCAATAATGAAATTGAAAGTCCAATAATCATCGAGTTAGTGGCCACGATATCATACCCACTAACTAAGGGGGAGTAGCTGATGATACATCAAATAAGTCTGTCATCACAACCATACACGTGGCAGAGATCATCCATCACAAGGATCAAATATTTCAAAATTAGATCAATTCACAAAGCCCAAAAAGGGTGGATACATTCATAAAAGCCCAAACATGGCCCATCAAAATAAATCATAGTCAGAGGCCCAAATCCATACCTAATAGAGTTCTCCTTTAAAGAGGATGAACGTTGCAGAGAAAAAAAGTCGTGAAGGGGGTTACGCCCCCGATGACGTATCTTCATAAAAAAAGGAGATTGTTACAAAGAACGTCTCCCCTCCTTGCACCTCACATGCTTAAGTCGCACAAATAATTAATAACGACCACTACATAAGGTAAAAGGAACATTCGACAAAGGTATGCAATTATAACCGAGTTCTATTCTGATTTATCTTTATCTCCAACAGAGTTACTAACTTAAGCATCAAAGTGGCTTTTGCCACCAAAAAGATGGTATTTGGCAATCTAACATTTGTTTTGCAGGTCAGAGTTACAAGAGGATAGATTTTGGACGCATTAGATGTTCCAATTTTTTCTATTCAAATTAATTTCTATAAAACCAATAACCCATTGATCTATAGATGAAATCTTTCCTTGAGTTATTTATTTAGTTGATTCATTTTTAAAGGACCAAATAACATAATCAATGGTGGCTTCACTTTAATAGATCATATAAATAACCTTGCTTTTTGAATTTAGGTTGCTGAGAGCGTTTATGATTAGAACAAAAACACTGCAAGTCAGCAACCCACCCAGATATCTGGCAAAGAAAAGATCCAAATAATCTGAAGATTAATTCAATAAGTTTCCAGTAATTGCCTCCAACGTTCATGCATAGATATTTCAAATGTACCAGTGTATCACTAAAGAACTTGAAAAAAGGCCGAAACTTGAGTGGATTGGATGGGTGAGGCTTCGAGCTTGACGTTCACCTCGACTCCAATGAAACTTTTAATGACACTACGAAAAGCTGAGCCCTAAACCATATAAGAGCATATGAACAATGCTGAACAATTATGCTAGGTAGGTTAATCATATTTGTGATTAAAGATCGATAAGTTTTGTAGTAGCATTTATGAAATTTCTACTTGAATTTTGGATTAGATGACTAATTATGTTCAGTAAAACTCACTTTTACTTGAATTTCCCTTGTTCCTCGACGCACATGTCAAAACTGTCGTAAAAAAGGGATTTTTCTTTTCAAGTTTAATTCCAGCCCATGCCAAATTGCAACTGGGTTATTGATTTTTTTTTTTTCAGAAAAATTATTTTGAGCTTCATTTGAGTTGAATTTTCAGGAAATTGACAAATTAACACTAGAAATAACGTGTCAAAATTTCAGCTTGTTTCCACATAATTCCCCGGTATACATGTTTAGTTCCAAGTTATTCAATATTTTGATAAACAACTTTTGTGAGTGTTTAAAGGCTATCCCTTGGGGAGGTCATGGCCAATGGGAGCCGGCTAACTTGTTTCGCACCCAAAATTAGCTCTCGCTCGCTTCATGATTAAGATAGATAAATCCACTATACCACAGTTTAAAGCATATTTCAATGCACATGTCGAAACGGGCTTAAAATTTAATACTCTGATATGGATTCTTAATTTTTTCTTAAAATTTCAGCTCGAACATATCTCAAATGATATAGTTTTCAATTAGTTATGTGTATATAGTGTCTTTAAGTGTAAATGAAACTAAGTGGTCTTAAATAATAAATCAAAATGGTCTTTTGACCTAATATGTCAATTTTTAATAAAGAAAAAAAATGGACCATCAAGATTGATCACTTGAACCTTCTTAGGTTGGCCGCAAATCCATCCCCTTTCCATCAACTAGTTAATAATGAAGGACAATGAGTAGTTTGGCAATGCTTAAACCGTTCGTGACACAGATGATGTCTTATTATTTTTTAAATAGCTTAAAGTTCATTTATGCAACAGACCTGATATATTTTTCTTTTAAACTTTTACATAGAAATTCTTTACTAACTCTCAAATTGTGCTTCCACTTTGATATTCTGATATGGCAATAACGTGATGTTCTCTAATTTGCTCACATTTGTTGATTTTTCACAAGTTACATGCTCGTGCCATTTGAAAAAACAACACTACACCAAATTGACATTTTTGCAACAACTCTCAAAACAATAACATTTTTGAGCTGTAACAGTCCACCAAACAATTTCAAGTTAAAACTTAATTTAGTAAAAAAAAATGAAAAACAATTACACAAAAAAAGTGATACAATAAATTGGATCACCATGAATAGTATCACTTGTAGCACTATACTTTTCATGCATGGTGATACAATTTATTATATCACTTTGTTTGTGAAAATGTGTAAAATTGTTTGGTGGACTATTACAGCTTTAAAATGTTACTATATGGAGAAGTCACAATGAAACAATTTTTTATCACAAATTGTTTGTACGGTAACTATTCGGGAAATCTTTATTTTGACCAAGTAAATATTTCCAGTTGTGATATTAGGCAAGTAAATATTAGCTAATTATATGAGAATGTAATCTCCCAGAATATTGTATATTTTTTTATAGCTTGTAGGAGTCCTCTGTTGTATATAATGCTACTGCCATCTAATGAGAAAGTAAGTCTTTTTTCCCACAAAATTCTAGTCTCAGTTTATTATGGTATCAGAGCCCTCGGGTAAGAAAATTTTTTTCCTTCTTCCGCCGCTGCTGCTGCATTTGGAATTTTTTTCCAGCTTAATTCGTCCCCTGTTCTCACGCCTCATCCTCTTTTCAGTCATGGTTAGCAGTCCAGATAATTCAGGAGGGAAGTCAGACCTCACTAATCCCACATCATCATACTATCTTCATCCATCCGCCAATCCAAATTCGATTCTAACCCAAATCAAATTGAAGGGTGAAAACTATTCGTCTTGGGAACAAACTGTTAAATTAACTTTACAATCTCAGAATAAGGTCGGTTTTATAGATGGGTCTATTTCTCAACCAAATAAAACTGATTCCCAATTTGTCGCATGGGAGATTGTCAATTCCATGCTATGTTCCTGGATTGCAAATTCACTAGATGACCCAATTAGGGCCACTGTGTCTCATCTTAATAATGCCAAAGTTTTATAGAAATGTCTCAAAACCCGATAGTCAGTTAAGAATGCACCAAAATTCTATAAATTGTGGTCTGATCTCACCGTCACAAAACAGTCCAGGTCATCTATTATGTCATATTACACACAATTTCTGGGTATGTGGGAGGATCTTGTTAGTTTGCTCCTTTAACTTGTACTTGTGAAAATTGCTCTCCTATACTCTCTTGGTTTAATAATCTCAAAACCTATCAATTTTTAATGGGATTAAATGAGTCTTATAATACCTTGCGGACCCAAATCATTAATATGGAGCCACTCCCGAACATTGACCGGGTTTATGCAATGGTAAGCCAAGAAGTCATAAGTCGACACTTCATCCCCGAGAATCGTCTTCGGCAGTGGGTTTCGCGGCACAGACGAAATACCCACAAACCAATTCCTTCTCTCAGCCGGAGTTTTGGCTATGTTATTACAACAATTTTGTTATATAGCCAAAACTCAATTCACAAAATCCGTTAAAGTGATTCGGAGTGACAATGGTATGGAATTTATATCTAAACCCATGATATTATTTTATGCCCAACATGGTATTTTGCACCAAACTAGCATAGTTGATACCCCTCAACAAAATGGCCGAGTCGAGAGAAAACATCGCCATATTTTAGATGTAGCTCGTGCTCTCCTTTTCCAAACGTCACTTCCAATTGAGTTTTGGGGGGGAGTGTGTTCTTGCTGCCGTTCATCTTATTAATCGAACTCCTACCCCTCTTTTAAACGATCTTACGCCTCAGGACAAATTATTTTCCCAATCACCTTCTCTCACTCACTTTAGAGTCTTTGGGTGCTTCTGTTATGCTCATTATAAAGACCGGTCTAAGGACAAATTTGCTCCCCGAAGTCGTCGTTGTGTTTTCTTGGGATACCCTCATGAAAAAAAGGGTGGAAGGTCATGGATTTAGAGACCCAGAAAATATTTGTGTCCCGTGATGTTATTTTTTATGAACAAGTGTTTCCTTTTGCTCAATCTCATGCGTCATCCGCAAGTGTGCCAGTAAGCTCTTCTGGCGTAAATGATTGGTCATGGAACAAGTCTATTTTTGAAGATATTGGTAGCTCCTGCCACGAGTCAGGGGGAGCAGCCCCCAACCGCTTGCATTTGACCGATTCTAATGCCCAGTCATCACCTTCTGTGTCAGTGATAAGGGAGGACTCGGTTTCAGCTCCTGAGCATCCTATTGTGCCCTCCAACGCACATGCGCCACCTAATGTCGAGCCTCAACTCGGCCGTGGTCAGCAGACTTGTCATTTGCCGTCTCATCTTCACGATTATGTATGTCACACGGCTACACTGGTACACCCCAAATCGTCTCGCTCTTCTTCCGGGTCCTCAGGTACGCGGTTCCCTTTAGCAAATTTTGTTACATGTGATAATTTCTCCGCTTCACATTCTAAGTGTTTGGCTGCCATAACTGCTGGGGTGGAACCCCATACTTTTTCTGAGGCTGTACGGAACCCAAATTGGCGTTAGGCTATGCAAACTGAAATTGACGCATTAGAAAAGAATGGCACATGGACCATCTCCGACCTTCCTCCTGACAAGAAACCAATCGGTTGCAAATGGGTCTTCAAATTAAAGTATAATGCCAATGGTTCTATTGAGCGTTGTAAAGCTCGGGTTGTTGTCCGTGGTGATACACAGGTTGAAGGTGTTGATTATGAAGAAACCTTCACCCCGGTAGCCAAACTGGTTAGTGTGAGACTTTTTCTTGCAGTTGCTGTTATTAAGGAATGGGAAATACATCAATTGGATGTTAATAATGCTTTCCTCCATGGTGATCTTCATGAGGAGGTATATATGCGTCTCCCACCAGGGTATACTTCTTCCCATCCCAACAAGGTTTGTCGCCTCCGCAAATCATTATATGGGCTCCGCCAATCTCCACGTAACTGGTTTGCTAAGCTCACGGCTGCTCTTCGCCGCTATGGTTTTATCCAGTCTCATGCCGATCATACTTTGTTTACTTACCACAAAGATGACATATTTTTATTTGTCCTTGTCTATGTTGATGATCTTATTGTGGCAGGGAATAACTCTCAAGCATGTACTTCCTTTAAACAATATTTGAACAAGTGTTTTCAGCTCAAAGATCTCGAGCCACTCAAATATTTCCTTGGCAAGGAGGCTACCCGCAACTCTTCTGGTCTCTTCCTGTGTCAACGGAAGTACACACTTGATATCTTGAAGGAAGCCGGTTTTATAGGGGCCAAACTTGCCCCCACTCGTATGGAACAAAACCATCGCCTAGCTCGTGCCACTGGTCGTGTGTTACGAGATCCGGAACGGTATCGACGCCTTGTGGGGCGCCTCGTGTATTTGTCCATAACACGCCCGGACATTTGTTATGCGGTGCATATCTTGACCCAGTTTCTCCATGAGCCTCGGCAGGACCATATGGATGTTGTCTTTCGTGTTTTGCGGTTCTTGAAAGGTTCCCCGGGTCAAGGAATTCTTCTTCACTCAGATAGTTCTTTGCAACTGTATGCATTTTGTTATTCTGACTGGGCCGCCTGCCCCATCACTAGACACTCTCTCACTGCGTATTTTGTCCAATTCGGCTCCTCTTCTATATCTTGGAAGACCAAGAAGCAACCCACTGTAGCTCGATCATCCGCCCAGGTCGAGTACCGAGCAATGGCTGTCACAACGTGTGAATTGACGTGGGTTAAGTCATTCCTTTCTTCTCTTGGCGTGTTCCATACACGACCAATGCAACTATTTTGTGACAACCAGGCGGCACTCCATATTGCTTCTAATCCGATTTTCCATGAAAGAACCAAACACATCGAAGTTGATTGTCATTATGTGCGAGAACAATTACTTGCGGGCAACATTTTTATGTCCTATATTCAATCATCACAACAACCGGCTGATATCTTCACTAAGGCACTTGGTCATCAGCAGTTTCACTTGTTACTTGGCAAGTTGGGTGTTCGGAATCCTCACTCTCCAACTTGAGGGGAAGTATTCGGGAAATCTTTATTTTGACCAAGTAAATATTTTCAGTTGTGATATTAGGCAAGTATATTAGGCATATCTTTATTTTAACCAAGTAAATAATTCCAGTTGTGATATTAGGCAAGTAAATATTAGCTAATTATATGGGAATGTAATCTCCCAGAATATTGTATATTTTTGTATAGCTTGTAGGAGTCATCTGCTGTATATAATGCTACTGCCATCTAATGAGAAAGTAAGTTTTTTTTCCCTCAAAATTCTAGTCTCAATTTATTAGTAACAAGATGGTTAGATATTACCCCGGCTACTACAAAGCTTAGTAGTATAATTTGGGGGGATGGGTGAATTGACTGAGTGGAAAATCATCACATTTTGTAAGACGATTCGCAGCCTTGTATTGTGCAAACAATGTGAGTCAACTAACGAGTTTGGAACCAATTCAGTGTTCAAGTTGAAATTGACCCTATTTTCATTGTATAAATGGCCAACCTCTAATAGCCCTTGAATCAATTGGAGTAGATGGTGGGAATGGTTTTGGAGAAGAATATGTTGTCCAACATTGTCGGTTCTTTTTTAGTTTGTTTGCTTCTTAGGTTTTGGAGTAAACTTGTGATTGAAAATCAATACACTCATTGACGTTGGTGAATCATAGGGAGTGACATAAGAGAGTTGGTTGAGATTATTATAGAAGATGGGAAATAATGTCTGGTGCTACAAGATATATTTGAGAGAAACAAAGATGGAATAAGGGAAAGGGAAGAACATAATAAAATTTTATATATTTGGGTGAAAATGATCACGATCCAAATATATTCTCAAAGGTGGGTCAGGAATTCATATAAGTGAAACCCTAAAAAAAAATCACTCATCGACGTTGATGAAACATAGGGAGTGACATAACACTACACCAAATTGACACTTTTGTAACAACTCTCAAAACAGTATCACTTTTGAGATGTTACAATTCACCAAATAATTTCAAGTCAAAACTAAATTTAGTCAAAAAAATGAAAAACAGTAACAAAAAAAAAATGATACAATAAGTTGGATCACCATGAATAGTATCACTTTTATAACCATACTCTTCATGGTGATACAATTATTGTATCATTTTGTTTGTGAAAATGTGTAAAATTGTTAGGTGGATTGTTACACTTCAAAAGTGATATTGTTTTGGGAATTGTTACAAAAATGTCAATTTGGTGTAGTGTAAGAGAGTTGGTTGAGATTATTGAAGAAGAGGGGAAATAGTGTCTAGTGCGACAAGATATATTTGAGAGAAACAAAGATGG
This sequence comes from Berberis vulgaris, assembly GCA_963556465.1. Taxonomy (NCBI): domain Eukaryota; kingdom Viridiplantae; phylum Streptophyta; class Magnoliopsida; order Ranunculales; family Berberidaceae; genus Berberis; species Berberis vulgaris. Next base: position 94,208,713 of record OY747125.1, read on the forward strand.
AATAAGGGAAAGGGAATAACATAATAAGGTTTTGTTTGGGTGAAAATTATCACAATCTAAATATATTCTCAAATGTGGGTCAGGAATTCATGTAAACAAAACCCTAAAAAAATCTTACGTGACAAATCATGCAATCAATTTTATGCCTCAATTAAGAAAACTTTTTACCGCACAAAATAATGAAGAGAACTGCGAAATTGCGTTGAAGAAATTCAAAGTGCAAAATTAAATAAATTGAAAAGCAATCCTTGAAAGTAAATTCTAGGAATGTAAAGACATATATAACATACTTTAGTTGTTAGGTTTGATCATTCTGATTTTGATGAGAAAATACATTTATGGAGCTTCCCCTGGCTCCAGCTAGTTTTGATATAGTTATGCAATTCGATCTTACTTATTTATTATGCTAAGTTTAGTGAATCTTATTTTCTTATGTTTAGGCCAAGCAGTCGGTTAGCTCACCGTCTGAATAAAAGATGTTCAGTTTGTCCTCTCTTTAGTTTCTTGTGAGCCAAAGTATAAGTTAAGCTAGGGAACTCGACTCTTTTTATGGTTACACCCTTTAAATAATGAACTAAAAAACATAAAACATAAAACATAATTGAATTGAACTGAAAATTTTGTTGAGAAGTATGTTCTGAATTGAAGCATACTTTTTTATCCAAAATCCAAAACCTATAACTAAGTGGTGCCATGTCATTTCGAGCTTTAACAAGACTTGAAGTTATTTTGGATGAGTATAGAAGTCCGCAATCACACAATTCGTGCCCAGGGCTAGCAGTCCTAATGTAATTTGGATCTGGTTAGGGGTGTTATACTATTTTAGGAAAATTTCGGATAAACACCAAACAATTTTTTTTTTATTTACAAAAACCACCCGACTACCTCAAGATTTGGGTAAGGTAACCAGAATATTTGATGACGACTTTTGGTTACTTGATGACCTTGCAAAAACCACCCGACTACCTCAAGAATCTAATTAGGCATAAACTACCAAGGACCAAAAAAATCATAAAATTTTCTATTCTAGTGTTACATACTATTAGCTCATAAATAAACTATAGAAGATACAATAATATGGAGAAGATGAAATACTAGCCATCCCTTTTGTTTAATCTTATATTAATCTGTATTCCAATATAAGAGTTTAATGCCATTATAAGGCAAACATTCCTAACCCTAATACACGTGTCTAAGTACAACCTCGTAGATAATGTCCCCATCCACACATTTGATAACATTCGTATCGCCCCCCTGGATGTCCATATAATAAGTTTACTGCCTCATTACAACCTTAGTAAGAAAACCTAGTTGGAAATTAAACTTGATCGAAGGAAAAAAAGTGTAATTGGTTAAGTGCTTTCAAAATACATACAAGTATTCGATGATGAAAATTCCCTCTGAAGTCAACACATTTGATCATGAATTCTTCATTTTCAAAATTATGTCTTGAAGGTTGGAGTTAAAACACATTTGTAGATAAATATGTTGGATCATCAAATAATTGAATCTTCTAAGTTGGGTCAACGTAATGAAGATAGTGCCTAAGACGTTGACTCATCTGGCCTTTGCTGATAACTCATCTACAACGAGACCCATGCTGGTAAGGTGGGTACCAAGGTGGAGTCTATATAGGCATGCTGATATGGTGCGAAAGATAGTGCCTAAAACGATTGGAGGACACCATTATATAGGCATGATGATTCACCAAACGGGCGCTTCAACATTAACTGTCAAGCATTGAATACCGTATGGGAAACGAGGAAACGCCGATTCCCGAGAAAACTGCGCAGACCACGTTCGTTCAATTAATGGCGCTACACACAACCCCATCAATTAAAGGGAGTAATCGTTACTCAACTGTCACACAGCTTACGCCGTACTTGTGTTACCACGCGATATACGCCGTACACATAGCACAACCATGCAGGAAACCCTAGTTCTTCCTTTGCGGGCCCATGGGCTTGGCCTACCATTCAAGCAATATTCTACCACATGCCTGGCACTAGCACTAGAAATCCTAGTCAACTCTGACATACGGATTGTACCTATGGATCACTAGCTGATTTAAGGTAACTTCGTCCACACAATGCACCATGCTTGCAGTTCACACAATGCACCGTGTTTGTGGACATAGGTTCGCATGGCCTTGAGTAGGCGGAACCCTTCTCCAACCGGGCAAGCTTAGTCAGCCAAGATTAATGACGAAGGCTTCTGGTTCACCCTGATACCTAGTACATCTAGTGCAAACTCTGATGGTTTAGGAAGTGAGAGTCTAATCAGCGCTATCACGCCTGGTGACGACGACTTGCGAGGGATCATTGCCCCTTCCTGGTCAATGATCATCGAACCCGATCAAGTAAGCCTAGCTGGTGACGACTGGCAACGAAAGCTTATGATCAAAATTTTGAACTTCTAGCCCCTACTGCTCAGGTGTAAATAATTTAGAAGATGGGAGCCTAGTCAGTCCCGAACTGATTTTATCGGCTCGCCATGGGACCGCTACTTTTCAGCGTGGCCGCCAAATTATCAACCCTGAACTTGTAGCCCCCACCGCGCAGGTGTAGATAGTTTAGAAGGTGGAAGCCTAGTAAGTCTCAAACTGATTCTGACGACTGGCCACAGGACCACAGCTTTTCAGCGTGGCCGCCAAATTATCAACCCTGAACTTGTAACCCCCACTGTGCGGGTGTAGATAGTTTGGAAGGTGGAAGCCTAGTCAGTCCCTAACTGATTCTGACGGCTCGCCACAGAATCGCTATTTTTTCAACGTGGCCACCGAATCACCAACCTTGGACTTGTAGCCCCACTGCGCGGGTGTAGATATTCTAGAAGGTGAGAGCCTAATCAATAGCGAACTGATCCCGACAATTCGCCACGGGACCACTGCTTTTCAGCGTGGTTGCCGAACTTATAGCTTGATGCTCATAGGTGTAGATGATTTGGACGGTGGGAGCCTAGTTAGTCCCGAACTGATTCTGACGACTTGCGATGGGACTACTACTTTTCAGCCTGGTGGCCAAACCCCTTTACCTCGGACTTGTAGCTCCCACCACGCTGGTGTAGATAGTTCGAAAAGTGGGAGACTAGTCAGTCCTTGACTGATGTTGATGATTCGCCACGGGACTGCTGCTCTTCAGCGTAGTTGCCAAATCTTTACTCCCCAAACCTATAGTCCATATTGTTCGGACATAAATGGATTGTAAGGTGAGAGCCCTAAGCAGCTCACCACGCGGCCACCGCTCTCCTTCAAAACAACGGCCGCAAAGATGAATCTAGATGAGTCAACGTCTTCACGCTCAAACGGACTGCTCATTCTAATATCAGGGAAGGCCACTCGCGTCGATACATAGATCATCCGGCCAATACCCGGGTAAATGGTACATAGAATATCAACCCGAGCTTACGATGCTTGATTCGACACATGCTCGGTCATTGCAACTCGCCCATAGCAGCAGCTACAGCCGACCAATCAGACTAGCAAGGAAAGCCTCAAGTAGCTTACTTTGGGGACAAGACACAGCTCGAGCAACCAAATCCCCAGCTAAACTGTCTGCAACGTGCCCACTATCGGACATGACTACACAACAATGATCCTGAGTCATTTGCAATATAAAGCGGTTAAGTTCTCTACTACAGACAGACCACTCGAAGTTCTATTGATTCAACCAGCCTATGTCAAAGCAAGACGACAAGGCGAAACGAAAAACATGCAATAGAGACAACAAGCACAAAACTGATAAAATTGTTTTCATTAACGGTCGGAATGGAATGGGTACAAGTATAAAAAGTTTACTCCTTGTTAGGAGAAGTACTGAAACAGAAGAGCTAATCCTATTGAAGGAAGGAAGCAGGAGCTGCGTCCACATGGACCACTGCCTAGGCATCAAGGCCCGAACTGTCTTCTTCTTTCGATGACACAAAGGCAACAGACAAGTTTACATACAACATCTTCTTGTAACGGTCGAGGTCCCATTTTAGATGTCCTCATTCATCAACGCCAGCAGCTTCAGCCTACCGTGTATGACCCAATAGAACTCGCATCTGCCTTGTTCTTGCAGAAGCTCCTCCTCCCTCGCCTTCGAGTCAGCAAGGTCACGCTCCAACAACTCCAACTTGCTAGTCAGTGTGTCAACCTGAGACTGCTTCGTGGCCAGACTGTTCTTCATAGCGCTGAGCTCATGCCATTCCAGTTCGAGCTGTTCCTCGACCTTCCTTGCCTCTTGAGCATTGAACCCCCACGTCGAATTCCAGTTGCTGCCTCTGAGCAGCCCAGTCGGCCTCTTTCAAAGCATTTTCTTTAGCAAGAAACCGCAGTTCAGAACACCCCTTAGCCGCAACTTCCTGCGCAACCTCGACGTCTCGGCGGATGTGGCTCAACTCCTACTTGAGTTCGTCTCTTTCAGATACCGCCTCTGCCAGATCATGCTCAAGGGCCTCCAAACGAGCTCTCTGAGTCTCAGCGACCACGATAGACTGATCCAACCTCTTCTTCTTAGCCGGCTTCTACTACCGCTCAATTTCATAGAGCGCATCAGGATACAGCGCCTGCATGTGAGAGAAGACACGTTCCATGGTATATACCTTCTCACGAGCCACCTCGACTTCCGTCCCAGCAACGACCACCTGACTCAAGTGAGACATACCCAGCATAAGGTACTTTAAATCGTTATCCATACACCCTTCCAGCATATCCTTCTCGGGCTTTGGAGCGCAATCCATCAACCAGTTGTGACGCCTACTTATATGCTTCCTTGAAGCATGCTCCACATCAACCTCTGGTGCCAGACTTGAGAGCTCATCCTTACCAAGTCTGGTGCAAACAGGCGTACTCGCGCATCTGGACAAAGTCTTCCCGGATCAGGAATCACGCCGGCACCACCCTTCGCAGTTGCCATTGTTCCCAGGCTCTCCTCCGCCGCCTTTTCCTTGTCACGAAAAGCCGAACCTTTAGTGCGAGATGGCTCGACAGGGTCCGAATGAAAAGGAGGAAGCAAATTATCCAAAGGACCCTCCAACACTTCTAGCTGTGCCCTGGAACGAGACGGTGAACAACGCGGACTACAAGAAACTTGGCCTGTGCCACGACCACTTTTAGACGGCGCGTCAATTGGACGATCAGATTCTACAACCTCGGGCGGATCTTCACATAAGCCTTCTACTAGAACAGTCTTGCGAATCAGCATCGGCAGAAACTTCCATTACAACATGCACTAGATGTTCATTCAAAGCTTCGGCTAGCTCATCACTAAGATTTGACCTGTCTTCAACCCCTGCAAACTGCAGGTAATCCTTCTCCCAGTGGAGCGAGTCGTGCTGAAGGCAACCCAGTCCTGACACGGGACCTCTTCAAACTCACGAATGAGGCAAGCGTTTCAGTTAGCTCCTCCACTTCAAACAAAATGGGACCTCTGGCCCCAACGACCTTCATCTTCCTAGAGGGGCCCCATTTTCCAATTTAACTCGCGACGCTAAGAAATAGTGGGGTCCATGTGCCAGTTGTCCCACAGTCCACTGCGGATGAAGTTGGGAGCTCCTATGACGTCCACCACATTCTTCATTGACAAGCTGCGAAACGTTTACATAATGTTTTGCTCCTCTAGAATACGAGGAATAGTGGGAAACCTTTCTGCAAAAAACGCGAGCAATGATTAGCTAGCCTGCAATCAAGCATACCGAAGTCAAAATAAAAAATTGAACTTACGAAGCAGCCTGAACTCTCGTTCGAGCGAACGACCCTTGCACCGGAAATACTTCGAATCCGCAGGGGCGAAGAAGCATTACTTCTGCCATAACTTGAAATCATCGGGCAGATTTACAAAATAGGTCGGTGATGTTATTTTACAGACGACATTACCCTTCAGCCGAGGGGAAGCCTCTTTCGCGCTAATCGGGATGAGAAGGATGATCCTATATTTATTAGGCCCCAATTGGGACGGAAAGATCCCCGGAAGATCCAAGAATTCCCAGATCACATCCAGAATGGGAAAGCACACTCCAGTTTGAAGCATCCTACGATGCAAACAAATGAACCCCATCAGTGGCGACATTGGCGTCTGGTCACCCTTCAGGACATACAGTGGCAGGTCTTCAGGGACCCCAAACTTTATACGAATTTCAGCAAGGTCAAACTCAGAAAGCAACATGTATTTGAAAACTCTAGGCCTTTGGCCAAAGTTGCGTCATCAAGAAGATTTTGTTGAGCCATAAAGAAGATGAACACATTTTTATAATCAGAAGACGAACAGAGTAGTAGCTTCAAAAGCAAGGAAAATAAAAGAGTCAGACTCTACCCTACGGATGACCTAAATAGGGATTAGGTTCCCACCTCTTTTCTGCTAAACCGACGCACGTTCAATTAATGTAGTGCGCGGCTCAAGCAACGATTCAGACTCAATCATCATCATGAGCGACATATCTTTTTTACTTAAAAATGGTCACATCCCTAAGCCATACATGTGTCATGATGATCTCGAGGAAATACAGGTCCAGCGTCATCCCAACACTTATCCGGCCCAAGCAGTTTCAAGCCCGCCTAGTTCTGTCCGCCATAAGGATTCGAACTCTTACAACATGCTAGGCCCACATGTCTCACAACTATCTAAGGCAAGTATCTCGAGGATCAATTTCGGACGGACAACTACAATAACTATTTGCTTTCGACTAGGAAGCAAATACGAGAGTACAATCCACTACACAGGGAAACTCCCTTCTACAGATTGCTCTTGGATTTGAAACTATCTCCCGCGTATCTAGGAGCACAAGGCTAACATGGAACTTCCCTCCCACAACATGACTCTTAATTAGAGAATGATTTCCATAAAGATCTCCTTTCTAAACTACGCTTTCGATGGCATGGTAGAACCATGACTCTTGCATTATAAATAAGATATGAGGTTGTAAACTAAGGTACACTACAAATTTTTTGCTTACAGCATTACGCCTTTCCTCATATACCTGTCCAAATTTAGCATCGAAATGCCATCGGCCACCACAACGGTGGTTTGTGGCTCACATGCGTTAATTGTGCAGGTTAGCAAGTCAGCGGGACTAGGTCAAAGCAGGGAGTGAAAAAAAATTGCATCAATTGGGATTTATTTTTATGCAATAATAGGATTGATGAGTTGCTTGCGTTGTTTACTTGAGAATGTTCTTTGTTGCTAAAATAATTTGTGTACATGATTGTTAAATGTGTCTTCAAAACCTTGAGACCTCTAAACTTATTGACCCATGTAGATTGTTACCTACACTAGGGGCGAAAGAACACTACGTGCGCGTTAATAGTAAAGGTGAAGATTACAGAAATGGAGAAAATAGGGGGCGGGGTGGTTGTGAAACAGAGAAAGAGAAGGAGGAAGAAGAGGGCCGACGGCGGTGGAGAATAGGCGGAGAATGGATACGAAGGGAGAGGATGGGGATATGATGGACATTGTTTAATTTGGACGATAGCAAAATTGAAAACTGAAAATCAGATTGAAAAATAATATTTTGAAATGTGGAGGGCAAAATGGAAAATAAAAATGTTAGATGTAAGGGCCATTTTAAAATTCATAAATAACCGGTGGGCTTGAAATAAATTATGTTAGAGACTTAAGTATAATTAATGAATGTTTACAGGGCTTGGCTTTGATTGAAAAAAAAAGATGTTAGGGAAATTAATAAATATTTAAAGGGTTGGGTTTAAATGTAAATAGCATGAGTTTGGGAGGGTGAAATAAATTTTTTTATTGAAATTCTAAATATTTAAGGACCTATGTATGTTTTATAAATAATTAGGGGCTTCGAATAAATTATGTTAAGGGCTTAGGTATAATTAACAATATTTGAGGGGCGGGTTTTGGATCGTAAATAAAATGAATTTGGGAGGGTAAAATGGTACACATGTATACTAGTTTTTCATTTAAAATGACAAAAATTAACCCTGGCCACTATTCACAAACTTTTTTTTTTTTTTTTTAAATATGATAAAATTAGGAGGGCATTTTAGACAACTTGAAAATTAGATTGAAAACACTCAAAAACATAGTTCCTAAGCCCAACTTTCATTATAAAATTTAGATCACATTCATCAATAGGTGATTTAAATAAAATAAACAACTTTTATCTATTTTACTAGTCCATGTAAATCCATCTAGAATCTAGATCTAGGTTGCATGGGATGAACGAAGCAGGACAAAGCAGACACCCTAGAGCAAAGCCATATATGTAGTGGTTTCTGGCTATGTTATTTCCTTCATTACAAAATCGTATATCTTATGACATGATCCTGAAAGGTCGACTCTTACTCCACTGTCAAAATCAAAACACCTCAAAATCAACCCCGAAAATCGACTTTGGTTTAGAAAATCCCGCTCTTAACCGCCTCATGAGAGGGGGTGAAGAAGAAAAGAAAGGTAGAAGGAAAAGGCTTTATATAGAGTAAAGTGGCTATTTGCCACCATACGTGCCACAATGCTAATCAATGGCAATTTGATACGAACACTAATATGGCATGCGACTTACCGCTCTAAGACACCAAATTAAGCTAACATGAATATACCCACACTCATGGGGGCATCGAGCTCTAACGGCTGGGTTGTAGCCCCACAGCCTACTCGAATCAAAACTATCTAAATGATTAAAACACATCAAAAAACACTATTATACAAAGAAAAATTATAGAGAGCCTAATCCGAAAGCACTGATTTGTGCCTAGGAGAGTCATCCGCACGTGATTAGACTAATTCTACCCTTCTCCAACTTCTCCAAACCCATGGAAGATCACATGCGGACCATACTCCCAGACACGAACCAGTGCTTTCAGACCAAATTTTGTAGAAGGGCTATTATACAAAAGAAAAACATGTCTACAATCAGAATAACAATAAAATAAAAGAAGGGAAATTTTGAGGTTGCATGTCATACTACTTTTTTAGTTATGAACATTTTATAGTCCCTTAGATGATGCGTTGCAGGACTCTGACATAACTTCAGTCATTTGTAGGTGATCTAAATACGAGCTCGTAGAAGCACTCCAAAGATAAGGTTGTAGTATCAAAGCTTAAAAGAACTTGGATGTAAGATTTTTTTTGTTCTAAGAAAAGTTTTCGATGGAAAGAAAGAGAGATGGTAGAGAAGTGGGAAATTTTTTTCCAACTAGAGGTTGAAGATGATCGTGTAGTTTGGGGAAAAACATTCTTTACGCCCTGAGAAAACATTTTCCACGCATTATCAAATTCATGAAACATACAAACTTACAGATTTCTAACAATTTAGAGGTTCTTCTTATTGGATTGTCAAAAGAACCAGCTATAATGTGTTGAAATCAATACAAATAAACAACAAAGTATGAACTGAAGCTGACAAATAAAGAAACTGTCCGGGGTACATAACGACTTTACCCGAGCAATAAAACCAATTGGACAAACATCATAAAAACTAAACAAATCAAAAACCGTCCATAACTCACTAACCTAGGCCAACGACACTCAAAGTGGCATAAATCAATTGATATGAACTTAAGAATCCCAAATAGGACCGAAGGCAGCAATCCCAGAAGCCTTGCATGCATCCACAACATCTCTGCTCCCTTCAGGGTTGCTTGTAACAATCACAACCTGAGCATTCCACTTCTTGGCAGCATCAACACTCATCTGGGCAACATTAGGTCTACCCAATATAGCAGTGTCATGCACAATGACCTTTTCCTTTGGAAACCCACTGACCATCTCTTTAATCTCCACCCCAAAGTTCTGTTCAACTCCCTTTGCAACCCACACCAAGCACACATCAGCACGGCATGGTTGGAGAAGGAAGGACAGGAAGACACATATACCTGACCCTGTTGCGACTAGTACCACCCTTTCATACATATTTGTTAAGTAAGGCAAACCTGCAAAGTGCACACTTCGAACCCATAGATGACTAGGGGGATCCGAAACCAAAGATTTTGTGAAGTCACCCACTGCACCAGCAAGCATCATGTGTTCTTTATGGTTATCGGAAATGATTCCAAAAGCGTGCCACTCAGAAAAGGGTGATGGGCTAATCCTCCCCAGTATACCGGATTGGATTCCCCCCTCAAACTTGATTATGGAGGCATGCCCAGAAGGTGCGGTAATCTTTACCGGGACTCTTCGAACAGTTGCCCATGGAAGAATTATCACTACTGTTATAGCAATTGTGAACCAGAACTCTTGTGTTCCCCCGAGCTTGCTGAGACTGAAGTTATAGGTTTTCAAGGTAGATTCATAACAAGTGGAGAGAATGACAAATATCCAAACAAGAACTAAGGCTGTCCAGCCTGCAAACCGATGGGTCCGTTCAAAGACGTTGTGATGAAGATGTCTGACCAGAGGAAATGCGGCTAAGGAAGATATAATGATGAGAGATAGGATGGTGGAAGCCACACCAATGATCTCTTGGGAACTGTTCTCTCTGTCTTTAACTGTGAGTGAAAGAGCATAGATAAGCCATGCAATCGAAGAAACGCCACAACCACTGTGTACACCTCCAAGACATTGTAGAAATGAAGTGCATGCTGTTCTGATTCCCAGTGGCATCCATGACCTTCCAAGAATTTTAACAGCAAGCCAGAATACAATCCGAAGCAATGCTTCACTTCGACATAGAGTCAGTGTAAGGATGTTTGCTATAGAAAATAAAGCAGCTTTTCTCTTAGCATATGGGAAATTCCCAGTAGCTGCAAGAGTCAAGAAGAGCAAATTCAGCACAAAGCATACAACAAAGAGGCGTTTATAGACGGTGAAAAGTCCTTGGTCAAGAAGAATGACTGAAAGTCTTGATTGCCTGGGTTGAGATGGCTTTTGTGGTTGTTCTTGTTTGGTCATAGTAGTTTCACTTATCTTTTGTTCCTCCATATCATGTTCTTCACTTTCTTCTTTGTCAATGAACACCATGGAATAGTACTCACTATCTTGGCCTTCTTCAGGTTCCAAGTCACAAAAGTGACTGCTAGGACGACTCAGAGATCTCTGTGGTGAATAACCTCTACTGGAACCATGAATGGATCCCCGTTTGGAACCAGACGTTGGGGACACCTTCAATGAACTGATTAGCATCCATGGAAGCCAACGCAACCCTGCGTTGTGTTCCTCTTCTGAAGGAAATGGAGCGGCTGCAGGTAGAGCAAATGGGCTATCTTTATTGGGATTGATCTCAAAGGCGACTCCACGGCAACTGGAGAATCTAGCCACCTTCATTTCAGCCATGATGATTTAAGTTATGATGACCGTCATGAATGAACACCCTTTATATATATAGGAAAAGGAGGAGGAGGTCATGATTAAATTTAAGGAAGACTAAGCGTGTCACATGCATAACATATTACAGAAAGCCTATATGATCATACAGTTGCATGGATGCCTGCACCAAATACTATTATCAAGTGTACCAACACTATGTGCTTTTAAAGCTTTGATACAGCCATGAGAGTAACGATAAAATAACAGAACAAAAATTTCAGAAGTCGATATCGACTTGTGAATTTCAGTTGAGATTCTTCTTTGCGATCAACAAAAAAAAAATCAGATTCTTAGGAAACTTTTGAACCTGGGTACATGAGTAGCTGTAAATTTGAAGCATGGAAACTGTTAATTTATATGTCGAGTTGTGAAGACTTGATGAGGTGGTTGCAATCCAACCAAATACATAAGAAATTGTCAAGAGGGTTAATAAATTTTTAGGCCATGACTAACTCAACTTCAAGGTCTTCCTACTGTAAAATAGCTCAAATCCTGACTCAGTCAGGTTAATCAAGTAGTCAATCTAATCGGTTACTTGTACTGCAAAAATTGGTTAATTGTATTGCTAACATTTTTAAGAAAATACTCTTGTAATCCATTTTGAATCAATAAAAGGGATGCTTGTTGGAATTAATGCACTATCCTAAATATTAAGACTCTAGTCATTCCCAAGAACAAATATTAGCCTATGTCTGTTAAGTTATCTAGGAAGAACTCTCTAGTATTTTGTATTCTCTCTATATATATATTGTCTTTGCTATATCATTATATATCAAGGAAGTTACAGTAAGTAATACATGAGCTCTGTTGTAGCAACTCAGATTTCCCAACTTGTTTAGTGTTTCCATTTCTCTACACTTCCTACAAATTGGTATCAGAGCTTTGCTCGTTCATATCTGGGCGTTTAAAACATCTCTAGCAGATGGCTTCTGGTGGGAAAGAAGGTCCATCAGTTTCCTACTCTATTCTTCCAATTTTTGGAGGAGAGAATTATGATTTCTGGAAGGTAAAGATGATGACTTTGCTTCGGTCAGAAGGAATCTGGAGCATAGTTGAAACAGGACTTGAAGAACCAGCTGTCGTCGCCGAAGTTCCTGCTGCACAGAGAGACAAGTTTGAAGCAGATGTAATCAAAGATGCCAAGGCTCTCTCAAAAATTCAAAATGGAGTCACTGGCAACATTTTTCCAAGAATCACAAGAGCCCAAACAGCAAAAAAAGCATGGGAGATATTAGAAAAGGAGTTCCAAGGTGACAGCAAGGTAAAAACCATCAAGCTCTAGACGTTGCGCAGGGAGTTCCACAATTTGAAGATGAAGGAATCAGAATGCATCCAAGACTACTCTTCCAGAGTTGTTGAAGTGGTGAATCAAATTAGAACACTTGGAGAAGAGATGTCTGACCAACAGGTTGTTGAGAAGATCTTGATCAGCTTGCCAGAAAAATATGATTCGATTGTTTCGGCCATTGAAGAGTCGAAGGATCTCGCCACTTTATCACTAGAGCAATTGATGGGTTCTCTAAAGTCTCATGAGGAAAGAAGGCTGAGACGAAATAAGGAGCAATCTGTTGAAAGTGCTTTCCAATCGAAGCTCACATTCAAATCCAAGAAGTATTTCAATAAAGGCAATGCTCGAGATGACCTGCAAGGCGGGGAGCGAAGAAGATGGAAGAAAGGTGAGTCTAGCAAAAGAGATGATGCCAAAAACAACAGTGGTAATAAGCTTTTTTGCAAGATTTGTAACAAAACTAACCATGACACAGCTGAGTGTTTTCACCAAGGGAAGCCAAAGTGTTATTATTGCAAAAGGTTTGGACATGTTGAAAAGGAATGCAGATTCAAGATTGAAAAGGAATGCAGATTCAAGAATTCTAATCAAGCAAATTTTGCAGAGAAGGATGATGCAAAAGAAGGAATTTTATTTTATGCTGGTCAATCAAAATCCGGAGAAGGAGATAATGTGTGGTACGTGGATAGTGGTTGCAGCAATCATATGACTTCAAATGAAAAATTATTTGCTGATCTGGACACTTCCATTACTCCCAGAATAAAGATGGGAGATGATTATTATCACCAAGCGTTGGGGAAAGGCACTGTTCTCGTCCAAACAAAAGGGGGAGTCACATATATCCGTGATGTTTTGCTGGTTCCAAACATAGCTCAAAACTTATTAAGTGTTGGGCAGCTTATGCGAAATGGCTACAAAGTTGTTTTCGAAGATGTGCATTGCACTATTTATGACAAGAAGGATAATGAGCAGCTCGTTGCATCGGTTCAGATGGAGACAAATCAAACTTTTCCCCTTCTAATGCGATGTGGACAGGAAGTTTCTTTGAAGGTTGATGTCGTGCAAGATTCTTGGGTGTGGCACAAGAGGTTCTGTCATTTAAATTTCCAAGGGCTAAAGCTTCTCCAAAGAAAAAGCATGGTGAAAGGGTTACCGGAAATTGAAACAATAACTGATGCTTGTGAAGGGTGCGTCATGGGCAAGCAACACCGTAATTCATTCCCAAGTCAAAGCACATGGAGAGCAAAGGCACCGCTGGAACTTGTGCATACCGATATTTGTGGCAAAATGCCAACTCCTTCTTTAAGCCAGCACAGGTACTTTCTCACGTTCATTGATGATTTTTCGAGGATGACATGGGTTTATTTTTTGAAGGAGAAATCAGAAACTTTCACTGTCTTCAAACAATTCAAAGCTTTAGTAGAAAAGCAAAGTGGTTGCAGCATTAAAATCATTCAAAGTGACCGAGGAGGCGAATATACCTCTCATGAATTTGAAGACTACTGCAAAGATGAAGGCATCTGGAAGCAATTGACAGCAGGGTATAGTCCCTAGCAAAATGGGATTGCCGAAAGAAAGAACCGAACAATCGTGGAGATGGCTCGATCCATGATGAATGAGAAAGGGCTACCAAAAAGTTTTTGGGCAGAAGCTGTGTATACAGCAGTATACATTCTTAATAGATGTCCAACCAAAGCCGTAAAGGACAAAACTCCATTTGAAGCTTGGAGCGGATTCAAACCTTCGGTGAGCCATTTCAAAATTTTTGGCTGCATTTGTTATGTTCATATTCCTGCTGAAAAGAGAACTAAGTTTGATGAAAAAAGCAAAAAATGTATCTTTCTTGGCTATTGTTCCAGCACCAAAGGTTATAGGCTTTATAATGTTGAAACTAAGAAATTGATTGTGAGTAGAGATGTGATTTTTAATGAAAAAGCTAGCTGGGATTGGCATGAGCATAAAGTGCAGGAGCTGCCATATGCAATTGTGCAAGAAGAAGGTGCAATTCCAAGACAACCACAGCAAGAAGAAGTCATGTCTCAGACTCCAGTAGTTGCCGGAAGAAGAAATTCAAATGATGCTGGAAGCAGTTCGAATGCACAACCTGTTTCGCCAAACTACTCTTCATCAGAAAGTCCTCCATTAAGAACTCGGAGTTTGCAAGAAGTGTACGAGACTTGTAATTTCGTTGGTGTAGAGCCGGAAAGCTTCGAAGAGGCACAAAATGATGAAATATGGGTCAAAGCCATGAAGGAGGAGATGAAAATGATCGAGAAAAATCAAACATGGGAGTTGGTTGATTATCCACAAGATAGAGATGTCATAGATGTAAAGTGGATTTTCAAGACGAAACTAAATCAAGATGGGAGCATTCAAAAGCACAAAGCTAGGCTCGTGGCAAGAGGCTTTACTCAAAAGCCAGGTATTGATTTTTCTGAGACTTTTGCTCCAGTTGCACGGATGGAAACTATTAGAACCTTGATTGCTCTTGCTGCTCAAAAGCATTAAAGTCTGCATTTTTGAATGGAGTGTTGGAAGAAGAAGTTTACGTTAAACAACCCCCAGGTTTCATGCTTGAAGGGGAAAAGACAAAGTTTACAAGCTAAAAAAGGCCCTTTACGGGTTAAAGCAAGCACCTCGAACGTGGTATGCTGAAATTGATAAGTATTTTGCCAAGTGTGGTTTCGAAAAGAGCCAAAGTGAGCCTACACTCTATGTTTTGAAGAGAGGAGCTTCCATTCTTATTGTTTCCTTGTATGTGGATGATTTAGTCTTCACTGGAAATGATCAATGTTTGTTACAACAGTTCAAGAAAGATATGATGAGCACCTATGAGATGAGTGATCTGGGTTTGCTTCATTATTTCTTGGGAATTGAAGTTTCTCAAACCAAAAATGGGATATTTATTTCTCAAAAGAAATATGCAGAAAATCTGCTCAAGAAGTTCAATTTGTCTGACTGCAAATCAGTAGCTACTCCTTTGATGCCGAATGAAAAGAAAGAAATGTGATGGTGCAAAGAAAGCAGATGCCACAAAGTATAGAAGTTTGATTGGTAGTCTTTTATATCTTACTGCCACTAGGCTGGATATCATGTTTGCTTCAAGTATGCTTTCAAGATACATGGAGGAACCAAGTCAGCTTCATTTTGGTGCTGGAAAAAGGGTGTTAAGATATGTGCAGGGCACACTTGATTATGGAATTATGTACAAGGCTGAAGCAAGAAGTTCAAGGCTTATCGGGTACACCGATAGTGATTGGGCTGGATGTCTTGATGATATGAAAAGTACGTCGGCCTATGTTTTCTCTCTTGGCTCTGGGATATGTTCTTGGCGTACTAAGAAACAAAGTGTGGTGGCACAATCATCTGCCGAAGCAGAGTATGTAGCAGCAGCAAAAGCAACATCTCAAGCCGTACGGCTTCGAAGAATTCTTGAAGATATAGGAGAAAAGCAAGAAAGAGGCACTGTAGTGTACTGTGACAACAAGTCAGCCATTGCAATTGGAAAAAATCCAGTCAATCATGATCGTACCAAGCACATTGCTGTCAAATATCATTTTATCAGAGAAGCCGTTGAGAAGAAAGAAATTCAGCTTGAATATTGCCGAACAGATGAGCAGCTAGCGGACTTACTCACCAAGGCACTTCCGAAAGAAAAGTTTTGCTACCTCAGAGAGCTCATTGGAGTTGTGAATAAAGTGCATTAAGGGGGAGTGTTGGAATTAATGCACTATCCTAAATATTAAGACTCTAGTCATTCCCAAGAACAAATATTAGCCTATGTCTGTTAAGTTATCTAGCCTATGTCTGTTAAGTTATCTAGGAAGAACTCTCTAGTATTTTGTATTCTCTCTATATATATATTGTCTTTGCTATATCATTATATATCAAGGAAGTTACAGTAAGTAATACATGAGCTCTGCTGTAGCAACTCAGATTTCCCAACTTGTTTAGTGTTTCCATTTCTCTACACTTCCTACAATGCTATGGGAATTAAAATATATTTGCCCTTGATATAAAAAAGAAGCAATATTGCAAACATATGCATGAAAAAAAACTTGTAACCCATTTTGAAATCAACAAATATATGCCATGGGAATTTAAAATTGATGCATTTGACATAAGAAAGAAGCAGCATTTGGAAACGATGAAATATAAGAAATGGTGGGTGAAGAAATTTATAATGAACAAGCAATCACAAAAGGGAGGAGAAAGTGATTTCATATACATATTTAGCTTAACCAATGGAGAGCATCAGGACACGCTATACTAAATTGACATTTTTGTAACAGCCTTCAAAACATAATCACTTTTGAGCTGTAACAGTTTACCAAACAATTTTATACATTTTTACAAACAAAGTGGTACAATAATAATGAAGAGTATGGTGCTACAAGTGATATTATTCATGGTAATCCAATTTATTGTATCACTTTTTTTTTAAACTGTTTTTTTTTTCTTTTACTTAATTTAGTTTTGATTTGAAATTGTTTGATGAACTGTTCCAGGTCAAAAGTTATACTGTTTTGAGAGTTGTTACAAAAATGTCAATTTGATGTAGTGACACACGATTCATTTTTATTAAATATCACAATACCTCATTGATTTACACTTTGGTTTTTCCAAAAAAAAAAAAAAAAAACCCAAACCGCGTGACTTGTAAAAAACAAACTAATGACTCAGCATATCACATACATAACGTTACTGTAAGCCTATCATCATACAGTTGCATGGATGCCTGCACCCCAAAAACATACATAATATTAATGTATATTGTAAGAGACGGATAATAAAACCCTTCTCAGTATACATCGAGTGGAATTGAAGAGGACTGGACTCTCCCAACTGAACATACATGTGTCTTTAAATCTATTCCAGTTTGAACACTGTTATCAAATATACCAAACAAGCTTGGACTGAACATAATGAACTTTTAAATCTTTAATGCAGCCATGACAGTGATAATAAAATACGTACAGAACAAAAATATATGAAATTGATGTTGACTTGTTCAATTTCAGAAACTGTATTTTTACTAGTTCTAGGTGGAGTTTGTGAAGACTCCGACGAGGATTGGATCGGCTGGCCTTGGAATGGAACCAAATGCTCAAGACTTGTCAATGACTTGGTGCCAATGGACATTTCTCTGATCGCTCAAATCCTTAGTATAATGAACACTCAGTCACAAAAAGGAAAATAAGCGCATTTTTTAACATGGTTTGGCTTATCCACTAAAAAGAAATTATCCGGAGTTAATCGGTATTGCGCAATTTATTAAAAAGGAAACAACCCATCACTGATTGTTGTATTATCTTATCATACCTAGAAACAGTCTTAACACTCTCTCAGGTTGGTACCAAGTTTGTGAACAAAGCTCAACTTAGACAGCATCTCTTGACTGAAATTAATCCGTTTGTAAAACATATGGGAGTTGCTATGTCTATCCGACTTTTTTGCTCAATGCCCCCAACTTCTATTGTTAGATGTAGGCTTCGCTTGGTATCCCGTAAAACAATGCAAATGCATTCCTTTGCGAGCAGTTACAGAAACATAGGTGCTTAATTGGTAAGATTTACGTAAAGGGGTAATGGAATTAAAATGCATAACCTTTTAATCTTCACATTATGAGATCCCGCATTATTTTGTGTGACAAAACGTCATGAATTATTTTGCAGAGAACTCCCACGTTCACATATTGGACTATGATTCTTAATAGAGTCCATATTTTTGTAAGAGTTCTTATTATTATGTGAAACTCAATAGAGTTCATACTTACTATGTGGAACTTAATTGAGTCCATATTTACGAGAGTTTATTATAATTCAAACTTTTCCAAAGAGTCCTTAGTTTTCATACATATTATTCAATTACATATAGAAGAAAATAAATGTAATAATATATACATGAGAGAGCATAAGGTATGTAAAATGCATGCCAATCGAAAAAACCCCAAACAATTGTGAAACTAACATTGTTTTTCTTTGACTAATACCAAACAACTGCAAAGTAATGCATTGAAACTTTCTCTTTCCTATTAAAAATTTCGTAGAATAATAAATTTATTTTCTATTGCAACACAGACTAATGCATTGCAAAGTGATGCATTTGCATTACTTTGCAAAATGAAACTTTTTACAATGTACCAAGATAGCCTTAGGTTTTAAAAATTGCTTGGTATACCCAATCACTTTTGTTAACCTTAAATCAAAACTACATTACTAGCATTGTTGATCGAGGAATGTGTATGAATGATTCCTATTGCAATTTCTTATGTGTAGGATTTTTTAAGTTTTAAATGCAATTTTGCAGAATATAATGTAATAGTCGCAAACATCTTTAAAATTAATGTGCTCACTTTGATTTTATAAATTTTATTCTTTTTAATACATATTGATTTTATCAGCCCTTCTATGGTTGATGAACAAATATTGCATTATTTTGCACTTTCAAGTGAAACCATTCGAAACTAGATTTGAATTTCTACTTATATATTCAAATAAATAATGGTTGGTTTAATAATAATACAAGGAACCAACGAGAAAACTTTACCAACAAATTATTTTTATTGATAAATGGTAAGTTGGTGTTACATATTTTAAGTAGGAGTGAGCACGAGACGGGATGGACTCATCTCAATTCATCCCGTTGTTTTATCTTTGGGACGAGATAGACCTCATCTCAACCTCGTCCCATCCCAAACAGGTTTGGGATGGGATGAGCATGGCTGGATTTTTGTGCAATTACTAAGTTATTATGATGTGCATATTTAAACGTATATTCTTATAATTACTATATTATCAACATTCTCATTAGGTTTACTTATTTGTTCCACAATATGCTAGGTCTTATTTTTGTAAGTTTATATTTATGTTCCTATTTACATCATCAATTCAAGAATATTATAGTATTTTCTATCATTATGCATATTAAGGAGTTATCTATGAAAGTGTTATTGTTTAACACTATAATACAATTATTTGTGATGTTAAGTTCACACAACTCTTCAAAACTTCATGTACCACACTTAATTTGACACACAAAATTTTAAGTCAATAAATATTAAAATTAATAATAATTAATATTAAATAGGTTCGGGACGGGACAGGATGGGCGGGATTGAAAATCTTCATCCCGATCACATCCCACTCTAGATCGGGATGGGTTTGATCAATCCCAAAAGGACCCAAAAAATCGGGATAGAATGGGACGGGATGAGACCGGACCGGGATGGGATGCCCACCCCTAATTTTAAGTTTGTTCAACAAAATCAAAACATCTCAAAGCGGGCAATAAAGAGTTGGTGTACCCGAGCCAAATAGTCGGATACACGTAGAATCTCCCGAACATATATCTCTTGACTGAAATTAATCCATTTGTAAAACATATGGAAGTTGCTTTGTGTACCCGACTATTTTGCTCAATGACCCCAACTTCCATTGTTAGATTTAGGCTCCACTAGGTATCCCGTAAAACAATCCAAATGCATTCCTTTGCGGGCGGTTACAAAAAATAGGTGTTTGTTAAGATTTATGTAAAATGGAATCTTCACATTATGATATCCCGCATTACTTTGTCTGATAAAACGTCATGAATTCTTTTGCAGAGAACTCTTATGTTCACATTGATGATATATCAAATAACACCGTCATCGCATCCATACACGTGGCAGAGATCGTCCATCATAAAGATCAAATATCCCAGAACCAAGCCAATTCAATAGCCCAAAAAGAGTGAATCCAGTCATGAGAGACCAAACAAGGCTCGTCGGATAAATCGTAGACAAAAGCCCTGATCTAGGCCCAATGAAGTTTTCCCATAAAAAAATAGGAACGTTATAGAGAAAAAATGTCGTTGAGGGAGTTACGCCTCCAGGGACGTATCTTCATAAAAGAGGAGACTGTTACAGAGAACGTCTCCCATCATTGCACCTCATATGCTTAAATCGCACAGGGAATTAACAACGACCATTATAAGGTAAAGGGAACATTCAACAAAGGTATGCAACTTTAACTGAGTTTTGTCCATATTTATCTCCATTTTCAACTGAGTTACTGACTTAAGCATCGGAGTGCATTTGGCCACCAAAAATGTGGTCTTTTGCAGGTCATACTTACAGGAGACCGGATTTTGGACGCATCAGTTTGGCGCCGTTCATGGGGAACGACAGTTTCCACTCAAGAAGAGAATCTGCAATAGGAAGATCAACGATTGAAAAGCTCTTGGGATAGATGGAACACCCTATAGATCTAGCAATGGTAAAAGTAATCCTCCAACTAATGAAGTTGCATTACCAAAGCTGCACGATTCTGATCCGGCAACAACCATCAGGCCAGTCGTGCCCAACAACGGGGAGCCACAGCCTGTGATAGCTCAAACCTCCCAAACATTTGATGACACTGCAACACCCTTGTGTAGATCTCTACTTATGGCCCAGATGGACCGTACGATCAAAATGGTGGTCAAACTCACCCAAGAGCGCATGCAATCCGCCGACCCTGTCCGAGTGTCGCACCAACAAAATTCTGCCAACCAAGTCCGAGAAAGTAATGAAGTTTCTGCAGAACCTCATCAAGCGAATCTCGAAAGCAGCGAACCACTGCAAGATGGCCCTCCAAATAGTGACGGGACCCCTACTGAAATCCCATTCAGGATCGAGGTCACAGACCTAACATGTTGTACGAACTGACTAAAGCATCATTCTCTGACGCATTCATGGTGACTCCCATGCTGAAGAAGTTCACCCTACCAAAGTTTGAAGCATATGATGGCACCACCAATCCGATAGACCATTTGTGACACTTTCACCACATTATGGCATTGAAAGATAGCACAAAATCAATCTTATCCAAAACATTTATGACCAGTCTCACCTCCACAGCGTTGAATTGGTTCAACAGCTTACCACCAAGGTCGATAGATTCATTCTAGGCGCTCACTACCGCCTTCATCACGAGTTTCATCAGCAATCAACGGATAAGGATGGGGCCACACTACTTGCTTCACGTCAAACAGAAGTCCAACGAGACAATAAGGGAATACGTCACTCATTTTACTAACGAGTTGACAATGATCAATGTTTGCAGCGACGACACGACCATTGCCACTTTTCCTCCGTACTGAAAAGCAAACTATTTTTTTATTCTCTGAAACCTATACCTTCAAAAAATATGGCGACTCTATTGAAGACCGCCCAGAAACACACCACTCTCAAGGAAATGGTGGCCACTAGGAAGAAGAATGAATCCGAGAAGGAAGGCCACTCAAGGAGGCGAGAAAAATGATAAAAATAAAGGAGAGATGACAGACCCCTGGAAGAGAATGTTCAGCCAAAGAGGCATCGGACCAATGGGAGATCCGAATTCAACCAGTAAGAGCCTAGAAAATTGCAATCAGCAAGGCCCAAGCATGAACGGGTAACAAGTGTGGTGAAAAAGATGTATAAACCATACACAGCCTTGAAAACAAGTCGAGCGAACATACTAAAGTCTATGGCAAAATGGGAAGACGTCAACTGGCCGCTCAAAATGAAAGGAGATCCAGAAGGACGAGATAAGAGCAAGTATTGTTCTTTCCATAAGGATCACGAACACGATACCAACCTTCTATCATTAAAAGAAATGACATCAATCGAGCAGTAGTTAGAAAATTGCAATGCATATTCACAAATGGATTCTACAATACAATGTAACTTTATGGGAAGAAAATGACAACTACTACTATAGATTGTTGAGCACCCGAAATGAGATTATGAATAAAACTTCAAGTTCAAGTACTCCATGTTATGCCCGAGCAATAAAATTAAAGCATTAAAGCCAGACAATGCGAAGCAATCGACATGTCTAGCCACGAGCAAAAGGTCAAGATGCATAAGTCAGATAGAAACAACAAACTTTTGGTATGATCAACCACGAAGTAAAAGTTGGGATGAACAAGTCAACTTGCTCATAAATAACTTCGAGTCGACTAGTATGTCAGACCAACGAAGTAAGAATTTGGATGAACCAGTCAACTTACAAAACTTCGGGTCAACTAGTATGTCAAACCAACGAAGTAAAAGTTGGGATGAACCAGTCAACTTACTCGTAAAAATCTTAAGGTCAACTAATACGTCAGACCGACGAAGTAAAAGTTGGGACGAACAGTCAACTTACTCTTAAAAAACTTTGGGTCGACTAGTATGTCATACCAGCAAAGTAAAAGTTGGGACAAACTAGTCAACTTACTCGTAAAAACTTCGGGTCAACTAGTATGTCAGACCATTGAAGTAAAAGTTGGGATGAACAAGTCAGCTTACTCGTAAAAAAACTTCGGGTCGATTAGTATGTTAGACCAACGAAGTAAAAGTTGGGAGGAACAGGTCAACTTACTAGTAAAAAACTTCAGGTCGACTAATACGTCAGACCAATGAAGTAAAAGTTGAAATGAACAAGTCAACCTACTCCGATTTATATATCGGATCATGAAATAGAAGTTTGAACGCATAAGTCAAGACATATTCGTAAGAACCTTCGAAATCGACAAACATAATGGATTACAAAGTGCAAGACACACAAGTCAAATTTTGATCAATTAAAGTGTCAAACAAGAAGCAAAAGCTGGAGACACCCAAGATGACTTACTCCTACAACAGAGTAAATCTCCTAAAGAGGTATGAGTCAACGTAGGAACATGAAATACCTTGGCATATAAGCCAATACCTACTTAGTGAGCCTCTTGGAGCAACCAACGCACCATACCATGAAATGGACATGCAAAGATCTTAATGAGAAAATCCAATGGTCAACAAACGAGCGCGAAAATAGAAGTACAGGAGTACGAAAGAGCGTAACGTACAAATAACAAGGTTAATGTAAATTTACGTTGAGCCAACACGATGGATCCAAGGGGACATAGCTCAAACTCGAAATTCTCTAAAAAAAATCAACCAAAACAAATTACGACTACGAAGAAAGAACGTACAAGTCAGAAAGTGATAGAATCGACAAAAGGCAACGTAAGAATGTAAAAAAAGTAAAATTAATTGTCATTTATAAAGCTACTCCGCTACATCAGGAAAAGAAGATAAAACGGTTGGAGAAAAAATAGTAGAGGCGATCACAACATTGCCAGCAGGAACACTCGATGGAAGGGGAGCAACTGCGCCAGTGGCAGGAGGAGATGAAACTCTCTTGTCAACAACCAAAATAGATGATAGAGCGAGATCGGAAGGAGGGGAATGATGGTTTTTCGCTCACTGGGTCCTGATCCGGAATACCTCCTCACCATCTTCATCCTCGAAGACTTGATCGACCAAACAACGATACAGGGACAAATCAACACCAAGCCCTTCATATAGTTAAGGAGCTCGACTTGTCCGTCAACAATTCTATTCCAATCTTCTACCTTGCAATCCTCAGCCTGTCTTTAGTTGTAGCAAGCTCATTCTTAGTCAAAATAAGCTACCCTTCAACGGTGGCAAACATGGCAAAAATATTTGACTTAACTTCATCAAGCACTGTTGTTAACTGCTACACCCACTCCTCATCGATCTGACGGTTGACAGATTGATCAATAACTGAACACATGGCCTTATTATGACCAGCTTTCTCAACGGATAACTCCTTCTCCTCCTTGTCCAAATGAGTACAGACTCTATTCAACTCAACCACCAAAGACTCAAGCTCAGCTGCGAACTTATCTCACGCAGCCTCCACCTTCTTCAAAGAAGCCTAAGCAGCCCTGATCTTCTGCTCTACGCATTGAGCTTTCAGAATGTCCAACTTACGAAGAACATGAGCTAACACCAATGTTTACGCTGCCATCTTCCTTTCAAGAGCGGGCACCTGTCTATGACCTGTCTGATAATTTGATCCCATCACCCTAGCATAAGTAAGGTGATTCATCCCATCAGTTATATGCTTGAGGCTGTAGTCAAGATGACTACTAGGCTCCCACACAGGCATCAAAGGCCTCTCCAGCAAATGTCGATGCCATTTGTTGATCAACTTACGTGCACTATCATGCACGTCAATTTCAGTAAACCAACAAAACTTCCCATCTGACTTAATACAGATGTCTTCCAAGTTGGGCTCCTTCCAACCAATCTACGGATGAAGAACTAGAGGATCAGAAAGCACAGAAAATCCACCCTTAACGGCCGAAATAACGGTCGAAATTGTGGTGACAACGGAAAACCCACTTTTGCCTTCTCAGCGTGAATTAGTCGTGGCAGGAGTAGGGCAAACAGTAGTGGTAGCAGCAGCAAAAGTCAAACAAACAGGAGAAGAAACCAGGAACTCCATCATGTCATCAACAGGAATAGAGGAAGACGAAGGAGGAGGAGCCACAGAACATTGACCTCGATCAGTAACCTCATGTTCGCATCAAGGATTAAATTCGAAGTCGGCCAGGGTTTTGTCGTATTCAGAAATTTTGACCACTCCATTACAAGATGAAGCATCTTGTTGTCAATAACTCAAGGGTCATCATCCAACTACTCAACAAAGTTGGGCACACCATAAGCCAAGATGAGCTTTTTCTCATTATCGTCCAATGGACGAGTTATTTCTTTCTTGCCCCCACTACTAGATTCATCTCCTCGACTTCCTCGAGAGAGATACCATCCTCCTTCCCAACCTTTTTATCAGAAGAACTCGAACGAGCAGTATGAGTAACACCATGAGTGGAGTTAGAAAGTCGTTTCCTCTTAGGAACACGACCAAATCTTATCACCAATCGCTTTGATGGACAGGCAGGCCTCGGAAGCTTCCTCTTCCTGGTGGTCAGGCCAGTGACACCAACGCTAGCAGGCGCATCGATTCTAACATCACTAACATCAGCATGAGCAGTGCAAGCAGTGATCTCCTCAGCTCGGGATTTAGTAAGCAAAGCCTGTTCTGCCTCGTTCATAGTGTACAAGCCACTACACTCAACAATGTCCTTAGAGATGAATGCCTCCACAGCAACCACGGGATGCTTCAAGAAACGATCACTGATCATCTCCTCCTCCATAGTTAACTGCAAATCCCTCAGTTTGTTAGGAACTCGGAACAACTGCACAATCTGACAACCTCGAAAGTTGAAATAGCTGGAGTTGACAAAAGCATAAAACCAAAACCTCGATCAGTCTCTAATGTCATCGTTAAGCTTCCCAAAATGGGCAGGAAAACGGAAGGAAGCAAATGTTCTTGGTCACCAACAGACTAACCACAGAGTGCAGAACCCTAACGGTCAAGGGAATGCCAGTAAGAATGGTCTCGCGTAAGTAGAAACTCTAACCCTCCAACCATTAGGACCCATTTGAGCAGGTGGAGTGCCCAAAAAGTCTAAATATTCCAAAAATATCTTTGGGACTTGGAATCAAAGGCCAAATTGGAACATACACGGGTAAAGTGCAATATAACCAGTCCTTGGATGACAATGATTGTCATTCTGCCTAGTGTCACATCTATCTTCTTGCCTAGCCAAGTGAGGTTAGCAAGTGTAAATAATGTAGAGTATTCCACATTGTTCTAGAGAGTTCTCTAGAACCTTCCATAAAATTTCATAGAGTTCCATAGGATTCTAGTCTTTAGATATTTCTAAGGAAGTGTGTAGAAGATCATTGTAGACCGTTAGATCAAATTGATCACCACCATCCATTGAGGAGGTGGAGTTGTATAAATAGGCTAAAGCCTCATTTGTTGTAATCACCTCAGAGAATTCAAACAATACAAGTTTTATTTCTCTTAAGCTCTCTTATGTGTTCTTAGCTTGCTTAGCTTTCCATAGTCTAAGTAAGTCTTTCGTGGGCAAGGCTGACTAGCTTTTTTTGATAAGTTGGGGCAAAGTTTACTAGTGTCGCACGGGAAGTACTTGAGAAAAGAAAGCCCGTGATAGTTGGTATCAGAGCAAGGTTTTGCAAGGTTGGTGAAATCATTATACACAAGAGAATGTCGTTGGAGGTCAACAACCCATCAATTGGCAACAACGACAAAGGTGGGAAAGTCCGCAAGGACAAGTCGATAGACATGATCGCTGCGATGGATGAAAGGTTGGCTAAGTTGTGTGCCACCATGTCCGACTTGAGGGAGAAAGTCGAAGACATGGACCAACGCATCGAGGGGCTAGCGTCCAATGGGGAGGACCAAGAGCTTCGGGAAGATATGCAAGGAGCCTTAAACGCGGTAGTGGACATGGTATCAAAAAAGATAGAGTCCCTAGTTGTTGCTAAAGATGCAGAGATGGAGGCTTATAAAGAAAGAGTTGAGAAGATTGAAACTCAACTCAATGTGTGCATGGCTGCAGTAGCTAATGGTGGGGCTACACCAGGGATGATCACTTACATAGTCGAAAGCTCCCAAACCTAAGGCCTATGGTGGGGCAAGGAGTGCGAGGGAGATTGACAACTTCTTGTGGAACATGGAACGCTACTTTGATGTGGTTGGCATAAGGGATGAAGCGGCAAAGGTACATATTGTCTCCTTATACTTAAATGAAGTTGCAACAGTTTGGTGGCGCAGAAGGTCCGATGATGTCAAAAAGGGATTGTGCACCATCAACACTTGGGAAGATTCAATAAGGAACTCAAGAGACAATTCTACCCGGAGATGCCGAAAATGAAGCTAGGGCCAAGCTTCGCCGCCTTCAACATAAGGAAGGCCACATAAGGGAGTATGTGAAGGAGTTCGCCGCCTTCAACATAAGGAAGGCCACATAGGAGAAAATGATGATTTGTTTAGCTTCCTTGATGGCCTAACAGGCTGGGCCGAGTTGGAGTTGAAGAGGCGAGGTGTGCAAGACCTTGCAACAGCTATGGTTGTGGCCGAGTTTGATTGAGTTCAAGAGCAAGGACTCATCCAAGGGGCAAGGGAAAAATCTGAGTAATGATGAAAAAGGTGGGAGAGACAAAGAGAAGTCCTCCAAGGAGCACAATAACTCCAAAAACAAGGGAAGGAGAAAAGAGATGGATCACCCAAAAAGATATCTTGTTTCTTATGTAGTGGACCCCATCGGGCATTCGAGTGTCCCAACCGGGGTACTTGCCGCGCTTGTCATGGAGGAATAAGCAAAAGAGGAAAGGATGATCGCTTCAATGAATCTCCTAAGTGCCATTCAAGCTAAGGTCGAGGAACAACAACGTGGAAGGATGTACGTGGAGACCAAGATCGGGAACAAGACTTTGAAAGCCATGGTGGATACCGAAGCCAACATAGTCTACATGGCTAAGGATCTTGCTGAAGAAATTGGTCTATCATATACTAAGGAGAAATGATATATTAAGGGAGTCAATGCTAAAAGTCTCCCAATTGAAGGAGTAGCTCGTGGCACCGATATTCGGTTTGGACAATGACGAGGTAAAGTCGACATAACTATTGCTCCAATTGATGATCACAAGTTCTATTTGGGTATAGATTTCTTGGACACGGTGAAGGCTTTCCTGGTCCCATATGCCAATACCATGTGCATCATGGAGAAGGGACAACCTTGTGTTGTGCCCATGGTACGAGAAATGAGTAAGGAGATAATGGTGTACGCTCTCCAACTTTTTAAAGGAGTAAAGAGGAATGAGCCTACTTACTTGGCTGCTCTCAAAGAAGACAAATATCCCATGGATGGAGAGGTGAATGCACTTAAGGTCATCCAAGATGTTCTCAAGGAGTACAAGGATGTTATGCCTGCCGAGTTGCCTAAGAAGCTTCCACCAAGGAGAGAGGTGGATCATGCTATTGAGTTAGAAGTTGGAGCAAAGCCACCCGCAATTGCTCCTTATCGTATGGCACCTTCTGAGCTCGAGGAGTTAAGAAGACAATTAAAGGATTTACTTGATGCTGGTTATATCCGACCGTCCAAAGCTCCATATGGTGCGCCGGTCTTATTTCAAAAGAAACATGATGGATCCCTATGGCTTTGTATTGAATATCCATCACTCAACAAGGTCACTATCAAGAACAAGTACCCAATTCCACTTATTGCGGATCTCTTTGATCAACTTGGTGATGCAAGGTACTTTACCAAGCTTGACTTGCGCTCGGGATATTATCAAGTCCGCATAGCCGAAGGAGATGAACCAAAGACGGCATGTGTTACAAGGTACGAGTCTTACGAATTCTTAGTCATGCCATTTGGTTTAACTAATGCACTGGCCACATTTTTCACTCTAATGAATAATGTACTAGCTCCTTACCTTGATCGGTTCGTAGTTGTGTACCTTCATGACATTGTGATCTATAGTAAGACATTGGAGGAACATGTGGATCACTTGAGGTAAGTGTTCCAAACTTTGAAGGAGAACGAACTCTATGTCAAAAGGGAGAAGTGCTCATTTGCCCAAGAGGAGGTGACATTCTTGGGTCATATCATTGGCAAAGGCAAGCTTCGTATGGACAAGTCTAAGGTACAAGTCATCCAAGAGTGGGAACCACCGACCAAAGTCACCGAGTTAATATCTTTCCTTGGCTTGGTGAACTATTATAGAAGGTTCATCAAAAACTACTCTTCCATAGCCGCTCCATTGACGGACTTGCTCAAGAAGGGACGAAGTTGGGATTGGAGTTCAAAATGCCAACAAGCTTTCGAAGGATTGAATAAGGCAATTGTGGAGGAACCGGTGTTGGCACTTCCCAACCATTTTATGTCTTTTGAGGTACATACAGACGCTTCTGATTTTGCTATTGGTGGAGTATTGATGCAAGAAGGACATCCTATTGCCTTTGAAAATAGAATTATACTGAGAGGCGGTACACAGTGCAAGAGAAGGAAATGACTGCAGTTGTGCATTGCTTGCGAAAATGGCGTCATTACTTGCTTGGGAGAAAATTTGTGGTCAAGACCGACAATATTTCCATTAGCTACTTCCAGACACAGAAGAAGCTCACACCAAAACAAGCTAGATGGCAAGATTTCTTGGCAGAGTTCGATTACACTTTGGAGTACAAGCTTGGCAAGGCTAATCTTGTTGCGGATGCTTTGAGTAGAAAATGAGAACTTGCTGACATAAGTCAACCTCAAAGCAACTTGAAGGAATGCATAAAGGAAGGATTGACACATGATTTCATGGCTCAAACCATCATATTTCTTGTCAAATATGGGAAGACAAGACCGTTTTGGGTAGAGGACGGCTTGATACACTCTAAGGGAAGGCAAATCTATGTTCCACCTCATGACAACCTAAGGAAGGAAGTCTTGAAAGAATGCCATGATAGCAAGTGGGCGGGACATCCAGGTATACATCGGACTCTTGCTCTTGTGGAAGATTCCTATTATTGGCCACATATGATGGATGATATCGAAGGATATGTAAAGACTTGTCTTGTATGCCAACAAGACAAGGTGGAGCAACAGTCACCTGCCGGCTTACTTGAACTTCTTCCCATTCCAGAGAGACCTTGGGAGAATGTTTCCTTGGATTTTATAGTTGGGTTGCTCGCATCGGAAGGTTGCAATTGGATACTTCTGGTCTTGGACAGATTTTCAAAGTATGCCACCTTTATTCCCACACCCAAGGAGTGCATAGCCGAGCAAGCCGCACATTTATTCCTCAAACATGTGGTGAAGTATTGGGGTGTGCCCAAATCTATTATCAGTGATCGGGATACTCGGTTCACGGGGAAATTTTGGACTGAGTTGTTCAAGTTGTTGTTGGGTACCGACCTTAATTTCTCTACTAGCTTTCATCTTCAAACGGATGGTCAGACAGAAAGGATGAATGCCTTGCTGGAATTATATATTAGGCACTATGTGAGTGCCAACCAGCGAGATTGGGCTAAGTTGTTTGATGTTGCCCAATTCTCTTTCACATTGCAGAAGAGTGAAGCAACGGGTCGTAACCCATTTGAGATTGTCATGGGACAACAACCTATGACCCTGAGCTCTATTGCCACTGGCTACACTGGAGTGAGTCCATCAGCCTATAAGTTTGCAAAAGGATGGAATGATCAAGCTGATGAGGCTCAAGTTTACCTAGAGAACGCATCCAAGGGGATTAAGAAGTGGGCCGACAAGAAGAGAAGGCCTCAAGAGTTTCAGGTTGGAGACCTTGTGTTTGTCAAGATGCATGCTAATGCCAGACTTTCAGGATTGCATCGTGGCCTTATCAGGAGATATGAGGGTCCTTTCCCCATAGTCAAGAAAGTGGGAAAGCAAGCATACAAGGTCGAGTTCCCACCGAGGATCAAGTTCCATCCAGTATTCTATGTGAGTTTACTGAAACCGGATAAAGAAGATCAGGATGATCCAAGCAGAGAAGTTTCACAAAGAGCACCAATGGGCATAAAGATCCAACATGACAAGGAAGTAGAGATTATCTTGTCAGATCGTGTGGTGCGCCATTCCAACCAACCTCCCACACCTAAGCTACTCGTCAAGTGGAAGGGATTGCCAGAAAGTGAAGCTAGCTGGGAGCCAATCCAACATTTGTGGTAATTCAAAGAGCAAATCCAAGCGTACGAGGATTTGAAGGCAACGAGGACGTCACCTAATTAGGTGGGGGAGAATGTCACAACTATCTTCTTGCCTAGTCAAGTGAGGTTAGCAAGTGTAAATAATGTAGAGTATTCCACATTGTTCCAGAGAGTTCTCCAGAACCTTCCATAAAATTCCATAAAGTTCCATAGGATTCTAGCCCAATAAATTGTAGACAAAGGCCCAGATCCAAGCCCAATAAAGTTTTCCCTTAAATAGGAGGAATGTTATAGAGAAAAAGAGTCGTGGAGGGAGTTTCGACTCCAAGGACATATCTTCATAAAGGGGCAGACTGTTACAGAGAATGTCTCCTATCGTTGCGCCTGACATGCTTAAGTCACGCAGAGAATTAACAATGACCATTGTATAAGGTAAATTGAACATTCAACAAAGGTATGCAACTTTAATTGAGTTTTGTCCAGATTTATCTACATCTCCAACTGAGTTACTGACTTAAGCATCGAAGTGCCTTTGACCACCAAAAAGGTGGTATTTGGCAATCTGACATTTGTTTTGCAGGTCATACTTACAGGAGACCAAATTTTGGACGCATTGTACATATTTGACTATAATTCTTAATAGAGTCCATATTTTTAAGAGTTCTTATTATTATGTGAAACTCAATAAAGTCCATACTTACCATGTGGAACTCAATAAGTCCACATTTACAAGAGTTTATTATAATTCAAACTCTTCCATAGAGTCATTATTTTCACACATATTATTCAATTACATATTAGAAGAAAATAAATGTAATAATATATATGGGATAATATAAGGTATGTGAAATGCATGCCAATAAAAAAAAATCCCAAAAATTGTGAAACTAGCATTGTTTTTCTCTGACCAATACCAAGGCACCACAAAGTAATGCATTGAAAACTAATGCATTGCAAAGTGATGCATTTGCATTACTTTGCAAAATGAAACTTTTTACAGTGTACAAAGCGGAGCCTTAGGTTTTAAAAATCGTTTGGTACACCCAATCACTTTTGTTAACCTTAAATCAAAACTACATTACTAGCGTTGTTGATCGAGGAATTTGTATGAACAATTCCTATTAAAAAAAATTTATGTGTAGGATATTTTATGTTTTAAATGCAATTTTGCATAATATAATGTAATAGTCGCAAACATCTTTAAAATGAATGTGCTCACTTTCATTTTATAAATTAGATTATTTTTAATACATATTAGTTTTAGCAGCCCCTCTATGATTGATGAACACATCAATTGCATTATTCTGCACTTTCAAGTGAAACCATTCGAAATCATATTTGAATTTATACTTGTATATTCTAATCAATAATGGTTGGTTTAATAATAATACAGGCAACCAACGAGAAAACTTCAGCAACAAATTGTTTTTATTGATAAATGGTAAGTTGGTGTTACATATTTAAAGTTGGTGCAACAAAATCAAAACATCTCAAAACAGTGCAACAAAAAGTTGGTGTATCCGTGCCAAATAGTCGGATACACGTAGCAACTCACAAATATATATGTCAATTGCTTCTCACTAGGAGGAAAAAATTATGTGGAGATAATCTTGCCTCCTACATGTGATTTAATTGGGTTGGATTGTCCATAACCCATCATAATCCAATATCCAAATTCATGATCATCCAAAATCCATATGATTCAATTGGGTCACACATTCAATTGGGCCAACTGGGTATTAGCTCAGCTAATAGGCTTGTGGCGCATGGTATCACAAGTCCAAAGTTCGAACCCTGTCAAAGGCATTTATTTTTGGGATCCAATAAAAACCATGCTCACCTTTAAAAAAAAATTGATCTATGAATTAAGAAAATGAGGGCATACTTCCAATAAAAGAAAGTACGAGAATGGGAGAGGAAGATATGTACTTATTGTGGTGGTTTGATCAGGAAAGAAAATGACATGGGTTGGATTTGTTTATCCTTTAAGAGGTTCATCGAGACATATTACACATGGTCACAAAGATGGCACGAAGGTCAGCAATCATATACACTTGCTTAAAAAACATGCCAAGACGATGGTCATAACTTGTTGACTCTCCCTAACCATCAAATTGTGGAGATCGCCCTAGTTTTTCAACATTTGTTGGGCTAAGTATAATTGGACATTAGTAATGGGCAAAAAAAATTGAAAGAAATTTTAATATGATGTGCTTCATAAGGGGCTCATCTTAATTGTTCCTGTAGTTTTGCTTTTCAATTATCAATTTGCAAACTAACGCATTTGTATTGCCTTGTATATGTATTGCTTCATTACAAATCCGTTTTAAATGCAATTCATATGTTGAAATTTTCAGTTGTGGATGCTTGACAGGTCACATGAAAATTTTTTATGGCAAATTGATTTGCAAGACTTACCATATATGCAAGAACTTTTAAGCAAAATGATTTCCCCACTCAAGGTACTGAAATCAATTTGTTAAGCTTTCTTACCCATATTTAGTCACATGTTATTTATTTTAATGTGCATTAACATGATCTTATTATGGAAATATGAAGGAATAAGATATCAAGTTTTGGCAAGTTCGATTTTCAATATAGTAGTCAAACACTAGATAAGAAAAAAATTGCAAGACTTTTTTTATTCAGCACCAAGCATATTGAAAATGGACAAGAAAATATATTTGTTTTGAAAAAACATTTCCAAAATCAAATCATTTTCATTTACGGTGGATTTGCAATGAACCGAGCAAGGCCATAGTCACTTAATAGTAGTTAAACAAAATCAATACAAGTTTCAATGGGTATTTGGTTCTATGTGTGATATATGTTTGGTGATGGTGGTTGTGGTTGTGGCAAGGTAAGAGCGGTTGTGAAGGTGGTAATTGATGTGGTTATGCTATATATGGTGACGACAGTGATTGTGGCGGTGGTAGTGATGACATGGTACTAGTGGTTGTTGTGATGGTGTTGGTGGCGGTTATGCTATGGTGGTGATGTTAGAATTATGGGATTCTGTTTCCATATTTATGGATTATGTTCTCATAGTTGTTTCCCTTTTTTCATTCCCTAGAATCCTCCTTATTTCCTCATTATTTATCCTCCTTATTTTCCTCACTATTTTCCTCCTTGTTTGTATTCTTTATGTATAAATAGGATTCAATGTAAGCTTGAATAAATAACATTCAATATAAGAATAATATTTTAATTGTGTTCTTAACTTGTGTTCTTGACATTGTTCTTAACTTGTTTTCTTGACATGGTATCAGAGCCTCCTTTAATTTCCTCTTCTTCATCAGAATCAAAGATTGGTTTCATGTTCTCGGTTATTGTTTCTGATCATATTTTACCGCTTATTCCATTGCAATAGTTCTTTTGTAGTTCTTTATCACTATGACTGATTCAAAAATAGTGGTGAGGATTCTCTAACAGAGAAGACTGAACTTACTGCTCATGTGGTGGATACATGCTTCAAACTCCATGGATATCCTGATTGGCGCCCAAAGGGTAAGAAGGTATCTCAGGTGTCCAAGGTGTATGAATCTAATCCGAAAGGGAATCTAACCACAACTATTAGATTTGCTGTCAAGTCAGGTGCGTCTAAGCCTGCTAGTAACCTTTCATCTTTTACTAGAAATAGTGATTGGATAATTGACTCTAGTGCAACGGATAATATGACTTGTGATCACTATAGGTTTAGTTATTTATCTTCTAAGTATTACAAAACTACCATTACTAATGCCAATGGTGTATCATCTCCAATTGTTGGAGTTGGTACAGTCCATTTATCTCCTACATTAACTATCAAAGATGTCTTGTTTGTTCCCTCTCTAAATTGCAACCTTCTCTCTATTAATCAGCTACCAAGTCTCATAATTGTGTTGCCCTATTTTTTTCCTGCTCATTGTGTTTTTTAAAACATCAATACCAAGGAGAAGATTGGCAGTGATAAACAAAGTGACGGATTGTACTATGGATTCCAACAATCTGATAGAGAAGGGCAAGCTCACTTGGTAAATGAAAACTTTCTTGACAAGAAAAAAAAAAGATTTGGTTATGGCATAGAAGACTAGGACATCTCTCATTTAGTTATCTTAGGAGAATGTTT
Organism: Berberis vulgaris; assembly: GCA_963556465.1. NCBI lineage: Eukaryota > Viridiplantae > Streptophyta > Magnoliopsida > Ranunculales > Berberidaceae > Berberis > Berberis vulgaris. Next base: position 94,243,711 of record OY747125.1, read on the forward strand.
CCATCTTTATTCAGTATGTAGTGTTTCAGATTTTATTTGTGAAACTTGTGTCATGGAAAGAGTCATCGTCCTATTTTTCATTTGAGTGATAAAAAAAGTAGCTCTTCCTTTTTCAATAGTACATTCAGATGTTTGGGGTCTGACATCACTTTCTACTCATAATGGGATGAAGTGGTTCATTACATTTGTGGATGATTGTACTAGGATGACATGGGTTTACCAATTGAAACACAATAGTGATGTTTGCACAGTCTTTCATCGTTTTTATCAGATGGTGGTTACACAATTTTGTATTCCAATAAAAGTCTTTCATTCTGATAATGGGGGTGAATGTTTCAAACAAGAATTGACGGAGTTCATGCATTCAATGGGTGTTATTCATCAAACAACCTGCCCTTCCTCTCCTCAACAAAATGGTATCACAAAACGAAAAAATAGGCATTTATTGGAAATCACCCGGTCTCTATTAATTGGTGGTCATGTCTCGTCTCATTTGTGGGGCGAGGCTTTGAATTTGGCAGTCTACTAGATAAATCGCACACCTTCTAATGCCCTGAATTTTAGAAGATTGTTGGATGATCTTTCTGATCACTATACTCTTCCCCCAGTTGTTCTTCTAGCTCCTCGGGTTTTTGGGTGTGTAGTCTATATTCACTTACATCCACATCAATATACTAAGCTTGATTCTCGAGCCTTGAAGTGTGTGTTTGTTGGGTATGGAATGAATCAGAAAGGCTATCGGTGTTATCATCCTTCTTCGAGAAAATTTTATGTTTCCATGGATGTTATCTTTCATGAGAAAGAACTCTTTTACACACCACCTTCTACTTATTCATCACTTCAGGGGGAGAATCAAGATAAAGTGTTTTATCATGAAGACTTGGATTTTTTTTCCCTTTGAATTCGAATTTTCCCAATAACCAAACAACCAAAGGTTCTCCCGAAATCCATCCTTTGGTGGCCGAAGACAGCTTGACACCTACAATTGCTGAAGCAAATCCACTCCATGGTAGTACATCATCTCCTAACGTACTTCACCAGAACCATTGAGTCAATCTTCTCCTGAAAATCCATTAGAGGTACTTTCTAATCCTACTCTTGTTGATGATAGTATTGATCTTGAATCTCAATCGTCCCAATATCACCTTCCACCCCGTTCTAACCGTCGCATACCACTTATTAGATATGAACTTGATCCTAAAACCAAAGTTAGATATCCCATTAGTAATCACATGTCTTCCCAAAAGTTGTCCAAGTCATATGCGTCTTATGTACTGCAATTATCATCTGTCTCTATTCCTAGTAAAATGCTGGAAGCTTTAGCAGATACTAGATGGACCAAAGCTATGGCAGAAGAAATGGAAGCACTTGAAAGAAATGCTACTTAGGAACTTGTGCCTTTACCTAAAGGAAAAAAAAAATTTGTGGGATGTAGATGGGTATTTGCTATCAAGCACAAGGCAGATGGAATCGTTGAAAGATACAAAGCTCGACTAGTTGCAAAAGGGTATACACAATCTTATGGGGTTGATTATCAAGAGATTTTTGCACCGATTGCCAAACTTAATACGGTGAGAGTACTTTTGTCATTGGTAGTTAATCGAGATTGGCCACTTTTGCAGTTCGATGTAAAAAATGCTTTCTTGCATGGAGATCTTGCTAAAGAAGTGTATATGGATCCTCCTCCAGGTATATCGAAGTACTCAGATACAATGATAGTTTGTAAACTCAGTAAGGCTTTGTATAGGTTGAAACAATCTCCAAGAGCTTGGTTTGGTAAATTTACCAAGTCATTGAAGAATTTTGGCTATAAATAAAACAACTTTGATCATATTTTGCTCTTAAAGCATAGGAAGGGTAAAATTATTGTTTTAATTATCTATGTTGATGATATGGTGGTGACAGGTGACGATCATGATGAGATTGATAGTTTACAACGACACTTGTCCTTAGAATTCGAGATGAAGCAGTTCGGTGACTTGAAATGCTTTCTTGGGATTGAAGTAGCTCGATCGAAACATGGTATTTTCTTATCTCAACATAAATACATTATCGATCTATTAACTGAAACAGGGATGCTTGGATGTAAGCCTGTTGATACTCCTATTGAACAGAATCACAAGCTATTTCATTGTTTAGATGCACCTTCTACTGATAAAGAGAAGTACCAGCGGCTTGTAGGGAAATTAATTTATTTGTCTCATACTAGGCCAGATATTGCTTATGCGATTTGTGTAATGAGTCAATTTATGCATGATCCTCGTAAACCTCACATGGATGGTGTAGAACGCATATTGAGGTATTCGAAGTCTGCTCCAGGTAAGGGGTTACTATTCACCAAACATAATCACTTGAAGATAGAAGGCTATACTGATGCAGATTGGGCAGGTTCAACAAACATAGAAGATCTACTTCAGGGTACTTCACATTTGTAGGGGGAAACCTTGTGACTTGGAGAAGTAAAAAGCAACCGGTAGTAGCAAGATCTAGCGTAGAAGCTTAGTACAGAGGAATGACTTTTGGGGTATGTAAGTTACTTTGGTTGAGAAACTTGTCGAGGGATTTAGGTGTTAACGCCAAAGATGCAATGAATGTGTACTGTGATAATACATCAGCAATTGAGATTGCTCATAATCCGGTTCAACATGATCGGACAAAGCACGTGAAGTCTTGAAGCGGAAATTATTATCTTTCCATTTGTGAAGTCTGAACATCAATTAGTTGATGTCCTTACTAAAGTTCTAGCTAGCAAGGTGTTTGACGACTCTTTAGACAAGTTAGGCATGTGCGATATCCATGCTCCAACTTGAGGGAAGTGTTAGAATTATTGGATTTTGTTTCCATATTTATGAATTTTGTTCTCATATTTCTTTCCCTCTTTTCATTCCCTAGAATCCTCCTTATTTCCACATTATTCTTCCCCCTTATTTTCCTCATTATTCTTCTCCTTAATTTCCTCCTTTGATTGTATTCTTTGGGTATAAATAGGATTCAATGTAAGCTTGAATAAATAACATTCAATATAAGAATACTCTTTTAATTGTGTTCTTAACTTGTGTTCTTGACATTGTTCTTAACTTGTATTCTTGACAGGTGTTGATGGTGGTGGTTTTGGTGCCATTGGTGTGGTGGCAGCGGCTATTGTGGTATGGTGGTGCCATGGCAGAGATGTGAAAGCGGTGGAAGCTGTCGCAATGATGGTCATGCAAAAACCGGATTTCATAAAATGATACCAGGCAGCAACCTGTAAAATCACATGTGTGCTGTGATTAATGTGTTAATGGGGAAAGCGGACAATTGAGTGAGCCTCACAGACACAAGAAACTAGAAACAATAATAAAGAAAAAACCGAAAGAAATATTCCAAGTTGTAATTTAACTACTACATAGATTAAGTTTGAACATGCAACCTACAAACTAAGCCATACACCACCATAGTGGTGCTTCCCACTTGAGAGACATTGTACTTGCATCTTCTTATTTTTAATTAATATAAAGATTAAGGAGTTCTTAAAATCATGATTGCTTTCAAAAAATAAATAAATAAATAAATAATTAAGCCATACACCACCATATACGAATCCCTAATTTATGGATTGTAAACCAGCTGGTTGCAGCATAGAAATCAGCTCATCATTTCTGCTTCCCTTATCTTATTCTTGAAAAATGCAGTAAAATGAGATGAAACTAGGAATCCCAAATTGGACCAAAGGCAGCAATCCCAGAAGCTTTGCATGCATCCACAACATCTCTACTTCCTTCAGGGTTGCTAGTGACAATCACCACCTGAGCATTCCACTTCTTGGCAGCATCAACACTCATTTGGGCAACATTAGGCCTTCCCAATATTGCAGTATCATGCACAATAACCTTCTCCTTTGGAAACCCACTTACCATCTCTTTGATCTCCACCCCAAAGTTCTGTTCAACCCCCTTTGCCACCCACACCAAGCACACATCTGCGCGACATGGCTGTAGAAGGAACGAAAGGAAGACACATATACCTGATCCTGTTGCGACTAGCACCACCCTCTCATACATATTTGTTAAGTAGGGTAGACCTGCAAAGTGCAAGCTTCGAACCCATAGGTGGCTTGGAGGATCTGAAACCAATGATTTTGTGAAGTCGCCCACTGCACCAGCAAGCATCATGTGCTCTTTTTGATTATCAGATATGATTCCAAATGCGTGCCACTCGGAAAAGGGTGATGGACTAATCCTCCCCAGTATACCAGATTGGATTCCTCCCTGAAACTTGATTATGGAGGCATGGCCAGAAGGTGCACTAATCTTTATCGGGACTCTTCGAACAGTTGCCCATGGAAGAATTATCACCACTGTTATAGCAAGTGTGAACCAGAACTCTTGTGTTCCACCAAGCTTGCTGAGACTGAAGTCATATGTCTTAGAAGTAGATTCATAACAAGTGATGAGAATGACAAAGACCCAAACAAGAACTAATGCTGTCCAACCAGCGAACCTGTGGGTTCGTTCAAAGACATTGTGATGTAGATGTCGGACAAGAGGAAAAGCCGCCAAGGAAGATATGGTGATGAGAGATAGGATGGTGGAAGCCACACCAATGATCTCCGTGGAACTATTATCTCTGTCTTTAACTGTGAGTGAAAGAGCATAGATAAGCCATGCAATTGAAGAAACACCACAACCACTGTGTACACCTCCAAGACATTGAAGAAATGAAGTGCATGCTGTTCTAATTCCCAGAGGCATCCATGACCTTCCAAGAACTTTAACTGCAAGCCAGAATACAACCCGAAGCAATACTTCACTTCGACATAGAGTCAGTGCAAGGATGTTTGCTATAGAAAACAGTGAGGCTTTTCTCTTAGCATATGGGAAATTCCCAGTAGCTGCAAGAGTCAAGAAGAGAAAATTCAACACCAAGCAAACAACGAAGAGGCGTTTGTAGACTGTGAAAAGTCCTTGATCAAGAAGAATTATCGAAAGTCTTGATGGTCTTGGTTGAGTTGGTTTTACTGGTTGTTCATGTTTGATGTCACTTATCTTTTGTTCCTCCACATCTTGCTCTTCATTCTCTTCTTTTTCAATGAAATCAAACTCACCATCATCACCTTCTTCTTCTTCGGGTTCCATGTCACAAAAGTGACTGCTAGGTCGACTCAGTGATCTCCGTAGTGAATAACCTAGACTGGATCCTCTCATGGAATCCCGACGGATAGAACTAGATGTGGGAAACACCTTGAAAGAACTGGTTTGAGTCCATGGAAGCCAACGCCACCCAGCATTTTGCTCCTCTTCTTGAGGATGTGGAGCGGCTGCTGGTACAGCGAATGGGCTCTCTCTACTAGGTTTGATCTCAAAGGCGACTCCGCGACAACTGGAGAACCTTGCGACCTTCTTTTCAGAAGACATGGTGATTAACTTCAAAACTTATCACTTGGGAAACCAAATTAAGCTTTGCCAAGAGAAACTGAGCTTGTGATGAGAGTAAGGAGTGGAAGCCCTTTATATAGTATACGTAGGAGATCATGAAGTGAAGAACCAACCATGCAAATATCAAATTAAATATTATACGAAGCCAAGAAGATCGATAATTAATTAGTTAATGTTAAATATTCCAAAATGCTTGGACGGCTATGTTTCATTGTGAACATTGTTCTGAGTTGCATCTTCAAAGAAAATGAGTAAATATTCAATTTGTTGGAGACATTCCTCAAGTGTTTCATTAAGAGGAGAGATAGAAGGAAGGAGTAGTATATTGTAGTTAACCCAATCGAGTGAGGCTAGGGAACCAACCGCAACCAGGATGATAATGTGGCATTATCAGATGAGGTTTTTTACAACACAAACATTTTGAAGATTTTATCATTCTTTTAAGATCACGTCACGTCACTCTGGTTGCTAAACATGGTTGAGGAAACCTGATTTTCTAGCATTTTTGTATCCCAATTTGAACACAGACTAGCATCAATTTTTTATGGGGGTCTTAATCTGATGTGATTCATCGATTAATGAGGTTTAGGAAATGTTACCATAATATGTTTTACGATTTAGATCATCTATACACTATGGTGTGAAGTGTGAATTATTTCCTATTGCATAACCCACTCGTGCAGACAACCTTAATTTTTCAGGTGGCGAACATTATAATTAACCACACTATATCTTATGCTTTACCTTCTCATTGACCAAACGTTCATCTTGATTTAATTTCATCATTGTTTTCCCCCACCCTATTTCATGGACTATTATATTCAAGTATTTAAAAAGAAACTACTTGAATCCTTCCTGTGATGTTCTGTTTAACATAATATAAATTAAACAAGAATCATTCATTGTCAATATTAATAATTGATTCAGCCATAAGAGGGACTCTTATATATGAAATCGAATGATTCAATTTTTAATATGGACTGTTCTCTAAAGATTCCTGAAAATGTGCTTGACAAGTAATTAACAGGCTAGCATTAGAAGCCGGGAAAAATGCTTAAACAATCGAAAACTGTTATGTTCCTGTTTTTTTCGAGAAGAATACCGGCCTTCCAATGGACTATAACCAACCTTGTTATTTTTCTGTTTTTTCAAGAGGAAGACCGGCCTTCCAACTGAATAACCAACGTAGTGGTAATCGATAGTGCACGCGCTAATGTTTTAATGAAATTACACGGACACCATTTGACCATTTCTGTTTTTGTTTAATTTGTTGTATTTGAAGAATGCGCGTTGTTGTAAGTTTCATGAACAGATGATAGAAATTTCACGACTTTTAACGATATTGTTTTTTTAGTCCCAACCAAATAAACTTTGTTCTGTCCATACAGGGATGAAAAACTCATGTAGGTTCTTTGAAATGTCTACGAAAGAAAGAATTTTGACGTTGATAATTTTGTTTTCTTGTTTTAAGCATTGAATGGTTCAATCTTTTCTAACTCTTGCTTCCATTTTTCAGATGGTCACAAAATGCTTATTATTATTCATCTAACTTACTCACTTTACATTCTATTTGATATACACTTTTGAATCAACTAATAGCATGTAGCTAGATACAGCTAACTCTTTAGAAATTACATAAAATTCTCATGAAATTTGGTGACCTTTCTTTGATTTGTATTTTTCCCCGTTCCGGAAGACATGGTTTAATTCCTAATTTCATGCATGATGTTTTAGAATTTTGAAGTTAAGGGGTGTCTCTGTCTCTGTCTCTCCCTCCTTGCTCATGGCTCATTTTCATTTCTCATTTTAATTTCGTCCATACACGGGTAGCATTGTCACTTACAAGTAGGGTTGTCAATTAATAGGATCTAAGCTAGACCAATTAATTAGTCCAAACCTGACCGCTAATTACGTGAAATTAAGGTTCCACTAACCCTTACCAGTGGTGCATTATAAGTGAATTCATTCATTCTCTTGGTTATCCTTCTGCATCTAGAATTTTCAAATACCAAGTTTATTTGCAAAGTTAAACCAAATCGTTCATTTCAAGTTCTGTTGCTCTAACATCCCTCGCTAGAGTCTCCTTCAGATTACACAACATGAAACACAATAACTGGTGTTTACTGAACTACAACTTAAATATCTTCCAACAATGCCTAGACCTCAAGTATGCGGGGAGATGCCATTGGAGGATCAGAAAAAGGACCTTCTATCAAACCTATTGCAATGTGCTTATATGCCGCCTCCGTTAAATGGATTCCATCCCAATTCACAAAAGTGGAAGGGTCCAAGCATGCTTTTGAACCAATATGGCCACATCTTGCAGAGTTGTTGAAATTAAAAGGCCCTCCCCCTCCACAGCAAGCTGATAGAGCTCCATTAGTGAAGCCTACGTCAAAACAATTTGAGTTAAAGCACATTCATGATTATGACTTAATTACAACAGTTTCCCGTATTGTTCAGGGCCAATTGTTCAGCGGACCTTGTATTTATAGTCCGTCAAATGCTAGAAATGATGTTGGCACCTAAGTTCAATTCATGATTCAACATAATTTGTTCTGAAATTTTTTTTTTTTTATTTGTTCTTGTCATGAACTTGTGTTTTGATCAGAAGATACTGCATAAATAAACTTGGGTAGGGTGTTAATATTGGTCGGCTTTCAAGTATTGTTTCATCTTTAATCGGATCACTTTTGGATCATGTCAAAGGACAAGACCAAGATCCACATCCCACCCATTTTATGCCCTGCTTTTGGGATCGATTTAATAATACACCAGATAAAGTATCTTGGTTCCAGTTTCACATATGCTACTTGTGCTTCCCAACAGAATTAGATAGATTTCTACACCTTATCTTCCTCATTCATGAATTCACCTATCCATATACAACTTGGCTTCAATTATGATTTAGATGCATTTATGCATCAACTACCATTAATGAAAACCTTTATATGGGTCATGGACTTTTAAAAGTGTGCACCACGTCATGTGACCTTAACCTACCAAGCCAACCAAGTATAATGCGAAAGGGGAAATAAAGATGAAAAGGTAAACGCACCAAAGTGTTTTGGAGAGTGGAAGAAAGGAATAGCTGCACCATAGTAATCAGCATAGATGATCTTCACATGTGGGTATCTCTGCCTCAGCTTCTCCAAAGCAATATTGAGTTGCTTATTGTGATACTTTGAGAACCTGTTAAAGGCCTTTAGGCATCCGTTACGTGTATCGTAATCAGCTTTGTTAGGACTTTGAAATATAGTTAAGTACACTGCAGAGCACCCAATGGGTAGGTTTCCTGGCACCACCAACTCCCTTGCACCTTCTTCAATCAAAACCTGAACATTTTGCAAACGTCAAATAAAATCATGTTGATTTGGTTCAAAATGTGGTAGAAAAAACAGCATTGCAGAATGACATTAAACTTAATTGGTTTGAATTTTTTGAAGAACGTACAGTAATGGCTGTAACTGTGGATTGTACTACTAGAGGTACTGACGCTCGAACTTGTTTAACGTTTCCACCAAGAAAGAATTGGTAGTTGTAGTCATTACCACCAATCTCACCAACCAGAAAGAGTGATTTACCAAAGTATTCGGCGCAACCTGGCAATTAATTAACAAACATGAGAGTGATAGTACCGGTCCATATTTGATTGAATTATATGGGCATCCTTCTAAGCAATCCTTGAAAAAAAAACCATTCGCAAGTGGTATACTCATAATGGTGATGTAGAAAGAATGCAATTTTCGATAAAAATTTAAATAAATTAATGAAATAAAATGAAATATATTAGATGTTGGAACTTCTAAGTAAGCCACCCATTTTAGTCTCGGGTGCTTTTTTACACAAACCTTATGTCTGAATATTATATATATGTGTGTTAGTGATGTGTTTGGTAAATTTTAGACAATGCCTCTGACTTCTATATTGACATATAAATAAAGCTCTGAACTAGTGATTTTCATAAGTAAAAGGTTCTATTAGATCCTAAACAAACACTTTCCATCCCTCTTATTAAGACATTTAACTCTTGTTCGAGGTTCCTTCTTATTAAGAAGCTATACGTCTAACTCAAACAAACACTACCTCAGTCATATTTCATCTCCCAACCCCATAAAATACTTTGTTTTCTTTTTAGCATTGAAATATCAGCATTGGTCACCCCTGTTTTGTGTTTTCTATTACTTGGTCTTCTACTTCTAACTAGAAAACTATTATGAACTCATAAGCTTCAAAGCATTCACTCTTATACATCCATGTGGAAACCAAAATGAATTAAACAATGTATCAAACTTTTTGTAACATTGATGTTATAGATAATATCACTTACCTTTGGGAGAGCTACAAAGGGAGGACTTAAGTTGCTTGAACCATTCAAGTTGAACACTCAAAGTCTTGTTCGTCCATAAGGCTGGTCCAAGTTTCCGATCATAGAAGAACTTTGTGTCGAGGGCAGTACCTCCAGCCACAGCAAAATTCACACCATGTTTGAAACCATGAGGACCACTAGAGTTGCGTGCTAAGTAAGGTGGTAGTAATGGAATTCCATATGCTTGGGCTACATCACAAAGTTTTGCGGACAGTAATAATCATTAGCAATGATTAATATAGGTGAACTGAATGAAATGACACGTAGCAATCAGTGTGTGAACTTTTATACATACCTATGAAGTCGATGACCAAACGACCATTGGAACATCGACCTGTTGCATGATGAAAGTAGGTTTCCCCATAAGGGAGCTTGCCAATGACAGGAAATGCTAGAGCACCTGAAAGGAGAAAGTTTCCAGTGTCAGCTAGTGAGTCCCCAAAGCTGAAGATTGCATTATAGGGCCCTTTGATGGAGTCGGCATTTACGAAAAAGAAGTCTGAGAAAGAGAAGATGATGAGAAGAGAAAGAAGCTTCATGGTGAAAACTTTGAACTGAAAATGGTGATAAATTTATGCTTATGAATATGGTGTTTGCTTTGTGATGTTAGTAAGCTTAACATATATTTAGAGTTTTGCAAAGCGAACCACAAAGGACGATGCATTAAAAATGTTTGTCTCCCACCCCACCTATCACTACAAAATTTTGAAGAAGCACACCTGTGCAACAGGCTGTGTAGGGGTATGATCGGCAGTTTGAGAGTATAAGCAATAAAAAAACCAAAATAGAATATGATTTCTAATGCTATAGGATAGAATTGATTGACTTGAGGTTTCAAAATTTAATGTTGGTTCACTCGAACCATATAAACCCATACCTGGAACTCCCATTAAGAGAAAATCCGCCCAGTACTAAATAAACTTTGTAGCAGAGTACAAACATTCCTTCCCTCCCCCACATGGCTAGAAGTAGGTAGACAAGAATTAATTCTAACTCTTACGTGATGAAAAAAAGTAAAAGATCTCGAGAAGAATGATCCTATTTGACTTTACATTGCTAACATCAGAAAATGGGACAATCGTAAATCCCGAGTAACTGGCCAAGCCGCTAAAGTAGTAATGAATTCTATCAGTAAAATGAGTCCTATGGAAAAGTCCATCGATTTTGAGTCTCCAGTGAAAATCAAAAAAAATTATCCATTTAAAATCCAGTTCCAATTGGATTAATGGATCGTCCAATTTAAAATGATAAGAGAATGCATAAGTGGTTAAAATGAGTTTTAATAAACAAATAGAAATAGTATACCACCTAATTACCTTATTACCCCTATGGGGCAAAAATAAAATTGAGGAACCCACCAATATCGGAAAAATGACAATTATTGCTAACCAAGAAAAAGAATTCGTGGTAAAAACAAGATACGCTTTGGCCAGAAAACCCCATACCTCCAATGTAGTCGATTCGGAGATGACAGGCATTTAGGCATAGGTTGTTTTGGTTTAAAACAATTTTTTTTTAAAAGAAAACCTTAGAAAATAGAGGTTAAAGAGAGAACGAGGTTGAAGATGATCTCCGTCCTTGCGTATTTCTCAAAAATGTGAAAATCAATTTCTAGTGGGTAAATTGAATAATACTTTCTCATTGTAAATAAAAAAAAAAAAATCAGGGTTAATTGTGATATGTCCCCTATAATAAATAGCTAATCTGATATTACCTCCAAAACATATCAGTATTTCGACCGCCTCCTAGGACCCCTAGGACTAGCGATCCCCGCTCGTTGGTTTATCATATTTTTTCATATGAAAAAATGATCAAATTTCCCTTTAAGAATCTAAGGATGAGATTTCAATGTTTTATAAAATATATTTTAGTCATCTAAATATGAACATTGTGAAAACGGATAATCAATGAGCATGGACGGCTAGTCCTGGGACAATCAACTGAAATATTGATATGCTCTAAGGGTAATCTCAAATTAGCTATTTATTATAGGGGTGGGCATCCCATCCCGCGATCCCGTTCCCATCCCGATCCCGTCCCGTCTCGTCCCGATTTTTTCGGGTCTTAATGGGATTGAATAATTCCATCCCGATCCCGTCCCGTCCTGATCTAGAATGGGATGGGATGGGATGAAGATTTTCAATCTCGCCAATCCCGTCCCGTCCCGAGCTAATATTTATTATTAATATTTTTATTTATTTTAAAATTGCAATAATAGTGTAATTGAAGAAAAATGAATTTAGTTGAAATCAGTGTAATTGATATTAGTCTATATCTGCAACTACTTGATATTGGTTTATTTTTAGAATTCTAAATTAATTATTTAATTGCAAACTCTTTAAAACTCAAAATGGGATTGCTAACTACATTGGAGAGTTTTATTTCGTGTCAAGACAATGAATTAAATGACTGTTTTTTTTTAAAACAATAATGAAACATTCTTCTTAGCACCCCAAATCTACTCATCCTTTTGTTCACTATTCGAAATAGTAGAGCAGGTCCACCATTGCCATTATACTGTCCACCTCTTAGTCATTCAAAACTCTGCAGAAATCTTAATTACAGGGTGAATTTCAGCTATCATTTATAGTAGTTTATTATGATGTTGCATACTCAATCTAAGGCTATCATTTATGTGTAGTTCTACGAATTGCCTTTGCCTTTTTTTAACTAAGCAAATTGAGTCTTGGGTAAGCAGTAATTTGTAAAAAAATGAGAGCACGTTAATCTTGTCCCGTCCCGAACCTGTTTGGGATGGGACGAGGTCGGGATGAAGTTTTTCCCATCCCGTCCCGATCCCGTATGAACGGGATGGGATAGGGATGGGTCTATCTCGTCCCGTACCCACCCCGAATTTATTATATGGGGCATATCACAATTAACCCAAAAATTTATTGTCATTTTCAATCTCAAGTTTTTTATTCTTTTCCTTCTTTCTTTGTTTTCAATAATTTTATATCAAATATTTTCTCTTTTTCTATCACCATCAAGAAAACCTTCAAATCAATTCGCCCTTTCTTCCCTATCAAGGGAGAATGGGGATTTTTGTTGGGCACGCATTCTCTGTTCTTTCATTATCAGTCGTTAAAAGAAAGGGGTGAAAAGTTTCAACCATGTCGAGTTCAGGAAAGTTGATGTTAATGGATGAGCTGGTGGGTAATATGAGACAATAAGTAATGCAGTCTATTACTTGTTGCCAAGGATGATTACGATTGAAAATTTATTTGTTACTGGAAATAGAAACGTGTAAAGAAAACAAAAATCAAGGAAACCCAAAGAACTGAACAACAGCAGCCAATAGAGGAGAAAACCCCAATGATCAAATCAACAAAAAGAATGTTATATCCAACAACACAAGCTACTATACCAAACTCACCTTAATCTGTAAAGTAATCTAAATAACCCCAAAACCAACTGGCCATGCGAAGTGGTAAGTTGGCAGAGATGATATGGAGTGTGGAGCAAAAATAAAGCATGTAAATCTCAAAAGGCATCTAAATTTGATACGTGAAAATTTGCAAGGAAGAAGCTTGCAGTAAGTAAGTAGGGTGCAAAATGGGAAAAAATAAGAAATGCTCATCCTGCTCGACATGAATCTCCTAGACCACGATCTTTCAAATAAAAGAGGATTTATTTTCATGTATAATGACTTGTTTTTTTTTCCTTGTACATGATGTGGAAACAATCTGTGTTAGGACTCCAAACAAATGCCTCCAACGTTTAATGGGTTCACTTAAAATTTCTAGTAGACGAAATTCACTTTAAATGACAAAAATTGAACACTATGACATCACAGCTACTTCCAATCAGTAATAAGTCCATCTGGTTACCGAAATTCTAACCATCAGACAAAGGAATAGGAAGGATATATATTGTTTTCTTTACCTGGATAGAAATTGGTTCAGATCTCAAACTTAAACCATCAAGAAGTTCTGAATTCAACCAAGAATTATTACAGTTGCTGAAGCTTATTACAACAGGAATCTCAACAAAAACAAAAGCTTGTTTTCTGCACCACTATCCAGCACAGCAGCTTATATCCGAGCAGCAGCAAATGTTAAAACTCTGAGGACACTAAACAAAATTGCTAAGTTCTCTCCTAATACTCGAGCTATATACATTTTCTGTCAACTAATTATTGGCAAATTTGATGCCCTTTTCAATAGAGGATTTCAGTTCAGACTTGAGCTTCTCCAAACCTTCTTTGTCAAAATTAGATAGGGATCCCGGCCCAAGTATTTCCTCTACACCATTCTTTCCTAGCCTCACCTGCACACACGTTATAGGGAAGTTCCAACGTCAGATTACTGTATAGAACTAAGAAAGATACCAATAGAAGGAAAAATAAATATATATAACCTATTAAATTTGAAGCTATTTACATGTTCAGCCCCAACGGTGGAAATGATTACTCGATTAGGTAGCACTTGTTTAACGACACCAAATGAAAGGTTTCATAAACAAAATCTTCTAAAATCTAAAGAAAACTCCTGAAACAACTCCTTGGTTATTAAGTGATTAACATCTTTTCTAACTTTCGATGGTTTTCCAGACATGTAAGGATGGATGTTGATTGCATGTAATTTTAACAGGAATAAATGATAGAATAATTTGGGAGCCCGCTCAAATATTTGTGATATTGACTTCCCAGAAACATAACAGAATTATCACTATCAAAGTCATAATATTACTTTGGGGCTCTACATTCATTAATTGAATCCTACTGAGAACTTCCACATTCATTGATAATAATGTCCTGTTATATGGGTGGGTTTTGTGGGGGGGGGGGGAGGCAAAATGTGAGTGTGACACGAGACTTAATTGTGTCAACAAGACATGGCCAATAGTTTAGCAGGGTTGAGATTGGGTTTGGGGTATTCAAACGATTGATCCGTTGTTGGGTTATTTATGCAGCGATTAATCACAAATTAATTAACGATTTAGTGTAAATCGGGGGATACAAATCCGAACTAGGTATTTAGCAGCCGATTAATCAGTAAGTCACCAAAAAATCAGTGATAAATCGGGATTGTTCTGATGGGTGATGATTGATCGTTATTGCTCTATAATGTGAATGTTTTGGACATGATTACATAATTTGCTCTATAATATTTTTCTTATTAACTCTTTATTATCAAGATATGTTATAACTTACATTAGTGAGGGTATCAAAATGTATACTTTAAAAAAATAGACCAATTAAATCCGATTAATTTGCTTAATCTTAAATCGGTCATGGACCGCGAAGGATCCATTATCTGCATTTACTATATAGATCATACTAACCCGTAAGAATACTTAAGCCTAACTATACAACCACAAGGGCAAGCCAAAGGATTACAAATAGGGGTGGCAAGGAGGTGTGTCATGTCACTATCAAGGGTCGTGAGTCAAAGTCAAAGAAGCAAACCCAAACATGACGCAGCTAATAATCGGATCACCAACAAGATGTGATTTGACACTGTTGAGTTAGTAAACAAGATGTGGTACTAATGCGATGTTTGTTTTCCTTAAGAAATAAGACGGTTGACTTTTAATTGGAGTCAACGGTGAGAACTTCCTCATAGCTTAATCGATTAAGAACTTTTGCAAAAAACACACAATCTTAATTGGTGTGAACTTTGGATTAGAAGCTAGGTCGAAGTTTGTTTCTAAAAGTGAAAACAAATGGCGACTAAAGTTTCTCAAGTCTATAACATGAGGTACAAGGCAAGTTTGTTTTATTAGTATCCTTCATGACACAAAACTTAGCAGATTTGGATTGGCCAAAGTGTGACACGAGACTTAATTGTGTCAACAAGACATGGCCAATAATTTAGCAAGGTCGAGATTGGGTTTGGGGTATTGAAACGATTGAACCGATGTTGTGTTATTTATGCGGCAATTAATCACCAATTAATTAACGATTTAGTGTAAATCGGGGGATACCGATCCGAACTAGGTATTTAACGGCCGATTAATCGGTGAGTCACCAAAAAATCGGTGATAAATCGGGATTGTTCTGTTGGGTGGTGGTCGTTGTTGCTCTATAATGTGAATGTTTTGGACATGATTACATAATTTGCTCTATAATATTTTTCTTATTAATCTTTATTATCAAGATATGTTATTTATTATAATTTACATTAGTGAGGGTATTAAAATGTATACTTTGAAAAAGTAGACCAATTAAATCCGATTAATCCACTTAATCTTAAACCGGTCCTGAACCGCGAAGAGTCTGTTATCTGCATTTACTACATAGATCACACTAACCCGTAAGAATACTTACGCCTTACTATACAATCCACAAGGACAAGCCAATAAAGGATTACAAATAAGGGTGGCAAGGAGGTGTGTCATGTCACAATCGAGGGTCGTGAGTCAAAGTCAAAGAAGCAAACCCAAACACGACGCAACTATTTGACATTGTTCACTTAGTAAACAAGATGTGGTACTAATGTGATGTTTGTTTTAATTCAGAAATAAGACAATTGACTTTTAATTGGAGTCAGCAGTGACAACTTCCTCATTGGCTTACTCGATTCAGAACTTTTGCCAAAAAAACACACAATCTTAATTGGTGTGAACTTTTGATTAGAAGCTAGGTTGAGGTTTGTTTCTAAAAGCAAAAACAAATGGCACCTAAAGTTTCTCAAGTCTATAACATGAGGTACAAGGCAAGTTTGTTTTATTAGTATCCTTCATGATTTTCACTTTGTATTCAATATGAAATAAGCTTCTTAAGACTACAACATAAGGCACTCGTGCAAAAGAAACTTTAGTCCATAGTGAGTGGAGGGTTCTTTCCAAATAAATTTCGATATCCACCCAAACCCAAGGTCATGTTGTGTTGAGTGTTGATAAGATTAAGCTTTGTGTCATACTTTGGCCAACCCAATACCACTAATTTTGTTTCATCTTCGTGTTAAAAATTGTCACCCCTTATTAGAACCTACAAATGGTCTGGGATACATTTTATAACATTAAAAACTACTTAAAACATAGGACCCTATCAATGTGTGACTCTTTACATACACAAGTGTCTTATGTTGTAGCCTTAAGAAGCTTTAGTCTCATGTTGACTACCAACAATGTAAACCATCTAGTAAGAAGCTTTAGTCCAATGTTGACTACAAACATTGTAAACCATCAAATATACTTTCCTTTTCCCATAGACCTAAGAAACCTTAATCCCATACAACAAAACTGTTAATCATCAAGGAGTCAATTAAAAAAAAAAAAGACTTGTCTTGTGCCCAAGACCATGTGTGACTCCATTTTGAGTCGATTTATTTCATTAATTTCACTTTGTGTTGCATTGACTAAGTCAACTATCATATCGTGTTGTATCGGGACAACCCAGTTATTAGTCGTGCCTTATTGGGCTTGAAAAATATGACACGATTAAAAACAGTCGTATTTGGATTTGCTTCTTTCATCGCAATTTGACACGACGCGACCCATTGCTACCTACACTGCCCACATCAATATATGAAAAGTCCCAGGACTACAAAATTCTTGTACTATGCAATTGTACAGGGAAAACAATTTCCACGTCAAACCAGGAAATGAACGATATAACTAATGAAAATATGCTACAATTAAGAAACAACTTGCAGTATCAAACTCATATAAGTATCCATCAAAATAGTTATATAAGAAGTTACAGCTTCAAGCTACAAAAAGAATTTATTGTTTTAACTATTATGGGATTTAGATTGGAAGTAATCACCTTGGATGCAAAGAAAGGCAGTTAGGTGACAGTAGATTGCACGTACGAACATTCCACTATATCTGGAACCCCATTAAGCCCTTTCAAGCAGGCATCAGCGAAAACAGATCCAGCATAACTGCAAAACCATGACAAATTGATGTAACAACATAGTTTGGCTTGTGGCTACTTTGGTAAAATCAAATTGATCAACATAGAAGCAATGTTTTAAAAAGCGTTTTTAAGCCTCGAGGCGGTCAAGCTTTTTCCGAGGCGAAGCGTAGCCTCGAGGCGTAGCGAGGCGTTTTTTTGTAAAAAATAATGAAAAATATATATAAAAATTCAAACAAATAAAGAAAAACAAAATCAATTATCAAGTGAAATAGCAATATAGCATTATACTGAAAGAAATTAAATCACACCATTATCACCTTATGTATTTCAGTATTTTAGTATTTATGTGCCTACATGTATTGTTTGTTGAGTTGAGACTATCAAACTAACTTTATTATTGTAATTCTATAAATGCAGAAATCAAAGAAAATTTTGAAGACTCGTAAGAATTGTAGTGAAGAACAAGAAGTGGAGGTCGAGGATTAAGACTTCACCTGATTTTGCAGATTGTAGACTTGTAGTATTCATAGACTCATAGTACACTCAGTTGTTTAGGACCTTTTACACTTTGGCCATATTGCCAAAATAGGTCTCTTCCATCACTAGTAGTTGTATTCGTAGTCCTGCGCGGTGTCATCTAATCTACAAATACAAAATTGAATTATAAATACAAAACTGTAATCCATCCGTTCTTCAAGCAAAACATACAAAACATGGAATTTTTATAGAATTAGCTGATTAACAAACAAAACATACAAATTAGAAAGAAAAAAAACACAAAGCATTTCATTTCATTCAAACATACAGAGCATTTCATTTCAAACATACAAAACATACAAACATGAAATACTGATTAACATTCAAAGAAGAAGAACTGAAGAAGCATACAATTTACAAACATACAATGTAGCACCATAGAAATTTGTTACTCTAAAAAATGTTGTTATATTCCACTAATTCCCACTAATTAATGTGATTAACTGAGACTAAGTAATCAAAAACATTCCAAATCAGCTCTAAAGGAGTGCTCTATCTGAATTATAAACAGTCGTTTCTACATTTTCACAAGCTTGTGTTCAAAACTTGTAAACGTCAAGAGTGGGAGCCAACTAGGTGAGCCCATTCAGCTAATGGTTTGCTCAGGTTATGCAATTATAACATAAAATGGCATAATTATGTTCAAAGTGCCAAAAAAGAAGCAAGAACTGAAGAAGAACGTCAAGAGGAAGAAGAACTGAAGAAGCAAGAACTGAAGAACTATAAGAAGTATACCGTATATCCAGTCCAAAGTGCGAATCGCAGATGAGAAACGACTTCAATCGACCGTGGTTCCTGGTTCGATCGGTCGATTGGTGGTTCCTCCTGGTTCGATCAGTCGATCGGTGGTTCCTCTTGGTTCGATCTACTTTTCTTCCTCTTAATAGAGACCTTGACCTTTTGATTGGAGATCAAACCACCTAGATCCTTTGATTGGGGATCAGCCACCAAATAAATTAAATAAAACTTGTATTGCTTGCCTAAACTCTATTACATCATATGTATTTATAACTGAAAGCAAAGAATACTACTTCCTAATTGAATTCAATCCTAATTCTAATCAAACAATAACTCCTAATTCAAAACAAGCTAATATTCCCTAAATAGAATATTGTTATAACTAAGACATTCTAATCTCAAGTAAATACTAAATAGGATTAGTATCCTAACATCCCACGCCGCCTGAAACAAGGCTTGTCCACAAGCCTGAAAATCCGAAAAACGTACACAAACTGCTCGTAGTCTTTCCAAGTAGCTTCCTCCACAGGGGGCCAGTCGACTTGATAAGCCAGCATGTAGTTTCTCTGGTCCACTTGATAAGCCAGCGGTCCTGAATAGTGAATTTAGTAAGGGCTCGATAGTCAACACACATGCGCCAAGAGCTATCCTTCTTTTTAACCAAGAGAACTGATGAAGAATAAGGAATGGTACTGGTTTGAATAAGGCCTGCAACCTTCAATTTAGATACAACGTTATCAAAGTCGGCCGTTTGAAAGTGAAGAGAACGATATGGTCGAACAGTGACTAGAGAATCATCGGGTAAAATCGGGATATGATGAGCATGTGATCGGCCGAGGGAAAGGGTGATGGGATTGCCAACATCATCTGAAAATTCAGCAACAAGTGGCTGAACGACATCGGGAATGGAAGCGCCTAGGGCAACTTCCTGAGTTAATTGTAAAAGAATGTCGTGATGCTCCTGTTGTAACGAACGATGGACCGGGGTATTATCCAAGACCATAGGAGAATTGTCGCCAAATAATGTATAAGTACGATTTGCCACCGAGAATGTCATAACCAGCTTGGAAAAGTCCCAAGTAATAACACCCAAAGAGCGAAGCCATTCAGCACCTAGAACCACATCACATCCAGTGATACCAAGAAGTAAGAAGTGGTCGTGGAACTCATAATCTTGTAATTGAAGGGAAACATCCCGACAAGAGCCAGGACTATGTAAATGGCCACCATCCGCAAGCATGACGCGTAAAACACCATCATCGTGGATTGGAAACCCACATTGTTTGGCAAAAGACGGGTGCAAAAAATTATGAGTTGAACCAGAGTCAACTAGGACAGTGACAGGCCTGTGTTTTAAATGTCCAGTAATACGCATTATTTCAGGCCGTGGGGACCCGAGAAGAGCATGAAGAGAAATCCCTAGAGGAGGTTCAGATAAAGTATGATCCAAAATAGGAGGGTCAACATCAGAAACGTCTTCTTCTTCCATATTACTCTCGAGGAGCAAAACGTGAGGCTGAGGACAACGATGGCCACGCTTATATACTTCATCGCAGTTAAAGCAAAGTCCTTTGGCACGACGTTCTTGTTGTTCAGCCCATGAAAGACGTTTAACACCTGCTGGAATACTAGTAACTGGCGTTGAAGGATTTGTAGCAGGTACTGGGTTAGCAAAATGTTGGACAGGCCCTTTAGAGCGAGTAGCATTAATGGCATCTTCTTGACATAAAGCCAACTCAAAAGCATGTGTAATACTGGTAGGGTGTAACATCCGAACTCCTGCTTGAATATCAACACGCAAACCTGATAGAAAAATGCTAATCTGATGTGATTCAGACAAACCGGGCACCAAATTAGATAGCTTTTCGAACTCGGTAATAAATGAGCGAACCGTGCCTCGTTGTACTAACTTGGAAAGAGAACTACACGGATCGATATGTTCGCGAGAACCAAAGCGAGAGCAAAGAGCTTTCGAAAACTATGGCCACGTCAGTGTTCCAAGTGATTGGCGAATCCATCGATACCAAGAGTTGGCATCACCCTGAAGGTGAAGAGCGGCAATGGGTAGCATCTGTTCGCTGGAAAGACCATTAAGTTCTTGGTATTGTTCGGCCTGAAATAACCAACCATACGGATCAGTTCCGTCGAAACGGGGTAAATCAATACGGAGGCCCTTGCCCGAAATAGGAATAATTGGCCGTTGTTGATCCGGTTGCGCGTACGGTGCCGGGCGACCTGGTTGGAGATTCCTTAATGCCTCCAGAATAGTGGCCTCAAGGGTATGGAACTGGGATGTAATCCCAGTAACTTGAGCAGTAAGTTCATTGACCTGCTCTTGTAATTCAGCAACCGTCATAATAATTGAAATTGAAATAAATCGGCGAATTCTGGAGTCGAGGAAAGCAGGAATCTATGAAATCGATGAAGCGCCGAAACAGGGAGCGATGAGTATGATGAAGTGCTGGAAAGTGGCCGCGCTGGAATCAGGAACCTGGAACCTGGAACCGAAGACTGCTGGATCTGCGGAAGAAGAAGTGGATTCGCGATGAACCGATGAACCGGGAAGAAGAAGCTGGATCTGGAACCGATGAACCTGGAATCAGTTCAAGCTCGAGGAGAACCGATGAAGCTGGAGCTGTGGAAGAAGGAGAGGCGCTGAAACGGGGAGCACCGCAAGTGGACGAAGCGCGGAAAGGAGGATGAACAAGGCTCTGGCGAAGGGGTGCGGAGGGCGGAGGGGGGTTGTTGCGAGGGCGAAGGGGGCTGATGCGATGGCGGAGTGGGGCTGTTGCGAGGGCGAAGGGGTGCTATTGCGAGGGTTGATGCTGCGAAGCGGGGCTGCGACGGAGGGTGCTGTTGCGAGGGCGGAGGGGGGTTGTTGCGAGGGCAAAGGGGGCTGAGGCGATGGCTGAGTGGTGCTGTTGAGAGGGCGACTGGAGCTGGTGCGAAGCGGTGCTGCGGCGGAGCGGTGCTGTTGCGAGGGCTGGGCTGTTGGTGACGGCGGTTGTTGCGAAGGCCACAGGTATTTTTTTTTTTTTTTTTTTTTGTGAAAGATCTGTGAGATGGAGGTTGATGTTGAAGGCGAAGACGAACTAACAAGAAGAGAAAAAAAAAATTTGGCTCAGAATCGAGGATGCTCTGATACCAGATAATAGAGACCTTGACCTTTTGATTGGAGATCAAACCACCTAGATCCTTTGATTGGGGATCAGCCACCAAATAAATTAAATAAAACTTGTATTGCTTGCCTAAACTCTATTACATCATATGTATTTATAACTGAAAGCAAAGAATACTACTTCCTAATTGAATTCAATCCTAATTCTAATCAAACAATAACTCCTAATTCAAAACAAGCTAATATTCCCTAAATAGAATATTGTTATAACTAAGACATTCTAATCTCAAGTAAATACTAAATAGGATTAGTATCCTAACACCTCTCTTGTTCTTCTTCAGCTCTTCCTCTGTTCCCCTCTCGATCTTCTCTTCTTCAGTTCGTCCTTTGTTCATCACCTCTTCTGTCTGCAAATCAAGAGGAAATCGATTAAGTGTTCGATCGGTGGTTCCTGTCCTGGTTCGATCTTCTCTTCTTCCTCTCTGTTCTTCTTCTTCAGTTCTTCCTCTGTTCCCCTCTCGGTCTTCTCTTCTTCCTCTGTGTTCTTCTTCTCTTCTTCAGTTCGTCATTTGTTCACCTCTTCTGTCTGCAAATCAAGAGGAAATCGATTAGGTTAGATTTTTGCAAATGAAATTAAAATCTCAGCCGTTGGATCTGTCTAAAGATCTGAACAGATCGAATGATCCCCTAATTTCTTAAGCGTACGCCTCATTACGCCTTGAAGCGTGCTCCTCGTCACTGTAAGGGGAACGCCTTCAAATGCTATCTCGTACGCTTAGAGGCGATTTTTGGTCACCCCGCCTCGACTCGCACCTCAAGGCGTACACCTCAATCGCCTTTTAAAACATTGCATAAAAGGCAAGACAACAATTATAGTAGCAGGCAATAATTTTTCACTTGATACCCCATGACAAGAAAAAGAATATGATGATTGATGTGCAACTATTTATTCTTGTAATATTTGGGAGTACTAATGACAATTTTATCTTTTAAAAGACGTCCAGTTGCTTCTGTGTGAATCAATAATAGAAAAGGGTTTACAATCTCATAGTAACTTCAAAGAGGCCATTGAAATTTAGGACTATTCCGAGGTGCACTCCATAATCATTTGCTCGACATAATTATTTGCTGCAAATGGTAGCTCAAAGTTGTTTTCTTTTGATTTTAGAAGCTATTGTTTATCCTTTAGTTAATGGTTTCTCAAACTAATATCAAAGAAAGTTTAAGCAATCAAACAGCAAAAGCGTGTTTAGAAACAACAAGTGGAAGTATGTTTCTTTTTGTTTTGTGGACCCAATCTAAGCTAGACTTTAGCTCAGACTAAACAAAAGGTTCCATTATTCTTGAATATGAAATATAAATGATTTACATGAGTGGTGTTACCTTGTCTAAAATGTTTCAAATGCATTCCTAAGAAGCTCCCTTATGTTGTTTCTCTTATCTTAACTTAATCTTGCAGTTCCAACATGTCTTAGCTCAAAAATGGAATTTATGCATGTATGCTGCAAACTTTATGAAAAAGCTGCTCAGAATTCTAGCTAAGCGCAGAGGATGCTAATGGACAATCCTTTCCAAAATCCAAATTCAGTAATAAAGCACATGCCAACACACACACTACACATAAAATCAGTTTACGTGAAAAAGAGCCTTAAACTAATGAGTAACTCCCTAGAAAACTATTTGGTGATTTCCTAATATGAAACATCCGAAACCAAGAAAACAGTGTCACGCCTCGATTTTCGAAGAAAACGAAAATCCAAAATTCACGTAGGATTATCCGTTTCCCTAAAACTCGGGACGTGAAAATTCAATAACAACAGAAACAAATAGCAGCAATAACTAAACATGATTTAGTTACTGAAACAAATAAAAATCCAACCCGGAGAGACTCTGACGTTGCTAGCTCCACTAATGGAACTCCAGTAACGCTGCTCAAAAGTCTCTAAACCTGAAAGGTTAATCGGCTACATTCCAAAAGGAATGTACCCAAGAAGCAAAAGCTCACTTGGGTCAGCAATAAAGTTGGTGTGAGAAATCTTCATCCAAAAAAAATTCAATAAATCCACACATGACAACATCAAAATAAACAAAACAATAAACAACCACACCATCAGGTAGTTCCTCAATGAGGCAAATGTGTTATCATCCTAACTATAGAAATTGACTATGGCAAGTCTGACCTGCAGAAATATAAGTAGATTTGCCATCCTGCATGAAAATGTTAGAAGCAACCGAATAATATTTCTAAGTTATCAGTCCTCACAAATGTGATTTATTTTCAAACAATGATACAATTCATAGTCATATTAGACTATTATTGAAATATTAACAAAACACATTTTCTACCTTTAGGAAGACATGTAGTTCTCATTCAATGGTTGAATAAGCATTTAGTTTCTTCCTTTAAGGTAATCATGCACATACACAAAAAATAAATCTCGTTTTTTTTCCACAATCGCACTATCCTCTTTGTGCTGAACACACCTCACCCAAGTGTGCCTCCCTTGCCTTCGAAACCACTCGGAACGTACATATTCCAAGTGGGGTGCCACCTCGAGGAACATGTCATCTCACCCGAAGTTCGATCCATGACAATCATTTCCTAAATCTACACGTACAACCGAACTCACATGGAACGGTGCACCGATATGCAAGCAAGTCTGCATACCCATAATTCTATCACACGTATACAAGCAAGTCTGTATACAAAAAATTTCTTTTCTTTTTACATTTTTTTTTTCGGAGTTGTGGAAAAGAGCATAAAAAAAATCAACTAAAATTTCGAACTCTTTTATGGTGACTCTTTGTCTACCATAAATAAATCAACCATAGTATCCACCATTCTTTTGGGGAACAAATAATATTTTCATAAATAAATTTTCTATAACCCAACAGAGATCAAACTCACTCAATATAAGGACACTCCTTAACAAGTTAATTTGACATAGCGATCGATTTCAATGCACCATTATCCAAGGAAACAACAAAAAAAAAAAAATCTTATGTCAGAATAATACTAGCAACAAAACTGTAACTTCAAACTTGTCTAATTTAGACAAACCATAAACATCAAGATAATTTACACCAGAAACACACCACATGCTCTATATGAACCCCAATGTAGGTCCATCCATTTTCAGTTTCACTGTTAAGGCAAAACAAGGTGTCAAAAATTCCACCAGAGCTCCCACCAACTCCTAACTTCCTTGTAAACGGCTTACAAGTTCAATTAAAAAAACCTAATAGTGCTTTTTATACATAGACATCTGATCAAGTGATGTTCTCAAGTACATCACAAAATAACAATTAGGAGTTTGGAGGAAATATACAAGCATAGCAGTAATGCTCCATAAAATATGGACCATCTTGTGCAACATGTCATGGACATCATAGTTAACGGATAATGTTTGCCTAAGGGGTATCTAAAAGTAATTTTCTTGAAAATAGTACAGGTTCAACTTAATTAATGGATGTCCAAAACCCAACAGTCAGCTACATATTCATGTTCCCTACTCTTAAGAACACAAAGGCAGACACCAAAAGCTAAGGATATCTAACAGCAACTTCTATACTTTAGAAGAGAATATGACCAGAATGTCGAATATTGTAAATATGGAGCAGAAATTTCTGACAGGCTTAGGATGCAGAAATTTGAATACCCAAGGATGAGCAGTGAAAGTGAGATGAAGAAACTCACGTACAAGAAGGAATGGAGAAAACTCACCATTCTAATCGCCACATACTCATATGATATCATGCAAACTATCCCTATAAAGACAATAACTTTCATTTTTTTTTTTTGAACAGTGACGTCAAACAGGAACAGGAACAAAAACAGGGATGTAAAACCAGAACAGGAACAGTGAACATTGATGTCAAACAGGAACATGAACAGAAACAGTGATGAAAATCGGAACAGTGAACAGTGATATCAAACAGGAACAGTAATATCAACATGAACAGTGATGTTAATTCGTTTTTTTTTTTTTTTTTTTTCATTTAAGGTTTAAATCAAACCAAGATTTCAAATTGATTTTTCATTAAAGATATAAATCAAACCAACAATGTCAAATCGAATTTTTTTCCTCCATTAAAGATGTAAATAAAATCAAAATGTCTAGGGATAGAGTTTTACTCACCTCTTTTTGCAAGAATCCCAAGATTTGAGCAAATTTCTTCCTTCAGCACCTCCCACCTTTTTCAACGTAAGTTTTTCTTTTCTTCTGTGTGTATCCAGAGAGAAAAAAAGGAGGCTAGGGCTTAAATGTGTTTTTAATTAGGGTTTATTTGGCTAAACACGACCATCACTCATCTCTTATTCTTTTAACCTTTATTTCTCTCTAACCAATACCCTAACCATTACTTTCATGAAAGCCCAAACTCAAGCCCAAGAAAATTGAATAAAACCCATCAAGATTAGGGTTTAACTAAAGTATATGTGCACCCTTTTTTTTTAGAGTGTGACTAATTAGTTTACTTAAGGCAAATGTCTTATTTTTTTGGGTTTTCAAATTTTGGCTAAACACACACACACCTTATTCTATTTAGCAATGACAAACAAAACAAATCTTTTTCCCAATAATTGAGATTACAACATATGTCACAATTAATCAATAAGAAATTTTTATATTTATTTAATTAGGCGGGTATTACAATATATACAACTCAAAAGAATCTCGTCCCGAGATTCGGTAGAGGAGGGTAAGTAGGTAATTAATTCTTAAATAAACAAACTACCTTCCGAATGAACCAACACTAGAGTACAAATAATATACCATTCCAAAAATAAATTTTCTAGTAACCTTCCTTAAGAAACAAAACACACATCACGTAGACAAACAAATAGCTTATGCATATGCCCATAACTTAATGAAGACAATCACACAAAGATATATATGAAATTTATTAAATTTAATAAATATTAAAAAAATACGGGGTGCTACAACATATACAACTCAAAAGAATCTCGTCCCGAGATTTGCGAAAAGGGTTAACTAAATAGTCAGGATAACAGACCGCTACAAGAAAACTACACGAAATAATGTCACCCACTATTGACATTAAAATAAGTTATGATTAGCCCCAAATACTTAGGTCACAGAAATCTCATCCAGAGATTCACGAAGAAAAAGAAACAATAATAAAAGTTTAAGGTTCACCCTTGTCACTTTGTCTCTAGACACTCACACAACTACTCTCCCATATCCACATTCCGAGAATTACCTAGACTCTACCCCAGCCTAGGCTAACCAAATGCTCTGATACCAAACTGTCGCGCCCCGAGTTTTGGGAAAACAGATAATCCTACGTGGATTTTGAAATTTTCGTTTTCTTCGAAAATTGGGGCGTGACAAACAGCCTCTTCGGTAGTTTCATAATTGAGTGGGAAACTACCAAGAAACTGATTTTTCTCAGTGGGAAGTTGGGGAAATCCTTTCACTGTTAGATTTTTTAAGGACAAGCAGTCCAACCAATAAGAACACCAACTGCCAATTTACTAGTTATTCTAATTTCTAAGAATCTGGCCAAGAGGTATGAACCATCCACAGCCAAAATGTGTACTCTAGCATTTCAGCATAATGACATATCACACTTACGCGATGGATAATGTTGCAGAGCCCTTTCCAGCCTTTGCTTCCACGACCTCCATACCTCCATCTTGTGTTCGTTTTGTAAGAGCCAATATCTCCTCATCAGACAAATTGCTGCCCCTGGGTATCGCCTAAATTTTCCAAATACAAAACAATTAAGAATGTACTCCCAATTACGATCAAAGAGAAACTATTTTAACACTAAACTGAAGAAGTACCTGAGAGAAGAAAGGCAAAATTGTAATCCCAGCATGACCACCGACAACAGGCACATTAACCTCTATAAACCATCAAAACAAACCACCAAAAAATTCAATACCAATTCCAATATGCCTGCTCTCAAAAACTCAAAATGGGTTCTACAATTCTAGAATTAAAAATACAAACTAAACAAAATTTTGTTTTTCAATCAAATACAAAATGCACTTCTTCAATAAGAAGAAGAATGAAGTAATATACCAGAAGGTGAGACTCCGGCCTTTCCAGCATAGAAAGTCTTAGCTCTAACAACGTCAAGTGTTGTCACACCAAAGAGCTTCTTCTCATCATAAGTCCCAGCCTTCTTAAACACCTCCGGGCAATCGGCACAGTTGAATTCACCGGGTTGCTTATCATATTAATAATTGCCTGATTCAACCAAATCAAAAGAACACAATTCTCATTCTCAAACATACTAACCAAAAACCACGCAAAATGCAATTTTTCTTAGTTGGGTAAGAGAATTACATTAGGACAGTATTTGGCAATAGCAGTGCAGAGAGATTTAACAATTCCAGCATTGATATTGAAGAGATCATCACTAATCATTCCGGGCTTTCACGGGACACCAGCAGGGATGATTACAAAATCAGATCCCTCTAAAGCTTCCCCCCATATACCCTTTAACCTACAAAACACAAAACAAATAAAAACCCAAAAAATTTTACACAAAAACAAATGAAACCCCAAGTTTTTTATACAAAATAGAAGAACCCAAGAATCGGAAATTGAGAGAGAAGGGGTGGAGAGACCTGAGATCTGGTGTTGATGTGGCTGACATCGGTAGCGACGCCAGGGGTTCCGGCAATATCGTAGAGGGAGAGCTGGGAGACGAGTGGATTGAGCTTCATGAGGAGGGCGAGGGGCTAGCCGATTCCTCCAGCGGCGCCAAGAACTGCGACCTTGCGTTCAGGGTGCGAGTCTGATGAGAAAGATCTGCGAACGAGATGATGAGAAGAATATGATGAGGAGGAAGATGCTCTTCGAAGAAGTTGGATTGATATCAACATTGAAGTTCTCATTTTTGCAGAGAAAGAGAGAGAGGTTTGGAGGAGATTGGAGAAGATGAAAAGCAGAGGAGATGATGAAACAGTGATGAACAATTTGAAATTTGAGTTGAAGAAGAAGAAGACTAGCAGTCTGTATACAGTGGCTGAGTAAATTTATAGTGATTTTGGGTTGAATAATTCTAGGGAGCCCGCTCATGTAGCCCGCTGGCTGTCCGGACCCTCCCAAGCACGTGTTAGAAGGAGGGTGTTTGTCACGTGAACCCACACAACGTCCCTCAAGCAGAAGGACTCAACTGCTTAACCTCTCCTCTCAGAGCCTCCTCCTCTCATGCGCCTCCGTAGAGCCTCCTCCTCTCGTGCGCTGCCTCCTCCTCTCCTGTGCCTCCTCCTCTCATGCGCCTCCGCAGAGCCTCCTCCTCTCTGCTCCGCTCGCTCCTCACGTCAGATCTGCTCCGCTCGCTCCTCCACGCCAGATCTGCTCCTCGTCACGCTCATCTGCTCCGCTCGCTCTGCTCACGCTCCTCTGCTTCGCTCCTCTGTTCCGCTGCTCGGCGCCTCCTCCTCTTCTTCTTCTTCTTCTTCTTCATCTTCTTCTGATACGTTTTCAAACCTGCAAAAAATCTGGTGTTTGGTTTGATAATCCTGAAATTATACTGATATAATCCTGAAATTATACTCAGTCTCCTGAAATTAACAAAAATTTGATGATAACACTTTTACACTACTGAAAATTATACTAAAAGTGTAATTATTCAATATGAATTTCAGTATAATTATACAAAATTTATCTCTTATGACTTGAAGAGGCTTGATTCACATGGGTTCATGAATGGATCACTTTGAAAATGGAGCAACTCAAAACTGATGATGGTAATGAGGGTGTTGATTCACATGGGTTTATGGAATTTGAGTCCAACACTACTAGTTCTGGGATGCAATCCAACATTCATAGTCCATTACCGGTTCGTAGCAAAGGCCGACGCTCAAATTCAAGGATGCAACCCACAGTTGAAAAGATTTGTAAAAAATACAAAGGAAAAAAAATAAACAAGTAAAAAAAGATCACGCCCTTGAGAAGAATGTGGTATGTTCTGCAATATGCTTTTTTTTTTAATATTTAATTTCTTAAGTCTAGAATATTAAATTTGTATTTACACATGTCATTTGTAGGTAGGGATGGCAGTGGGGCGGATTTTCACGGATATCCGCCCCACCCAATCCGTTTGGGGCGGTTTTGGATATGGCTGAATGGGTTTTCGGGTGGTTTCGGGTATCCAAAAAATATCCGTTCACTATTCGGGGCGGATACGGATTTGGCCATATCCGCCCCGCGGATATCCGTTTAACCAACAAATTTACAAAAATGCCCTTCACCTATATAAAGGATTAACCTTTTACTTTTTTCACAAATCACTCGCAAATCACAGCCTCACACCCGCACGAATCGCTCCCCTCACCCTCACCCTCACCAAACGATCCTCCCCTCACCCTCACCAACTCCCTCTCACAGACACAGAGAGCACAAGCTCTCGTCTCACTCTCAGAGCAGCGTCGCCCACGTCGCCCTCCCTCACGCAGCGCGGCCGCGACTCGCGAGATCCTCCCTGTTGCTCCCCTCACGCCGCGAGAGATCTGCCTCCCTCGAGAGATCTGCCTCCCTCACACCGCGTCGACCTCGAGAGGTCCCTCACACAGCGTCGACCGCGAGATCTGCCTCCCTCGCAGAGAGATCTCCCTCTCACAGAGATCGCCCCTTCTCCTTCTCCAGATCTCCTTCTCCTTCTCCATATCTCCTTCTCCTTCTGATCTGATCTTAGCAATAAGATCTTAGATCCAGATCTATCATCAGATCAAATCCGAGATCAGATCATCAGATCCGAGATCAGATCATCAGATCATCAGATCCGATCCGAGATCTCTGATCTGATTTCAGATTTCATCAGATCTGATCTCGATCTCAGATCTGATGAGATCTCGACCTCATATCTGATCTCGATCTCAGATCTCGATCTCAGATCTGATCTGATCTCGATCTCATCAGATCTGATCTCGATCTTAGAGTTCAGATCAGATCAGATCTGATTTTTTTTTGGTAATTTGTTGTAATTTTAGATCGAATTTGTTGTAAATTTTAGATTTTTTTTTTTTTTTTAATTTGTTTATATTAGAGATTCAGATATCTGATTTTTTTTTTTTAAATTTGTTGTATTTTTTTTTAAATTTGTTGTATGTTTTTTTTTTATATTTGTTGTATGTTTTTTTTTAATGTATAAATGATCGTAAAACTGTAGAAAGAAATTTTCATGCGGATATCGGGGCGGGGCGGATATCCGCAAATCCGTCTAGGGGCAGGGGCAGTTTTGAAAAATAATACCAAACGGATATGCGGGGCAGATTTTAATCCCCGCGATTTTCAGCGGGGCGGGGATGGATTTGCTTAAATCCGCCCCAATCCGCCCCATTGCCATCCCTATTTGTAGGGTTGTTCCCAGAGTGGACTTGAAGGATCAGAATATTTGACACCGCATTCAATAAATCCAAATACCCAGGTTTGTTTTTAATATATTTACTGATTGTTTACTTATGATTTGTATTTGTCGACTTCAAGGATGAAACAATTGTGTCACAATCTGGTGCATTATCAGGAATAAATCATATTTATTCGCTCCTCTCACAGGTATATAAACCAAGGGACACACTATTTCCTAATATTGCCATAATTTTTGCAGTGCAATTCTTTATTATTTATTTATTTATTTATTTATTTTGGCAGACACGAGCTTCAAACAACGACATGGAGTTGACAGACTATAGGTGGTTGTGAATTCAAAATGTTTTCACTCTGAGTTAGCTTCTTGTTCTTCCAAGTTATTTCTTGTATGGAATTTAAAAAATAACAAACCTGCTATAACAATGAATGATATCTGGGATAAGTTTTGATATGTCTGCACTCGAGCAGAAATTACTAATCAGATATAGTAGTTAAAATATGAAGAGCTTACTGAATTTGATGAAGGCATAAATGATCATTTGTACAAGTATATTTATACTACAAAATTTTATCGAGCTTTACTTTATATTGTGAACCTGATTTCCCCAAATTACTTTGCACAACAGGAGATACATCTTGAAGCATAAAGGAAAGTGAAAAAGCACAGAGGAAGAAACTGATGGGAGAGCCTAGACGAATGAACTTGCATAAAAAAAAAACAAAAAACAAAACTGAAGCTAGAATGGCTGGACGTTGAAAGGAAGGATACTTCTGAATGTTTGGGATTGAGACCTTTACTGTTTTGATATGTTCTAATGCTAAATACTAGTAATAGATCTACTCTATGGAATGTAATATGAACATCAGCTTTTTGGTGGTGAATGAAGTTTTTGCTTGCTGTAGTATGGATTAGCGCAAATGAACATCAGCTTTTTGTTTTGTATTAGCTAGAAAACTTGAAATGAGCTGAACCTTTCAGGCCGTTTCAACTTTCAACTAGTGAGAATACCATTTCTGCAATCAGTTTGCATTTGAATATATGGTGTGGTGAATCTAATAGTATATCATTGGAACCTGATGCTTTCACTGAATTATCTGAAGATGTCTCTTGTTTTGTAGTATCATCATGCACTTCTCTGTTATCCATTTTGCTTCTATTTTCGAGACCTAAACCTAAAATCTGTTGTGCATTGTTATTTGATTCAGAGCTGCCATTTGATGTCATGCAAGAAGTCATCTTGTTTGGTGGGACTTCCATTTTCACTAGCTTTTCGCTCGAACTTGTTGCAATACCATTCTCACTGCTGCAAGGACATGTATCTGATAGTTGAAGTGCATTTCTCGATCCACCAAGCTCAGGAGCAGCTGATGTTTCTCTCGACTCTTTTGCCTCAACAGTGGTTGCATCTAGTGAACTATCTGATAATTTATTTTTGGTTTGTTGTTGACTCTCAGAATTTCCCAATATCTTTACCCTCAGATTTGAAAGGACATCCCCCCGCCCCCCCCCCACCATGTTTTGGACCTGTTTTGCTTTTGGGAAGACTCCAGGATGTTGTTCCATATAGCTGGGGTCATTAGAGATTAAGCCTTGTAAGCAGGTAATACATAGAAACAATCATAACTTGTAACTAACAAACTGCAAATATTTACACTGTAAATAGATACCAAATTACGCAATACTTAGTATATGAAATTTTGGGGGAATAGATTCCATAACACGGAACATGTACTCCAATCCAATATAAGCATTCCTGCAACTATAACATATAAGCATTCTTATTCCTGATATTAACAAAATGTACATTCATTCATAACATAACTGAATACACGTTTGAAATACCACTTACAGAGTATTCAAAAAGCCACAAGTTTGAACAAAAAAACTATCATTATCATAAGAAACACCACTAGCAGTGCATTAATCAAATCCCTTGTCAATGCCCATTTATCATTGTTCGCTTGAGCTTCACCCGCGCGAGCGTGATACATATTTTTCCTATCTTCGAAGAGATTTCTTGCCTCGTAGTTCTTATTTTTCACCTCTGCAGCAGATGATGAGCTTGCCTCGTCGTTATATTCCACCACTTCTGAGCGAACCCACTCTTTATAACTAGCATGAGCCTCGGCAGCTGAGGCAAAACCCTTGTACAAATTACCTCTATACCCTGTTACTTGGATTGAACAATTTTGCCAAGTTGCATAAATTCTAGAGACACGACCGCGATATACCACATATGCCTTGTATGTCATTGTTGGGTTAAGATCCTTATTTCAATATAAAAAAATATGTTATTAAGCTATAGATCTTTAAAATTAGCTAATCTTTAAAATGTTTTACAACTAGGCTAAAATTATGATTGGTTTATACAAAAAAAAATTAATTAACAAAATCTAATCAAATCCATGTTTTTGCAGGATTAACAAAAATTTTGCAGGATTATCATGAATTTCAGTAGTATAATTTAACAAAAAATTTACACTAATTTTGCAGGTTTGAAAACGTACCAGAAGAAGATGAAGAAGAAGAAGAGGAGGCGTGAGGAGGCACCGAGCAACGGAGCCTTCGCGAGCGGAGCAGAGGAGCGTGACGAGGAGCAGATCTGGCGTGGAGGAGCGAGCGGAGCAGAGAGGAGGAGGCTCTGCGGAGGCGCATGAGAGGAGGAGGCACAGGAGAGGAGGAGGCGGCGCACGAGAGGAGGAGGTGCAGGAGAGGAGGAGGCTCTGCGGAGGCGTATGAGAGGAGGAGGCTCTGAGAGGAGAGGTTAAGCAGTTGAGTCCTTCTGCTTGAGGGAGCTTGTGTGGGTTCACGTGGCAAACACCCTCCTTCTGGCACGTGCCTGGGAGGGTCCGGACAGCCAGCGGGCTACATGAGCGGGCTCCCTAGAATTATTCTTTTGGGTTACAGTTCATTTCACTTTCTTTTTTTCCCCGATTTTTCAAGTTTAATAAAATTTGGGTTATTTTGAATTTGGCCCCTCCCTCATTTGTTCTTGTACAATTCTCTTTGCCTCCATTTTAAACTCTAATTTAGTCTCACTCTTAACCCAAATTGGACAGAATTCCCTCGACTCTTACCTCCTAACAGACAGTTAAGTTTGATTGACTTCTCCGCCAATAGGGGCAAATTTCAAAATAACCCATTAAATTTCAAAGGATATGCACATCACACATGTTTTTTTTTTTTTTTTTTGCTAATCTGGTTAGACTTAATTTTGATGAATTTTTGTGGCTTAACATCGAGAGTAGCATATAAAAGTTTCAGCTCAATTTTCCAAACATTTCTCAAGATACCTAATAAAACGTCATTTTGAGTACTAACTCATACATGAAATACAAACTTACACACGAAATACAAACTTACACATTAAATAGGTGTTTCATTGTTTTGTTCGAGCTGAACTTTTTAAGAGATGAGAAGTGTGTTAAAATTTCAACTTGTTTCAACTAATACTGTGGACCTTTAGTTCTAGCAACGTGGATCATTTTTTAAAAGGCAACGACTACACCATATCACCATTTCCTCTTTCTCACACCATCATTGAGGGTTTTTTATTTTCTCACACCACCAATAAATATGCATAATAGAGAAATCCAAACTAAAAACATGGTAACTTATGTGCTCGATCGAGATAGATTCAAGTTGTGTTTATTAGATAACTCAGAATACTACAACGTTTGTGTTTTGATCAACTTGAGAATTGATCTCGATCCCATTTTTATTGCGAGACAGATTTGCGCGACTTTAGTAAAATGACTATAACTTGCTCATTTCAAGACATTTTCAAGTGATTCAAGTTGTGTTTATTAGATAACTAAGAGTAATACAATATTTGTGTTTTATCAACTTGAGAATCGGTCTCGATCGAGCACATAAGTTAGCCGAAAGCCAGAAACACTATCATGTTTTCATTGCGAGGCAGATTTGCGCGACTTTAGTAAAATGACCATAACTTGCTCATTTCAAAATATTTTCATGTGATTATATTGTTTTTATTAGATAACTAAGAGTACTACAATATTTCTGTTTTGATGAGATTGAGAATCGATCTCGATTGAGGGTTTAAATTGGTCGAAAATTACCCTGTTTTGCATTTTTTCGTTTTGAGTTTCTCTGTTATGTTAAGTTATGCATATTTATTGAGTTTGGGCTTAAGGGTTTCGACTTTGAGGGGATTTTGAGAGTTTTCGAGGGAGAGGGAGGAGATTTGCAAGAAATTTTAGTGTGGAGAAAGATTTTGAAGAGATTTGCAAAAGATTTCAAATGGGTAAGGGAGGAACCATCGTCGATTTAAATGGTGAGGGAAAAAAATGGATGGTTTTTGTTTATATAAGTGGTGTGAGAGAGTATAATGGTGTGAGAGAGAAGAAATGGTGGTGTGGTGTAGTTGCCGCCTTTTTAAAAAAGTTTGGACTTTTTCCTTAGAATTTTATAAAGTCGGTTTTCACCAAATGCTTTCACCTTTTGCAAATTTCTTTTAGAAAACTCGCCTTATTTTTAAGTCTTTTACAATTTTCGAGTCCACTAGTTATGTTATTTCAAAGTATGGTCCATCAAATGTATGTTATTGTATACTAGAGTGCATTTGCAAATGAGGTCAGTTATGACCTTGATTATCAACTCTAGCAGACTCTGATGAACATTGTTAGCCATCTTTCATAAACAAAAAGAATTCACCAAGAGCTACAATTGGTGGACTGAAGCGACACTGGAACTAAGAGTGTTCAACTTACTTTTTAGTATAATTGTTTTCGAGTTCTTGTTTCACAAAAATCAAACGTAAGTTGTTGTGGGAGTTTGTTATAAGTGTGCTGATTATTTTGCTACCGCCTATTTCATAGTTCTAGAAGATAACTTTGACATCTGACAGTTGAAGAGTTGAGGAAAAGACGGAAAAGAAAAATAGGGAGAAAAAAGAAGCAAAATATGAAAGAATTATTATTAGCAAAGTTAAGAAAGTTTTAATGGTAATTAAGTGACATAAAACCTTGAAAATCTAATGCCCAAAGTCACTACACCTTTAAAGGCCTATAATGTCATAGTCTAGGCCATGCCAAGGTGAGTGACTTAAACTACCTTTGCCTTGTATTGCCCACGCGATTGAGATTTTTGTGTAATCTCGGATACCTGCCTATCGACCTGAAACTGATTTTTCTGTTTTTTAAATGTCAAAGTCTTTTGACTTTTTTTTTTTTTTCTTAAGTTGCGAAATAACATCTTTAAGTAGTCTTCTCATTCGCCATAGGACAGTAACATAGACGCAATACACATGCTGCATGAAAAGGCAGATCAACCAACCACCCTTGTCTGCCATTCTCGCCAACCACCTTAAGCTTATCCAAAACTCCAATTGTTGGCTATGTTCTCTTCTCCAACTCTCTTATTCTTCTTTGATTTCTTTTGATTTGAAGCCCCAAGTCAGAATTATCTTCTTCTTCTTTAATTCAACCAACTTTTATTATGACTATTGCAGCGCTTTGAATTTTATATTTTGTCTAATTTGTGTCAAACTGCTTGTTAATATTATATATAATTGAATGCATACAATTTTTTATTTTTTCATATATGCATGTACATGCCACACATGTTATATACATATCAAATATTGAAAAAGGTGGTTGACATTGGACTAAAGACGTGTGAAATCAATGCTCAATGAGCGTTTAAATTAGGGCTAGGCCGTTCCAGGTAACCGGGGTGAGTACCCAAGTCCGAGTACTGGACCAGTCTTTTAAAGACCAGATTTTTAGGAATGGAGCCCGAATCGGGTGAGGCCGGTAACTTGAGTCCCAGATAACCAAAATTTCAGGTTGGGCTGATGTCGGTCCAATCCCCATTTCAGCCAATGGCTTCTTCTTGACAAACCCAATCTCAATCTCGTCATCATCCCCTAAACAAAACTTTCACTGGTTTCAATCCACATCCTATAAATAATAATCTCATCATCTATAATGAACATATCCAGATGAAGGGGAAATAAATGGAGAAAAATAATCTCATCATCTATAATGAACATCATCTATAATTCCTAAGATTCAGAACAGCCCCAACTGCCAAATAATTGTATACTGTTAACTTACCTTCTATGACTACCAGCAACTCCACTTACTCATTCCACTGATCAGGAAATAAAATGATCCATGAGCCAAGCTAACAAAACAGAAAGACTTGAAAAGAAAAAAAAATGTCGAGGCAATAACACATTGGCAGAAGTCCAAGGCTAGCTAATTTGACTATTGTTTGAAAATGAACATAATCTGAGGCAAAGGGCCCAACACTCTTATTAGGCTACTGTGTATCCAAATCATTAAAAATTGCACTAGGTGTATCAAAACTGATCAGTACAAAGCCCATGCCTTTCGCCATCAATATAAACCACCAGTCCATCTAGAACCCTTAACCAGCACCCCCTAATAGTCACCTACACGCTTACAGATAAGCAAATGACAGTTAAGACCACAACATATTATCCCTCGAGAAACATCAACATGAAGATTGGCATGTCCCCTTACCTGACAATTTGGCGCTTTCATTGACCTTGTGGTGCTTCTTGAGAAGGTTCTACATGCAACGAAAATCTCCATGCCAACCATCATTGTCTCAACACGCCATCTTTAGCAGGAATATCAGATGCTTTAACTTAAAAATCTCATCATTCGGCAGCTCAGCAGCAAGGAACAATGTACACCTGCTAGGTACGTACAGTCACACTAGATACCTCTCTTTTTTCATTTCTTTCCTTTTTGAGAAGAGCTAATATTCCAACATTATGTTACAATTTTGCATTGAGATGAAAATATGCAAATAACTTGCAAGGAATCTCAAACAAAAGCATGGAATTTTAAGTCCAGTTTAATGTCAAAAACTTTTCCAATACATCCAAAACAGATAGGCGTCCTTATATTGAAGTAGGAAGGGGAATAAGGATTATCCAGACCGCTCTGCGACATCACCCATCTTCTATAATCATCGGGTGTTGGCAATTCTGGATTGTCTTCCATCTTAAATACTCAACACTGTCAACAAAGACAAGATTGACATCAAGCAACGATAAAGGAAAAGTTTGACAAACACTAACTTTCTAATGAAAAAAGAAAGTAGCAATATGCTGGAAAATAAACAACCAATAATCAAGCATAACTGGTACTCCATACAAAATACAGGCTAGTCTAAATTTTGTAATTGGTTTTGAGATGTTAGAGGGTTATTGAAGCTTTGTCAAATCAAGTTTCGCTAGATTTATTTGCTTACTACATTCTAGGGTTGAGTTACAAACGTGCTCGAGCATAGTTCCTGTTAGGAAACAAATGTATGTAAAACAAGTTGGTGAATGTCCTATCATGGAAGTTGGGCAATGCATCGGGAACTCCAATTTTTGGTGTCAAAGAGTGGGCATTTATGCAAGCTCCATGCAGTCATAAATCAAATAACATGAGCCACTGAAGGTCAGTAGAGAGCTGAAAGAGCTAAGATGATCGACTTCTAGGCAGTGTGTGACACTGTCTCACACGTGTACCATATCTCACAGTTGGGTACAGAAGCTTTCTTTATCCAATTGGTTGCTTGATTTCACAATGCAATTTCACTAATAATGAACTCTACCATGTAAGAGTGTATGCATGTGTCCCTGGTATAGATATGCTTTCAATGCTCTCATAAGAAACAAAATAATTATTTTTCGTTGGTGAGTCAAATTCACAAAGATTTGCAACCAAACAAAGCCTTTAGGGAATGGGGGCCAATCAACACAATAACCAGTTTTCTTTCTTATACAATAACTAGTTGCTTCCGTTGACAAAAACACTACGCAATTCATAATACAAATAATTATGTAGTCTCCTTTGTTGACCAAAAACAGTATAGAATACTATATTATGAATAGCCTGTATTTACAATGTTTAGCCTTGTTAACTATTACTTGTGTTGTTAAAAAATGTATTAAGACGATGAATTATGAAGCACATTTTGCGGGGTTACAAATATCACAATGCCTTGATATTAAATATCTGATATTTAATGGAAGTGATAGACATGGTAACAAGTTTTAATCGAAAAATAAAATAAAAAATAAAAAAATAAAAAATCAGAGAAATTCTCACATATTTTGAGGGCAAAAGCAATGACCGAACTCAACTCTGCATAACATTCAAGGGTTTACTATGGTGGGGTTCAGATACTGGAGGCTTTTTGATTTCCACTGCCTGTTTGCCATTAGTTATTCTTGCTTGTGCTCTTGTTTGACGAGACTCTCACTCATCTTTCATATCTCATTAATGAAATCTGTTTGTTTTGCTGAAATTACATTTTTTTAATATATGGAAGGTATCTTAGCAGGAAACCTAGTACAGAAACCTTTGGTCAGTGGATCTCATTATTATGTATATCACTGGCACCAAACATCGATGAGTTCTGAAATTTGTAACCCCTCAATGTGGTTCATGAGTTTCCGTCCATCTCGCATATTTCACCATATTTGATCAGGTCTAAAAATTTCCAAAGCAGCTAACTCTTTGAGAGAGTGATACCCAATCTTTTATTTTGACCTTGTTTTGGGTATTCATATATTGCTTTAAAAAAAGTTCACATGTGGAAAACACCTTGTCTCTATGTATTGATACCTTACCAACAAAGATACATCATACTTCTTGTTGCATAGATTTAAATGCAAAGAACAGTCTGATACATACGAAAATAAGGATTATGTTGGGATTACATTACTTGGAGAAGATTAATGATTAATGGGCTTCGATGTGGAGGGTTCATGCTTCTCTGAAGAAGCAATTGGAGGAAACATAAGTGGCTCAAATAGACTCCATGAACTCTAGAAATACCATATACAACTGTAAAAATAGCTTTACATTACCTAATTCCCTTCATGAGTGATTCACCTAAACTCCAACACAATGCTCCAAAGCACAAGTTGCACAACAAAGGTAAGCATTGGCATTTTTACCTTTAGAACAAAATAAACCCATTTTTTCTCTCGCACGGGTATCTATGCTTCAGCTTCTCATGTATCCCACTTAGGGTGTGTTTGGTTGCATGGAATCTTATGCCATGGGAATTCATGAGGAGACTCCTATATTTTAGGCTAATTTGAGATATCACTCCACATCCACCATTTGATTTTGTGATCAATGGTGAGAATAGAAGTCCCATGAACATGAGAATCACATGCCTTAGGGGACCAAGGAGTGGGATTCTCACGTTCATGAGACTTTCATTTCTACCATTGATCACAAAATCAAATGGTAAATGTGAAGTAATACATCAATTTAGCCTAAAATGTAGAGGTCCCCTCATGAATGCCCATGGCATAGAATTTCATCCAACCAAACACACCCTTATATTCATGAAATTGCTTGTCTACATGGTAAAGTTAAGAGTACCTAATACGACATGGTTATGCTATGTAGTGGTATTTTTGGCATACTCTGGAAACTTTTACATTACACTTTCATTTCTTCACCGCTTTTTATCCAGAGAGAGGTTGGTAAGCTTGAGTGACTAATCCCAACATGGAAGCATTGGAAAGTCTGAGCAAAATAATGGACTTCAGTGGATCAATCAAGTAACCAATTCTAAATCATGATGAATAGCCGAGGACTATATATCATCCAACATGCAAATAGAGAACCCAAATAAACAAAACCTGAACTTTTAAGAGAAGAAACTATTAAATCCTCGAGAACTCAAATGGAATCTTGGATGGAATGTTAATTCGCACAATTTGGTAACTTGAGAATTTTATCTTCCCCATCTTGATCACTAAACAATAATTTTTTATTGGCTTTTCCCTCTATTTTTTGAGGAACTACAGGCGAAATCTCACATCAGTTCTTTGTTGATCATTTAGGGAGTCATTTTTCAAGATGATGAACTCTACACGGGAATTTCTTTATAATTTATTATTAATCATGAGTCAGGTTGCGTGCCTTACATTTCTATGGTCCCTTGATTCATTATTTGTTCAGAAAATTGAATATTTTGGAATCTATCCCCATTACATCATGTAACTTTAGCATCTATCCACTAATGAATTTATGCACATTCTTGAAGATCTTACTATTTCTCTCCCTCCAACCGAGCCCGTTTACCAAAGGCTAACATGAGAGGAAGAGAACTACTAGAAGCTTGCATACTTTCAACACAAACCAAAAATGAAGGGACCAAAGGGGCCACTATAAATCAGACACCACAGCACATAAGAGAAGCAAGTGATCAATGGATTCCTCAGCCTGACCACAGCCACAAAGCACAGTGTTTGGGATGAGGCAAACTCTTATAATGATATTGTCAATTGTTAGCACCCTACCTGTAAAACAGTCTAAACTAAAAAAGTGGCTCATGAGTGAACTTCCCTTGACCAAAAAAAAGGTGAGTGCAGCTTGCTAATTCTCATGTCAAGAGGAGTAGAAGTCAACTCGGGAACTAGATGTTGGTACCACTCCTTCGCTGAGAACTATGAGTCATTGTCGTTCCAAAGCCACTAGTTGATCACTAAGTGAGACAGGTTCAGTTGCAGACAAAAGGTCCAAAGGCTTAGTCATCTGAGGTACCCACAGGAATCACTATCCCAAAATTTTCTAATCTCTCCCTTCCTGTCGCGGGAAGCATTGAAAATGGCAGGAAATATGTAGAGTTCAGAGAGGTCTCCGATCCATCTTTTGGTCCCAAAAGTGATTCTTTCCCCATTGTGCACCTAGAAAAAGTTCTCTTGAATGCACATACTTTTTTCTTGTTATTATTATAGAGGAAAGACACTTATCTTGATTCACCATTGCCCATTTATCTTGATTTTCATTTTTCTTGTAATTATTATTGAGGAAAGAGAAATATTTTAGATTAGCATAATTTTACATAACTCAAAGGCCAGAAAGTTACTGATCCACAGGAAACTTTCCCAATTAACTACGAACTCTTGGAGCCACACTTTATGCATAGGAAAACCAAACACCAATCACCAATCACCAATCTCCTTGTTGTAGCAACATCTGATTGTTCCGCTCTTGCCAATCACCAACATAATAGCCTGGGGAATGAGAGACCCATTTTACCATGGACCTTCCTCTAAGGAATGACTGACACTTCCGTTCATTGACACTGGAGTTGGGGAACACCCACTGAATCCAAATGTGTCTAAGAAGGGTCCATGGCTAAATATGTGGTCTCTGAATTCCAACTCCCCAACCCTCGAAACACAATCAAAAGTACACCACCATGTCGCTATGGAAAACATATAGCTAGTTCTACAAAGGCTCATTGTGTAACACACGCAGAAAATGTTTTTATCATGATCTGTAACACAAGTACATGGTACTCACTCTCAGAACAAGCCAAAT
The DNA here is from genome assembly GCA_963556465.1 of Berberis vulgaris. Classification (NCBI taxonomy): domain Eukaryota; kingdom Viridiplantae; phylum Streptophyta; class Magnoliopsida; order Ranunculales; family Berberidaceae; genus Berberis; species Berberis vulgaris. The sequence goes on from OY747125.1 coordinate 94,286,387, forward strand.
CAGGACTTTTTGCCTCATATAACCATGTGTGTATTTCTCATTCAAAGAAAGATAACAAATGTATCAATGCGTGTCAGAGTCAGAAAAGGGTTAGTAAAGCAGAAAACCCTCGACGGGTATGCTGTCAGTAGATCATCAATGTCTTAGTAAAGCACAAAACCCTTAAGAGGCATGCTGTCAGTAGATCATCAATGTCTTGGTTATGATGGCATAGGTCCCAATAAATACAAATATAAATTTAATAACCAACTCAGATCAAGAAAGATTAAGAAAATCACAGAAAAGATATCTTCCTACACCTGCAAATCACAGAATGCTATCTGAAGCTTTTTATCAACTCATATAAATAGTAAAATCCATTGTTAATTTCAAAAAATAAATAAATTATGAACTTACTTAAATCAAGTTCTAGGTGAATTCCCAGCATCCGACCCAGAGGAGCTATCACTGTCTGAATCTGTACATACACATAGTAGTAAGTGAAGAAGCTACTGTCAGCAAAACACACGTTTATACTGAAATAAAAAATTTGTGGAACATCAAACACCATCAAGATAACTATCAAACTAAATATATATCTAGCTTCAAATAATCATAACATTACCACTTGAAGAGGATCCCGAGTCACTGCTAGAGCTGCTAGAACTACTAGATATACTACTAGCATTATCCTCTCGAATAGGTGATGAATGTCTCTCATCTGCAACATTAAGACATCAATTTAGTGGATGTTTAACTTGACAAAAGTATGAATATATTGGTGGTGCTGCTAAGACTCGTGAGTGTTCATTTGTGTATACCTGTTCTAGTTTCCCTTGGCACCCCTTCTGTCCCTGGAGCTAGGTGCTACAAAAATCAAGCAGCAGTCGAACAGCATGTATAATCAATATTAATTAGTGAATGCAAAGTGATGGAGAGAACGGAGAACAACTATTAAGAAATATGGTTGAGATCCTTACATTCTGCTGAAAGTTAAGCTCAGCTTCTTGTCTCGCTTGAAGAGCAAGCTCCGCTTTCCGCTTATATTTGCTCAAACTTTTCTTGTAATTGATAACAAACCTATCAAGCTCCCAGAGAGTCTCAGCATCCACAGAATCAATGTCTATTTCAATCTCATCATCGTTTTGGGAAAGCGAAACGTTCCTCTTCTTAATAATCTGAACAATGCTGTCCAACTTTTCTGAAGGCAAAGTCTGAAGGTTTGTGCTGAGTCTTTGCTTCTCCTCATATGTCATGTCTCGCTTGTTCAGATCCTTCGCCTTCGGCTTCTTCAGAGCAGGGGTCCTACCTTGGGGAGCAGAATATGCAGGCTTCGGTTTGTACTCAACAGGTCTTGCCATCAAATCCAATCTATCAATACTCCTCGTTTCTTGAGTCACAGGAGGAAGAGGAGCAACCTTCCTAATGGTGGGGGCATAAACTTCTCTCTCAACTTGATACCAAGAATCAAGATCATAGTCATTCTCCATACCATCCCACTCATCTTCAAATATCTTTGATAATGTTTCCGCCATAATATGAGCATCTTGCCCCTTGGGGTTATAAATCATGGCATTGTTGAACGTTAATCTCACCTCCTCTGCAAACTCCCTTGGAGACTGATACAAATTTAAATTCAACCTAGACTTAACTGTTCCAAGATCCATTGGGTGTTTAATTATAAAGTAATAATCATGTAGGCCAAGTCCCTTAACATCAACAGGTTTAGCAAAAATCCAGCCCCATTTATGTTTCAGCAATTTGGAAAGCAAAGAACTACAACTCTTGAAAACTTTGGTGTACTGAATGCCCACCCCAACACCATAATCTGTTCGACCACCCGATCCATGTTTCTTAGCGGTTTTCGACTTCTTGTTACTCTCGAGAGGAGGAAACTTCTCCTTTCCAACAATAAAGCCTGAATTCTTGTAATACTGATTCGCCTTCGGAGTCCTCTTTTCCCTATCAACTATATCATTCATTTCATTCCGTCCATGACCATTCTCCATTACTGCAACATGTAACAACCTGGGCACCCGATTGCCTACAGACGATGTCTGAGAATTCACTCTTCTATACCCACCATTATCTGCCACATATACCGAACTCAGCTCACCATTACCTCCTGAAACTACCTCAGAACCCATTCTTTGATACCCTCCATTATTGAAGACATTATCCGCCATATGCAAGGACCTCGGCTCGCCATTGCCAACAGAAACTACCTCAGAATTGTTTCTGCATAACCCACTATTGTCGACAACATTATCCAACTGTGGACTCAACCCACCATCACCATTATCCAAATATGGACTTAACTCACCGTCACCATTGTCGACAACCTTATTGACATCATGGTCCAACAACGAACTCCTGAACCCGCCATTGGTGTCGACAACAACATGGTTAACATGGTCCAAAGGCGAACTCCTTATCCCACCATTGCTGTCAACAACAACAACATTATCCAACTGGGAATTGGTGGAACACCCATTGAAGTGCGACTCCTTATCTTCAAGCTTCTTCAACAACTTACGAACCTGGTGAAGCTCACTAACAAGCTTTCTTTTAAGCTCTCTAACCTCCTGTTTTGACCTAGAAGATAAACTAATCAAAACATGATTACTATTATTAGTGTCTGACCTTGAAACCGAAACGGAGCCATTCTCCTCCACAACCAATTCCTGGCTCTTCTCGTCATTAACTACATCAACCTGTTGTTGATGTTGGTTCGACAATTCATCAGTGGTAGAAGCCTGCTGCTGCTCAGCCAAATTATCTTTGTCGTTGTTGTTGTCGTGCTGCTGCTGCTGCTTCTGCTGAGATGAAGAATCGATGTCGGTCTTGTGATTGTTTGTCTCTTCGGTTTCGGAAACTAGGGTTTGTGAGGAAAGAAGAGGAGGAGGAGCAGTTGTCGTCTTGGGAGGCCTGTTGTGGTGAATCTTTCGGGTATAAACCTTGCTTTGAGACCATCTATGGCGCTCTCTGGATCCATCTCCGTTTCCCACCAATGGCCCAGAAGCCATACATGTAAGATCAGATTCGAGATTTCAAAACCCTAGATTTGGATTGATTGAGAGATTCCAAGAGAGAGATCTTCGTTCGTCAAAGACAAACCCTAGATGGTGGAGTGAATTAGGGTTTCGGGGGAAAGGTGGAGGTGGTGCTGGTACTGGTACGGACGGGGTCGAAAGGGGGAAAATTTTTGGGGGAGAAATGAAAGGAAGCGAAACGAAGCGTTTCGAAAAGTTGGAAAGTTTCGTAAGGGAGAGAGAGATGAAATCCGATAAGTACGATATGTGTGGCGTGGGTGTGGACACTGAAAGACACGCACGCCTGGCTTTTCCTATTTTAACTGTTCAAACTTTCAAACCGACTCTAAATTCAACTTGTACTTCAAGATTCGCCCGCTTCGGTGCCTTAACTCGGATGGATAGCCCTATTGAGTCTCGTTACTATTTCAAAGCTATGCATGCACTCTTGCTTGTAGTCATACTCAAGATGTGAATTCTTCTTTCGAGGAAAGTGCTTTAATCTGAGCCATCAAAACCCATCAAGATTGATAACCTTTTTCTCTTAATCTAAGTCGCTGATTTATTAGGGACAGTTTGGTCACTTCAAAGAGCCTCAGTCAGTCAAGTAAAAAAGACTGTTAATCTTGGGGGTAATGCTAATTTTAGATATCTACCGGGACCATCGCTAGATTCCTATTTATATTAATGGGGTATCACTAATTAACCCTTATTTCTAAGCACTCTTGTAGTCATACTCGTATGGACCATTTATATTTATGTTAAAACTTGATAATGCATTTTTGTAAGCTTAATAATTTACTAAAGTTACCTCTGAACTTAAAAAGGGGTGAAACGATAGTGAGATGGAGGGAAAAAGGGTTGGAACTCTAACATGAAAAGGGGAAAATCAGTTGACATGATTTGTTGAGGTTGAATCAAAGTTAACATAATAAATCTAATGGAGTTACCCTTAACCAAAAAAAAAAATTTAATAATAATAATAAGTAAATTAAAAATTTTCAGGGACAAAAGTAAATCAAGTTTTAAAAGTTATGTGAATAGTTGGCTCGACAAGCCAACATGCTTAACTAGTAGTCCACATCCAAATGGAGGCTAAGAGGCACTTTTGCCAGCATTGGCACACAATTATAGAATTAACCTTAAGTTTCAATTATTGGTCGTCGTTTGACAAGAGAAGACAGGGATGGTCAGTGGTGGCAAACGAACGTAATAACTAGAACATATAACTAAAATCACAAAATAATTAGGATAAATATCTAATTGAAGCTTAAAAAAATCGAAAATTTACGAACATAGTAAGATCCTAATACAATTTCATCGAAAAATGTTTATATGAGGCTCAAATTTTGTACGAGTTGGCTAGTGACATATATTTTCATTGAATTCTTTAGTTATTATTTTATATATTAATTTCAAATATTTTTTTGGTTGGAGGTTTTACGCCACTTGTGAACAATAACATATAAAATAACAATAACATATATATTCATTGCTTTAATGTTTACAATAACATATAAAATTGCGTTGAAAATAAAAAAAAATAGGGAAATATAACAATGACAAAATTGTATAGACATAAAGAGATCATACGCTCCGGAGATGACCAAAAATAAATTTTTATTAAACTAAACAATTTTTTTAATGTTTGCAATTACTGTAAAATTGTATTGAAAATAAAAAAAACTAGGCGAGTAACAATGATAAAAATAGTACTTATCAATAACCATAAAAATGTATAGTGAATAGCCATAAAAAAATATGCGCTCGATGAGTATTGAACTCGGGTTGTTCACAAAAATTTACAAACTTCCAACCACTACACCAATAGACAAATGTACAAGTATTTGAATGAACATTTTACATATTGTATTATATATTATAAAATTGATTTTTTAAAGGTTAAGTATATAATAAAATTATTTTAAAAGTTGAGGGGGGCAGCTGCCCCCCCCCCCCCCCCCCTCGCCCCTTAGTAGGTCCGCCCCTGGGGATGGTTGATGATGGTGGTGGTGGTAGAGTAAATAAAGGGGAAAGATTCAAACTAGACTCAATAGATAGAAATCTTGTTTAATTTCCCAGGCAACTCGTGCTACTTTGATCAAATCAGTAATCTCTTTGGTCTCCATGTATGTTATGCAGTATTTTCTTTTACCTAATGGTATGTTTGGTTGTACAACGAATAAACATGAAAATTAAAACCATTTTCATGAATTCGATTCCGAACTCTTCCCCTCAGACTTGGATTCCCATGGGTAGTGGAAAAATAGTCTTATAAATAATCAAATTCATGTCAATAATTAAACAACCAAACAGCAAAAATATGTATAACAAGATAAATAAATTCCATTTGTACGGTGGCAGTATCAAAGAAAGAAAAGACCTTTCTGCAATGAATTAAATGATAGAGAGAGATTATGATGATTCGATCAATAGTTATTATGGTTTGAGTAAGCATCAACAAAGAAGATTTTTTAATTATAATATAAAATTATGTAATTGTTTATAATTAATTTTGATTTTTTGTTTATAAAATAAAATAATGTAATTTTTTATTATGATGAAACTATTTCTTTATTTTCTTTGTTTATCAACAACTACTTTGCCTACGGGGTTGGTCATTTGAAATAAAGGTGGGAATATTTCTTTTTCTGATAAAAAAAAACTTATTATCTCACATGGGTTCTAGCTCCTGTGAATGGTTGTTTGTGCGAGTAAGCATCACTTCGGAAATCTCAAGTAGGTGACCTCAGAGATCCCAAGCAGGTGATAAGACTTAATTGTGTTGCATCTCAAGTTAGTGGAGATCCTAAGCAAATCAATAAGTCTCGTGGAGCACGATCATAGGCCCTAGTTTTTTTGTATCACCAAAATCATGAGCACACATATGTAAGCCTTGATTGCATCCTATTGGTGATCACAAGGTATTCGTAAGACTCGCGGAGCGAAACACTTTGTTCGCTTTGGTAAGTTTCATGGAAACGTGATGATTTGACCTTGCGAGGTTATGAAAATGTTGGTTGAGAGTGTAGTTTTCTTTTAAACAAGTAATATAAAGTTTGTAGCTTCAAAACCCTTTCCACCGAGGAAGTAATTAGTCAGAACCAATTAACCCGACTAAGTGAACTTTGTTATATCTGTGATTGGTAGTGTCTCTTGTCATTTTTTTGTTTTACATATGCATGATTGCTTGTCTTACTGCTTATGATATCTCATCTTGCATTTTTTAATTTTAACAAGTCTGACAAGAGAATTGATGGTAAGAATTAATAAAACAATGAAGACGAAAAAGTGGGAATAAGGTGGGGACGACGAGAAGAGATAAAAAAGCATGGAATTAAAGCTGGTGGTGGAAGATGATGACCATAGGAAGAGATTTGACAAGAAAAATGTTGGCGGTAGACGATTATGATTGGAGCAAATCAATTAATAGAGTAACAATATAATATGTTTTTTAATTTCTTTTATTTTTGTTCTATTAACCATTGGATCACATACCAAGATTCACATAAGTCATATATAGGTTATGGACTAGCAAGTGCCAAACAAGTGACGTTAATATTGGGGTATGTTGGTGAACAAATTAATCTTGATGAGTCCACTTTGTTAACTTCACACAATCATCTATTTTGGGGTTAAACTCAATTAACCTTTAAATTGGGGCCAGGACTCAGGAGGCTGTGTTGTAGATAAACTAATCGGGACAAAATCAAAATAACCCTTTTAATAATGTTCTGGTGAGGCTTATGGTAGAAAGGAGGGACCTTTTTGAGATTTGTGGTGCTATGGCACCAAACCTTCTCCATCAGGTATGGTATGGTTTTATGTTCTCTTCCAACAAATCAGAACGTTCAGATTTTTAGTTTAATTTGCTTAGGATTTTAGATTTTATTTGAGAACAAATAAGATTATGGTGGTTTGCTTCTGTATTTTACATTCACATATTACATCTCGGTAATTTGATAAGTTGTTCTTTAACTGATTTTTGGTAAGGTTGGATTCCATGAGTGGGAGATAAAGTCCGGAGAAATAATTGTTGAACACTTATTGATCAAAATGTAGATTGTATAACATGCGCAATTGCATAAAAAATTGCAATCTATCCTATGTCGAGTATTTTAAGATTGCATTATTTCTGATATAATTTGACGTATTGTCAATATTGAGATCACTGGGTAAAGCAAGATACCATCAAAACCACGATGGGGATGAAGCTCAGGCCAACATCTTCTCATCTAGGTATGTTTTGGTCCTACGTGGAGTTGACTTGATTGATTGTCACTTTGAATTAGTTGTAGTTGAAATGAACTTAATTTGAACATAGAAAATAATTGTACTTTGCATTAGCTGTTTTTATGACAAAAATTTAGGATAAGTGGCCCGATTTTAGGAAACTAATGGTCTGGGAACTTCAGGGAATGTGGCTCATGTGAATGTTAACTGACTGGTATGTTGAAAGCTTCATGAAACTTAATAGAGTTGAATGGTTATGGAATGATACCTCTGACCAGTTCAGTGTTAAGACTGCTATTCTTCACTGGACAATTCAACATTCAGAGGTGATCCCTGACACAGTTGGGGATTTTTTTCATCTGCGATTTTTCGGAAGAAACAAGTTCCTTAGTTGGCGGTTGACAACCCGGATAAGCATGGATGTATCACTTATTGTCACCAATAGATGTGTTACGTGGAAATCACTAGAAATTTATTGAGCACTACACTCTCAGGAAGTTGTATAAAAAAACAGTTATGGCTTATGAGAGTGGACATTATTTCCCAACAGCAGTAACTTTTGAGCAGTGATAAGGCAATGGGGAGAGAGGACTTAGCAGTTCTTTGGGGCCTATAGAGAGAAACTTCAAAATTTTAGAGCAAGAGATGAAAGGAGCCTATCATCTCTGTACTAATATCTTGTGTGGTTTGGGGGAAGGATGTGTAGCTGGGACAGAAAACATCTGGTTTCTGCGCTTTGTAATTCCCTGTTCTGTGAGGGTATTACTTACATTGAATTGTTCTTATGATGATCTTTTCCCTTTTACTTTTTAATTTTCTTATGCTTGAATGGCTAAACTGGGTGGTTGTTTTCTTCTGTGTGAGTGTATATATATAATTTGTATCCTGTTAGTTTTAAAAGCAACAATGGTTTTCATCAATCGGATGATCTCCCTATTTCTTAAACATCTTACTGGTTCAACAATGGTCTACTAAACAAAAAAAAAAAAAAAAAAACAATGGTTTGTTTTTTTTTTAAACCCTTCCTATCCCATATCGCTGGCCAAGTTAAATATTGATATTTGTACGCCCCTTTTGGTTAGACTTATATTTTTCTTTTGGTCTCTTTCAGAAATGGATTCTCAAAGTTGTGTTTTCAAGAGAAATGCCCCAATTTAGCTAATGAGTTTCTTTTTGAAGTGCCACTGCACTGACAATGAAAGTGTTCTCAGTGCTTTCTAAAGAATGGAATCAGGTATAGTTTTCAAGAGAAACACCTTCAATTATTTATTGTGCAAAATTATGCTCAATAATGTACACAGCCAAAGGGTACACTATATGATTGCAACTTTTTGTGATATAGGTTTTTTTTTTTTTGGACAGGTGTGATAGCAGGTGCTTCGTTTACTTTATCTGTTTTGAGTTCAATTCACAGATCATATTTTGAGCTATTGACAATTATTGTTTGTTAAAGTGGCTCTTCAATTTGGTGTACCTAGAACCTTATATTCGGAATGCTCACTCATGAATGATATTTGTTTTTTATGCAGTCATTTTTTGCTCCCTGCTTTGACATATCCCTGTTGACTTGCTGACTTACACAAGTAACTAGGGGTGGGCATTTAAGACCGAAAACCCGGCCCGAACCAGGACTCGGATCGAGTGGGTCGGTCCAATCCGGTTTTTAAATTGATATTTTTATTTTCGATCCAAAACCCAGCCCGCCCCGAAGTTTTCGATTTGATCCTCGGTTCCTATTTCCAAAACCGGGTGGTTACCCGGCCCGACCCGAGTGTTTTAAAAAATTAAATGTTGTATAGGGTTTCACAATTTTTTGTAAGAGAAAGTAAAAAACTATCAATGTTTTAATAAAAGTTATCAATTTTTGGAGAGATTAAAAAGTAATGTCACTTTCACCAAAAAAAAAAAAAAATTCTAATTCAATTGTGTCATTTATACATCTTGGCCCCACCCCTATCAAAAGTAATGTCACTTTCACCTTTATTGAGATTTACAATCGAAAATCTCTCCTTTCCACATGAAGTTTATCCTCTTGTTCAGTCTTGGGCTTGTACTTGTTTGTACAATTTGCATAAGAAATTTGTTTGGGCTTTGGATTAAGACCAGCCCGAAATTCGGTTAACCGAGACCTCGGTTAACTTGGCCAACTCGGCTCGGTCTCAGAATTTTGGGCTTATAAGTATCGGTCCGGGGCTTTGGTTTTTAAATTTTGGGCCGGTTACCCGGACTTGCCCAGCCCTACAAGTAACGCACGTGAGCCACGGACCATCGTTGTGGTGGCCGATGACACTCCGATGCGAAAGTCAGACAAGGATCCGAGGAAGGTGTAATGTTGTAAATAAGAAATTTGTAGCATACCTTAGCTTACCAACCTCATGTCTTATTTATATTGCATGAGTTCTGGTTCGACCAGGTCATCGAGGGTGTAATTTAGGAAGGAGATCATCGTGGAGATCTAATTAGAAGTAGTATTGTAGAAGGAAAGTTCCATGTTACCTATGTGCTCATAGATACGCGGGAGATAGTTCCCTATCAGAGGGTAATCCGTAAGAGGAAGTTTCCCTGCGTGATATGTACTCTAGTATTTGCTTCCTAGTCAATAACATAGAGCTGCTGTAATTGCCCGTATGAAGCTGATCCTCGAGATACTTGCCTTAGGAGGGCTTACGGGTGTTGAGGTCAGCTGTGAGACGCGTGTGCTTAGCAAGCTGTAAGAGTTCGGGTCCGTCTAGCGGACTGCATGGGGCGGGTTTAAAACGGACCGGATCAGTGTAGGGCTGATGCAGGGATGTGACCGTTTTGGTGTATAATCAGCTACTCCCCCTGAGTTAGTGGTACGATCTGTAGGTACGATCCATGTGTCAGAGTTGATCCAAACATGTGGTGGAATATTGTTTGAATAGTAGGCTGAGCCCATGGGCCCACAGAGGAAGGGCTAGGGTTTCTTGTACGATTGCGCTACATGTACGGCGTAGATCGCGCGGTGGCACGTGTACGACGCAGGCTGCGAGATGGTTGAGTATCGGTTACTCCCCCTCAATTGATGGAGTTGCGTGCAATGCCATCACGCAACTCCATCAATTGGATGAATCATGGTCTGCGCAGTCCGTCGTCTGCTCATTTTCCATACAGTATTCATTGTTGACCTTTAATACTGAAGCGCCCATTTGGTGAACCATCACGTCTATATAATGATGTTCCTCAATCGTTGTAGGCACTATCCTCTGCAGAGCGTATCTCCTTTAATTTTCTTGTTTGAAGGAAATGCTTTGAATTTTTCAAAGGCTGAAAGGAGATCTCCATCACAGGAGTCTTCGAATGTTCTGCATTTGCACTGATCGGACACGATGATAATCGTTGTTATGCGTGGTCACCTGTTCTGGGTGGACATGTAGTTGATCTGCCAATATCTCGTAATTTCTTCTCATATTGCGGAGAAGAAGTACACACTATCTTCCAATGGAAGAGTCTGTCGTTTTTGCGTTGATGCCTTGCTGCTGTTCTATAGCGTTTAATCTCAGAATTAATACCAGCGCCCAACTCCGAAGTGGTAACCTCTACCACTTCTCGATTAACCCTATTGTCTTGACTTGCGTTGGAATTTGGGATCTCGAGACGGAAAAGAGTTAGACATGGTTCACTAGATTGGGCCATTGACTTCTGGACGATCCTCTCATCCCTACAGCCGGAAGGTGCATGTGAACAGTGCCAGCCTGATACTTGTCCCAAGTTTATCTGGTTGAGCGGACTGAGCATGTGAGTTGGCCGTAAATTTTTGCGGTACTCCTGGTTGTCAATTTCGTACCACCTCAGACCATATTTGAGGGGTATGTCTGTCGAGACGTTGAAGTTAACATGATGTTTCATCCTGCTCTTTCTCAGGGAGGTTGTGGAGCGGAGTCTTCTTTTGGTACCTTACGTAGTTGGATTGTCTACCTTTACTCCATGTCGTACCAGATTCAGATGCTTGTAGTATGTAGTCTTTTGTATCCACCTCTAGGCGCTTGTTGTTACATCTTTCCAGTAATCAATAGAGTTTGTCTTTGTAATTCTTTCCTTATTTCTCAAATGATTGTAAATCACATAAGTCTTTAAGAACTAAAACTCTATATTGATAATGGAAAGGGAAATAAACATCTGACATAAACTGACTGTTGATGGAGAGAAATTGATCCTGGCCCTGAAGTGAATTCGGATGGCCTTTGTGGATCGTTGGTATTCTCAGCGGACTGTTGAGCTTCGCTAAGGTTTACAGAGGTTACAAAATGTCGGGGGGTTGTATCCCCGCTTGCCTTGGTCTCCCCGTTCCTCCGTGTTGAATAGCAGATTGCTTCTGTGTCGCTTGATGGTGATGTTTCTGCAGTCAATCGGCTTGGCTCTAGTTCAGATTGTTCTACGTGACCCGGTTGGATCTGGGATATTCTATTTGTTTCAGTGCAACATAGTGGCAGCCTCGTGCGGTAGGTTGGTTTCCACGCATCGTTCATTCGGAGTGGTTAGCAATGTACTTAACGCACTGATGAAGGGTGGATACTTAACACACTGATGAAGGGTGGATACTACTGCTTCCATCTGGTGGAGCCATGGTCTTCCCAAGATAAGGTTGTAGGTAGACGGTGCATCTACTACAATGAAGTCTAGAAACGAGACCTTTCTCAGTTGTGGTTCTCCTGCCACTACTACTAACCTTATTTTCCCGATCGGGAAGTATTTCTCTCTACTGAATCCAATCAGCGAGTAGTCTGAAGACGTCAGGTTCTCCTATTTGAGGTCCATACTGCAGAACGCGTTGTAGAATATGATGTTTAGGGAGTTTCTTGTGTCTATCATCAGTGTTCTTTTTACCTCCCACCTTGCGATGGAGACCGAGATGACTAGGGCGTCGTTGTGCAACGCTTAGACTCCTTCGAGGTCCTTGTCTGTAAAGGTCAAGGTGGGAATAGGGCTTTGAATCCTTGAGTAGCAAATGTGTCTGTCCCCGTCCACGGGTTGTGTCTGCATCTCTAGTAAAGTATGCTTGCGAGACCTGTGCAATTGGTCTTCATTAGGTCCGACTCCATGAAGGACATAAATTATGTCGGAGTCTCCTTGTTTATTTCTTTGACTGACTCCCTCCGGTCCTTGGATCATTCTGGTCGCTTCTCAAAGTTCATGAATTCCTTTAGCTTGCCCCCGTGGATCCAACACTCAATCTTCTACCTCAGACTCTTGCAGTCGTTGGTATCATGGTCGCCCTCCTTGTGGTACGAGCAATATTTGCTATTGTCACGCTTGGAGGGGTCTCTGCGCTGTTTCGGGGGCTAATTCAAATTTTTTCCAATTTTTCATGGAGTTTAGTATGTTCGACAGGCTAGAATTGAGGGGTGTCACAGCGCTGAATCCAACATAGTTGGATGCTTTCTCTGGCCTGGACCGAGTAGGGTCTGACCTATTGTCACTACGCTTCATCTTGCTCATTTCTTCATCCTCACGTCTTTTTCTCTCCATCTTGTCCTTCAGAGCGTAGGGTTTCTTCTCACCTTCGGTTTCCCTCTTTACGGTCCTCAACTCCTCTAAGGTAATGTGCATCTGGGCTTTCTTGAAGAGCTTCGTCATGTCTAAAGGGGGTTCCAAGGTGAGGTCTTCGTAGAACTTTCCTTCCTTTAGGTCCGCGGTGAAAGCTGCCACGGTTGTGTCGTCACTGCAACTGTCAATTAGTGTCATCTCGTTGTTGAAGCACGTGATATAATCTCTCAGCATCTCATTGGATCTGCCTTAGAAAGAGTATGTAATGTGGGCCTTTTCGAAAATGTTGACTCTCGACGAATCGCGTCAGGAACTTCTTTGCCAGCGTCTTGAAGAAGTTGATCGATCTTGACGAGAAGCTGTGGAACCATGTTAGTGCTGACTTCTTCAAGCTAGTGGGAAGTCTTGCACATCACCGACTCTTATCCTTTTTTTTAAGGGCCATTACATGCTAGTAATGGCGCAGGTGGTTGAACGGGTCGGTGGTTTCATCGTAGAAGTCGAGATTCGGAGGAGTGAACTTCTTCGAGAGGGCCTCATTTATAATACAATCCATGAATGGTGGGATAGAGAGACGGTACAACACGTCTGGGTCGTGTGTCCCTCCGTGGATGTGGGTTTTGAAGGCCTAGCCTCTCTACCCTGGCGGTCTGCTCTCTGTTAACCGCACATCCTCCTCTAGTCCAATGAGAATTAGCTGGGGCTTGACTCTCCTGTGCTTGATCTCTTCGTCCTTCGGAGATGGAGGCCCGTGCTGCTCCTGGTCTCTATTAGCAGGTGCAGGGTTTTGTCAGACGAGAGCTTCCACCATTTTGGCAATCTGCTGTATTTGATGACAACATATCTATCTTGGGGTTCATTATTGTTGTTGTTGACGCGGGGGCGTGAGTCTACTGCCCGCGCATAATCGAAACCTCTAAAATCGGCGGTACAATATCTCTCTGTATTTCAAAGGGCGATGATGTTAGTGAAAGGCTAGGAACTTGTCGTCCGCACGAAGGCGCCAAACTGATGCAGTCGTTTACCGCTCCTTGCTTTGACCTATTCCTGCTAACCTGCACAAGTAACGCACGTGAGTCGTGGACCACCGTTGTTGTCACGCCCCAACCCGCCACAGGAATCGCAGCGTGCCGATGCGTGAACTAACCCGTAATACAGGCGGATCGTAACCGACCACAACATCATAATATAATACATTCTTGATACGAGAATGAAACGGAAATAAAAACTACGATACAAATTTGAACAAAATAAGTATCTTTGATTCGCCCCGCCAGAGTCATAGCGACAAAACCAATATACAAGCATCTAGTATAACAATATAGTACACTTGATAACACAGAGGAAACAAAACATACCTGTACACGGTGGACACGACCAAACAGCACAAAACACGCCTACAACGAAAAACGGGGCCTAAACGCCACGATCAGCAGGAACGCCAACACTGTCTGCACTCCAATAGAAGCACACCATTGCGGGGTCAACAAAGCACAAAGCTAGCTGGTGCGAGCGAACTAAATACAAATAACAGAATACTATGCAAGGAAAATTCATGCCAGACAATAAAGGATAAGTAACAATTTCTAAAGTCTAAATCACACCGTGTCTCTAAGGATAATATTTCTAAGTTCAAGCAACAACACAAGCATTTCAGATTCAATTATAACTACAAGTTTACGATATATGCCGATCATTACACGTGATTCAAACATGGTAAATATCAAGCGATGAAAATAAAAACAATCTCATAGTTCTTCCTAGTCTCCTAGGTATAGCAATCAAGTCGAAACCAAAAATCCTGTAAAATTCTGTATAAGTGTCTCATATCGTAGGTATCCGCATACCCTACGAATGTGTCTCACCCAGACACATCCCACAACGTGCACCAGTACCACTTCGTTCTTGTTTGTATCCTAATGGGGTGCCATCTGCCAGGATACAAACTTCAAACATCCCGAATGACTGGCCTAACACGACCAACCTAACACAATCAAACTCAAGCGCTGGGAGGGAAAGCGAGTAATCTCCAAAGCACGTCCTCCGGGACCCGTCCTACTGCACTTTCTAGTGGCAAGTGCGTGCGGGAACTCACCGCACCTCAGCAAGCTTGCTACATGAAATAGCGTCGTCAATGTCAGGTGCGAGTCATCTCAAGCACCATCCAACTCACGATGCGAGCAAGCTCTTAAGCATCGGCACAACAGACATTATAGCGGGGTAAAGACACTTACACTAACATCCACATGCACAAATGACGAGTCTGTACATAATCAAATGTAACAGACGTGCAATCAAATCAATTCGGCAATTTTTATAAATCCACGACTACGCCAGGGTCCCAACATGACCCAATTCATCACAATAAATTTATTCGAGTCGAACTATCATACATGCTCAAGACTCGGCAATCTACGGTAAAATATGACATACTATGCACACTTGAAAACGAAGCATACAAGCCCAATGTCATTACACCAAAGCCAAATCACACCAAAATCCATCCACTATTCAATTTCATTCAAGTATATCATGCTTTCAGAAATTCAATAGGTAATTCATTCACAAAGGACCAACACAATCATCGAAATATCTGAAAACCCCGAATTTCGGATTTGGATTCAATTATACACAATCGACGGTATAATGTAAAAATTAAATTCTGGATTTCAAATAATTATTTATCAAAATAAACATTATAGTTACACTCACCTGAGCGGAATGGGTTTTCAGAACCCAATTCCTATCGATCGAAGCTCCTAACTCGCAAAATAACGAATGCGGGACCACGAAAATTTTAAAACTGCAAGGCGGACTCAAAGGTGAGCAAACTAGCCTAAAACTGAAAAAAATAAATAAGTTACCATCGGCGCGTGACTGAAAGAAAACTTATAGGCAAATAAAATCTGGCAAACTCCCCGACGAAACCCAAAGTTTGGCGAAAACTCGCCGAAACCCTCCCTACTCCGGTCTGATCGCCTCCAAACCGCACAACAGGCTAGAAATAGGTCTAAGAACACTCAGAGTCACAAATGTGCGGCTCACCCACGCACCCAAAGTCCAGATTCACGCCGAAAAACCCTCAAAACGAACATGCACCCTGATTTTTTGAAAAATCCGGCCAACACCGAAATCACCCTTGCATGTCGGGTCTACGGGCTCCAAATGACGCCATAATGGCTGATCGGAGCTACGCAAACCGATCAACACAACCCAACACCGATCTCCCACACAAATCTGAAATTGATCTTCTTTTTTTTTCTGCGAAAAACAAAAGAGAACGACGAGCGAACGAAGAGGGGAAGAAATGAAGGACAACGGGCGAGATTCCACGAAGGAATCGTTCGATTTACTCGAACGAACTCCGGCAAAACACGTTGCTGCGAGAGAGAACTCGTACTGTAAAGAAAAAAATAAAAAAATAAAAAGAAGGAGAAGAAAGAAAAGGGGGGGGGTTGTCTCTTAAAGGGTGGGTGGCTATGTGCCCCCACCGCATTTACTGAGTGCAACCTCTCAAGCAATTTTTTTTAAACAGATATTACATCATACACACCTAAAAAGAGATCTCGTCCTCGAGATCGAACAAAGCCACGACAAGAAAACCTAGGCGAAAAGCTCGGGGTATTTCTGTCTCATCTGGTCCTCCAGCTCCCAAGTCATGTCACCCTCCCGGTGGCTTCACTGGACCTTCACTAACTTCACCGTCCTCCGTCGAAGTTGTTTCACATCATCATCAACAATGGCTACTGGCCTCACTGGATACGTCAACTCATTAGAAATCTCCAACTCATCGGGCTCTATAATCTGTGACGGGTCTGCCAAACACTTCCGCAACATGGATACGTGAAACACGTCGTGGAGACCTGACATACTCTGCGGCAAAGCCATTCTGTAGGCCACTGGTCCAATCCTCTCAGTAATCTCATATGGCTTTACATACCTCGGTGCAAGCTTCCCTCGACTTCGGAACCTAACAACTCCCCGCATCGGGGAAACTTTTAGAAAAACCCTGTCACCAACATCAAACTCTAACTCCTTACGCCTCTAATCAGCGTAACTCTTCTGTCTACTCTGGCCTGTCAACAAACGCGCTCTAATCAGCTCAATCTTCTCAGTAGTTTCTCTGATCACATCCGGCCCCATCACAACTGACTCTCTAATCTCTGCCCAACAAACAGGGGACCTACACGATCGTCCGTAGAGTGCCTCAAACGGTGCCATGCCAATACTTACGTGGTAGCTGTTGTTGTACGCAAACTCGCATAATGGTAGGTGATCTTCCCAACTGCCCCCAAAATCTAAAATGCATGCTCTAAGCATGTCTTCCACTACCTGATTCACTCGCTCAGATTGACCATCTGTTTGTGGATGATAGGCTGTACTCATGTCCAATCTAGTACCCATAGTTTGCTTAAAGCTCTGCCAGAAGTGAGCTGTGAAAAGCGGATCTCTGTCGGATACAATCGAAACAGGCGACCCATGAAGGCAAACTATCTCCTGAATGAACAACACCGCTAGACTGTCTGCCGTCCGATTCATACTAACAGGAATGAAATGTGCACACTTCGTCAACCGATCAACAATGACCCATATCGACTCATTACCTTTCCTCGACCGTGGAAGTCAATCGATGAAATCCATAGTGATATACTCCCACTTCCACGTCGGGACATCCAATGAATGCAATAACCCAGACGGTCTCTGATGCTCGCCTTTCACCTGCTGACAAGTCGCACACCGTGCCACAAACTCTCCAATGTCTTTCTTCATGCCACGCCACCAGAAAGATTGTCTCAAATCTCGATACATCTTTGTTCCACCGGGGTGAATGGTAAACGAGATCTATGAGCTTCTTGTAAGATATCTCTTCGCAACTCCTCATCAGACGGAACACAAAGTCGCCCACAAAACCGCAACCCTCCATCTGAACCCACCGACCAATCGGTAGGGCACTCATCCAGTGTGTCCACTACCAAATCTGCTATCTGCCTCGTAATCACTGGATTAAAGGTATGTCTCTCCACCACTCTACTGATCAACGGCGGATAAACTGCTAAACCCGCTATCATGCTGCCTTCTGTACTGAAAGTAGGCAGAACTGCAAATGAAGCTAATGTCTCAAGGGTTCGGTACTCTTGAATCATCATGGTTGCCATTACTGCATGTCGTCTACTCAAGGCATCTGCAACCATGTTGGCCCTACCAGGCTGATACTGTATCTCGAAGTCATAGCTGCTAAGAAAATCAACCCATCGTTGTTGCCTCATATTCAACTCCCTCTGAGTGAATAGGTACTTCAAACTCTTGTGATCTGCGAACAACTCAAACCTCTCACCATACAGATAATGTTTCCAGATCTTCAAAGCAAAGACTACGCCTGCCTACTCTAAATCATGTGTCGGATATCTCCGCTCGTGGGGTTTCAACTGTCGAGACGCATAGGCTACGACCTTCTTGCCTTGCATCAACACTCCACCCAATCTTGCACCACAAGCATCAGTAAATACCACCAGTCGGCTACCAGGTGTCGGAATAGTCAACACTGGTGCTGAAGTCAACCGAAACTTCAAAGTTTCAAAAGCTTCTTCACACTTTTTTGACCATACAAAAGGAACATTCTTCCTTGTTAACTGAGTGAGTGGTGCAGCAATCAGGGAAAATATCTCGATAAACCGTCAGTAATAACCAGCCAAACCCAGAAAACTACGAATCTCCGTCACACTACTCGGTCGTCTCCAAGACTTCACTGCTTCGACTTTCTCGGGATCCACTGAAATACCTCCACTAGAAATGACATGCCCGAGAAATCGAACTTCAGGCTCCCAGAAGTGACACTTACTGAACTTCGCATACAACTGATTTTCTCTAAGTGTCTGCAAAACAATGCGAAGGTGCTCTCTGTGCTCCTCTAAACTCCTCGAGTACACTAAGATATCGTCAATGAAGATTACCACAAACTTGTCCAAGTACGGACTGAACAATCTATTCATCAAATCCATGAAGAAAGCTGGTGCATTTGTCAATCCAAATGGCATGACTGGAAACTCATACAAGCCATAACGAGTCCGAAAAGCGGTAATTGGAACAGAATGTTCCTCAACTCTCATCTGATGATACCCAGACTGCAAATCTAATTGTGAAAACACTACGGCTCCCCTCAACTGATCCAATAGATCATCAATTCAAGGCAATGGATATTTATTCTTGATGGTCACTTTATTTAGATCTCGATAATCTATGCACATCCTCAATGATCCATCCTTATTGGACACAAATATTGCTGGAGCTCCCCAAGGTGAATTGCTCGGCCGAATAAACCCCTTACGAAGCAATTCATCAAGCTGTACTTTCATCTCTTCAATTGCTTAGGTGCAAGCCTGTACGCTGATTTAGATATAGGTGCAGTACCAGGAACTAGGTCAATCCGAAACTCTACCTCACGACGAGGAGGGATACCAGGAATCTCCTGAAAGACATCAGGGAACTCACACACAACTTCTACAGAGCTGGTGTTGGGAGTAGAAATCTCAAGAGAGCTAAGAAAACTCGACATCATAGAAACCGAATCGGGCTCACAAGCCAACACACGAGGCAAAAGATCAGGTGGCGCTAACATCACCGACCTATGCAATCAATCAATGATCACCGGATGACTGGACAACCAATCCATCCCTATAATCAAATGATAACCCTCAAAACCCAAGACAATAAAGTCAAACACGAAGTTGTACCCCAACAAGGAAAACTTGAAACGGGGACAATATTCCCCCAACCAAACCGAACTACACAAGGGAGACACAACGCACAAGGGTTCCGGTAAAGGCACTACCTCAAGGTTGTCTCTAACAACCAACTGTCTAGAAATAAAAGACCTAGATGCTCCTGTATCGAAAAGAGCCCTCAACAGGGAAGACGACGAATGCACAAAACCTGACACACAACACATGTATCCTGAATCACATAACAACACACTAACATGCAATTTTTCCTACGCATAATGCACATAACACAAATCTTACTACATCTAGCACACACAACTACAAAAAAAATAATAATAACATACCCTCAACATTTCCCTGACCGGGAATAGCTGCGAGGGACTCTCTGACCCATTCTAGGCACAGGTGCTAACTGTCCCTGAGGCGCCCTCTGCTGTGCTGGTCCATCCCTATTCTGAGGACAAAGTCTGGAAAAGTGCCCCAATTGTCCACAAGTATAATAAACTACATGCTCCCATCAATTTGTCTGACCTCTTGGACAATCACGGGCTATATGTCCCTCCTGACCACAAGTGAAGCAACCGCTTCTAGTTCCTGTCTGACCACCGCACCTAGGTTGTCTCTGTTGCTGCTGCTGTCGATGACCTCCTCGGGAACGTCTGTCACCTCTGCGGTCTCTGCCAGTCCTAACTGGTCCTCCTCTACCAGGGTCTCTCTGCTGAACAGTGGCACGCTCTGGCTGTTGTACCAGCTCAACTGTCTGGCTTCCTCGGCCAAACCTCTGACCGCGCTCTGAACCTCTAGCTCGTCGAACCAAAGTCTCTTGCTTACACTCAGCGTCTACTCGCTCTTGACTCAAAGTGACGTCCACTAATCTCTCAAAAGGACGATCGATCATCACCATCAACTGTTTCCTTAGGAACGGGTTCAGACCACTCAAAAATTTCATGTTCTTCTTCTCTGGAGTATCTATAAAACAAGTGGCATAGCGGCTCAACTGTGTAAACTCGGCCAAGTATTCTGAAACAGATCTAGATCCCTGCTATAAATGTAGAAACCTGTCCATTATCTCAGCTTTGGCAGAATCAGGAACAAAATATTGTTCAAACACTTGGCAAAATGTATCCCACTGCATCTCTGACACATCACGGCTCTGCCTCACTGAATCCCACCAGTACATAGACTCTCCGTCAAACTGGTGTGCTGCTAACTTAGTACGCTGTATAGGTGTCAGCACCATCCTCTCAAATATGAGCTCTACCTTACGGATCCACCAATCCGCAGCTAGAGAATCTCCAGTACCATCAAATCTTTCACCACCCAAGCTGACGAAATTCTTGTTGCGTCAAGTAAACAGATCCTCTAACTGATTGCCCTGCCTCATATTCTATGCCCACTGTGTCATCATTTCCATGAAAGCTTGAGAGACATCCTCTCCAGCAGTGCCTGATCCCTCACCTTGGGATCGATCTCTTACCACGCCCCATCACCAAACACCCTCTACGTAAAAGAAAACACACATACAATACATCAAACAACACAACAAAAATCCTAACTCCTCTACCCAATTCACTCAAGAAAGTGGTATACGATGATGTTCTATGTGAACCGGTAAACAATGGCCATGATACCAAGCTCTGTCTCGCCCCGACCCGCCACGGGAATCACAGCGTGCCGATGTGTGAACTAACCCGTAATACAGGCGGATCGTAATCGGCCACAACATCATAATATAACACATTCTTGATACGAGAATGAAACGAAAATAAAAACTACGATGAAAATTTGAACAAAATAAGTATCTTTGATTCGCCCCGCCAGAGTCATAGCGACAAAACCAATATACAAGCATCTAGTATAACAATATAGTACACCTGATAACACAGAGGAAGCAAAACATACCCGTACAGGGTGGACACGACCCAACAGCACAATACGCACCTACAACGAAAAACAGGGCATAAGCGCCATGATCAGCAGGAACGCCAACACTGTCTGCACTCCAATAGAAGCACACCCCTTGCGGGGTCAGCAAAGCACAAAGCTAGCTGGTGCGAGCAAACTAAATACAAATAACAGAATAATATACAAGGAAAATTCATGCCAGACAATAAAGGATAAGTAACAATTTCTAAAGTCTAAATCACACCGTGTCTCTAAGGATAATATTTCTAAGTTCAAGCAACAACACAAGCATTTCAGATTCAACAATAACTACAAGTTTACGATATATGCCGATCATTACACGTGATTCAAACATGGTAAATATCAAGCGATAAAAATAAAGACAATCTCATAGTTCTTCCTAGTCTCCTAGGTATAGCAATCAAGTCGAAACCAAAAATCCTGTAAAATTTTGTATAAGTGTCTCATATCGTAGGTATCTGCATACCCTACGAATGTGTCTCACCCAGACACATCCCACAACGTGCACCAGTACCACTTTAGGCTTGTTTGTATCCTAATGGGGTGCCATCTGCCAGGATACAAACTCAAACTTCCCGAACGACTGGCCTAACACAATCAAACTCAAGCGCGCTGGGAGGGAAAGTGAGTAATCTCCAAAACACGTCCTCCGGGACCCGTCCTACTGCACTCTCTAGTGGCAAGTGCGTGCGGGAGCTCACCGCACCTCAGCAAGCTTGCCACATGAAATAGCGTCCTCAATGTCAAGTGCAAGTCATCTCAAGCACCATCCAACTCACGATGCGAGCAAGCTCCTAAGCATCGGCACAACATGCATTATAGCGGGGTAAAGACACTTACACTAACATCCACATGCACAAATGACAAGTCTTTACATAAATAAATGTATCAGACGTGCAACCAAATCAATTCGGCAATTTTTATAAATCCACGACTACGCCAAGGTGCCAACATGACCCAATTCACCATAATAAATTTATTCGAGTCGAACTATCATACATGCTCAAGACTTGGCAATCTACGATAAAATATGACATACTATGCACACTCGAAAACGAAGCATACAAGCCCAATGTCATTACACCAAAGGCTAATCACACTAAAATCCATCCACTATTCAATTTCATTCAAGTATATCATGCTTTTAGAAAATCCAATACGTAATTCATTCACAAAGAACCAACACAATCATCGAAATATCTGAAAACCCCGAATTTTGGATTTGGATTCAATTATATACACAATCGACGGTATAATGTATAAATTAAATTCTGGATTTCAAATAATTATTTCTCAAAATAAACATTATAGTTACACTCACCTGAGCGGAATGGGTTTTCAAAACCCAATTCCTATCGGCCGAAGCTCCTAACTCGCAAAACAACGAATGCGGGACCACAAAAGTTTTAAAACTGCAAGGCGGACTCAAAGGTGAGCAAACTAGCCAAAAACTGAAATAAATAAATAAATTACCATCGGCGCGTGACTGAAAGAAAACTTACAGGCAAATAAAATCTGGCAAACTCCTCGACGAAACCCAAAGTTTGGCGAAAACTCGCCAAAACCCTCCGTACTCCGGTCTGATCGCCTCCAAACCGCACAACAAGCCGAAAATAGGTCTAAGAACACTCAGAGTCACGAATGTGCGGCTCACCCACGTACCCAAAGTCAGGATTCACGCCGAAGAACCCTCAAAACGAACATGCACCCTGATTTTTTGAAAAATCCGGCCAACACCGAAATCACCCTTGCATGTCGGGTCTACGGGCTCCAAATGACGCCACAATGGCTGATCGGAGCTATGCAAACCGATCAAACAACCAAACACCGATCCCCCACACAAATATGAAATTGATCTTCTTCTTTTTTTCCGCGAAAAATAAAAGAGAACGACGAGGGGAAGAAATGGAGGACAATGGGCGAGATTCCACGAAGGAATCGTTCGATTTACTCGAACGAACTCCGGCGAAACACGTCTCTGCGAGAGAGAAACTCGCACTGTAAAGAAAAAAAGAAAAAAAGAAAAAGAAGGAGAAGAAAGAAAAGGGGGAGGGGGTTTTCTCTTAAAGGGTGGGTGGCTATGTGCCCCCACCGCATTTACTGAGTACACCCTCTCAAGCAATTTTTTTTTTCAAAAACAGATATTACAGTTGTGGTGCCCAATGACACTCTGATGCTAAAGTCAAACAGGGATCTAAGGACGGTGTAATGCTTCAAACAGGAAAATTGTAGCGTAACTCAGCTTAGCAACTTCATGTCTTATTTATAGTGCAGGAGACCTGGTTCGACCATGCCATCGAGGAGATCTTCGTGGAAATCATTCTGTAATTAGGAGTCGTGTTGTAGAAGGGAAGTTCCATGTTAGCCATGTGCTCTAGATACGCGGGAGATAGTTTTTTATCAGAGGGTAATCTGTAATAGGAAGTTTCCCTGCGTGATATGTACTCTGGTATTTGCTTCCTAGTCGAAAGCGAAGAGCTGCTGTAATATTGAGGTCAGCTGTGAGATGTGTGGGCTTAGCAAGCTGTAAGAGTTTGGGTCCATCTAGCGGATTGCATGGGGCAGGTTTAGAATGCTCAGACCGGATCAGTGTAGGGCTGACGCTGAGGCCCGTGTTTCCTCAAGATCATCATAACACGTGTATAGCTCAGGGATGTGACCGTTTTGGTGTATCATCTATTTATAACAAAAGTTACATATACTATTGTTCCATTGCTTCAACCATCGCTACTCCTATAGGATAAAACCTCAACTAATTTTGGATGTGAGTGTGAGATAACACTAAGAAGAATTACACAAACTCTGTTAACCACATTATGGTTTATTCTTGTGTAAATGCGCAACATGCCAAAAGAAATCTTTTTGGAAACTCTCATCCTTTGGAGATTACGAGCGTAGACTAATCATAACAATTTACTTCAAGCTGGAAACAACAGAGTAGATCTGATCAATTGTGCTACCTTCATTACCCATCAAATTTCTTTCAAAATGATTGTCGTAAAATAAGAGTCATTACTATGTCGATTAGAATTGTATTGTGAAATTACAAAGAAATGATAGAAATTGTCTTGAAAAATACTCACATTACTGTAAATTTATGACGGTCCTAGTTAAGTAGTTGGTTTTCTGCTCCTTGACAACTTTGGCTTTCGAAGAGCACTGGCTAGTTTTGATTCTTAACAGTTTGTATCAGAGCCAATCCTCAATCCAATTATGGTTCAATTGTTAGGAGGGATGACCTAGAGACTCGATTAAAATAGCTTGGTATCATGTAGGGCATGCTAAGTTCTTGAATTATAGATAAGCGAGTGAGGGTATGAAAGGAGAGAGGGCTACCATCTTGTCAGTATCGGTAGAGTAGCC
The DNA here is from genome assembly GCA_963556465.1 of Berberis vulgaris. NCBI lineage: Eukaryota > Viridiplantae > Streptophyta > Magnoliopsida > Ranunculales > Berberidaceae > Berberis > Berberis vulgaris. The sequence continues at coordinate 94,311,144 of OY747125.1, forward strand.
TAACAAGGATGCCACCCTTAGAAGTATGGTGGAATGTTATGATCCTAGTCAAGTAATTGGCTTCCGCTCCTTGACAAATTAGGCTTTTGCAGGAAGCAAATTCCTTATGATGCCCTTTATTGAAGAAGTAAAATGGGGTGATTGACAAATTTTAAATTAAATGCGTTTGATTGCAATGAGGTTATAGGCTTTCGATTCTAGGAGCACTCATGACATAGGCAATGTTCGGCCCAAGTACTAGAGGAATCGAACTAAATAAAGATACTCCGAAGCATTCGAAAGAGTCATCACCAGCAGTCATAACTTGAAACTTGACACTAGTGTTTGCAATCCATCACATCACTTTAGTGCAAGAGATGTATACTTTGTCTAAGATAAGTGGAGACCATAAATAAGTGAATAATAATCAAGACCAATCGATAATAAAATGCAACGACTGAGGTCATTGAGCTAAACTCTTTGCTAAGCCTAAGGGTACATATAAAGGAAGATAAAAGGTGTGTTCCCATTGAGCACAATGTGATCGACATAGATTAAGAAAATCGTAATATGAGAGCTAGTTTTGCAAACAACATATAGTAAGATGAGCATAATATGGAGCTTGTCTTGCAAACAAACATAGAGTCATGAACACAATTCTATGAGAACTCAAGCTATAGAGGAAAGGTTCTAAAGCTATGATACCATGTCCATGGAGCTCGCTTAAGGCCATAAATATCTTTATGAAGGCGGCATAGATGATGTGAAAATCTAGGACCGAAAAACCATGGCCGGGGACTATGTAAATGGCCTAAGAGAGATGCCAAGAAGAAAAACATTTTGCTTTCTGAAAAAAAAACATTCTTGACATCAAACTAATAAAGAAGCCAACTAAAGAATGTAGCAATGCTGAAGATGGTGCGTAATAGTCTCATGTTTAACAACAAGACTCAGTGACTCATCACAATGAAGACTCTGTTGCTGGGGAAATCCTAAGCAAGCCTTGTAGCATATTGTAGTACCATCAGCATTGCACTTTCACTTGACGACGCACTTGAAGCCAACAACATTTTGATTTGGAGAAGCTCTATGACACAAAGTATGAATATATGATTGTTAAGCAAGGTAATGACACTACGCCATAATTGCAATTTTGTAACACAATCAAAGTTTTAATTGTATCATTCTTCAACTGTAGCAATAGTTGTATTAGTTTATTTTTATAGTTACTGCTTTTATACGATACAATTCTAAGCCATGCTCTTAAATTGTGTTACCAATGGTGGATGATCTATTTGAAGCTATTCATCATCTGATCTAATGGTCACGACATAAACCCTACCTTTGCAATCTCTCCATCTCTCTCTTCCTCACTCACTGTTCATTGAAGTCTCACTCACTGTTCATTGAAGCAAATTTGGATTTCCCTCATCGAAGCAAATTTGGAGAATCAACTGAAAGTTTCCTCTCGATTGGGACTTCCCTCACGATTCCTGCAGTTCTTCCTCTCTCGATCCAACCCGATTCTCCATTAATCGATTGGAAGTGCAAGGTAGACACACACTCTCTCTAGTTTTTCTCTAGGGTTTAGTTTGCTTTAAGGTAAACTCTCGTTTTGCTCGATCTTCTAACACTATTCCTTGATTTTGGTATTCAATGTAATCTCTCCTTCGTTTTGTTGAAATCTCCTCGAATCCTTCACTGATTCTTCGTTTTGTTGTTTTTGAGTTACTTCACTGAAATTTAGTAGATTATGAGATCTCTTGTTACTTCACTGAAATTATCGATTTGATTTACTTGCACTTTGATGTAGTTTGAGTGCCCTATATTGTGAGCTTTCTGAAATTTAGTAGATTATGAGATCTCTTGTTGCTTATGGTCGATTTCTATGTTTCTTACCAAATTTCAAGATAGAGGGCTTAGTTTTGTAGATAATTTGTTTAAATGTAGTGAAATACTAGATGTTTGTTCAATTTTACTGAAATAAAACAATATATGTTCGTATCTCAATCTCTTTTTGTCCATAAATTGATAAATTTCTCTTGTATACCAGATGTTTGTTCAATTTCTCTTGGTGAGTTTGTATTTGAACTGATTAGTGTATCTAAAAATGAACTGTAGACTGAAACTTGAACTAATAAGGATCAATGATGTTCCTTGAGAATTTATAGACATCCTTGTAGATTGTAGGATCTATAAGAGAACAAGAAGGAGAAGATGGATCTAAACTTCCATAACTAGGTAATGTATGTAGACAGTCTTCTTCAAAACCAGATGGTAATGGCGGTTGTATGGTTAGTGGAACAGGGTCAGCAGAGTAGGCCGAGAGCTCATTAACAATATCAGTTAACGGGATTTGAGTTTGCAATGTGGAGATATCAAATTTCTCATCTTGGCTTGAGAAAAAAGGAGGCATGGGAAATGTAGGTTGTGAGAAGAAGTTCTTGGACGTAGTAATGTCGTTATCATTCTCATCCTAAGAATCGAAGATGAGTAAGAGATTGTTATTGTTGTTGTTGGTGTTGTTATTGGTGATAATGCTAGAGTTACTATTGTTGTTGTTGTTGTTGCTTAGCTTCCCCATATCAGAAGGAAAAGAAGTGAAGGAAAGATTGGTTGGGTAGGAGTTTTGGTCTTCATAGCAACAATTAGAGCATGAAGAGACATCAGAGTTTTGTAGAGTTTCTGGAAATAAATCTTGGTCACAAAATTCAAACATGTGACCAATGATGGGGCTTGGTATATTTTCCTGCAACATACAAACAAACATGATTAGTTTTATACAAGAATTTCAAAACATCACACATAAATACTAAACTCAAACTCTGATAAAGAATAGAAAATTCTTCGTTATCGGTTTGGCCATAAAAAAAACTTTAATTCATGCATCTAGAATTTGGTAGATGAATACATGTAATAAAGTAATTTGGATAACGAAACATAAGTTGACATCCCACCTTACGCACAAAATCAATAACACACAACACAACTATTTATATATCATGTTTGTTGGACTAAAGTAAGATGGTACATATTCTCAAAACAAATACTTGCAATTTGCCAAAAAAGATGATGATTAAACACACACCATATTATATGTAAGAAGGAAGTTAGGAACCTATTAATAACATAAGCTAAGTCAAGATGTTCATGATATGTTGCTCGTGCTGAAGAAGACAGAAAAACCTGCTATATTGCAGCTTAAGGAAAAATGTATAAAAAGAATGTATATTGCAGCAGAAACCCACTAGACTGTCTACCATCACTTCTTTTTCATTTATCTTACACTTTTTGTAAGTAGCTTTCATTTAACACAGAGAAAGAATGTATAAAAAGATTAATTATAAACTAGAAAATGTATCAGATTGTCTGCTTGTAAATGAATTATTATATGAAAAACACTGTCTAACAAGACTTTGCAACATGTTTATGTACCATTGAAAAACACTTTCAAAATGCATACTGGACATATATCTCTATGTAAAATATATGGATATTAAGGAAAAATTTTGCACTTCCTGATGTGTCCTAACTTTCATTGCTTCTCATAAATAATATTTTTTTTAACAAGATCTACAAGGTTTAAAGAAGGTTATCCTCTGGCCAATGCATTTCGCATTCAAATTTTTTTTGTATAAATTTCCTTTTTTGTTCTAGATAAGTTTGACCAGATTTTGAAGTGAGACGTGGTGAAAAAGTAATTAAATTGGTCAAATATTCACTCATGAGTTTACATTACCAACCATCTTATGGAGATTGTTGTGTTAAAAAACTCTTACAATACCTATATGGCTCTATGAGAACTGATGAAATGTTTTGATCTTGAGTATCATGCACTAAATTTACGTTCTTGAGTAGGCTAGCTACTTTGTTTCATTTCAATTGATAACTAGGCATCTTTGGAGTACAACAAATGGAGATTTACGAACAACAGTTTTATTAACGTAATAGACATCATGGACATCGTGATGCGGTGGTTCCATTTTTTGGGGGATTGCTTATAAAACCTCAGGTACAAGGAGAGTATCATGTTAGACAATGTTTCACTTTCATTTTCAGTGGAACTCATTCCAATTCCAAAGGTATGGGGTTCAACATTTTAGACAAAGTTTGATGAATAGCTGGTCCTTTTGATTTCCCCCATCCCTAATGCTAATATATCTTGGTAGCATCTCCAGTTTAGCTATTCTCTTTGGGGCATAAGATAACTATTGATGTTTTATCAATTGTGAGTATCACCTTTCCAACATCTCATGCATTCTGTTTGTATTTACATGGCATGGGGATGGTCATTTAGTACTGTTACTTAATTTGCATTCTTTGGTAGGCTAGCTATTTTCTCTTACTTCATATATAACAAGCCATCTCAAGAGCACAAGAATGTGGATTTGTAGTGGAATACAATCTTATCAAGTGGTTGGAATACAATGGACATGAAACTCCACCTGTTCCAAGTTGCTGGGACTGCTACAATATATCTGACAGGAGAGTGGTCATGTTGAAAGTGGTTCTCTTTTATTGTGGATATTTCTTATGTCACATTCATAAAGGTATGGGGTTCACCCTTTATGATTTTCCTTTGGTATTTAGGACTAATCAGATGTATTTTTTTCTATGTTTCGTCTGCTATTTGTAGATTTCTTCTGTTACAGAAGATGGTTTGATGTGCAAAGATACTCCTGAATGTTTTTGTTAATCTATAGGTGTAAACTATTATCTTTGATATCCTAGATGTAAACTGCCTCTAACTATGCATAGAGGATCATTCCATTACATAGTAAACAATTTTCTAATAGCTCTTGATCATTAGTTGCAAAATGACAAACTAGACATGTGCATGGATTTAAGAATATACTTAAAATTCATTGGAAAAGGAATGTGTGTATACATTTGATGTTTGAAGTTCTTGGAGCTGCAGATCATAGGAGACTTGCACATTTGTTTGATGGGGGATCCTGGGGTTGCAAAAAGTCAGCTTTGTACATAATCAACGTGGAACCATGGGCTGTCTATACTACAGGCCGAGGAAGCAGTGGGGTTGGTCTAACTGTGGCTGTCCAGAAAGATCCTGTAACAAATGAGATGGTTCTTGAAGGAGGATCTCTGGTGAGATTCAGAATAACTTCGACTTTCACTTTGACCTTGACAGTCATCTATTAAAAGGAATGAGCTTGTTAGTCATCATCACATATTGTTGCTATTTCTATCAAATTGACACTTGTCCATGGTCTCTCACCTGTAAGTTTTGTGTCCATGGTAGGGCACAAAATGGGTTGGATTTTGGTTTTAAATTTACCTTTGATCTGGTTGTGCTTTCGACTCTGGCACCCATGAGTAGTTTAGTTTTAGAATTGGGAACTAGGAGCCACAAATGTAAAAAATTTGAGCCGGCTTCCTTGGAAAATTTAGACTTTCTATTTGATGCTGGGCCCATACAAAAAAATAGAAGTTGAGGCTCAATAACTAAATACATGGCAGCTGAATCATGACCCTGTTAGTAGCACAAAACCTATTTCAATTGTCCAATCTGAAACTCTTTTTTGAAAAGACTGCCCTATCTGAAACTGTATGTAGATAAACAAATAGTTAGAGATCCAATGACTCTTCTCTGGTTTCTTTTGAAGGTTTGGAAGGATTTTGGAATTTATAAGTGAAACTATTTGTGGTCCAGGTTCTCGCAGATATGGGAATAGCAACAATAATTGAGTATCAACTTCATTTGAATTAGTATTAGCTAGTGTATGTAACTATATAAAATTTAGTATTAGTTTTATCATGTTGCAATTATTCCATTAGTATGGGTTGGTTGATGATACAATTATTCCATTAGTATGGATTGGTTGGTGATACAAATATTAGCATCACCTCATTTAGTATGGGCACAAAAGTGTTACAATTCATCTTAGCAACATGTAAGAGCTATAACAAAAAGCCCTTTATGGTGTAGTGTGAACTCATTTTTCATAGTAGCATGCCATTCTAGCTGCTTAAGCACTTGGGACTGACATGTAGGCTCATGAAGATTAGATATCCTCTGAGTTGCATAAACTTTAGGAATGAGATGATTCATTGGTACACCCAAGAGTGCACGGAACACCATCTTGAATACACTACCTTTTGTAAGGTGCTACAAAGAAGTACACTATTTACATCTACTTGGTAGATCAGGAACTTCTTGTAGCACATAATAGAAATCCAATAGACTCTAGTCTGGCTACCCGAGTCGATGCCTTTTTCACCTGTGAGTGACCTTGCACTACAACTTTTGTCTTGTTATAAACCATGACACTGGGTGATGATACATCAAACTGAATCAGCATTGCAAGTGTGTTATGATAATCTTGTTAATGGAACAAAGCAAGCTTGATTACACGCTCAATCTAGCAAGCCCCAGAAAGCGTTATGTTCATGATTGACAGGATCCAGAAGGTTGGACCCAAATTGCAACGCACCACTAAGCCCACACGTCACGCGATAAAGCCCAATACTCGTAAGCCCTGATAAGGCAAGAGTAAGCTCTGACAAGGAAAGTATATGAAGGATCGACCCAAGACAGGCATGCCAGCTATACATTGGTTTCGACTAGGAAACAAATACTGGAGTATAAGTCGGGCAGGGAAACTTTCTTACATGGACAACACTCCGAAAGGGAAGCACAAGTCGTGTAGAGAAACTTATTTACACGGACAACTCCCAATAAGTAAATGATCTCTAGCAATATCTCTTTTCCTAAACTACGTCACCAAAGACCTAGCTGAACAAAGACTCGCACTATAAAAAAGGAGATAAGGTCGATGAACAAAAGTATGCTACAAAAACCCAATTTACAGTTTTAAGCCTCTCCTAATCCTTATCTAACTTAAACATCAGAGTTTCATCGACTGCTACACGGTGGTATTTGGCTCACGTGCGTTCCCTGTGCAGGTTTAGGTCAAGGCGAGGACGGAGAGCAGAAATTGACTACATCATATTGGCGCCGTTCGTGGGGAACAATAGAGTTCCTCAGAAGAAACAGTAGTGCCACCTTTCCCAGAGAGCCATAAAGATAGTCAACAAGATCTCACAACAATGGAGATGCCGCTGAACCCTTGAATGCTCGAACTAGCAGAACGCCGCCAGCTCCGGTGCCATTACCACCGCTGGAGGAACCCTTTCTGACCCCCGTGCCTGTGGCAGCCACGGCGGAACCAAGGGTGGATCTACAGTCAACCTAGATGCAACAAATCCCACGAGCGGTGGAGATACTCAATCAACATAATCATCCATTCGTAGGAGGAGACCATGAGCAGTGAAGAGCCCAGTCCCCAGAAGGTTCTAGAGAACAAGTTCAGGAGAGTCGTGCTGCCTCCGCAGCTTCCCAGTGGACCAAAGGCGGAGAAACGACCAACAGAGACCCAACGTCCAAAGCCGACAGACACGTCTCGCAAAACCTCATCTGACAAGGGGCCACAAATTCAGACGTACTGTTCAACCTCACTGTCCCTCCGTTCATGGATCATATCATGGACGAAACGCTACCGAAGAAGTACACCCCGCCAAAGCTGGAGTTTTATGATGGGACGGGAAACCCATCCGATCACATGTGCCACTTCCAGCGTGTAATGACACTCAAAGAAGGGTTCGATGTGATATTGTGCCGATCATTCCCTACTAGCCTGAAGAAGTGAACGCTGACGTGTTTCTACAACCTCCCTCGAAGGTCCATCAACTCATTCTGAACATTTGTGACGATGTTTCTCACGTGCTTTGTGGGAAGCCAAAGAATCAGGAAGGGCTCGCATTGTCTACTGACCCTAAAACATAAGCAGAATGAGACGTTGAGGGAATACGTCACGCACTTAATTAATGAGTTGACTCTCATCGATGGCTGTAGTGATGACACCGTTGTCACAGCCTTCACCTCCGGTCTAAGGCGAGGAAAGTTCTACGACTTCCTTACTTTGGACCTCCAACCGATATGGCAAATCTGCTGAAGGATGCCCAAAGATATATCACTTTAGACGAGATGCTGGTCGCCAAGAAGGAGGCAGAATCTGAGAAAAAACCCACTTCCCCAAGGACAAGAAAGAAGGGAAGAAGAAGGAGGACAATAAAGAAGGGAAGAAGAAGAAGGACAAGAAAGAAGGGAAGAACAAGGAAGACGACGACGGGAAAAAGAGGAAGCACAACGATAGTAAAATAGACTACGACCGCACAAGGCAGGACAAGGCCTCCAATTATGTCGGGTCCAAATCTGTCACCCCTTTAAACTCCTGTTTGTTTGACAACCTCGATTCTATCAAGAATTGGAAAGAGCTGAAGTGGCCCTCATGCAGCAAGGAGACCCTTCTCGACGCGACAACAACAAATATTGCGCCTTCCATAAGGAAGACAGACACGATACTGAGAATTGTAGGAACCTCGGAAGAGAAGTCGAGTACTGGATAAGGAAAGGCAAGCTCAAGGAGTTCTTGAGTTAGAACTGGAAGCAGGACCGAGCAAAGGAAAGGGAGGACGCTGTCAAGGAGATAAAAAAGGAAGCTCCTGGCATCATTTATGTCCTTTATGGGGTCAGTCTCGAGGGAGAGCAATCCGACAAGTCCCACAAGATGATGCCGACTGAGATGAGGACACCACCTCAGTGTGAGGACCGACCAGTGTAGCATGCACGAGTTCAGAGCCCGACACTACACCAAAAATACCCATCAGCAACAGTTCGGGACTGTGGGGGTAACCATTTGTCACGGCTTAGAGCTGTGGGCAGTAGAGGAGTTGCTAAATCATCATTTTCCGCTTAGAACCGTGGCAACACATATTAGCAACGGTTTTATGCTCGAGGACGGTTGATGCTTTAGCCACGATTATAAGCCGTTGCCAAAGTTTTAGCCACGGTTTTAAGCCGTGGCAAGTACTAGCCACGGTTTTAAACCGTGGCAAGTTATGGCCACGGTGTACAACCGTTGCAACAGTGTTAGCCACGGGTTTTAGCCGTTGTAAATGATGGTCACGGTTGTAAGCCGTGGCAAGAATAAAGTACCACGGTTTTAAGCCGTGGCAATCTTGTATTACCACGATTTTAAGCCATGGCCATTCAAAAAAAAAATCTGGTTTGTTGCGAGGGTTTGAAACCGTTGCAAAATAATATAATACAAAAAAAAATTAAATTGTTTTTGCTGCTGCAGCAAAATCACAGCCACACACTTTTTTTTTTGTTAAACCTCCAGTGGGGAGGGGCAGCTATGGGATGCCAGACCTTTATTACTTATCCAAAAAGTTGATTTACAATCAAAACGGGGGTACATTACGACTTTACCTGTATAAAAACCAAACAAAAATGGACAAAAAACCTTGCCCAATCTAAATTACCGCAACCCCAGCCACAAGCTGGCTAACAAGACTTGAAGACTAAAAGCCCACTAACAATCACTTAAAACAAGCACATAAGCATAAAGAAGTACCAAAAATAAAAACAGAGTTAGCAACTCTGTTGTGGAGTTAGTGCACCACCCTGCTCAATCCGCAGCCTCGCTCCTGCAGCACCAACCAACACTCGCATTCCCACACCAAGCAGCACACCACACCCTGCAGTACCCAGGCAACATGTACACGTCTGGCTGCATCTTGCCTCGCAGCAGATCCGCCAGCAACAGTGCCTGGAACCATTCATGCCACCTGCAAAAAGAACAATTTAGTAGAGTGGACTTCAGAAGCATAAATCAACAGATTGGTGTAAAATATGGACGGTTTAGAATGGTTCTACAATTATATGAACAACAACAGTACTAGATTGAAATCACTTGCTATCATATCATATGAATTGACTATTTATTTCAAAATGCAAATACAATTTATTGATAACAACAGTGCCTACAACAAGTAGAGAAAATGCAAATAATATTTCATTGTTCATAGTAATGCATCCACATGAAAAGGGACTATTTATTCCATAAATGGAATTGACATTCAAAGATATAGAGCATGTACAATTTTAATTTAGTTACAAAGAAACTATTTACAAGTTTTTCTTTGATTTTCCCTCTCATAGATTTCTACTTTTGCGCTATCTGTACTAACAAGAATAAAAAAAAAAATTTAGCATTTGTTTTGAAGGAAAAGGATCACTGAATGATAGGAAAGGACTAGGAGCAACAAAAACCTTACAGCATGGAAACGACACGGGTGAGAGCTGTGGCTAGTGATAGAGAAACCATATAGCCTTGGAATGCTTTGAATGGGATAAAAGTCTTCCTACAAGTGCTTAATCGTTCCTGTTTGACAACAGTTACTAGCAACCAACGCAACTTTTCAGTGCATCAGTGAGAGGGCATCATGGGTACGGCCTAGCAGGTTCAATGCTGTGGCAGCTATGTGATATCCAGTCAAGCCTGCAAGAGTCAGTTGTTCCTTTGCCGAAGCATGCTCTATGTAGTTGTCTGGTAGAACAATTGGCCGCCGCCACTGAAAATTACCCAAAATTGGATTTGTAAGCAAAACAGCACATATTTCGAAATCAATAATATTAGTTTTGATCTAATTAATAATAGCTGCAACATGTCAAATGTGACCTGTTAGGTGTGACTACATCTATAATTTAGCAATAGTTGGTGGTAGAAGCAAACTAAGAGGCTATCATCTTATTAGGTCTGTTAGTAAAGAGAAATCACAAAGTTATAAATGGGTCCAGTTTCAAGAATTTGATAAAAAAAACATGGAAATGGAAACATAATGCCTAATGTTGCCACTGAGCCAACTAATTAAAGATGACTATGATATGATCTGACTCCTTCTCTTGGTGTTGTGCAGAATTGGAACAATCCAATTTCAAACTGATAATGCAATCACAGAGAATACTGGAAGATGATATTGCAGTTTCAGCAATCAAGCATTATCAAGACAATCACAGAAAGGGAAGACAAAGAATTCACAGGAAGGAAAGATTTATTTTATTGGAATGCATGTAAAGGTTACAATGGTCTGATAGACTAGAATGTATTAGGCACAATTCGAGATTGCCAATCTCCTTACTGAGCAGAATGCTCACTTTACAATGTGTTTACAAAAATGAATCAATGCTTTCTGTTACAGACTCCCCTACTTATATCAGTTCCTAATGCCTTTATAATTCTCCATAAAGCACAAGACAGCACTGCATTTGATATCGCAACAATGCCACAACAGTTTTGTGTAACCATCCAGACTTCCAGACTTGCTAACAGATAACCCCCCAGATTTCCAAGCTTGCTAACAGACTTGCTAACCACTTGCAGACTTGCTAACATACCTGCTAACCAACCCAAACTTGCAGAATACCATCCAGACTTGCAAACATAGCATTACTTGCATGCTCTTGTATTCTTCAAAAGACCCTCACTGTTTTGCTGATTTAAATCTCTTCCTTGTGTAAGTATATCTAACAGGAGGTCTATCAGACTACTATCATCATATACCCTATCCCTAGACCTGACTATCATTATATACCCTATCATCAACTTCTGCCTTGATCAGATGCAACTTCCGGAATTAAACAATCCAATAGAATAAACACTATAATCATCGAATTTGTATACATGAAGTATAATGGCAAAAAGAATAGCTAGAAAATGAAAACAAATATCAGTCTCTCTGACTGCTAGTGCTGGGAAAGAAGACAAGTCAATTTCTACATTGGATTGGACACCGTCTAGGTCAATCATACATGGTAAAAGCAGTAGGAAATGGAAAAATTATGTTTGTCATCCTTACATTGTATACCATGTCACCAAAAGAAGATACACGTTATGTATACATGAAGAACAGCCACAAAAGGATTAGCTATATAAAATAAATGCCAATTTCTCTTCCATGAACTTACCTCTCGCTAGGCCTAATCTTTTCCCCCACCTGATTGGTCTTTTTCTTGTAACTGAGGCAATGCTTTCAATACTTCAATGCTCACATCAGCGACATTTTCCTGACCTGTTTATCAAGTGTAGAGAGAGTTGAAACATTAAGAATGCCTCACATGTGAATCAGGTCAACTGACTGTTAGAGGGGAATAACAATGTTGGACAAAGCAAAGAGAAACATTATGTACGAGGAGAATATGCAACTATAATGTAAATACAACATGAGTATACCTGCAAGAAATGCATCCAGCTCTTCAGCAAGCACATCAAACACAACACCCTTCCCATCAGCTGTAAGATAAATTTTAACCCTGCACAAGCCACACCTCAAGTTAATACTCTTATTTTGCTTATTTCACTTGTGAAAAAAATAAATTTTAAAGCACTTACAACTGTCTTTGCAAGTGCCTTTGCGAGCAGATGAACTCAGAAGATCTTCAGCTGCAGACTTGAATGCTGGAACCACACTGCATTTTAAGGTTGCTTAAATATATGCAAGAAATGATTTTTAATTATAATAAGCAATCATCTATTACTAGTAATATAAACTACAGAGAACAGTAAATGTTAGTGCTGAATAAACAAACAGCAAACATGTCTCTATAAGGAAATACACTGAATGATAGGGTACCTTTCAGATGTAAAATTAACACTTCCTTTATCTTGAAGACCATCATAATCAGGGAAATTGGAGGTATTGTCCGACAACTTACTCAGAACAATACCAGACTCTGCAAGGACTATTATCGAGAAAAGGGAAAGAAAAAGTTCATATTCTTACCAAAATAATAAATTTTTAGAGTTCTACTGGTACACAGGCTCACCTTGTATAGACCAAAAATCCGGATCTTCAATGCAGATATCATCAAATGCTTGATCCGCACCCCCAGAAAGTAACATGGATGGTACAAGACGATGTTTCGGATTCCTAGTTGTGCAACAAAAATCACCAAGTGGAAATATAAATTACTGAACCAGAACACAGCACTTCCTAAGCAGCTTGATTTGTTGGGTGTCAATATAAAAAATCAACTAACATTGTCATTGAAGATAACTAGAGATTGAAGCATAAATGATTTCACTGTCCAAAATCTCAAGTGTTTTGAACCCGAAGTAATCATAATCAAAATCTCTGTCATAAATGATTTCACTGTCCAAAATTGAAGCATTCTGATGCAAACAGAAGTACAATAATCATTCTTAAAAAATCTGACATAAGAAAAATATAAGTAATGTGGAACATGCTTCTAATTTCACCAGAGAATATGTTTAGTATATGAACACTTTATCATTAATCAACTACAACATAGAAACTGTAAAACTCATCAGAACACAAATAATCTGTAACATCATTTCAAAGCACAATTGTATTGTATAATACCCAAAATGGTGGATGGAAAACACAGTACACGCTCTAAGAAGCAAATATCCAGAATGGCATACAACAAAAACATAAAATAAATTCTCCTACACATGGAAATTACAAGTATTTTTACCTTCATGATGATCTCATAAACATCATCAGCAACTAGAGGTGCCTTGAGCCCCGATCCTTCATTGAAGTGATTATACATAATTTTGATCCTGCATAGCCCACACAGATCATACCAATTAACTAATCTGAACAACCAATCCTGAAACTAAACTGAGACAAACACTCAAAATATGAACAATCCTTAAAACTAATTAATTGGAAATTAAAGAAAAAGGTGGTAAAATTTTATGTCTACAGCAAATTAAGGAACAGGCTACAAACTCACATACAAACATAATATAAAAGAAAATGAGAGGAGACATATATACTTTCCACTAACATAAGGAAGACCCTTTCGAGAATTCAGTGGGAGGTCTCCTTGCAATCCGGTTATGATCTCTGTAATGGAACGGACAATTGCAGGGTCCTCACTATAGCTCTCGTAACACCTACCCCACCTTGGGGCTCGGCAAACCTGAATGCAAAAAACAGATATGGAGAAACACAAAAAACTCTAGTGATTAGTTTCTTCAAGGATGCCAAATTTATTAGTGAAAAAAAAAGTTGCCTCCTAAACCATTATTTGCATATTGTTCTATGTCTGTGTATTCTAGTCGCCTTCAGAACAGTAAGCCTAAGGCCAAGTTCTGGAAAGCATGTGTCAACTAAATATGAGGACTATGCCTATCCATTTCCTCTACTTCTATTCCAGATATACGATTTTTTAGCTTTTTTTTTTTTTTTTTTTTTTTTTTTTTTTTTTTTGTAACCAATGCTACAAAACAAAGAGAACAGACAATACCAAATGATGTCGTTGTAGTATGTATGATTTCGAGGAATCAAACCCCTTTCTAAACTTAAATCAGACTTACCCCAATGCCACAACTTTTATGTATGAGATACCATATGATGCAATTCAGTCAATAAACAAGCAGTAGAAAAGGAAATCTTAGTATTTCGGTGTACCTTTTGCAAAGATTCTCCCCTGCCAACACGATTGCGCCTAGTGGCCCTACTATATGCTGCAAAAGCACTAAATAAGTCAGTTCAATGAGTTCATTATCTGTGTCTTACAATATGCACAATACGTAATATATCTCAGCCAAATTGATACATATTGCATGATACAAGAATACATCGCTACAAGAATTACACAGAGAAGTAACATGAACGAATGGATAGACGATAGCAATAGCTAACTTGCATATATCAATGGAAGTGATATTTGGGATCTCTTTGCTTGGATAAGTCTCTTATATGCTTAAACATATACTATATACTTTTCATCGTATCTTATGATACACGATAAGCTCCGATAACGTATCTTAAACTTAGGTCACCAATACATGGTAATACAAGTCAGCAATTGCAAAATGGAGTTTGCAACATAAGGAATTCTGTTTTTCTGGAAGATCCAAACAGAGAGGAAATGTTCTCAGAGAATAGTAAATGAATCCTAGCTACACCAAGACATCCATCATTAGAGGTTTGGGGGATGAAATATCATGTCAAGGAATACAATGTATAATAAATAATTTAGACACAGATCAAATAACTATTAAAACAAAATATGGGACCATCGGATGTCAGTAGAGCACTAGTAACAATACCAATGACCATGTTTGCATTAGCAATGCCTTTGCAAAATCTAGTTTAGAGTGAAATTGGAGATTGAGAGTGCATAAAAGATTCTAACATAGATCACAAAGTACAGGAATTTTCAAAATTAGCAATGGACCATTCCTCAATGCATACACAGTAGTAACACAGCTTTTAATGACACGACACTCCTCTATGGATGACAATGGTAAAGGTGGTTTTGAAGCTGACTATTGCAACATACATAAGAAAACATTTTCAAGGATGCCAATAAATAAGAAAAAAACTCCCATCAAAACTATTTTCACGGCGAAAACATGCAATTATACTTTTTCTTGGATTTTCAACATACGCGCGTCCTGAAGAAGTTTGTTTTTTTGTTTTTTTATAAATTAAGATAGAAAATAAGATGCTCATGTATTACCTGCTCTCACCTCCAAAATGCAGTCCCTTTCATCTACATCATCCTTAGGAAGCATGGACATGAGCAGCAGGTTCTGTAGTTGTGCTTCCTGACTTTGAGATAGTTCAGTGCAAGATTCTGTCCTTGTGATCCTACATATACGATCAAATGAATTAATTCATAAGCTTTTTCCTGCTTTTTTTTAATTCAGAGCATAGACTCCATGAAAGAAGGGGGCAATTTAGTCAAACACTCATGAAAATTAAAAGATTGAGAGTGACACTTTTACGAGGATAACCTCCATAGGAACCATACCATGAGGAGGCTATCTTCCCCTTAATCATCTCCCTCTGAGGCCCATTAATTGGCATAAGAAGAAAATTAGTTTACTAGAATAATATCTAAGAGTGTTTGCTTAATCAACTAGTATTCAATAGACATGGAATACATGGGAATACCCTACTACCTCCATCTTTCTAATCAGTTTCAGTTCATCTGATACCAATTTTGCACCCAGGACTACTAGGTTTCAGAAAGCAAACTAAACTTACAGTCTAGAACATATAGTTGAACACAGGAGAAATAACATACAAAAATAGTAAAACACACAGATAAAAATAGACAAGAATAACAATAATCATTTGAAGATAATTCTTTGAACAGTTCAAGAGAACGGTGCGTACTAGGTTACCGCTAGTATAACGAGGTGTTCATCCAAGAATTGTTCTTAGAATTGTTTTGAGAAAACAAATAGAAATAAAGATATGCTTTTATTGACACTACCTCCATCTTTCCAATCAGTTTCAGTTCATCTGATACCAATTTTGCACCCATGACTACAAGGTTTCAGAAAGCAAACTAAACTTACAGTCTAGAACAGATAGTTGAACACAAGAGAAATAACATACAGAAATAGTAAAACACACAGATAAAAATAGACAAGAATAACAATAATCATTTGAAGATAATTCTTTGAACAGTTCAAGAGAACGGTGCCGATACTAGGTTACCGCTAGTATAACGAGGTGTTCATCCAAGAATTGTTTTGAGAAAACAAATAGAAATAAAGATATGCTTTTATTGACACTACCTCCATCTTTCCAATCGGTTTCAGTTCATCTGATACCAATTTTGCACCCAGGACTACTAGGTTTCAAAAAACAAACTAAACTTACAGTCTAGAACAGATAGTTGAACACAGGAGAAACAACATACAAAAATAGTAAAACACACAGATAAAAATAGACAAGAATAACAATAATCATTTGAAGATAATTCTTTGAACAGTTCAAGAGAACGATGCCGATACTAGGTTACCGCTAGTATAACGAGGTGTTCATCCAAGAATTGTTTTGAGAAAACACATAGAAATAAAGAATTGTTCTTAGAATTGTGTTGAAGAATGTTCTAATATGATGTGTATTATTCTTCAATCATACCGCAATAAAAGATAAGTTGAGAATTCAACATATACCTTAACCTCTTCGAGTTTCTGACGGATCTTCTCCCTTGCTTTTCTCTCTTCCTCCTTTTCTGCTTTCCGCAAGGCAATTATCCTACAACAGGAAAATGAATCTATTTTAGTTTTTCGAGGCAAACAAATAAATTACACGAACGGAATTTCTTGAAAAAAAAGATACTAAGGATGTAATAAAATGAATCTATTTTAGTTTTAGGGGGAAAACAAATAAAATGATGAATGTAATATTGTACTATAGCTAGATCGAAAAACTGGATTCCTGCAGCTTCATTCCAAATATTATAAAGATACTAAGGAATGATGATTAACCATGGTATTGTTAATTACATCTACATAATGAAGTGGCTCTGGGAATACATGAATTGAATACCTTCCTTCCTCTAAGACCAAGGACCATGTATTTAAATAAGAAGACTCCAAAGTCGTCGTCTACACACACCTAATGACATTATTATTTGGTGTTAATGATCATCTAGCTCACTCGTTCACATCCCAAATATGCTTTCCTAGAACCTCACCACCACCTTGTGCCTCTCAATTAAGCTTTCCTTAACCTCGGGTAACTAGCACATAAAGTATTAGAGATTACTTTTGATGAGTTTTTTCTTGCATGCTCATCCATCCTTTCTTTCATCTCTAGTTAAAACGGTATGCACAAGTTCCAAGTTATGCATCCAAGATGATTCTAGCTGTTCACTTTAGCTTAGTCACCATCTATCTTTCCTCTTTAGCTTAGTCACCATATATTTTTCCTTGCCAGTAAACCATTACATGTCTTATTAGTTAGGTATTAAAATCAAAACGTGTTTTCTCTTTGAGTTGAGGCTTCTTGATTGAAATATGAATGCTCAATGACAACAACTACATGTCTACAACAACAACAAAAATGACAAGAATTCTTCAATGAACCCAAATATTATTAAGGAACCCAATTTTAGCTGATAAGGAATAAGAACAAAACTAACACGACATTACATCCTATTTACCAAACTCTCTCTCTCTTCCAACCCAAATATCCCTTAACTTCCGGTTTTTATTTAAAATGGTAATAGAGAGTAGAGACATGAGGATCGTTGTGGTGACAACTATTCTTATGATGATGAAATCAGGAAGAGAAATTGATAATGTCCTAATCTCACTAATAGTAGAAGTTGATGTCCTAGTCCCGGTGAAGGAGAGAAACAATAGTTTGTAATCCTGATTAACTTAGAAGGTGAGTGAGACTCGTAGCAAATAAATAGTTCTTCAATGATCAATAAGGTAAATAAGAATTAATTTCATGATATACTAGAATTAATAGAATTTACAATATGTGCATGATGCTCGGGTTGTGTAAAAGTGTATGCACAATAGATGATCTAGGAATTCCTACAATACTTCCAACAGGGAATTTCCTATAAGCAAATCTGACATATTTGAGAATTCAAAAAAAAAAAAAAAAAAAATATATATATATATATATATATATATATACAATCAAACACACGTCTAATTTGAGTTCAAAGAATAATCCCAGTAAAGAAGTAGAATCCCCCTTTCACTTTTTCTTTCAAATTTTCATCTTTTTAAAGTTGCCTCAAGTCATTTTATCTTTAAATTTTTATTTTTTTTCTTTATGCACGCCTCTGCTATAGCTATACTGCTGTAAGATCCCAAGCAAAAGCAACATGACCCATATACTTCCTTTTGCCAAACTATTAAAATTTGCTCTCTCAGATTCTCTAATCTGTCAGATTTCAACAAACATGCTTATCTGAGATAATTTCCCTACAATGACATCAATTTTTCTAATTTTGCCCACTTTGATTTTCCAAATAAGATGCCGAAAAAAAATCTTCAAGTAATACTCAATAATTTGTTGCTTAATACACAGCTCTGCAGTTTGAAACTAAAATGCATATTAACAATAAAAACGCACCTTAAAGGCTAATTATAGGCAACTACAAGTGCTCAATCAGTCAAATTCAAGTACACTAGCAGTCGGTGAGCATCAACAACCATCATAGTAGGTTTACTGTTTTAAACTAATTTATAAATTAGCAATGACTTACTTCTACTCTTAATCTATATTCCTGAGATGCTAACATGTAACCAGATATGAACCAAATATGTTATTACCTCCATCAGATCCAAACACCATAGCAAACTCAAACTCACTCTTCATCTAATAGGGGATCATTAACCTGACGACACTGCACATTACAACCACTATGATTATAATACAAGTGAACAGGGAACACGAATATTTCCTGGTTTCAAATTATATCAGGAATTTCATACAAAAATTAAAGATCAAGGAGGTCTAATGTCAATGTGACTGGCAACTTATTGGTACCTAAAATGACTTTTTTCTAAGACAACAACCAATCCAAAGCAATCTTTAATGCTACCCAACCCATCAGATTCTCACCTACAAATACAAAATTACAAGCACAAATAAAAAGGGTGAAATGGTGAGAAGTTTGGCTGAAGTATTCATTGTGTTTTTGTTTTTGTTTTTGTTTGTTTGTAAACTTATTTTTTCTTGGTGAAATGCTTTATGGCTCCTTATTTTTGTTAAGGATTGATTCTGATAAGGATAATGATGTTAAGTTTTCAATAAATTTTGAACAAGATTGTTGATAGAGTCGAGATTTGGTTGTGAGAGAAGGTGAAAATTGGAATTCGGGCATACGGTTTTGAGCCCTAGAGATTCAAACCCTAATTTCAAAAAAACTCTAAATAAAACCTACAGATTCAAAAAACAATTCGAACCCTAGAGATTCAAAACCTCTAAATAAAATAACTCTAGATTCAGAAACCCTAATTTCATCAAACAATTCACGCTTCAGATACACTTCAATTCAACCTTCAAAAATTTACACTTCAAAAATTTAATCAAACACTTAGCACCCCATAAAAACTAAGATAGAAGACACAAAAAGAAAGCATATAGAGAGAGAGGGAGTACCTGTACGAGAGAATGGTTTGGAGGTTGCAGTCGCTGATCAATTTTGCAAATGGTTTGGAGGTTGAAGACGCCGAGCAAGGAGGGAAGACCATGGAAGGAGGGGAGGAGGTAAGTCGAGGGAGGAGGGGAGGAGGGAAGTCGAGGGAGCAGGGAAGTCGAGTGGAGGGGAGCAGGGAAGGAAGAGCTTCGAGTGGAGTGGAGGGGAGCAAGGAGGGTCGATGTCGAGTGGAGGGAAGGTGGAAGTCGAGCGCCAAAATAGCCCGCCCAAATTTTTTTCAGCTTTTTAGTGTAGCAACGGTTTTGAGCCGTTGCTCATTATAGCCACGGTTTTGAGCCGTGGCCATTTTTTTTAGCCACGGTTTTAGGCCGTTGGTCATTATAGCCACGGTTTTTGGCCGTGGCATATACACCAACGGTTTTGAGTCGTGGCCATTGTTTTAGCCACGGTTTTAGGCCGTTGGTCATTATAGCCACGGTTTTTGGCCGTGGCCAATAAACCAACGGTTTTCAGCCGTGGCCAATTTTTTTAGCCACGGTTTAAGGCCGTTGGTCATTATAGCTACGGTTTTTTGCCGTGGCAAATAAACCAACGGTTTAGAACCGTGGCCATCTCGGCGTAGCTAAACTGACCTTTTGGTGTAGTGCGATCCCACCATTGACGTTTACGAATAGGAATCTCCAGAGTCTAATTCTCCTCACAATGACGTCCCGGTCATCTCAATCCTCATTGCGAAGTGGGAGGTTAAAAGGGCCTTGGTGAATACAGGAAGCTCACTTAATGTCCTGTTTCTTAGAGCATTCCGAAACATGCAATTCCTAGGGAAAGACTTAACCCCCGTCACTCACCTCATTGTCGGATTCAGTGGAGAGAAATACTTCCCCATCAGGACAATCAATGCAACAAATACACAACCACCAGGCCTAAGAAACTATCCGAGGAGATCAACCAACAACAAGAGACTGCCATTATGTAGCCCTGAAACAACTGAATTGCTACCAATTGCAGCCCGAACCTACGGAACAGACATATCAGGCACCAGGCCAAAACAAAAGGGGATAATCAATTTGCGTGGACAGAGAGAGGCCCGATAACCAATATGCAGCTATGCGGAGAGCCAAAATTCAAAGCTGGACACTCAATCCAAACCAATATAAAGCTAAGTAACAACACTTCAACAAACGGGCACCTACTCCAAGAGCTGATAATCAGCAAGGAACTGCCTGCCAGCACGAAGTTCAATCTTAAGTAACTTCGCTATCTTTGGCAAATCAAGTCACTTTGCTAGAGGGACTACGCAATCCGAGCCAGGACCATACACGCCTCCTTTAGGCCCAGGTTAGCTTAGTTCCTGCTTGGAGTCGAATTATTTTGTTGCTTTGATTTTGTTTTTGTTTTTTTTTTGTTTTTGTTTTTTAGTTTAGAAGAATTGCTTGTATGAGATATATTCGAGAGATAAATCCATTTTTATTGATTGCACTGAAAGTTATTATAAAGCTTGCCAACTGACTAGTACGGAAGTTTACACACTACAAGTATTTAGGTCTGGAGCAAATATGCATCTACTAACACGCACATCAAAACTTTGCTCCTCCAATCTGCCTCCAGAGAAGGTGGTGATAGTAAAATACTCGAAGAAGGCTACAAGCATGCACTTGACTCTTTGCTCTGTCGAATCACCTTGCAACGACGATCAGAAAATGGCAGCATGAGCCTTGAAACGAAATACAAACATCTTTGCCTTGTCAATCTGCCCTGCGAAGAGGATTTGGAACTAGAGCAGAAGAAGGCAGATGAGGATGACTTTCAAGAGAGGAGTGCCTGGGGTGTTGCAGAGTTAATGTCCCTAGAAAGAAGGTCGCATCTATTAAAGCTCCGCTCCGTCAACCTGCATTCCGGCTGTGGCGTCATTCGTGAAGCCCAGTAGATACAGTGGGAACGACCGCCCCAAAACTAGCTGTGGGCATAATTTCCCAAACTAAATGGCGCGAGGAGCCTTAGAGGCACCAAAAATGGAAGACAGGTCTGACCCTTGAGAGTCTATAACTCTTCTTCCCAATGTAAGAAGATATTACAAGATCTCATGGAATCAATTGGATGCTCACCCAGATCAGGTGGCATCAAATAATAACAAGTCTTATTAAGACTCATTGCTGCAAATGTCAGAACATTCGAAGACTCCAGTAACAGAGATCTTCCTTCAGACTTTGGAAAACCCAAAACATATTATCTGGTAAGATACATTTGATCAACATACTCCGCAACACTCATTGCAATGCTTGAGATAGAAAATGACTAACCTATATATAAGCGAGGTGGTCTACGAAGCAACGTAAATGCCGTATGAGAAATAGAAAAACAACGGTTCCAATTGCAACTGCACGAGTCCTATCATCAAATTAATGACCTTGCACACATCCCCGTTAACTGAGGGGAGTAACCGACATTGAACTTTCTCGCAATCTGCGTCGTACATATGGCAGACTGATCTATAAAGATTTTATTTTTTCTCTCTCACATGCAAAGACACAAGCGGCGAAGACCTTGAATGCCCATGGAATAAGGAGCACACCTACAAATAATCTAAGGCATCAGCCCTACTATTATTTTGTTGTTGTTCATCAAAATTAGTCAATCTATTATTAGTCCGATCAATCAATCCAACTCCGAAATCAGTCCGCTAGGCAATTAAGTAAGTCAAGACACCCAAGTCAGACTTGCACACCCAAAATCTTATTCTGACCAAAGCTTAGTCAGACCAGACGGATTACAATAGCTTCTGGTCCGCTCTAACGCCTAGCACACCAAAAGCGGACGACGATGGGCTAGAAAGTGGGAGCTTAATCAGTGTTCGTGACACCTGACCAAGATGTCTTGCCAGGGACCATTTTCCAACTATAGATAATGGTCACCGAACTTAACCAAAGCTTAATCGGTTTTGGCCTATGACGATAGCTTCTGGTCTGCTCTAACACCCCATCCGTTAAACAGATGCCAACGGTTTAGAGTGGAAACTTAGTCAGTGGTATGATGCCTGATCGAGACAACTTTCCAGAGATCATTGTACAAACATGGACAATAGTGACTGAGCCCGACCAAAGCTTAGTCGGTGATGACCGATGACGCTAGCTTCTGATCCACTCGAAACCCTGTCCGGTAATAACGAATTTCGTCGGCTTAGAAAGTGGGAGTCTAGTTAGTGCTCTTGAAATTAAGATGGCATGCCAGGGATGGCCACTCTTTTGAAAACGATGATCGCCGAACCCGACCAAAGCTTAGTCAATGGCTGCTGATGACGATGGCTTTTGGTCTGCTCGAAGCCTAGTTCGTTGCGCGTGGATTCCGACGGCTTAGAAAGTAGGAGCTTAGCCAACGCTATGATGCCTAACCATGATGGATTGCCAGGGATCGTTGGCCAACTACAGACAATGATTGCCGAACCCTGCCAAAGTTTAGTCAGAATGACTGGAGAGGATAACTTCTGGCTCACTCCAATTCCCAGTCCGCCAAAAGTGGACGATGATGGGTTGGAAAGTGGGAGTCTAGTCAGTGCCCTCGACGCTTGATTAAGATGGCTTGCCAAGGATCACCGTTAAATCACAAACGATGGTCGCCAAACTCAACTCCGATTTAGTCAGTTATAATTGGCGATAACAACCTCTGGTCCAACTAAGCCTATTACGCCAATAGCAGGTAAAGACGAGTCGAAAGTTTGATTAGAGCTCTGGAAGCTCAATTCGAAGGACTCATGAGAGGACTATTGTCCGATCATCTACGACGGTGCACGTGCTAGGACCACAACCTAACTAGTTCGCTTACAATAGCAACAACAACTATTGGTTCGATATACAGTCAAGTCGCCAGACAAAGGATGAGTTACACTCCCCGATTTCTAAGAAGATTCTAGCTAGGATTGCATGAACTATCGCAACACAAGTAGTCAAAACTCTTACCGGCAGATCAAGCTAGCAGAGCTTCTCGTCTGACAACTAATATCGCAATATGATAAAACAGATAAAATCTAGCAAGGAAAGTAATAGAAAAATGCGCAAATACAAAATGTTATTCATTTGCAAGCCATAAAATACACGGTTCACTCCTCATAAGGAGAAGAGTCAGATACAACAGAGCCGGACTTACCAGGAGAGTAAGCAGAAGACACATCTGTACGTGCTGCTTCTTGATAATCCTCATCAGGGTCACCTTCTTCTTCTGACGGATCGGAGGCCGCTTCGAATTTTGCATATACCACCTCTTTATAATCGGAAAGATCCCAATCAGGATGTTCCTCCTTCATAAGCTGCAACAGCTCCAGCCTTCCATGCACGACTCTGCTAAACTCCAACGTGCCCTAGGCCTTGAGAAACTTCTTCTTGTGTACCCTTGATTCAGAAAGCTCCCGCTCCAGCTGCTCCTGCTTGCCCGAAAACATGTTAGTCTTGGACTACTTACCACCAAGCTTATCATTTACAACACTTAGCTCATTTGTGCCAGAAGGAGCTGTTCTTCCACGGTCCGCAAGCTCTTGTCATTGAAATCAACATCGGCCTCCAAATGTTGATATCAGACAACCCATTCAGACTCCTTGGCCATATCCGCGTTCCTGTATTTTGGCCTGCACTCTGACCACAGTTTCCAGGGAAAATTTTAAGTCACGATGGGCAAGGTTCAGTTCATTCTCGAACTGATCCCTCGCAGACACTGCCCCCGCCAGGTTGGACTCAAGCGTTTCCAAGTGAGTCCGTTGAGTCTCTGATCTTGTGCGCCAGGACTCCGGTCCAACATCTGAGTGAGCTTCGAGTTGCTTACTCAATGATTCAATCTCGTAGAGAGTGTCCGAGTATGACTTCTGCAAGTTTACAAAGAATCTTTCCATTGTATACACTTTCTCGAGCGGCCTCGGCTTCAGTCCCAGCTGCGACCACTTGATTCAGGTAGGACATTGTCATGCCCCAATTTTTTAGAAAACAAATATCCTTATTTACATATAGGATTATCTGTTTCCCTAAAACTCGGGACGTGAAAAATTCGCTAACAACATAATCATTTAGTAGCAACAACTAAAACATAATTTAGAAAATTGAAACAAACTAAAAATAATAAAACTCTAACCAAGAAACTCTGACGTTGCTAGCCCCACTAACGAAACTCCAGTAACTGATATTCACGTAATTATTACATAATATATCCCTTAATTTATATATATTAGTGTTTCGATTATTATATTTTATTCTAATTATTTCATTTTCATGTCTTTGTAGGAATTTGAGCGTGAACGATGAAATCGCATTAAGGCGACAATTTGAGGAAAGATTAATTGATGTATTCTAGTGGTGGTACAAAGTAGCGGGTTACGTATCTAAACCAAACCCAACACAAGCCTAGGTCAACCTAATTTAACCTAAGCCCAAGCCCAAAAAGATAACCTAGAAACCCAAGCCCAACCTAACAAGGAAATATGAGAACCCTATTTAGGTTTTTTTTCTTCTCTTCTCTTGGAACTCTTGCCACGTTTTGTTTTTGCTTCTCTTTTCCACAGCCACCATGCCACATCCACCCTGTCGGCGATCCTCATTTGATAGGAGGACCAGCAGCGCGATCATCCCGCCATCACCACCTCCTCCTCTTCCTCCACCATCAGTCTCCACCTCGCCACTGTCCAGCAGCCAACCACCGAGCACCACCATCATCCATCACAATCCTCGCGCAACAAAACAGGGAGCATCTCCCTATTTTCCCGTCACGCTCCTCTCCCTCTCCCTGTTCCATCACGCCACACAGCCACCACCACCACCGGAGCACGACCCCTTGTCCTCTCTTCTCCACCTCGCCTTCCTTCCTCATCCATTTTTCACTGTTTTTTTCTTTCTCTCATTCCCGTCACAGACAAGAGACCAACAGGGATGACTCCCTGTCTCTGTTTCTCTCTCCTTCACGAACCCATCCCCTCATTCACCTCTCTCTCTTACAGGAACAGAAGAATACGAAGGAGAAGCAACAACGCGAGCCGCCA
This sequence comes from Berberis vulgaris, assembly GCA_963556465.1. Taxonomy (NCBI): domain Eukaryota; kingdom Viridiplantae; phylum Streptophyta; class Magnoliopsida; order Ranunculales; family Berberidaceae; genus Berberis; species Berberis vulgaris. The sequence continues at coordinate 94,336,904 of OY747125.1, forward strand.
TCACCGCCACCAGAGCCACTTCCCACCGCCCCTGTTTTTCTCTCTCTTTCTGTTCCCCTTCTCATTCTTCCCTCACACTCTCTCTGTCTCTTGCATGTACCGAAGCCGGTCGGAGGAAGAAGAAGCTCGCGAGGAGCAAAGTGGAATCAGCAACAGTGATGCGTCTCGCTGAAGAAGAAAGCGCATGAGGAAGGGCGGCAACCAATTGATTTTTGAATCAGTTGGCTATTTGCACTCTGGTGTTTGCTCTGAGGCAACACAATCCATCAACAGTCTTTTCTCGGGATGCATGTTCGTGCTGAGACGGATTCCACCTACACCAGTGCTGTGACGCCATCCACCACGATCTTCTAGACCACACGCCGAGGCGAAGATGAAACCATAGGGTTTCCTAGAGTTTGTTGTATGTTAATTTATTGTTTTCCATATGATTGAATGTTAAATATAGTTGATTTCTGAATTTCAATAATTTGCTTTCACCGATTATATCCGGAATAATTATCTAGACTAATTGGTAGTTAGAAGTTCCCTTTATTGATATTCAAAGTCTGCTTTAATCAATTAATCTGAATCTATGATTGTGTGTGCCGTAAGAAGACATGCAATGCTAGGGGTTTAGAATTAGTTAAAATAAACATGTGATTGTGTATGCCGTAGAAAGACATGCAATGCTAGGGGTTTAGGCCTTTGCTGAAATCAAGTGCGAATTTAGATTAATCTTTAGATTAGTCGTGTTAGTTCTTGAAAACAATAATTTGGATTACACAAATCTCGAAGAACCTGTGGTGGATTCGATGTCTCGGTCCACTCTCATATCATCTTACTAGTTTAATTTTAGTTATCAATTTCATTTTCTTAATTTAGTAATTTACATCTGCTGTAACCCCCAACTCTAAATTAGTTCAAATAAGTCTTAGAATTCGTCTGTCTCGTCAATCCTCGTGAGATCGACCCGTATTTGCCAGTGTCTACCAGTTAGACAGCCGTGCACTTGCGGTATTATAAATAGGGTTTATTAACTTAATAATTTAGGTTAATAAATCTCCATCAAGGTTTTGGCGTCGTTGCCGGGGATTGTAACGGTACAATCAAAATCTAGGGTTGTTTTTGCTAGTTTATAAATTAGGTTTAATTTTCTTTTTAGGAACAGTGTTACGAGTCATTTTCTTATTTGTTTTATTTGCTTGAGTTTGAATTGTTTTTGCATTTATTTTGCAGGCGGTCACACACCTAGGAGCTCAAGTGGGAACGAAGTGAAATATTGCGATTCGCGAGGAAACTCTCAGAACTCGACTTCTACCCGGCATTGCAAGTAACCCAAAAGAGGTTCACACCGGAGGTAACTTCTACCCACCGCATTTGCATGCGGTTTCTGTGTGATCACTTGTGTTTAGCTTGTTCTAGGTAGTATTGCATGCAAATTTGAATAGTGGTAGGATTGAGTTGAAACTTCCGTGCCCTCTCCCGCGGATAGGTTAATCACCATCTATTTTAGGGTTAGGAACCTAGACCTTCACTATTTAAAATTTGTAGCAAGATAATTATCTAGGACAGGTGTGACGCTCATAGGGATCTTCTTTGGACGTTTGATAGCTTAAAGTGGTCGAGTGAAGGAGCATATCCCATCTGGGAATGATTTTTAAACTGGCATTTCACTTTGAGCTAGAGAGTGAAAAAAGAGGTAGGAGCAACTCTGTAGTGGCGGATTGATAGGAAATTACCGTGCCTTTCCCACGGTTAGGTAAATTGAATTGAATTTCAGCTCTACATTAGTAACAAAGCTCTAGGGTCGTCTGCCATTCATTTTATTTGCGCATCATTTAGGGTTCCATTCTTTTTATTTTATTTTATTTATTTATTTATTATTATTTTCTTAAAGTCATGTCATCTTCATATAGTGGTTAGGCGTGCATATATTGAGAAAAAATAAAATCTTGAGACCAAGGAAATGGCTGAGGAGAAAGACTTTAAGGATTACTTCTCCCATTCTACCTCGAGGTTCGAAACAGTTCTTATGACGATGACTCAGAAATTAGATGCAATTATGAATTTGACACAACTCCTACCCCACTAATGTTTCATTTGAGGGTTGTGTTGCATGTTCGAGTCCTAATCATTTTACAACTGATTGTGATTTGCAATATGATTATCCTGAATATTTCGCTGAGCAAATCCATTCTTTTAATGCTAATTGGCGACCTGGTTATAATTCAAAGTCCAACTATTACAGCCCTGATTTTGCTAATAATCAAAATCTCTCATGAGCTCATAACTCACACCAAATGGGACATATTTTCTCTCAAGCTCCTCAATACCCTAATCATGTTATGCCTCGATTTAACCAAGCTCCTCCATCCAACATGTCAAGTTTAGAGGAAACGAGTAACGGTTTTATGCAGCGCACAGAACGACTGCTTGAACATGATTCTCAGGTTATGTTAGAGTCAAAATCCATGATTCAACACCAATATCAAGCCATCAATAGACTTGAGATAGTTGTGGATCATATTACCGAGGCATTATCTTAAAGTGAGTTAGGAAGAGTTCCTAGTCACTCTGTTCAAAATTCAGAGGGTCAATTCATAACTGGTAACACATCGGAATCCGAGTCAGATGATGTTTTGACGATAATGTGATCGAAACTACTTTGCTTCATGACCCATTTCCTTCCCCACATTTTCATAATGACCCACTCGACATATGCCTTCCTAGTGACTCTTGCATGAAGTCTAATTCTCAATGTTCTTTGGAGTCAAGCATCGACTATTTTCACGATACGAATGACCCCATAATTCAAGAAATAGTCAAGTCGTTATCGGAGGACGCATCTAATGAGAGACTACATGCCATAGGTAGTGCTAATTCTAGGTTTGGGGGTGTTGTTGCGTTGTCTAACTCATCATCTTGGTGTAGTTCATTTTGTTATGATGAGCTTGTACCACCCGATATATCAAATAGACATACCTCTTTCCATCCCTTTCATATTGACTGATGCTACCTATGTGGATCCATTGTTTGTAAGAGAGGATTGCAGTTTTGACCACCCTATTGTGATACATATTCAATCTTCTGATTTGCAAGCTGACTTAGGATGTCCCTTTTTAGGAGTAGGTAGGAGTCATTTGCTGGATATCATTGTTTGTGACCCCTTTCTGCTCAAGGTTCCAACGAATTTTCTAAGAATGCGAGTTCATTTGCATTTGCTCGATGATTTTGCATGGCGCCTTCGTAGCTTTTGGGATGTGTTAGTAAATGTTGTGTCGCATGTGGTTGTTACTATTTGTTTGACTGATCCTCAACTTTTTAGGTTGTTGCTATATGATTCCTTGCCCTTTTTTTTAGGAGAGTGTTTGATATGTTATTCCTCTTCACTTTATGGTACATCATTTATGAGGAAGAACATATGTCGGGCTGACGACGTTAAACCAAGCGCTCATAGGATGCAATCTAGCTTCAGTTATGTCATTATGGTTAGTCTGGATTGATTTTCGAGTTTTTTCTAGTTGCATTTCACTCATACTCGTTAGCTCCGTAACAATTTTAACTTACAACTGATACATTTAATTTTTTTCATTTTTTCATTTGTATATATTTTTTGTATCCTGTATTGTTTTTATCAATTTATTATAATGAGTCCACAGTTCTTATTTTGTTGAGTGTTCATTGGTGGACGACTTCGTCGAAATTAGTGAAAACTTTCCCATGGTAGTATCACTCTAACTCTCATCTTTTCTTTTTCCTGCATTTGTCATGATCATCATTTTATACATTGAGGACAATGTTTGGTTTAGGTTTGGGGGTGAGGTTTAAGAGTTTTTCTGCATTCTTCGAAAATTTTGAAATGAAATGTATTTCACAATTGACTATTGTATTCTACTCAATCCCCATTGAATACACAGTTAATTATAATTGTGTGAAAATTTCTCGATTTAAAAATGCATTCCAAATCTAAGTTCCTTTCCAATGAAGAAAATGTGCTTTCAAGTATGCCTTTAAATTTGAGGAATGCATGTTTTCACCTGTCACTTTTATATATCAATAGGAAAACATATGGTTTGATATTATCTTTAAATTAAATATATTTCATGATATTTTTCGACTCGACCACTCTTGCACTATAAGCTGAGTTAGCATAATTTGAAGTTAATTAGTAAGATATTAATTAGAAAACCTTAGAATAATAGTGGAGACTTAACCCTTGTGAGTTTCGAGACATTCTATTTTTCTTGGGGTTATTAAATAAACTCTGACTTTTCTTGAATCTGCATTATCTCGTTGATGATCTCATTATTCTTGTTTCTTTTATTGATTGCTTTGAGAATGACGTTAAAATTGAATTATTACACTAGAACTTCTTGATTTATTTAGTTGAGATGTCATAATACTGACTAGAGCTTAAGAAGTGATATAGGCATTTTTTTTCTTTGAACCGTTCTTTAGCCTTTTAGCTTACCTAATGATAAATATCTGTTTGCAGCCCTTTGAGCCTTTAAATAGACTTTTTCTTTGCTAACCCCATATCCAGTACCTACTCCAGTTAGGGAGTAATATCCCATACTATTTTTATCCTTACCCAATGTCTCTGAGAATGTGTATGGTTGATATATTTTTGGAATGGGCAAATAAAAAGAGCTGAAACTAAATATTCCATGAATTCTCGGGACTGAAATATTTCATTGTGCAGAAAGGGAAAGCGTGTCGTTGATTTTATATATAAAAAAAAGATTGATGCTTCGAAGAAAAAAAATATATGAAGAATTTTGAAGGAAGAAAAATTAATGGTGTACAACATTTGTTTATTCTTCAGAGCCCAACATGTTTATTAAATGGTGTATCCATTCTCAGAGAATTTTCTCGTATCATTTTCCATTCTTGTTAGCCAAAATCTTAGCCTCATTACAACCTAATAAAAACTTAATTGATCTTAAGTAAATGTCTGGTTCATAGATGTGAAGATTAAATAGACAAGAACTATGGCGTGTGATTCAACATTCTCTAAGTAATTGATATTCATGTCCATGAGATCATATTCATTTCATTCTTTTAAAAGTCCATTTTTCATGATTATTATATGTGAGATGTTTGTCTTTCCATAATTTATTCTCTTTCTCACATATAAACTGAGTGATAACTAACCAATCTCTAATTGATTCATTTCTGAGTGACAAGAGAGATTTGTAGTCGAAGTGTACAATTCAAAGGTTATCTAGTCGTATCTTTGCTGAGAAAAATAAAGTTATGTTGATAAGGCCATGCACACAAACACTTCAAGCTGAGAATAATTGATGAAATTTATTTAACCTTTGGGTATTATTAAATTGTTGTTAGACTCTTTGATATATTATTGTGACACTGTTAGTTGTTTTCTTAAAATTTTGGCAATTAGATTATTACTCTGAGGATAGTAAATCGAGTAACCAAGTTACCATGTTTTGGAAATTTATTGAGTCATAATGTTTGTGGGTAACATTTCTGGAAACCCTCACGAGACTATAACTCGTCCACTAGAGGTAATCTAGGGGTTTAAAGCCTTGTTGCACGTTTAAGGTAAGTGCAACCGATGATTCCTGCGAAAGTGAGTTAGAATTTAATTTTTATTGTTTTGCTCGAGGATTAGCAAAATATAGGTTTGGGGGTATTTGATATTCACGTAATTATTACATAATATATTCCTTAATTTATATATGTTAGTGTTTCGATTATTATATTTTATTCTAATTATTTCGTTTTCATGTCTTTGTAGGAATTTGAGCGTGAACGATGAAATCGCATTAAGGCGACAATTTGAGAAAAGATTAATTGGTTGATTCTAGTGGTGGTACAAAGTAGCGGGTCACATATCTAAACCTAACCCAAACAAGCCTAGGTCCACCTAATTTAACCTAAGCCCAATCCCAAAAAGCTAACCTAGAAACCCAAGCCCAACCTAACAAGGAAATAGGATAACCCTATTTAGGTTTTTTTCATTTATTCTCTTGGAGCTCTTGCCACGTTTTGTTTCTGCTTCTCTTTTCCATAGCCACCACGCCACATCCATCCTGCCGGTGATCCTCGCTCAATAGGAGGACCGGCAGCGCGATCATCCCGCCATCACCACCTCCTCCTCTTCCTCCACCATCAGTCTTCACTTCGCCACCGTCCAACAACCAACCACCGAGCACCACCATCATCCATCACAGTCCTCACGCAACAAAACAGGGAGCATCCCCTATTTTCCCGTCACGTTCCTATCCCTCTCCCTGTTCCATCACGCCACTCAACCACCACCACCACCACCACCGGAGCACGACCCCACTGTCCTCTCTTCTCCACATCGCCTTTCTTCCTCATCCATCTCTCACTGTTTCTCTCTCTCGTTCCCATCACAGACAAGAGACCAACATGGAGGACTCACAGTCCCTGTTTCTCTCTCCCTTACGAACCCAACCCCTCATTCACCTCTCCCTCTTACAAGAACATAAGAAGACGAAGGAGAAGCAACAATGCAAGCCGCCATCACCGCCACCAGAGCCACTTCCCACCGCCATTAGCTACCACGAAACAGAGCTCGCAAGAGCACCGCACCTGTTTATCTCTCTCTTTCTGTTCCCTCACACTCTCTCTCTATCTCTTGCAGGTACCGAAGCCGGTCGGAGGAAAAAGAAGCTCGCGAGGACCGAAGAGGAATCAGCAACAGCGGTACGTCTCACTGGAGAAGAAAGCGTGGGAACCAACTGATTTTTGAATCATTTGGCTATTTGCACCCCGATGTTTGCTCTGAGCCACCACAGTCCATCAACAAATTTTCTCGGGATGCGTGTTCATGCTGAGATGGATTCCATGTACACCAGTGCTATGACATCATCCACCATGATCTTCTAGACCCACGCCGAGGTGAAGATGAAACCATAGGGTTTCCTAGAGTTTGTCGTATGTTAATTTATTGTTTTCCATATGATTGAATGTTAAATACAGTTGATTTCTGAATTTCAATAATTTGCTTTCACCAATTATATACGGAATAATTATCTAAACTAATTGGTAGTTAGAAGTTCCCTTTATTGATATTCAAAGCCTGCTTTAATCAATTAATCTGAATCTGTGATTGTGTGTGCCGTAAGAAGACATGCAATGCTAGGGGTTTAGAATTAGTTAAAATAAACCTGTGATTGTGTGTGCCGTAGAAAGACATGCAATGCTAGGGGTTTAGGCCTTTGCTGAAATCAAGTGCGAACTTAGATTAATCTTTAGATTAGTCACGTTAATTCTTTAAAACAATAATTTGGATTACACAAATCTAGAAGAACCTGTGGTGGATTCAATGTCTCGGTCCACTCTCATATCATCTTACTAGTTTAATTTTAGTTATCAATTTCACTTTCTTAATTTAGTAATTTACATCTGTTGTAACCCCCAACTCTAAACTAGTTCAAATAAGTCTTAGAATTCGATTGTCTCGTCAATCCTCGTGGGATCGACCCGTATTTTCCACTGTTTACCAATTAGACAGCCGTGCACTTGCGGTATTACAAATAGGGTTTATTAACTTAATAATTTAGGTTAATAAAATTTCATCAGTAACACTGCTAAAAAATCTCTAAACTTGAAATGCTAATCGGCTACATTCCCAAAGGAATGTACCCAAGAAGCAAAAACTCACTTGGGTCAGCAATTAAGCTAGTATGAGTAATCTTCATTCCCAAAATCAACACATCAGTAAGTAAGTGATAACATAAATATTAAGTACAAACGATGAATCACACACACAAACATGTAGTTCATCAATGGGGCAAATGTGTCATGCAAGAAAATCACTATTCAAAGAATTTAGTTCCTCAATGAGGCAATCATGTCATCCTAATAAGTAGATATGTATTTACTTGTACTTACAATGTAGATGTTGACTATGGCAAGTCTGACCAGCAAAAATATTAGTGGTCTTGCCATCTTGCATGAAAAGGGTTAGAAACAATATGAATATGACTTCTAAAATAGTTGGTATTTTATCGGTTAAAACAATAGTGACCTTAAATTATTTGACTTGATTATCTTATTCATTTTTAATGAATTGATCACTTAGACGATACCACATTCGCACCACCATTATGCCAAATATACATGCCCATATGCCTCTCTCATATAAAGGAGGACTTCACATACATGCATGCGTCACCGTATACTCCTAACTATATGAATAACAAAAAGCCACTATTGGGATATCAATGCGCATAACTCACGTCACATTTTTACGGATAAATATCAAGCCTGTTTTAGGCATATCAAAACCACACCCTTTTCCGCAAGACCCAATCCGAAGGTAATTTAGTTTCTCCATAAGAAAATGGGGGCCCTCATCCGCAAGACCCAACCGAAGGTAATTTAGTTTTTCAATAGGAGAAGGAAAAATAAACAATAAAAAATGTGGTAGGTTTAAGTGATACAATTTCAGGTGATTAAATTTTCAGGAATCAAAGTTTACCAATGTCATTTATTTTTGATATTTCAAAATTCCTTCACAAATGACATTTTGTCATTCATAAGTAAATCCACTCATTATTTTGGGGAAACATAGCATTTCTGTAAACAAATATTTATATAACAGAGCGGGGATCAAACCCATTCAATAAAATGATTCATATTCCTATGAGTATGGAGAATATCACACTTTCAATCATAGCTCCTTAATGAGCCTAGTTCAATCAGTTAAATAACATTATTACTTAATAACATTGTTAACTATATAAAAGCCAACATACATATATGAAACCATACTCAAATTCTCATTATCATACATTACCACATATAACAAGGGAGTTCAAAATGCTCACCACCAACAGTACAAAACTATACCAATCCCTATAGAGTCAACCTTCACACTATGGTGGAGGCACATAGAGAGTTGCCTCCACTGAACTTTGAAGTCATAGCCTTAGAAATTTTAAAGGGGCTATTGTCTCACTCCATATCTGCAGACTCCTCATTTGTCTTACAATTCATTTCTGCCTCCACTTCTCTTCTATTTATTATCTTGCCCCCTTTTAGAATGGAACTAAAATGTTCTCAACATTTTAGACCAGACTATTGGGCCTATTGCATTCTAGAACTTATTGAGAAATTGTGAAGGGAGTATATATAAAGTCGAATAAGATTACAAACCCATATTTTGCATTACAACACCAAATACAAATCCCCACATTCAATTGGCTTTCGTCATAACTACAACCATAACAAATCGAACACAAATAGTGGGTTTCCTACTCATTACAACATGGGAATCAAAAGTTCTTGTAATTCCCTCTCCTTCCTCTACCAACACGACTTAAATGGACAAAACAAAATAAATGTTAACCAAAGTGCATCAAGAGGCTGTGTGTATAAAAAAATACAAAAGATAGACAACCAATATAGAAGATAAACAACCACAAAGTACCAATCATATAAGTCTAAAATATACCAATGGATATTTCATTAACAAAGACACAAGTAAACATGGGTATTCCTCCTTGTGAATCAAAACACACCAATCACTTCAATTTGAACCAATTGAGAGATATAGAACACAAACACCACATTAATCAAAGGTGGTAGTTTGAAATCAAAAAAGTCTCCATCAAGAAATCAAACCAAACAAGTGGAAATCACCAACATAAATTTAGATTGGGAAACAAGAAAACTCACGGTGATCTTCCTCGCCAAATGCCTCGTTCCAGCCAAAGCCATCGTCCTACTTCAACTATGCTTGCAATCGGCCACACCCCTTATCGATCGCACACCATCTCCGCCAGTGACAAGTCTGATCAAGCTCCCTCTCTCATTGCGAATCTCTTTCTCTTTTTTTTGTGTGAAAATCAAAGGGGAAGAAAACGGAAGAGAGAGGAAGGAGAAAAGAAGATAAAGGACGAGAAAGAAGGAGTTTGGGGTGGTGGGATTGGCTGCGACGCGCGGTCACAGACCGTGCTCGCCGGATGAGAGGAAGAGGAACACGCAGGGAGGGGAGAAAAAAATGGGGAAGAAGAGGGATTGTTCTCTTTATAAGGTGGGTGGCTATCTGCCCCCACTGAAAATTTGGGGGCACCCTACCCTCTAAAGTCACAAAAATAAATCCTAAAATTTGAAATTTAAATTCAAATAAATTTAACTCTTGTAATTAATAATAAAAATCCAAAATTAAATACTTTAGCCATAAGAAATTTGTGGATGTTACATTATATACATCTTAAATGGAATATCGTCCCGAGATTCGGAAGGTAGGAGTGTTAAGTAAATTTCAAAAAAATACAATTTTGCAAACGAACTAGGATTTTAAAATAAAATTCCAAATGAGCTTTAGGTATACAAATTTTTATTGTCATTGAAAAAGTAGGGGTGTTACAGACATCCACAACACGAGATGTTTCTGCCCTTTATCCATACGCTCTCCCAACGTTTTCCTTTTTGCTTCGAAGCACAGTTCGCCAGCCAGTCATTTCACCTACTAATATGCTTCCTGGAAGCATAAGAAATGTCAACATCTTCATGCCGTAGTCCGGAGCAAACAGACTGATCCGTGCATCTGGATGGATGTCCTTCGGGATTGGAATCACTCTAGCACCACCCTTTAATGTCTTCACTGCATCAGAGCCCTCATCTAAAACTTTCTCTTTACTTGCAACGATCGACTATCCTTCACGAGCCAACTCAGAACCAGCTGACGGGGAAGAAGGAAGTGAATTATTCCTTGGACCTATCGTCACCTCAATATGAGGACGGGAGCGAGATGGAGGACAGTACGGGCGACGCGGAGAGGACCTATCACCATAAGGACGATGATCAAGCGACTCTTTAGCAGGCCTAGCAGGGTTGTGAACAAAGTCTTTCAATGAAAAGGGATGACCTAGTCCCACACTAGACGAAGCTTCCACGCTCGCCTGCAGCAACGCTTTATTCAGAACCTCTGCCTGCTCTGTACTAAGCTTTGTTACGTCTTCAACCCCAACCATTTGCAGATACTCCATCTCCAAGTTAGGAAGGAAAATATGAGCCTTTGCCCGAGTATCATGCCCTTCGGACACAACAGTCTTCACCCCAACGGAAAAATCAATAACTTGTCTGATAGCTTCACGCCCTTCAGACGAAGCTGAATGCCCACGAGCAGACCTAGACATAACACGAAGCTTTTTCAGATGAAAAGGAGAAGGAAGTGCGTCACTTAATTATGCCCTCCTCGAAGGGCTTGGGATATTAATCTTCGGGAACTTTTTTTTCTTCGAGGAATATATACCTTCAGGCTTTGGCTTTGAAACCCTAAAAAGAGTGGGAGCCTCATGCCAATGAGTCCCCTGTCCACTGCGTTTGATATTAGAAGACTTAACAACATCCTCTATCCATAGACGAGGCATGTCGCAAAACGCGTCCAGAGCCACTTTGTCCTCAATAGAAAGAGATGAAGTTGGGAATTTCCCTAGGAAAAACACAAAAGTCAATTTCGTACCACCTCAGACCATATTTGAGGGGTATGTCTGTCGATACGTTGAAGTGAACATGATGTTTCATCCTGCTCTTTCTCAGGGAGGTTGTGGAGCGGAGTCTTCTTTTGGTACCTTACGTAGTTGGATTGTCTACCTTTACTCCATGTCGTACCAGATTCAGATGCTTGTAGTATGTAGTCTTTTGTATCCACCTCTAGGCGCTTGTTGTTACATCTTTCCAGTAATCAATAGAGTTTGTCTTTGTAATTCTTTCCTTATTTCTCAAATGATTGTAAATCACATAAGTCTTTAAGAACTAAAACTCTATATTGATAATGGAAAGGGAAATAAACATCTGACATAAACTGACTGTTGATGGAGAGAAATTGATCCTGGCCCTGAAGTGAATTCGGATGGCCTTTGTGGATCGTTGGTATTCTCAGCGGACTGTTGAGCTTCGCTAAGGTTTACAGAGGTTACAAAATGTCGGGGGGTTGTATCCCCGTATGCCTTGGTCTCCCCGTTCCTCCGTGTTGAATAGCAGATTGCTTCTGTGTCGCTTGATGGTGATGTTTCTGCAGTCAATCGGCTTGGCTCTAGTTCAGATTGTTCTACGTGACCCGGTTGGATCTGGGATATTCTATCTGTTTCAGTGCAACATAGTGGCAGCCTCGTGCGGTAGGTTGGTTTCCACGCATCGTTCATTCGGAGTGGTTAGCAATGTACTTAACGCACTGATGAAGGGTGGATACTTAACACACTGATGAAGGGTGGATACTACTGCTTCCATCTGGTGGAGCCATGGTCTTCCCAAGATAAGGTTGTAGGTAGACGGTGCATCTACTACAATGAAGTCTAGAAACGAGACCTTTCTCAGTTGTGGTTCTCCTGCCACTACTACTAACCTTATTTTCCCGATCGGGAAGTATTTCTCTCTACTGAATCCAATCAGCGAGTAGTCTGAAGACGTCAGGTTCTCCTATTTGAGGTCCATACTGCAGAACGCGTTGTAGAATATGATGTTTAGGGAGTTTCTTGTGTCTATCATCAGTGTTCTTTTTACCTCCCACCTTGCGATGGAGACCGAGATGACTAGGGCGTCGTTGTGCAACGCTTAGACTCCTTCGAGGTCCTTGTCTGTAAAGGTCAAGGTGGGAATAGGGCTTTGAATCCTTGAGTAGCAAATGTGTCTGTCCCCGTCCACGGGTTGTGTCTGCATCTCTAGTAAAGTATGCTTGCGAGACCTGTGCAATTGGTCTTCATTAGGTCCGACTCCATGAAGGACATAAATTATGTCGGAGTCTCCTTGTTTATTTCTTTGACTGACTCCCTCCGGTCCTTGGATCATTCTGGTCGCTTCTCAAAGTTCATGAATTCCTTTAGCTTGCCCCCGTGGATCCAACACTCAATCTTCTACCTCAGACTCTTGCAGTCGTTGGTATCATGGTCGCCCTCCTTGTGGTACGAGCAATATTTGCTATTGTCACGCTTGGAGGGGTCTCTGCGCTGTTTCGGGGGCTAATTCAGATTTTTTCCAATTTTTCATGGAGTTTAGTATGTTCGACAGGCTAGAATTGAGGGGTGTCACAGCTCTGAATCCAACATAGTTGGATGCTTTCTCTGGCCTGGACCGAGTAGGGTCTGACCTATTGTCACTACGCTTCATCTTGCTCATTTCTTCATCCTCACGTCTTTTTCTCTCCATCTTGTCCTTCAGAGCGTAGGGTTTCTTCTCACCTTCGGTTTCCCTCTTTACGGTCCTCAACTCCTCTAAGGTAATGTGCATCTGGGCTTTCTTGAAGAGCTTCGTCATGTCTAAAGGGGGTTCCAAGGTGAGGTCTTCGTAGAACTTTCCTTCCTTTAGGTCCGCGGTGAAAGCTGCCACGGTTGTGTCGTCACTGCAACTGTCAATTAGTGTCATCTCGTTGTTGAAGCACGTGATATAATCTCTCAGCATCTCATTGGATCTGCCTTAGAAAGAGTATGTAATGTGGGCCTTTTCGAAAATGTTGACTCTCGACGAATCGCGTCAGGAACTTCTTTGCCAGCGTCTTGAAGAAGTTGATGGATCTTGACGAGAAGCTGTGGAACCATGTTAGTGCTGACTTCTTCAAGCTAGTGGGAAGTCTTGCACATCACCGACTCTTATCCTTTTTTTTAAGGGCCATTACATGCTAGTAATGGCGCAGGTGGTTGAACGGGTCGGTGGTTTCATCGTAGAAGTCGAGATTCGGAGGAGTGAACTTCTTCGAGAGGGCCTCATTTATAATACAATCCATGAATGGTGGGATAGAGAGACGGTACAACACGTCTGGGTCGTGTGTCCCTCCGTGGATCTGGGTTTTGAAGGCCTAGCCTCTCTACCCTGGCGGTCTGCTCTCTGTTAACCGCGCATCCTCCTCTAGTCCAATGAGAATTAGCTGGGGCTTGACTCTCCTGTGCTTGATTTCTTCGTCCTTCGGAGATGGAGGCCCGTGCTGCTCCTGGTCTCTATTAGCAGGTGCAGGGTTTTGTCAGACGAGAGCTTCCACCATTTTGGCAATCTGCTGTATTTGATGACAACATATCTATCTTGGGGTTCATTATTGTTGTTGTTGACGCGGGGGCGTGAGTCTACTGCCCGCGCATAATCGAAACCTCTAAAATCGACGGTACAATATCTCTCTGTATTTCAAAGGGCGATGATGTTAGTGAAAGGCTAGGAACTTGTCGTCCGCACGAAGGCGCCAAACTGATGCAGTCGTTTACCGCTCCTTGCTTTGACCTATTCCTGCTAACCTGCACAAGTAACGCACGTGAGTCGTGGACCACCGTTGTTGTCACGCCCCAACCCGCCACAGGAATCGCAGCGTGCCGATGCGTGAACTAACCCGTAATACAGGCGGATCGTAACCGACCACAACATCATAATATAACACATTCTTGATACGAGAATGAAACGGAAATAAAAACTACGATACAAATTTGAACAAAATAAGTATCTTTGATTCGCCCCGCCAGAGTCATAGCGACAAAACCAATATACAAGCATCTAGTATAACAATATAGTACACTTGATAACACAGAGGAAACAAAACATACCTGTACACGGTGGACACGACCAAACAGCACAAAACACGCCTACAACGAAAAACGGGGCCTAAACGCCACGATCAGCAGGAACGCCAACACTGTCTGCACTCCAATAGAAGCACACCATTGCGGGGTCAACAAAGCACAAAGCTAGCTGGTGCGAGCGAACTAAATACAAATAACAGAATACTATGCAAGGAAAATTCATGCCAGACAATAAAGGATAAGTAACAATTTCTAAAGTCTAAATCACACCGTGTCTCTAAGGATAATATTTCTAAGTTCAAGCAACAACACAAGCATTTCAGATTCAATTATAACTACAAGTTTACGATATATGCCGATCATTACACGTGATTCAAACATGGTAAATATCAAGCGATGAAAATAAAAACAATCTCATAGTTCTTCCTAGTCTCCTAGGTATAGCAATCAAGTCGAAACCAAAAATCCTGTAAAATTCTGTATAAGTGTCTCATATCGTAGGTATCCGCATACCCTACGAATGTGTCTCACCCAGACACATCCCACAACGTGCACCAGTACCACTTCGTTCTTGTTTGTATCCTAATGGGGTGCCATCTGCCAGGATACAAACTTCAAACATCCCGAATGACTGGCCTAACACGACCAACCTAACACAATCAAACTCAAGCGCTGGGAGGGAAAGCGAGTAATCTCCAAAGCACGTCCTCCGGGACCCGTCCTACTGCACTTTCTAGTGGCAAGTGCGTGCGGGAACTCACCGCACCTCAGCAAGCTTGCTACATGAAATAGCGTCGTCAATGTCAGGTGCGAGTCATCTCAAGCACCATCCAACTCACGATGCGAGCAAGCTCTTAAGCATCGGCACAACAGACATTATAGCGGGGTAAAGACACTTACACTAACATCCACATGCACAAATGACGAGTCTGTACATAATCAAATGTAACAGACGTGCAATCAAATCAATTCGGCAATTTTTATAAATCCACGACTACGCCAGGGTCCCAACATGACCCAATTCATCACAATAAATTTATTCGAGTCGAACTATCATACATGCTCAAGACTCGGCAATCTACGGTAAAATATGACATACTATGCACACTTGAAAACGAAGCATACAAGCCCAATGTCATTACACCAAAGCCAAATCACACCAAAATCCATCCACTATTCAATTTCATTCAAGTATATCATGCTTTCAGAAATTCAATAGGTAATTCATTCACAAAGGACCAACACAATCATCGAAATATCTGAAAACCCCGAATTTCGGATTTGGATTCAATTATACACAATCGACGGTATAATGTAAAAATTAAATTCTGGATTTCAAATAATTATTTATCAAAATAAACATTATAGTTACACTCACCTGAGCGGAATGGGTTTTCAGAACCCAATTCCTATCGATCGAAGCTCCTAACTCGCAAAATAACGAATGCGGGACCACGAAAATTTTAAAACTGCAAGGCGGACTCAAAGGTGAGCAAACTAGCCTAAAACTGAAAAAAATAAATAAGTTACCATCGGCGCGTGACTGAAAGAAAACTTATAGGCAAATAAAATCTGGCAAACTCCCCGACGAAACCCAAAGTTTGGCGAAAACTCGCCGAAACCCTCCCTACTCCGGTCTGATCGCCTCCAAACCGCACAACAGGCCAGAAATAGGTCTAAGAACACTCAGAGTCACAAATGTGCGGCTCACCCACGCACCCAAAGTCCAGATTCACGCCGAAAAACCCTCAAAACGAACATGCACCCTGATTTTTTGAAAAATCCGGCCAACACCGAAATCACCCTTGCATGTCGGGTCTACGGGCTCCAAATGACGCCATAATGGCTGATCGGAGCTACGCAAACCGATCAACACAACCCAACACCGATCTCCCACACAAATCTGAAATTGATCTTCTTTTTTTTTCTGCGAAAAACAAAAGAGAACGACGAGGGAACGAAGAGGGGAAGAAATGAAGGACAACGGGCGAGATTCCACGAAGGAATCGTTCGATTTACTCGAACGAACTCCGGCAAAACACGTCGCTGCGAGAGAGAACTCGTACTGTAAAGAAAAAAATAAAAAAATAAAAAGAAGGAGAAGAAAGAAAAGGGGGGGGGGTTGTTTCTTAAAGGGTGGGTGGCTATGTGCCCCCACCGCATTTACTGAGTGCAACCTCTCAAGCAATTTTTTTTAAACAGATATTACATCATACACACCTAAAAAGAGATCTCGTCCTCGAGATCGAACAAAGCCACGACAAGAAAACCTAGGCGAAAAGCTCGGGGTATTTCTGTCTCATCTGGTCCTCCAGCTCCCAAGTCATGTCACCCTCCCGGTGGTTTCACTGGACCTTCACTAACTTCACCGTCCTCCGTCGAAGTTGTTTCACATCATCATCAACAATGGCTACTGGCCTCACTGGATACGTCAACTCATTAGAAATCTCCAACTCATCGGGCTCTATAATCTGTGACGGGTCTGCCAAACACTTCCGCAACATGGATACGTGAAACACGTCGTGGAGACCTGACATACTCTGCGGCAAAGCCATTCTGTAGGCCACTGGTCCAATCCTCTCAGTAATCTCATATGGCTTTACATACCTCGGTGCAAGCTTCCCTCGACTTCGGAACCTAACAACTCCCCGCATCGGGGAAACTTTTAGAAAAACCCTGTCACCAACATCAAACTCTAACTCCTTACGCCTCTAATCAGCGTAACTCTTCTGTCTACTCTGGCCTGTCAACAAACGCGCTCTAATCAGCTCAATCTTCTCAGTAGTTTCTCTGATCACATCCGGCCCCATCACAACTGACTCTCTAATCTCTGCCCAACAAACAGGGGACCTACACGATCGTCCGTAGAGTGCCTCAAACGGTGCCATGCCAATACTTACGTGGTAGCTGTTGTTGTACGCAAACTCGCATAATGGTAGGTGATCTTCCCAACTGCCCCCAAAATCTAAAATGCATGCTCTAAGCATGTCTTCCACTACCTGATTCACTCGCTCAGATTGACCATCTGTTTGTGGATGATAGGCTGTACTCATGTCCAATCTAGTACCCATAGTTTGCTTAAAGCTCTGCCAGAAGTGAGCTGTGAAAAGCGGATCTCTGTCGGATACAATCGAAACAGGCGACCCATGAAGGCAAACTATCTCCTGAATGAACAACACCGCTAGACTGTCTGCCGTCCGATTCATACTAACAGGAATGAAATGTGCACACTTCGTCAACCGATCAACAATGACCCATATCGACTCATTACCTTTCCTCGACCGTGGAAGTCAATCGATGAAATCCATAGTGATATACTCCCACTTCCACGTCGGGACATCCAATGGATGCAATAACCCAGACGGTCTCTGATGCTCGCCTTTCACCTGCTGACAAGTCGCACACCGTGCCACAAACTCTCCAATGTCTTTCTTCATGCCACGCCACCAGAAAGATTGTCTCAAATCTCGATACATCTTTGTTCCACCGGGGTGAATGGTAAACGAGATCTATGAGCTTCCTGTAAGATATCTCTTCGCAACTCCTCATCAGACGGAACACAAAGTCGCCCACAAAACCGCAACCCTCCATCTGAACCCACCGACCAATCGGTAGGGCACTCATCCAGTGTGTCCACTACCAAATCTGCTATCTGCCTCGTAATCACTGGATTAGAGGTATGTCTCTCCACCACTCTACTGATCAACGGCGGATAAACTGCTAAACCCGCTATCATGCTGCCTTCTGTACTGAAAGTAGGCAGAACTGCAAATGAAGCTAATGTCTCAAGGGTTCGGTACTCCTGAATCATCATGGTTGCCATTACTGCATGTCGTCTACTCAAGGCATCTGCAACCATGTTGGCCCTACCAGGCTGATACTGTATCTCGAAGTCATAGCTGCTAAGAAAATCAACCCATCGTTGTTGCCTCATATTCAACTCCCTCTGAGTGAATAGGTACTTCAAACTCTTGTGATCTGCGAACAACTCAAACCTCTCACCATACAGATAATGTTTCCAGATCTTCAAAGCAAAGACTACGCCTGCCTACTCTAAATCATGTGTCGGATATCTCCGCTCGTGGGGTTTCAATTGTCGAGACGCATAGGCTACGACCTTCTTGCCTTGCATCAACACTCCACCCAATCTTGCACCACAAGCATCAGTAAATACCACCAGTCGGCTACCAGGTGTCGGAATAGTCAACACTGGTGCTGAAGTCAACCGAAACTTCAAAGTTTCAAAAGCTTCTTCACACTTTTTTGACCATACAAAAGGAACATTCTTCCTTGTTAACTGAGTGAGTGGTGCAGCAATCAGGGAAAATATCTCGATAAACCGTCAGTAATAACCAGCCAAACCCAGAAAACTACGAATCTCCGTCACACTACTCGGTCGTCTCGAAGACTTCACTGCTTCGACTTTCTTGGGATCCACTGAAATACCTCCACTAGAAATGACATGCCCGAGAAATCGAACTTCAGGCTCCCAGAAGTGACACTTACTGAACTTCGCATACAACTGATTTTCTCTAAGTGTCTGCAAAACAATGCGAAGGTGCTCTCTGTGCTCCTCTAAACTCCTCGAGTACACTAAGATATCGTCAATGAAGATTACCACAAACTTGTCCAAGTACGGACTGAACAATCTATTCATCAAATCCATGAAGAAAGCTGGTGCATTTGTCAATCCAAATGGCATGACTGGAAACTCATACAAGCCATAACGAGTCCGAAAAGCGGTAATTGGAACGGAATGTTCCTCAACTCTCATCTGATGATACCCAGACTGCAAATCTAATTGTGAAAACACTACGGCTCCCCTCAACTGATCCAATAGATCATCAATTCAAGGCAATGGATATTTATTCTTGATGGTCACTTTATTTAGATCTCGATAATCTATGCACATCCTCAATGATCCATCCTTATTGGACACAAATATTGCTGGAGCTCCCCAAGGTGAATTGCTCGGCCGAATAAACCCCTTACGAAGCAACTCATCAAGCTGTACTTTCATCTCTTCCAATTGCTTAGGTGCAAGCCTGTACGCTGATTTAGATATAGGTGCAGTACCAGGAACTAGGTCAATCCGAAACTCTACCTCACGACGAGGAGGGATACCAGGAATCTCCTGAAAGACATCAGGGAACTCACACACAACTTCTATAGAGCTGGTGTTGGGAGTAGAAATCTCAAGAGAGCTAAGAAAACTCGACATCATAGAAACCGAATCGGGCTCACAAGCCAACACACGAGGCAAAAGATCAGGTGGCGCTAACATCACCGACCTATGCAATCAATCAATGATCACCGGATGACTGGACAACCAATCCATCCCTATAATCAAATGATAACCCTCAAAACCCAAGACAATAAAGTCAAACACGAAGTTGTACCCCAACAAGGAAAACTTGAAACGGGGACAATATTCCCCCAACCAAACCGAACTACACAAGGGAGACACAACGCACAAGGGTTCCGGTAAAGGCACTACCTCAAGGTTGTCTCTAACAACCAACTGTCTAGAAATAAAAGACCTAGATGCTCCTGTATCGAAAAGAGCCCTCAACAGGGAAGACGACGAATGCACAAAACCTGACACACAACACATGTATCCTGAATCACATAACAACACACTAACATGCAATTTTTCCTACGCATAATGCACATAACACAAATCTTACTACATCTAGCACACACAACTACAAAAAAAATAATAATAACATACCCTCAACATTTCCCTGACCGGGAATAGCTGCGAGGGACTCTCTGACCCATTCTAGGCACAGGTGCTAACTGTCCCTGAGGCGCCCTCTGCTGTGCTGGTCCATCCCTATTCTGAGGACAAAGTCTGGAAAAGTGCCCCAATTGTCCACAAGTATAATAAACTACATGCTCCCATCAATTTGTCTGACCTCTTGGACAATCACGGGCTATATGTCCCTCCTGACCACAAGTGAAGCAACCGCTTCTAGTTCCTGTCTGACCACCGCACCTAGGTTGTCTCTGTTGCTGCTGCTGTCGATGACCTCCTCGGGAACGTCTGTCACCTCTGCGGTCTCTGCCAGTCCTAACTGGTCCTCCTCTACCAGGGTCTCTCTGCTGAACAGTGGCACGCTCTGGCTGTTGTACCAGCTCAACTGTCTGGCTTCCTCGGCCAAACCTCTGACCGCGCTCTGAACCTCTAGCTCGTCGAACCAAAGTCTCTTGCTTACACTCAGCGTCTACTCGCTCCTGACTCAAAGTGACGTCCACTAATCTCTCAAAAGGACGATCGATCATCACCATCAACTGTTTCCTTAGGAACGGGTTCAGACCACTCAAAAATTTCATGTTCTTCTTCTCTGGAGTATCTATAAAACAAGTGGCATAGCGGCTCAACTGTGTAAACTCGGCCAAGTATTCTGAAACAGATCTAGATCCCTGCTATAAATGTAGAAACCTGTCCATTATCTCAGCTTTGGCAGAATCAGGAACAAAATATTGTTCAAACACTTGGCAAAATGTATCCCACTGCATCTCTGACACATCACGGCTCTGCCTCACTGAATCCCACCAGTACATAGACTCTCCGTCAAACTGGTGTGCTGCTAACTTAGTACGCTGTATAGGTGTCAGCACCATCCTCTCAAATATGAGCTCTACCTTACGGATCCACCAATCCGCAGCTAGAGAATCTCCAGTACCATCAAATCTTTCACCACCCAAGCTGACGAAATTCTTGTTGCGTCAAGTAAACAGATCCTCTAACTGATTGCCCTGCCTCATATTCTATGCCCACTGTGTCATCATTTCCATGAAAGCTTGAGAGACATCCTCTCCAGCAGTGCCTGATCCCTCACCTTGGGATCGATCTCTTACCACGCCCCATCACCAAACACCCTCTACGTAAAAGAAAACACACATACAATACATCAAACAACACAACAAAAATCCTAACTCCTCTACCCAATTCACTCAAGAAAGTGGTATACGATGATGTTCTATGTGAACCGGTAAACAATGGCCATGATACCAAGCTCTGTCTCGCCCCGACCCGCCACGGGAATCACAGCGTGCCGATGTGTGAACTAACCCGTAATACAGGCGGATCGTAATCGGCCACAACATCATAATATAACACATTCTTGATACGAGAATGAAACGAAAATAAAAACTACGATGAAAATTTGAACAAAATAAGTATCTTTGATTCGCCCCGCCAGAGTCATAGCGACAAAACCAATATACAAGCATCTAGTATAACAATATAGTACACCTGATAACACAGAGGAAGCAAAACATACCCGTACAGGGTGGACACGACCCAACAGCACAATACGCACCTACAACGAAAAACAGGGCATAAGCGCCATGATCAGCAGGAACGCCAACACTGTCTGCACTCCAATAGAAGCACACCCCTTGCGGGGTCAGCAAAGCACAAAGCTAGCTGGTGCGAGCAAACTAAATACAAATAACAGAATAATATACAAGGAAAATTCATGCCAGACAATAAAGGATAAGTAACAATTTCTAAAGTCTAAATCACACCGTGTCTCTAAGGATAATATTTCTAAGTTCAAGCAACAACACAAGCATTTCAGATTCAACAATAACTACAAGTTTACGATATATGCCGATCATTACACGTGATTCAAACATGGTAAATATCAAGCGATAAAAATAAAGACAATCTCATAGTTCTTCCTAGTCTCCTAGGTATAGCAATCAAGTCGAAACCAAAAATCCTGTAAAATTTTGTATAAGTGTCTCATATCGTAGGTATCTGCATACCCTACGAATGTGTCTCACCCAGACACATCCCACAACGTGCACCAGTACCACTTTAGGCTTGTTTGTATCCTAATGGGGTGCCATCTGCCAGGATACAAACTCAAACTTCCCGAACGACTGGCCTAACACAATCAAACTCAAGCGCGCTGGGAGGGAAAGTGAGTAATCTCCAAAACACGTCCTCCGGGACCCGTCCTACTGCACTCTCTAGTGGCAAGTGCGTGCGGGAGCTCACCGCACCTCAGCAAGCTTGCCACATGAAATAGCGTCCTCAATGTCAAGTGCAAGTCATCTCAAGCACCATCCAACTCACGATGCGAGCAAGCTCCTAAGCATCGGCACAACATGCATTATAGCGGGGTAAAGACACTTACACTAACATCCACATGCACAAATGACAAGTCTTTACATAATCAAATGTATCAGACGTGCAACCAAATCAATTCGGCAATTTTTATAAATCCACGACTACGCCAGGGTCCCAACATGACCCAATTCACCATAATAAATTTATTCGAGTCGAACTATCATACATGCTCAAGACTTGGCAATCTACGGTAAAATATGACATACTATGCACACTCGAAAACGAAGCATACAAGCCCAATGTCATTACACCAAAGGCTAATCACACTAAAATCCATCCACTATTCAATTTCATTCAAGTATATCATGCTTTTAGAAAATCCAATACGTAATTCATTCACAAAGAACCAACACAATCATCGAAATATCTGAAAACCCCGAATTTTGGATTTGGATTCAATTATATACACAATCGACGGTATAATGTATAAATTAAATTCTGGATTTCAAATAATTATTTCTCAAAATAAACATTATAGTTACACTCACCTGAGCGGAATGGGTTTTCAAAACCCAATTCCTATCGGCCGAAGCTCCTAACTCGCAAAACAACGAATGCGGGACCACAAAAGTTTTAAAACTGCAAGGCGGACTCAAAGGTGAGCAAACTAGCAAAAAACTGAAATAAATAAATAAATTACCATCGGCGCGTGACTGAAAGAAAACTTACAGGCAAATAAAATCTGGCAAACTCCTCGACGAAACCCAAAGTTTGGCGAAAACTCGCCAAAACCCTCCGTACTCCGGTCTGATCGCCTCCAAACCGCACAACAAGCCGAAAATAGGTCTAAGAACACTCAGAGTCACGAATGTGCGGCTCACCCACGTACCCAAAGTCAGGATTCACGCCGAAGAACCCTCAAAACGAACATGCACCCTGATTTTTTGAAAAATCCGGCCAACACCGAAATCACCCTTGCATGTCGGGTCTACGGGCTCCAAATGACGCCACAATGGCTGATCGGAGCTATGCAAACCGATCAAACAACCAAACACCGATCCCCCACACAAATATGAAATTGATCTTCTTCTTTTTTTCCGCGAAAAACAAAAGAGAACGACGAGGGGAAGAAATGGAGGACAATGGGCGAGATTCCACGAAGGAATCGTTCGATTTACTCGAACGAACTCCGGCGAAACACGTCTCTGCGAGAGAGAAACTCGCACTGTAAAGAAAAAAAGAAAAAAAGAAAAAGAAGGAGAAGAAAGAAAAGGGGGAGGGGGTTTTCTCTTAAAGGGTGGGTGGCTATGTGCCCCCACCGCATTTACTGAGTACACCCTCTCAAGCAATTTTTTTTTTCAAAAACAGATATTACAGTTGTGGTGCCCAATGACACTCTGATGCTAAAGTCAAACAGGGATCTAAGGACGGTGTAATGCTTCAAACAGGAAAATTGTAGCGTAACTCAGCTTAGCAACTTCATGTCTTATTTATAGTGCAGGAGACCTGGTTCGACCATGCCATCGAGGAGATCTTCGTGGAAATCATTCTGTAATTAGGAGTCGTGTTGTAGAAGGGAAGTTCCATGTTAGCCATGTGCTCTAGATACGCGGGAGATAGTTTTTTATCAGAGGGTAATCTGTAATAGGAAGTTTCCCTGCGTGATATGTACTCTGGTATTTGCTTCCTAGTCGAAAGCGAAGAGCTGCTGTAATATTGAGGTCAGCTGTGAGATGTGTGGGCTTAGCAAGCTGTAAGAGTTCGGGTCCATCTAGCGGATTGCATGGGGCAGGTTTAGAATGCTCAGACCGGATCAGTGTAGGGCTGACGCTGAGGCCCGTGTTTCCTCAAGATCATCATAACACGTGTATAGCTCAGGGATGTGACCGTTTTGGTGTATCATCTATTTATAACAAAAGTTACATATACTATTGTTCCATTGCTTCAACTCATCGCTACTCCTATAGGATAAAACCTCAACTAATTTTGGATGTGAGTGTGAGATAACACTAAGAAGAATTACACAAACTCTGTTAACCACATTATGGTTTATTCTTGTGTAAATGCGCAACATGCCAAAAGAAATCTTTTTGGAAACTCTCATCCTTTGGAGATTACGAGCGTAGACTAATCATAACAATTTACTTCAAGCTGGAAACAACAGAGTAGATCTGATCAATTGTGCTACCTTCATTACCCATCAAATTTCTTTCAAAATGATTGTCGTAAAATAAGAGTCATTACTATGTCGATTAGAATTGTATTGTGAAATTACAAAGAAATGATAGAAATTGTCTTGAAAAATACTCACATTACTGTAAATTTATGACGGTCCTAGTTAAGTAGTTGGTTTTCTGCTCCTTGACAACTTTGGCTTTCGAAGAGCACTGGCTAGTTTTGATTCTTAACAGTTTGTATCAGAGCCAATCCTCAATCCAATTATGGTTCAATTGTTAGGAGGGATGACCTAGAGACTCGATTAAAATAGCTTGGTATCATGTAGGGCATGCTAAGTTCTTGAATTATAGATAAGCGAGTGAGGGTATGAAAGGAGAGAGGGCTACCATCTTGTCAGTATCGGTAGAGTAGCCTAACAAGGATGCCACCCTTAGAAGTATGGTGGAATGTTATGATCCTAGTCAAGTAATTGGCTTCCGCTCCTTGACAAATTAGGCTTTTGCAGGAAGCAAATTCCTTATGATGCCCTTTATTGAAGAAGTAAAATGGGGTGATTGACAAATTTTAAATTAAATGCGTTTGATTGCAATGAGGTTATAGGCTTTCGATTCTAGGAGCACTCATGACATAGGCAATGTTCGGCCCAAGTACTAGAGGAATCGAACTAAATAAAGATACTCCGAAGCATTCGAAAGAGTCATCACCAGCAGTCATAACTTGAAACTTGACACTAGTGTTTGCAATCCATCACATCACTTTAGTGCAAGAGATGTATACTTTGTCTAAGATAAGTGGAGACCATAAATAAGTGAATAATAATCAAGACCAATCGATAATAAAATGCAACGGCTGAGGTCATTGAGCTAAACTCTTTGCTAAGCCTAAGGGTACATATAAAGGAAGATAAAAGGTGTGTTCCCATTGAGCACAATGTGATCGACATAGATTAAGAAAATCGTAATATGAGAGCTAGTTTTGCAAACAACATATAGTAAGATGAGCATAATATGGAGCTTGTCTTGCAAACAAACATAGAGTCATGAACACAATTCTATGAGAACTCAAGCTATAGAGGAAAGGTTCTAAAGCTATGATACCATGTCCATGGAGCTCGCTTAAGGCCATAAATATCTTTATGAAGGCGGCATAGATGATGTGAAAATCTAGGACCGAAAAACCATGGCCGGGGACTATGTAAATGGCCTAAGAGAGATGCCAAGAAGAAAAACATTTTGCTTTCTGAAAAAAAAACATTCTTGACATCAAACTAATAAAGAAGCCAACTAAAGAATGTAGCAATGCTGAAGATGGTGCGTAATAGTCTCATGTTTAACAACAAGACTCAGTGACTCATCACAATGAAGACTCTGTTGCTGGGGAAATCCTAAGCAAGCCTTGTAGCATATTGTAGTACCATCAGCATTGCACTTTCACTTGACGACGCACTTGAAGCCAACAACATTTTGATTTGGAGAAGCTCTATGACACAAAGTATGAATATATGATTGTTAAGCAAGGTAATGACACTACGCCATAATTGCAATTTTGTAACACAATCAAAGTTTTAATTGTATCATTCTTCAACTGTAGCAATAGTTGTATTAGTTTATTTTTATAGTTACTGCTTTTATACGATACAATTCTAAGCCATGCTCTTAAATTGTGTTACCAATGGTGGATGATCTATTTGAAGCTATTCATCATCTGATCTAATGGTCACGACATAAACCCTACCTTTGCAATCTCTCCATCTCTCTCTTCCTCACTCACTGTTCATTGAAGTCTCACTCACTGTTCATTGAAGCAAATTTGGATTTCCCTCATCGAAGCAAATTTGGAGAATCAACTGAAAGTTTCCTCTCGATTGGGACTTCCCTCACGATTCCTGCAGTTCTTCCTCTCTCGATCCAACCCGATTCTCCATTAATCGATTGGAAGTGCAAGGTAGACACACACTCTCTCTAGTTTTTCTCTAGGGTTTAGTTTGCTTTAAGGTAAACTCTCGTTTTGCTCGATCTTCTAACACTATTCCTTGATTTT
This sequence comes from Berberis vulgaris, assembly GCA_963556465.1. Lineage (NCBI taxonomy): Eukaryota > Viridiplantae > Streptophyta > Magnoliopsida > Ranunculales > Berberidaceae > Berberis > Berberis vulgaris. The sequence goes on from OY747125.1 coordinate 94,363,691, forward strand.
GGTATTCAATGTAATCTCTCCTTCGTTTTGTTGAAATCTCCTCGAATCCTTCACTGATTCTTCGTTTTGTTGTTTTTGAGTTACTTCACTGAAATTTAGTAGATTATGAGATCTCTTGTTACTTCACTGAAATTATCGATTTGATTTACTTGCACTTTGATGTAGTTTGAGTGCCCTATATTGTGAGCTTTCTGAAATTTAGTAGATTATGAGATCTCTTGTTGCTTATGGTCGATTTCTATGTTTCTTACCAGATTTCAAGATAGAGGGCTTAGTTTTGTAGATAATTTGTTTAAATGTAGTGAAATACTAGATGTTTGTTCAATTTTACTGAAATAAAACAATATATGTTCGTATCTCAATCTCTTTTTGTCCATAAATTGATAAATTTCTCTTGTATACCAGATGTTTGTTCAATTTCTCTTGGTGAGTTTGTATTTGAACTGATTAGTGTATCTAAAAATGAACTGTAGACTGAAACTTGAACTAATAAGGATCAATGATGTTCCTTGAGAATTTATAGACATCCTTGTAGATTGTAGGATCTATAAGAGAACAAGAAGGAGAAGATGGATCTAAACTTCCATAACTAGGTAATGTATGTAGACAGTCTTCTTCAAAACCAGATGGTAATGGCGGTTGTATGGTTAGTGGAACAGGGTCAGCAGAGTAGGCCGAGAGCTCATTAACAATATCAGTTAACGGGATTTGAGTTTGCAATGTGGAGATATCAAATTGCTCATCTTGGCTTGAGAAAAAAGGAGGCATGGGAAATGTAGGTTGTGAGAAGAAGTACTTGGACGTAGTAATGTCGTTATCATTCTCATCCTAAGAATCGAAGATGAGTGAGAGATTGTTATTGTTGTTGTTGGTGTTGTTATTGGTGATAATGCTAGAGTTACTATTGTTGTTGTTGTTGTTGCTTAGCTTCCCCATATCAGAAGGAAAAGAAGTGAAGGAAAGATTGGTTGGGTAGGAGTTTTGGTCTTCATAGCAACAATTAGAGCATGAAGAGACATCAGAGTTTTGTAGAGTTTCTGGAAATAAATCTTGGTCACAAAATTCAAACATGTGACCAATGATGGGGCTTGGTATATTTTCCTGCAACATACAAACAAACATGATTAGTTTTATACAAGAATTTCAAAACATCACACATAAATACTAAACTCAAACTCTGATAAAGAATAGAAAATTCTTCGTTATCGGTTTGGCCATAAAAAAAACTTTAATTCATGCATCTAGAATTTGGTAGATGAATACATGTAATAAAGTAATTTGGATAACGAAACATAAGTTGACATCCCACCTTACGCACAAAATCAATAACACACAACACAACTATTTATATATCATGTTTGTTGGACTAAAGTAAGATGGTACATATTCTCAAAACAAATACTTGCAATTTGCCAAAAAAGATGATGATTAAACACACACCATATTATATGTAAGAAGGAAGTTAGGAACCTATTAATAACATAAGCTAAGTCAAGATGTTCATGATATGTTGCTCGTGCTGAAGAAGACAGAAAAACCTGCTATATTGCAGCTTAAGGAAAAATGTATAAAAAGAATGTATATTGCAGCAGAAACCCACTAGACTGTCTACCATCACTTCTTTTTCATTTATCTTACACTTTTTGTAAGTAGCTTTCATTTAACACAGAGAAAGAATGTATAAAAAGATTAATTATAAACTAGAAAATGTATCAGATTGTCTGCTTGTAAATGAATTATTATATGAAAAACACTGTCTAACAAGACTTTGCAACATGTTTATGTACCATTGAAAAACACTTTCAAAATGCATACTGGACATATATCTCTATGTAAAATATATGGATATTAAGGAAAAATTTTGCACTTCCTGATGTGTCCTAACTTTCATTGCTTCTCATAAATAATATTTTTTTTAACAAGATCTACAAGGTTTAAAGAAGGTTATCCTCTGGCCAATGCATTTCGCATTCAAATTTTTTTTGTATAAATTTCCTTTTTTGTTCTAGATAAGTTTGACCAGATTTTGAAGTGAGACGTGGTGAAAAAGTAATTAAATTGGTCAAATATTCACTCATGAGTTTACATTACCAACCATCTTATGGAGATTGTTGTGTTAAAAAACTCTTACAATACCTATATGGCTCTATGAGAACTGATGAAATGTTTTGATCTTGAGTATCATGCACTAAATTTACGTTCTTGAGTAGGCTAGCTACTTTGTTTCATTTCAATTGATAACTAGGCATCTTTGGAGTACAACAAATGGAGATTTACGAACAACAGTTTTATTAACGTAATAGACATCATGGACATCGTGATGCGGTGGTTCCATTTTTTGGGGGATTGCTTATAAAACCTCAGGTACAAGGAGAGTATCATGTTAGACAATGTTTCACTTTCATTTTCAGTGGAACTCATTCCAATTCCAAAGGTATGGGGTTCAACATTTTAGACAAAGTTTGATGAATAGCTGGTCCTTTTGATTTCCCCCATCCCTAATGCTAATATATCTTGGTAGTATCTCCAGTTTAGCTATTCTCTTTGGGGCATAAGATAACTATTGATGTTTTATCAATTGTGAGTATCACCTTTCCAACATCTCATGCATTCTGTTTGTATTTACATGGCATGGGGATGGTCATTTAGTACTGTTACTTAATTTGCATTCTTTGGTAGGCTAGCTATTTTCTCTTACTTCATATATAACAAGCCATCTCAAGAGCACAAGAATGTGGATTTGTAGTGGAATACAATCTTATCAAGTGGTTGGAATACAATGGACATGAAACTCCACCTGTTCCAAGTTGCTGGGACTGCTACAATATATCTGACAGGAGAGTGGTCATGTTGAAAGTGGTTCTCTTTTATTGTGGATATTTCTTATGTCACATTCATAAAGGTATGGGGTTCACCCTTTATGATTTTCCTTTGGTATTTAGGACTAATCAGATGTATTTTTTTCTATGTTTCGTCTGCTATTTGTAGATTTCTTCTGTTACAGAAGATGGTTTGATGTGCAAAGATACTCCTGAATGTTTTTGTTAATCTATAGGTGTAAACTATTATCTTTGATATCCTAGATGTAAACTGCCTCTAACTATGCATAGAGGATCATTCCATTACATAGTAAACAATTTTCTAATAGCTCTTGATCATTAGTTGCAAAATGACAAACTAGACATGTGCATGGATTTAAGAATATACTTAAAATTCATTGGAAAAGGAATGTATGTATACATTTGATGTTTGAAGTTCTTGGAGCTGCAGATCATAGGAGACTTGCACATTTGTTTGATGGGGGATCCTGGGGTTGCAAAAAGTCAGCTTTGTACATAATCAACGTGGAACCATGGGCTGTCTATACTACAGGCCGAGGAAGCAGTGGGGTTGGTCTAACTGTGGCTGTCCAGAAAGATCCTGTAACAAATGAGATGGTTCTTGAAGGAGGAGCTCTGGTGAGATTCAGAATAACTTCGACTTTCACTTTGACCTTGACAGTCATCTATTAAAAGGAATGAGCTTGTTAGTCATCATCACATATTGTTGCTATTTCTATCAAATTGACACTTGTCCATGGTCTCTCACCTGTAAGTTTTGTGTCCATGGTAGGGCACAAAATGGGTTGGATTTTGGTTTTAAATTTACCTTTGATCTGGTTGTGCTTTCGACTCTGGCACCCATGAGTAGTTTAGTTTTAGAATTGGGAACTAGGAGCCACAAATGTAAAAAATTTGAGCCGGCTTCCTTGGAAAATTTAGACTTTCTATTTGATGCTGGGCCCATACAAAAAAATAGAAGTTGAGGCTCAATAACTAAATACATGGCAGCTGAATCATGACCCTGTTAGTAGCACAAAACCTATTTCAATTGTCCAATCTGAAACTCTTTTTTGAAAAGACTGCCCTATCTGAAACTGTATGTAGATAAACAAATAGTTAGAGATCCAATGACTCTTCTCTGGTTTCTTTTGAAGGTTTGGAAGGATTTTGGAATTTATAAGTGAAACTATTTGTGGTCCAGGTTCTCGCAGATATGGGAATAGCAACAATAATTGAGTATCAACTTCATTTGAATTAGTATTAGCTAGTGTATGTAACTATATAAAATTTAGTATTAGTTTTATCATGTTGCAATTATTCCATTAGTATGGGTTGGTTGATGATACAATTATTCCATTAGTATGGATTGGTTGGTGATACAAATATTAGCATCACCTCATTTAGTATGGGCACAAAAGTGTTACAATTCATCTTAGCAACATGTAAGAGCTATAACAAAAAGCCCTTTATGGTGTAGTGTGAACTCATTTTTCATAGTAGCATGCCATTCTAGCTGCTTAAGCACTTGGGACTGACATGTAGGCTCATGAAGATTAGATATCCTCTGAGTTGCATAAACTTTAGGAATGAGATGATTCATTGGTACACCCAAGAGTGCACGGAACACCATCTTGAATACACTACCTTTTGTAAGGTGCTACAAAGAAGTACACTATTTACATCTACTTGGTAGATCAGGAACTTCTTGTAGCACATAATAGAAATCCAATAGACTCTAGTCTGGCTACCCGAGTCGATGCCTTTTTCACCTGTGAGTGACCTTGCACTACAACTTTTGTCTTGTTATAAACCATGACACTGGGTGATGATACATCAAACTGAATCAGCATTGCAAGTGTGTTATGATAATCTTGTTAATGGAACAAAGCAAGCTTGATTACACGCTCAATCTAGCAAGCCCCAGAAAGCGTTATGTTCATGATTGACAGGATCCAGAAGGTTGGACCCAAATTGCAACGCACCACTAAGCCCACACGTCACGCGATAAAGCCCAATACTCGTAAGCCCTGATAAGGCAAGAGTAAGCTCTGACAAGGAAAGTATATGAAGGATCGACCCAAGACAGGCATGCCAGCTATACATTGGTTTCGACTAGGAAACAAATACTGGAGTATAAGTCGGGCAGGGAAACTTTCTTACATGGACAACACTCCGAAAGGGAAGCACAAGTCGTGTAGAGAAACTTATTTACACGGACAACTCCCAATAAGTAAATGATCTCTAGCAATATCTCTTTTCCTAAACTACGTCACCAAAGACCTAGCTGAACAAAGACTCGCACTATAAAAAAGGAGATAAGGTCGATGAACAAAAGTATGCTACAAAAACCCAATTTACAGTTTTAAGCCTCTCCTAATCCTTATCTAACTTAAACATCAGAGTTTCATCGACTGCTACACGGTGGTATTTGGCTCACGTGCGTTCCCTGTGCAGGTTTAGGTCAAGGCGAGGACGGAGAGCAGAAATTGACTACATCATATTGGCGCCGTTCGTGGGGAACAATAGAGTTCCTCAGAAGAAACAGTAGTGCCACCTTTCCCAGAGAGCCATAAAGATAGTCAACAAGATCTCACAACAATGGAGATGCCGCTGAACCCTTGAATGCTCGAACTAGCAGAACGCCGCCAGCTCCGGTGCCATTACCACCGCTGGAGGAACCCTTTCTGACCCCCGTGCCTGTGGCAGCCACGGCGGAACCAAGGGTGGATCTACAGTCAACCTAGATGCAACAAATCCCACGAGCGGTGGAGATACTCAATCAACATAATCATCCATTCGTAGGAGGAGACCGTGAGCAGTGAAGAGCCCAGTCCCCAGAAGGTTCTAGAGAACAAGTTCAGGAGAGTCGTGCTGCCTCCGCAGATTCCCAGTGGACCAAAGGCGGAGAAACGACCAACAGAGACCCAACGTCCAAAGCCGACAGACACGTCTCGCAAAACCTCATCTGACAAGGGGCCACAAATTCAGACGTACTGTTCAACCTCACTGTCCCTCCGTTCATGGATCATATCATGGACGAAACGCTACCGAAGAAGTACACCCCGCCAAAGCTGGAGTTTTATGATGGGACGGGAAACCCATCCGATCACATGTGCCACTTCCAGCGTGTAATGACACTCAAAGAAGGGTTCGATGTGATATTGTGCCGATCATTCCCTACTAGCCTGAAGAAGTGAACGCTGACGTGTTTCTACAACCTCCCTCGAAGGTCCATCAACTCATTCTGAACATTTGTGACGATGTTTCTCACGTGCTTTGTGGGAAGCCAAAGAATCAGGAAGGGCTCGCATTGTCTACTGACCCTAAAACATAAGCAGAATGAGACGTTGAGGGAATACGTCACGCACTTAATTAATGAGTTGACTCTCATCGATGGCTGTAGTGATGACACCGTTGTCACAGCCTTCACCTCCGGTCTAAGGCGAGGAAAGTTCTACGACTTCCTTACTTTGGACCTCCAACCGATATGGCAAATCTGCTGAAGGATGCCCAAAGATATATCACTTTAGACGAGATGCTGGTCGCCAAGAAGGAGGCAGAATCTGAGAAAAAACCCACTTCCCCAAGGACAAGAAAGAAGGGAAGAAGAAGGAGGACAATAAAGAAGGGAAGAAGAAGAAGGACAAGAAAGAAGGGAAGAACAAGGAAGACGACGACGGGAAAAAGAGGAAGCACAACGATAGTAAAATAGACTACGACCGCACAAGGCAGGACAAGGCCTCCAATTATGTCGGGTCCAAATCTGTCACCCCTTTAAACTCCTGTTTGTTTGACAACCTCGATTCTATCAAGAATTGGAAAGAGCTGAAGTGGCCCTCATGCAGCAAGGAGACCCTTCTCGACGCGACAACAACAAATATTGCGCCTTCCATAAGGAAGACAGACACGATACTGAGAATTGTAGGAACCTCGGAAGAGAAGTCGAGTACTGGATAAGGAAAGGCAAGCTCAAGGAGTTCTTGAGTTAGAACTGGAAGCAGGACCGAGCAAAGGAAAGGGAGGACGCTGTCAAGGAGATAAAAAAGGAAGCTCCTGGCATCATTTATGTCCTTTATGGGGTCAGTCTCGAGGGAGAGCAATCCGACAAGTCCCACAAGATGATGCCGACTGAGATGAGGACACCACCTCAGTGTGAGGACCGACCAGTGTAGCATGCACGAGTTCAGAGCCCGACACTACACCAAAAATACCCATCAGCAACGGTTCGGGACTGTGGGGGTAACCATTTGTCACGGCTTAGAGCTGTGGGCAGTAGAGGAGTTGCTAAATCATCATTTTCCGCTTAGAACCGTGGCAACACATATTAGCAACGGTTTTATGCTCGAGGACGGTTGATGCTTTAGCCACGATTATAAGCCGTTGCCAAAGTTTTAGCCACGGTTTTAAGCCGTGGCAAGTACTAGCCACGGTTTTAAACCGTGGCAAGTTATGGCCACGGTGTACAACCGTTGCAACAGTGTTAGCCACGGGTTTTAGCCGTTGTAAATGATGGTCACGGTTGTAAGCCGTGGCAAGAATAAAGTACCACGGTTTTAAGCCGTGGCAATCTTGTATTACCACGATTTTAAGCCATGGCCATTCAAAAAAAAAATCTGGTTTGTTGCGAGGGTTTGAAACCGTTGCAAAATAATATAATACAAAAAAAAATTAAATTGTTTTTGCTGCTGCAGCAAAATCACAGCCACACACTTTTTTTTTTGTTAAACCTCCAGTGGGGAGGGGCAGCTATGGGATGCCAGACCTTTATTACTTATCCAAAAAGTTGATTTACAATCAAAACGGGGGTACATTACGACTTTACCTGTATAAAAACCAAACAAAAATGGACAAAAAACCTTGCCCAATCTAAATTACCGCAACCCCAGCCACAAGCTGGCTAACAAGACTTGAAGACTAAAAGCCCACTAACAATCACTTAAAACAAGCACATAAGCATAAAGAAGTACCAAAAATAAAAACAGAGTTAGCAACTCTGTTGTGGAGTTAGTGCACCACCCTGCTCAATCCGCAGCCTCGCTCCTGCAGCACCAACCAACACTCGCATTCCCACACCAAGCAGCACACCACACCCTGCAGTACCCAGGCAACATGTACACGTCTGGCTGCATCTTGCCTCGCAGCAGATCCGCCAGCAACAGTGCCTGGAACCATTCATGCCACCTGCAAAAAGAACAATTTAGTAGAGTGGACTTCAGAAGCATAAATCAACAGATTGGTGTAAAATATGGACGGTTTAGAATGGTTCTACAATTATATGAACAACAACAGTACTAGATTGAAATCACTTGCTATCATATCATATGAATTGACTATTTATTTCAAAATGCAAATACAATTTATTGATAACAACAGTGCCTACAACAAGTAGAGAAAATGCAAATAATATTTCATTGTTCATAGTAATGCATCCACATGAAAAGGGACTATTTATTCCATAAATGGAATTGACATTCAAAGATATAGAGCATGTACAATTTTAATTTAGTTACAAAGAAACTATTTACAAGTTTTTCTTTGATTTTCCCTCTCATAGATTTCTACTTTTGCGCTATCTGTACTAACAAGAATAAAAAAAAAAATTTAGCATTTGTTTTGAAGGAAAAGGATCACTGAATGATAGGAAAGGACTAGGAGCAACAAAAACCTTACAGCATGGAAACGACACGGGTGAGAGCTGTGGCTAGTGATAGAGAAACCATATAGCCTTGGAATGCTTTGAATGGGATAAAAGTCTTCCTACAAGTGCTTAATCGTTCCTGTTTGACAACAGTTACTAGCAACCAACGCAACTTTTCAGTGCATCAGTGAGAGGGCATCATGGGTACGGCCTAGCAGGTTCAATGCTGTGGCAGCTATGTGATATCCAGTCAAGCCTGCAAGAGTCAGTTGTTCCTTTGCCGAAGCATGCTCTATGTAGTTGTCTGGTAGAACAATTGGCCGCCGCCACTGAAAATTACCCAAAATTGGATTTGTAAGCAAAACAGCACATATTTCGAAATCAATAATATTAGTTTTGATCTAATTAATAATAGCTGCAACATGTCAAATGTGACCTGTTAGGTGTGACTGCATCTATAATTTAGCAATAGTTGGTGGTAGAAGCAAACTAAGAGGCTATCATCTTATTAGGTCTGTTAGTAAAGAGAAATCACAAAGTTATAAATGGGTCCAGTTTCAAGAATTTGATAAAAAAAACATGGAAATGGAAACATAATGCCTAATGTTGCCACTGAGCCAACTAATTAAAGATGACTATGATATGATCTGACTCCTTCTCTTGGTGTTGTGCAGAATTGGAACAATCCAATTTCAAACTGATAATGCAATCACAGAGAATACTGGAAGATGATATTGCAGTTTCAGCAATCAAGCATTATCAAGACAATCACAGAAAGGGAAGACAAAGAATTCACAGGAAGGAAAGATTTATTTTATTGGAATGCATGTAAAGGTTACAATGGTCTGATAGACTAGAATGTATTAGGCACAATTCGAGATTGCCAATCTCCTTACTGAGCAGAATGCTCACTTTACAATGTGTTTACAAAAATGAATCAATGCTTTCTGTTACAGACTCCCCTACTTATATCAGTTCCTAATGCCTTTATAATTCTCCATAAAGCACAAGACAGCACTGCATTTGATATCGCAACAATGCCACAACAGTTTTGTGTAACCATCCAGACTTCCAGACTTGCTAACAGATAACCCCCCAGATTTCCAAGCTTGCTAACAGACTTGCTAACCACTTGCAGACTTGCTAACATACCTGCTAACCAACCCAAACTTGCAGAATACCATCCAGACTTGCAAACATAGCATTACTTGCATGCTCTTGTATTCTTCAAAAGACCCTCACTGTTTTGCTGATTTAAATCTCTTCCTTGTGTAAGTATATCTAACAGGAGGTCTATCAGACTACTATCATCATATACCCTATCCCTAGACCTGACTATCATTATATACCCTATCATCAACTTCTGCCTTGATCAGATGCAACTTCCGGAATTAAACAATCCAATAGAATAAACACTATAATCATCGAATTTGTATACATGAAGTATAATGGCAAAAAGAATAGCTAGAAAATGAAAACAAATATCAGTCTCTCTGACTGCTAGTGCTGGGAAAGAAGACAAGTCAATTTCTACATTGGATTGGACACCGTCTAGGTCAATCATACATGGTAAAAGCAGTAGGAAATGGAAAAATTATGTTTGTCATCCTTACATTGTATACCATGTCACCAAAAGAAGATACACGTTATGTATACATGAAGAACAGCCACAAAAGGATTAGCTATATAAAATAAATGCCAATTTCTCTTCCATGAACTTACCTCTCGCTAGGCCTAATCTTTTCCCCCACCTGATTGGTCTTTTTCTTGTAACTGAGGCAATGCTTTCAATACTTCAATGCTCACATCAGCGACATTTTCCTGACCTGTTTATCAAGTGTAGAGAGAGTTGAAACATTAAGAATGCCTCACATGTGAATCAGGTCAACTGACTGTTAGAGGGGAATAACAATGTTGGACAAAGCAAAGAGAAACATTATGTACGAGGAGAATATGCAACTATAATGTAAATACAACATGAGTATACCTGCAAGAAATGCATCCAACTCTTCAGCAAGCACATCAAACACAACACCCTTCCCATCAGCTGTAAGATAAATTTTAACCCTGCACAAGCCACACCTCAAGTTAATACTCTTATTTTGCTTATTTCACTTGTGAAAAAAATAAATTTTAAAGCACTTACAACTGTCTTTGCAAGTGCCTTTGCGAGCAGATGAACTCAGAAGATCTTCAGCTGCAGACTTGAATGCTGGAACCACACTGCATTTTAAGGTTGCTTAAATATATGCAAGAAATGATTTTTAATTATAATAAGCAATCATCTATTACTAGTAATATAAACTACAGAGAACAGTAAATGTTAGTGCTGAATAAACAAACAGCAAACATGTCTCTATAAGGAAATACACTGAATGATAGGGTACCTTTCAGATGTAAAATTAACACTTCCTTTATCTTGAAGACCATCATAATCAGGGAAATTGGAGGTATTGTCCGACAACTTACTCAGAACAATACCAGACTCTGCAAGGACTATTATCGAGAAAAGGGAAAGAAAAAGTTCATATTCTTACCAAAATAATAAATTTTTAGAGTTCTACTGGTACACAGGCTCACCTTGTATAGACCAAAAATCCGGATCTTCAATGCAGATATCATCAAATGCTTGATCCGCACCCCCAGAAAGTAACATGGATGGTACAAGACGATGTTTCGGATTCCTAGTTGTGCAACAAAAATCACCAAGTGGAAATATAAATTACTGAACCAGAACACAGCACTTCCTAAGCAGCTTGATTTGTTGGGTGTCAATATAAAAAATCAACTAACATTGTCATTGAAGATAACTAGAGATTGAAGCATAAATGATTTCACTGTCCAAAATCTCAAGTGTTTTGAACCCGAAGTAATCATAATCAAAATCTCTGTCATAAATGATTTCACTGTCCAAAATTGAAGCATTCTGATGCAAACAGAAGTACAATAATCATTCTTAAAAAATCTGACATAAGAAAAATATAAGTAATGTGGAACATGCTTCTAATTTCACCAGAGAATATGTTTAGTATATGAACACTTTATCATTAATCAACTACAACATAGAAACTGTAAAACTCATCAGAACACAAATAATCTGTAACATCATTTCAAAGCACAATTGTATTGTATAATACCCAAAATGGTGGATGGAAAACACAGTACACGCTCTAAGAAGCAAATATCCAGAATGGCATACAACAAAAACATAAAATAAATTCTCCTACACATGGAAATTACAAGTATTTTTACCTTCATGATGATCTCATAAACATCATCAGCAACTAGAGGTGCCTTGAGCCCCGATCCTTCATTGAAGTGATTATACATAATTTTGATCCTGCATAGCCCACACAGATCATACCAATTAACTAATCTGAACAACCAATCCTGAAACTAAACTGAGACAAACACTCAAAATATGAACAATCCTTAAAACTAATTAATTGGAAATTAAAGAAAAAGGTGGTAAAATTTTATGTCTACAGCAAATTAAGGAACAGGCTACAAACTCACATACAAACATAATATAAAAGAAAATGAGAGGAGACATATATACTTTCCACTAACATAAGGAAGACCCTTTCGAGAATTCAGTGGGAGGTCTCCTTGCAATCCGGTTATGATCTCTGTAATGGAACGGACAATTGCAGGGTCCTCACTATAGCTCTCGTAACACCTACCCCACCTTGGGGCTCGACAAACCTGAATGCAAAAAACAGATATGGAGAAACACAAAAAACTCTAGTGATTAGTTTCTTCAAGGATGCCAAATTTATTAGTGAAAAAAAAAGTTGCCTCCTAAACCATTATTTGCATATTGTTCTATGTCTGTGTATTCTAGTCGCCTTCAGAACAGTAAGCCTAAGGCCAAGTTCTGGAAAGCATGTGTCAACTAAATATGAGGACTATGCCTATCCATTTCCTCTACTTCTATTCCAGATATACGATTTTTTAGCTTTTTTTTTTTTTTTTTTTTTTTTTTTTTTTTTTTGTAACCAATGCTACAAAACAAAGAGAACAGACAATACCAAATGATGTCGTTGTAGTATGTATGATTTCGAGGAATCAAACCCCTTTCTAAACTTAAATCAGACTTACCCCAATGCCACAACTTTTATGTATGAGATACCATATGATGCAATTCAGTCAATAAACAAGCAGTAGAAAAGGAAATCTTAGTATTTCGGTGTACCTTTTGCAAAGATTCTCCCCTGCCAACACGATTGCGCCTAGTGGCCCTACTATATGCTGCAAAAGCACTAAATAAGTCAGTTCAATGAGTTCATTATCTGTGTCTTACAATATGCACAATACGTAATATATCTCAGCCAAATTGATACATATTGCATGATACAAGAATACATCGCTACAAGAATTACACAGAGAAGTAACATGAACGAATGGATAGACGATAGCAATAGCTAACTTGCATATATCAATGGAAGTGATATTTGGGATCTCTTTGCTTGGATAAGTCTCTTATATGCTTAAACATATACTATATACTTTTCATCGTATCTTATGATACACGATAAGCTCCGATAACGTATCTTAAACTTAGGTCACCAATACATGGTAATACAAGTCAGCAATTGCAAAATGGAGTTTGCAACATAAGGAATTCTGTTTTTCTGGAAGATCCAAACAGAGAGGAAATGTTCTCAGAGAATAGTAAATGAATCCTAGCTACACCAAGACATCCATCATTAGAGGTTTGGGGGATGAAATATCATGTCAAGGAATACAATGTATAATAAATAATTTAGACACAGATCAAATAACTATTAAAACAAAATATGGGACCATCGGATGTCAGTAGAGCACTAGTAACAATACCAATGACCATGTTTGCATTAGCAATGCCTTTGCAAAATCTAGTTTAGAGTGAAATTGGAGATTGAGAGTGCATAAAAGATTCTAACATAGATCACAAAGTACAGGAATTTTCAAAATTAGCAATGGACCATTCCTCAATGCATACACAGTAGTAACACAGCTTTTAATGACACGACACTCCTCTATGGATGACAATGGTAAAGGTGGTTTTGAAGCTGACTATTGCAACATACATAAGAAAACATTTTCAAGGATGCCAATAAATAAGAAAAAAACTCCCATCAAAACTATTTTCACGGCGAAAACATGCAATTATACTTTTTCTTGGATTTTCAACATACGCGCGTCCTGAAGAAGTTTGTTTTTTTGTTTTTTTATAAATTAAGATAGAAAATAAGATGCTCATGTATTACCTGCTCTCACCTCCAAAATGCAGTCCCTTTCATCTACATCATCCTTAGGAAGCATGGACATGAGCAGCAGGTTCTGTAGTTGTGCTTCCTGACTTTGAGATAGTTCAGTGCAAGATTCTGTCCTTGTGATCCTACATATACGATCAAATGAATTAATTCATAAGCTTTTTCCTGCTTTTTTTTAATTCAGAGCATAGACTCCATGAAAGAAGGGGGCAATTTAGTCAAACACTCATGAAAATTAAAAGATTGAGAGTGACACTTTTACGAGGATAACCTCCATAGGAACCATACCATGAGGAGGCTATCTTCCCCTTAATCATCTCCCTCTGAGGCCCATTAATTGGCATAAGAAGAAAATTAGTTTACTAGAATAATATCTAAGAGTGTTTGCTTAATCAACTAGTATTCAATAGACATGGAATACATGGGAATACCCTACTACCTCCATCTTTCTAATCAGTTTCAGTTCATCTGATACCAATTTTGCACCCAGGACTACTAGGTTTCAGAAAGCAAACTAAACTTACAGTCTAGAACATATAGTTGAACACAGGAGAAATAACATACAAAAATAGTAAAACACACAGATAAAAATAGACAAGAATAACAATAATCATTTGAAGATAATTCTTTGAACAGTTCAAGAGAACGGTGCGTACTAGGTTACCGCTAGTATAACGAGGTGTTCATCCAAGAATTGTTCTTAGAATTGTTTTGAGAAAACAAATAGAAATAAAGATATGCTTTTATTGACACTACCTCCATCTTTCCAATCAGTTTCAGTTCATCTGATACCAATTTTGCACCCATGACTACAAGGTTTCAGAAAGCAAACTAAACTTACAGTCTAGAACAGATAGTTGAACACAAGAGAAATAACATACAGAAATAGTAAAACACACAGATAAAAATAGACAAGAATAACAATAATCATTTGAAGATAATTCTTTGAACAGTTCAAGAGAACGGTGCCGATACTAGGTTACCGCTAGTATAACGAGGTGTTCATCCAAGAATTGTTTTGAGAAAACAAATAGAAATAAAGATATGCTTTTATTGACACTACCTCCATCTTTCCAATCGGTTTCAGTTCATCTGATACCAATTTTGCACCCAGGACTACTAGGTTTCAAAAAACAAACTAAACTTACAGTCTAGAACAGATAGTTGAACACAGGAGAAACAACATACAAAAATAGTAAAACACACAGATAAAAATAGACAAGAATAACAATAATCATTTGAAGATAATTCTTTGAACAGTTCAAGAGAACGATGCCGATACTAGGTTACCGCTAGTATAACGAGGTGTTCATCCAAGAATTGTTTTGAGAAAACACATAGAAATAAAGAATTGTTCTTAGAATTGTGTTGAAGAATGTTCTAATATGATGTGTATTATTCTTCAATCATACCGCAATAAAAGATAAGTTGAGAATTCAACATATACCTTAACCTCTTCGAGTTTCTGACGGATCTTCTCCCTTGCTTTTCTCTCTTCCTCCTTTTCTGCTTTCCGCAAGGCAATTATCCTACAACAGGAAAATGAATCTATTTTAGTTTTTCGGGGCAAACAAATAAATTACACGAACGGAATTTCTTGAAAAAAAAGATACTAAGGATGTAATAAAATGAATCTATTTTAGTTTTAGGGGGAAAACAAATAAAATGATGAATGTAATATTGTACTATAGCTAGATCGAAAAACTGGATTCCTGCAGCTTCATTCCAAATATTATAAAGATACTAAGGAATGATGATTAACCATGGTATTGTTAATTACATCTACATAATGAAGTGGCTCTGGGAATACATGAATTGAATACCTTCCTTCCTCTAAGACCAAGGACCATGTATTTAAATAAGAAGACTCCAAAGTCGTCGTCTACACACACCTAATGACATTATTATTTGGTGTTAATGATCATCTAGCTCACTCGTTCACATCCCAAATATGCTTTCCTAGAACCTCACCACCACCTTGTGCCTCTCAATTAAGCTTTCCTTAACCTCGGGTAACTAGCACATAAAGTATTAGAGATTACTTTTGATGAGTTTTTTCTTGCATGCTCATCCATCCTTTCTTTCATCTCTAGTTAAAACGGTATGCACAAGTTCCAAGTTATGCATCCAAGATGATTCTAGCTGTTCACTTTAGCTTAGTCACCATCTATCTTTCCTCTTTAGCTTAGTCACCATATATTTTTCCTTGCCAGTAAACCATTACATGTCTTATTAGTTAGGTATTAAAATCAAAACGTGTTTTCTCTTTGAGTTGAGGCTTCTTGATTGAAATATGAATGCTCAATGACAACAACTACATGTCTACAACAACAACAAAAATGACAAGAATTCTTCAATGAACCCAAATATTATTAAGGAACCCAATTTTAGCTGATAAGGAATAAGAACAAAACTAACACGACATTACATCCTATTTACCAAACTCTCTCTCTCTTCCAACCCAAATATCCCTTAACTTCCGGTTTTTATTTAAAATGGTAATAGAGAGTAGAGACATGAGGATCGTTGTGGTGACAACTATTCTTATGATGATGAAATCAGGAAGAGAAATTGATAATGTCCTAATCTCACTAATAGTAGAAGTTGATGTCCTAGTCCCGGTGAAGGAGAGAAACAATAGTTTGTAATCCTGATTAACTTAGAAGGTGAGTGAGACTCGTAGCAAATAAATAGTTCTTCAATGATCAATAAGGTAAATAAGAATTAATTTCATGATATACTAGAATTAATAGAATTTACAATATGTGCATGATGCTCGGGTTGTGTAAAAGTGTATGCACAATAGATGATCTAGGAATTCCTACAATACTTCCAACAGGGAATTTCCTATAAGCAAATCTGACATATTTGAGAATTCAAAAAAAAAAAAAAAAATATATATATATATATATATATATATACAATCAAACACACGTCTAATTTGAGTTCAAAGAATAATCCCAGTAAAGAAGTAGAATCCCCCTTTCACTTTTTCTTTCAAATTTTCATCTTTTTAAAGTTGCCTCAAGTCATTTTATCTTTAAATTTTTATTTTTTTTCTTTATGCACGCCTCTGCTATAGCTATACTGCTGTAAGATCCCAAGCAAAAGCAACATGACCCATATACTTCCTTTTGCCAAACTATTAAAATTTGCTCTCTCAGATTCTCTAATCTGTCAGATTTCAACAAACATGCTTATCTGAGATAATTTCCCTACAATGACATCAATTTTTCTAATTTTGCCCACTTTGATTTTCCAAATAAGATGCCGAAAAAAAATCTTCAAGTAATACTCAATAATTTGTTGCTTAATACACAGCTCTGCAGTTTGAAACTAAAATGCATATTAACAATAAAAACGCACCTTAAAGGCTAATTATAGGCAACTACAAGTGCTCAATCAGTCAAATTCAAGTACACTAGCAGTCGGTGAGCATCAACAACCATCATAGTAGGTTTACTGTTTTAAACTAATTTATAAATTAGCAATGACTTACTTCTACTCTTAATCTATATTCCTGAGATGCTAACATGTAACCAGATATGAACCAAATATGTTATTACCTCCATCAGATCCAAACACCATAGCAAACTCAAACTCACTCTTCATCTAATAGGGGATCATTAACCTGACGACACTGCACATTACAACCACTATGATTATAATACAAGTGAACAGGGAACACGAATATTTCCTGGTTTCAAATTATATCAGGAATTTCATACAAAAATTAAAGATCAAGGAGGTCTAATGTCAATGTGACTGGCAACTTATTGGTACCTAAAATGACTTTTTTCTAAGACAACAACCAATCCAAAGCAATCTTTAATGCTACCCAACCCATCAGATTCTCACCTACAAATACAAAATTACAAGCACAAATAAAAAGGGTGAAATGGTGAGAAGTTTGGCTGAAGTATTCATTGTGTTTTTGTTTTTGTTTTTGTTTGTTTGTAAACTTATTTTTTCTTGGTGAAATGCTTTATGGCTCCTTATTTTTGTTAAGGATTGATTCTGATAAGGATAATGATGTTAAGTTTTCAATAAATTTTGAACAAGATTGTTGATAGAGTCGAGATTTGGTTGTGAGAGAAGGTGAAAATTGGAATTCGGGCATACGGTTTTGAGCCCTAGAGATTCAAACCCTAATTTCAAAAAAACTCTAAATAAAACCTACAGATTCAAAAAACAATTCGAACCCTAGAGATTCAAAACCTCTAAATAAAATAACTCTAGATTCAGAAACCCTAATTTCATCAAACAATTCACGCTTCAGATACACTTCAATTCAACCTTCAAAAATTTACACTTCAAAAATTTAATCAAACACTTAGCACCCCATAAAAACTAAGATAGAAGACACAAAAAGAAAGCATATAGAGAGAGAGGGAGTACCTGTACGAGAGAATGGTTTGGAGGTTGCAGTCGCTGATCAATTTTGCAAATGGTTTGGAGGTTGAAGACGCCGAGCAAGGAGGGAAGACCATGGAAGGAGGGGAGGAGGTAAGTCGAGGGAGGAGGGGAGGAGGGGAGGAGGGAAGTCGAGGGAGCAGGGAAGTCGAGTGGAGGGGAGCAGGGAAGGAAGAGCTTCGAGTGGAGTGGAGGGGAGCAAGGAGGGTCGATGTCGAGTGGAGGGAAGGTGGAAGTCGAGCGCCAAAATAGCCCGCCCAAATTTTTTTCAGCTTTTTAGTGTAGCAACGGTTTTGAGCCGTTGCTCATTATAGCCACGGTTTTGAGCCGTGGCCATTTTTTTTAGCCACGGTTTTAGGCCGTTGGTCATTATAGCCACGGTTTTTGGCCGTGGCATATACACCAACGGTTTTGAGTCGTGGCCATTGTTTTAGCCACGGTTTTAGGCCGTTGGTCATTATAGCCACGGTTTTTGGCCGTGGCCAATAAACCAACGGTTTTCAGCCGTGGCCAATTTTTTTAGCCACGGTTTAAGGCCGTTGGTCATTATAGCTACGGTTTTTTGCCGTGGCAAATAAACCAACGGTTTAGAACCGTGGCCATCTCGGCGTAGCTAAACTGACCTTTTGGTGTAGTGCGATCCCACCATTGACGTTTACGAATAGGAATCTCCAGAGTCTAATTCTCCTCACAATGACGTCCCGGTCATCTCAATCCTCATTGCGAAGTGGGAGGTTAAAAGGGCCTTGGTGAATACAGGAAGCTCACTTAATGTCCTGTTTCTTAGAGCATTCCGAAACATGCAATTCCTAGGGAAAGACTTAACCCCCGTCACTCACCTCATTGTCGGATTCAGTGGAGAGAAATACTTCCCCATCAGGACAATCAATGCAACAAATACACAACCACCAGGCATAAGAAACTATCCGAGGAGATCAACCAACAACAAGAGACTGCCATTATGTAGCCCTGAAACAACTGAATTGCTACCAATTGCAGCCCGAACCTACGGAACAGACATATCAGGCACCAGGCCAAAACAAAAGGGGATAATCAATTTGCGTGGACAGAGAGAGGCCCGATAACCAATATGCAGCTATGCGGAGAGCCAAAATTCAAAGCTGGACACTCAATCCAAACCAATATAAAGCTAAGTAACAACACTTCAACAAACGGGCACCTACTCCAAGAGCTGATAATCAGCAAGGAACTGCCTGCCAGCACGAAGTTCAATCTTAAGTAACTTCGCTATCTTTGGCAAATCAAGTCACTTTGCTAGAGGGACTACGCAATCCGAGCCAGGACCATACACGCCTCCTTTAGGCCCAGGTTAGCTTAGTTCCTGCTTGGAGTCGAATTATTTTGTTGCTTTGATTTTGTTTTTGTTTTTTTTTTGTTTTTGTTTTTTAGTTTAGAAGAATTGCTTGTATGAGATATATTCGAGAGATAAATCCATTTTTATTGATTGCACTGAAAGTTATTATAAAGCTTGCCAACTGACTAGTACGGAAGTTTACACACTACAAGTATTTAGGTCTGGAGCAAATATGCATCTACTAACACGCACGTCAAAACTTTGCTCCTCCAATCTGCCTCCAGAGAAGGTGGTGATAGTAAAATACTCGAAGAAGGCTACAAGCATGCACTTGACTCTTTGCTCTGTCGAATCACCTTGCAACGACGATCAGAAAATGGCAGCATGAGCCTTGAAACGAAATACAAACATCTTTGCCTTGTCAATCTGCCCTGCGAAGAGGATTTGGAACTAGAGCAGAAGAAGGCAGATGAGGATGACTTTCAAGAGAGGAGTGCCTGGGGTGTTGCAGAGTTAATGTCCCTAGAAAGAAGGTCGCATCTATTAAAGCTCCGCTCCGTCAACCTGCATTCCGGCTGTGGCGTCATTCGTGAAGCCCAGTAGATACAGTGGGAACGACCGCCCCAAAACTAGCTGTGGGCATAATTTCCCAAACTAAATGGCGCGAGGAGCCTTAGAGGCACCAAAAATGGAAGACAGGTCTGACCCTTGAGAGTCTATAACTCTTCTTCCCAATGTAAGAAGATATTACAAGATCTCATGGAATCAATTGGATGCTCACCCAGATCAGGTGGCATCAAATAATAACAAGTCTTATTAAGACTCATTGCTGCAAATGTCAGAACATTCGAAGACTCCAGTAACAGAGATCTTCCTTCAGACTTTGGAAAACCCAAAACATATTATCTGGTAAGATACATTTGATCAACATACTCCGCAACACTCATTGCAATGCTTGAGATAGAAAATGACTAACCTATATATAAGCGAGGTGGTCTACGAAGCAACGTAAATGCCGTATGAGAAATAGAAAAACAACGGTTCCAATTGCAACTGCACGAGTCCTATCATCAAATTAATGACCTTGCACACATCCCCGTTAACTGAGGGGAGTAACCGACATTGAACTTTCTCGCAATCTGCGTCGTACATATGGCAGACTGATCTATAAAGATTTTATTTTTTCTCTCTCACATGCAAAGACACAAGCGGCGAAGACCTTGAATGCCCATGGAATAAGGAGCACACCTACAAATAATCTAAGGCATCAGCCCTACTATTATTTTGTTGTTGTTCATCAAAATTAGTCAATCTATTATTAGTCCGATCAATCAATCCAACTCCGAAATCAGTCCGCTAGGCAATTAAGTAAGTCAAGACACCCAAGTCAGACTTGCACACCCAAAATCTTATTCTGACCAAAGCTTAGTCAGACCAGACGGATTACAATAGCTTCTGGTCCGCTCTAACGCCTAGCACACCAAAAGCGGACGACGATGGGCTAGAAAGTGGGAGCTTAATCAGTGTTCGTGACACCTGACCAAGATGTCTTGCCAGGGACCATTTTCCAACTATAGATAATGGTCACCGAACTTAACCAAAGCTTAATCGGTTTTGGCCTATGACGATAGCTTCTGGTCTGCTCTAACACCCCATCCGTTAAACAGATGCCAACGGTTTAGAGTGGAAACTTAGTCAGCGGTATGATGCCTGATCGAGACAACTTTCCAGAGATCATTGTACAAACATGGACAATAGTGACTGAGCCCGACCAAAGCTTAGTCGGTGATGACCGATGACGCTAGCTTCTGATCCACTCGAAACCCTGTCCGGTAATAACGAATTTCGTCGGCTTAGAAAGTGGGAGTCTAGTTAGTGCTCTTGAAATTAAGATGGCATGCCAGGGATGGCCACTCTTTTGAAAACGATGATCGCCGAACCCGACCAAAGCTTAGTCAATGGCTGCTGATGACGATGGCTTTTGGTCTGCTCGAAGCCTAGTTCGTTGCGCGTGGATTCCGACGGCTTAGAAAGTAGGAGCTTAGCCAACGCTATGATGCCTAACCATGATGGATTGCCAGGGATCGTTGGCCAACTACAGACAATGATTGCCGAACCCTGCCAAAGTTTAGTCAGAATGACTGGAGAGGATAACTTCTGGCTCACTCCAATTCCCAGTCCGCCAAAAGTGGACGATGATGGGTTGGAAAGTGGGAGTCTAGTCAGTGCCCTCGACGCTTGATTAAGATGGCTTGCCAAGGATCACCGTTAAATCACAAACGATGGTCGCCAAACTCAACTCCGATTTAGTCAGTTATAATTGGCGATAACAACCTCTGGTCCAACTAAGCCTATTACGCCAATAGCAGGTAAAGACGAGTCGAAAGTTTGATTAGAGCTCTGGAAGCTCAATTCGAAGGACTCATGAGAGGACTATTGTCCGATCATCTACGACGGTGCACGTGCTAGGACCACAACCTAACTAGTTCGCTTACAATAGCAACAACAACTATTGGTTCGATATACAGTCAAGTCGCCAGACAAAGGATGAGTTACACTCCCCGATTTCTAAGAAGATTCTAGCTAGGATTGCATGAACTATCGCAACACAAGTAGTCAAAACTCTTACCGGCAGATCAAGCTAGCAGAGCTTCTCGTCTGACAACTAATATCGCAATATGATAAAACAGATAAAATCTAGCAAGGAAAGTAATAGAAAAATGCGCAAATACAAAATGTTATTCATTTGCAAGCCATAAAATACACGGTTCACTCCTCATAAGGAGAAGAGTCAGATACAACAGAGCCGGACTTACCAGGAGAGTAAGCAGAAGACACATCTGTACGTGCTGCTTCTTGATAATCCTCATCAGGGTCACCTTCTTCTTCTGACGGATCGGAGGCCGCTTCGAATTTTGCATATACCACCTCTTTATAATCGGAAAGATCCCAATCAGGATGTTCCTCCTTCATAAGCTGCAACAGCTCCAGCCTTCCATGCACGACTCTGCTAAACTCCAACGTGCCCTAGGCCTTGAGAAACTTCTTCTTGTGTACCCTTGATTCAGAAAGCTCCCGCTCCAGCTGCTCCTGCTTGCCCGAAAACATGTTAGTCTTGGACTACTTACCACCAAGCTTATCATTTACAACACTTAGCTCATTTGTGCCAGAAGGAGCTGTTCTTCCACGGTCCGCAAGCTCTTGTCATTGAAATCAACATCGGCCTCCAAATGTTGATATCAGACAACCCATTCAGACTCCTTGGCCATATCCGCGTTCCTGTATTTTGGCCTGCACTCTGACCACAGTTTCCAGGGAAAATTTTAAGTCACGATGGGCAAGGTTCAGTTCATTCTCGAACTGATCCCTCGCAGACACTGCCCCCGCCAGGTTGGACTCAAGCGTTTCCAAGTGAGTCCGTTGAGTCTCTGATCTTGTGCGCCAGGACTCCGGTCCAACATCTGAGTGAGCTTCGAGTTGCTTACTCAATGATTCAATCTCGTAGAGAGTGTCCGAGTATGACTTCTGCAAGTTTACAAAGAATCTTTCCATGGTATACACTTTCTCGAGCGGCCTCGGCTTCAGTCCCAGCTGCGACCACTTGATTCAGGTAGGACATTGTCATGCCCCAATTTTTTAGAAAACAAATATCCTTATTTACATATAGGATTATCTGTTTCCCTAAAACTCGGGACGTGAAAAATTCGCTAACAACATAATCATTTAGTAGCAACAACTAAAACATAATTTAGAAAATTGAAACAAACTAAAAATAATAAAACTCTAACCAAGAAACTCTGACGTTGCTAGCCCCACTAACGAAACTCCAGTAACTGATATTCACGTAATTATTACATAATATATCCCTTAATTTATATATATTAGTGTTTCGATTATTATATTTTATTCTAATTATTTCATTTTCATGTCTTTGTAGGAATTTGAGCGTGAACGATGAAATCGCATTAAGGCGACAATTTGAGGAAAGATTAATTGATGTATTCTAGTGGTGGTACAAAGTAGCGGGTTACGTATCTAAACCAAACCCAACACAAGCCTAGTTCAACCTAATTTAACCTAAGCCCAAGCCCAAAAAGATAACCTAGAAACCCAAGCCCAACCTAACAAGGAAATATGAGAACCCTATTTAGGTTTTTTTTCTTCTCTTCTCTTGGAACTCTTGCCACGTTTTGTTTTTGCTTCTCTTTTCCACAGCCACCATGCCACATCCACCCTGTCGGCGATCCTCATTTGATAGGAGGACCAGCAGCGCGATCATCCCGCCATCACCACCTCCTCCTCTTCCTCCACCATCAGTCTCCACCTCGCCACTGTCCAGCAGCCAACCACCGAGCACCACCATCATCCATCACAATCCTCGCGCAACAAAACAGGGAGCATCTCCCTATTTTCCCGTCACGCTCCTCTCCCTCTCCCTGTTCCATCACGCCACACAGCCACCACCACCACCGGAGCACGACCCCTTGTCCTCTCTTCTCCACCTCGCCTTCCTTCCTCATCCATTTTTCACTGTTTTTTTCTTTCTCTCATTCCCGTCACAGACAAGAGACCAACAGGGATGACTCCCTGTCTCTGTTTCTCTCTCCTTCACGAACCCATCCTCTCATTCACCTCTCTCTCTTACAGGAACAGAAGAATACGAAGGAGAAGCAACAACGCGAGCCGCCATCACCGCCACCAGAGCCACTTCCCACCGCCCCTGTTTTTCTCTCTCTTTCTGTTCCCCTTCTCATTCTTCCCTCACACTCTCTCTGTCTCTTGCATGTACCGAAGCCGGTCGGAGGAAGAAGAAGCTCGCGAGGAGCAAAGTGGAATCAGCAACAGTGATGCGTCTCGCTGAAGAAGAAAGCGCATGAGGAAGGGCGGCAACCAATTGATTTTTGAATCAGTTGGCTATTTGCACTCTGGTGTTTGCTCTGAGGCAACACAATCCATCAACAGTCTTTTCTCGGGATGCATGTTCGTGCTGAGACGGATTCCACCTACACCAGTGCTGTGACGCCATCCACCACGATCTTCTAGACCACACGCCGAGGCGAAGATGAAACCATAGGGTTTCCTAGAGTTTGTTGTATGTTAATTTATTGTTTTCCATATGATTGAATGTTAAATATAGTTGATTTCTGAATTTCAATAATTTGCTTTCACCGATTATATCCGGAATAATTATCTAGACTAATTGGTAGTTAGAAGTTCCCTTTATTGATATTCAAAGTCTGCTTTAATCAATTAATCTGAATCTATGATTGTGTGTGCCGTAAGAAGACATGCAATGCTAGGGGTTTAGAATTAGTTAAAATAAACATGTGATTGTGTATGCCGTAGAAAGACATGCAATGCTAGGGGTTTAGGCCTTTGCTGAAATCAAGTGCGAATTTAGATTAATCTTTAGATTAGTCGTGTTAGTTCTTGAAAACAATAATTTGGATTACACAAATCTCGAAGAACCTGTGGTGGATTCGATGTCTCGGTCCACTCTCATATCATCTTACTAGTTTAATTTTAGTTATCAATTTCATTTTCTTAATTTAGTAATTTACATCTGCTGTAACCCCCAACTCTAAATTAGTTCAAATAAGTCTTAGAATTCGTCTGTCTCGTCAATCCTCGTGAGATCGACCCGTATTTGCCAGTGTCTACCAGTTAGACAGCCGTGCACTTGCGGTATTATAAATAGGGTTTATTAACTTAATAATTTAGGTTAATAAATCTCCATCAAGGTTTTGGCGTCGTTGCCGGGGATTGTAACGGTACAATCAAAATCTAGGGTTGTTTTTGCTAGTTTATAAATTAGGTTTAATTTTCTTTTTAGGAACAGTGTTACGAGTCATTTTCTTATTTGTTTTATTTGCTTGAGTTTGAATTGTTTTTGCATTTATTTTGCAGGCGGTCACACACCTAGGAGCTCAAGTGGGAACGAAGTGAAATATTGCGATTCGCGAGGAAACTCTCAGAACTCGACTTCTACCCGGCATTGCAAGTAACCCAAAAGAGGTTCACACCGGAGGTAACTTCTACCCACCGCATTTGCATGCGGTTTCTGTGTGATCACTTGTGTTTAGCTTGTTCTAGGTAGTATTGCATGCAAATTTGAATAGTGGTAGGATTGAGTTGAAACTTCCGTGCCCTCTCCCGCGGATAGGTTAATCACCATCTATTTTAGGGTTAGGAACCTAGACCTTCACTATTTAAAATTTGTAGCAAGATAATTATCTAGGACAGGTGTGACGCTCATAGGGATCTTCTTTGGACGTTTGATAGCTTAAAGTGGTCGAGTGAAGGAGCATATCCCATCTGGGAATGATTTTTAAACTGGCATTTCACTTTGAGCTAGAGAGTGAAAAAAGAGGTAGGAGCAACTCTGTAGTGGCGGATTGATAGGAAATTACCGTGCCTTTCCCACGGTTAGGTAAATTGAATTGAATTTCAGCTCTACATTAGTAACAAAGCTCTAGGGTCGTCTGCCATTCATTTTATTTGCGCATCATTTAGGGTTCCATTCTTTTTATTTTATTTTATTTATTTATTTATTATTATTTTCTTAAAGTCATGTCATCTTCATATAGTGGTTAGGCGTGCATATATTGAGAAAAAATAAAATCTTGAGACCAAGGAAATGGCTGAGGAGAAAGACTTTAAGGATTACTTCTCCCATTCTACCTCGAGGTTCGAAACAGTTCTTATGACGATGACTCAGAAATTAGATGCAATTATGAATTTGACACAACTCCTACCCCACTAATGTTTCATTTGAGGGTTGTGTTGCATGTTCGAGTCCTAATCATTTTACAACTGATTGTGATTTGCAATATGATTATCCTGAATATTTCGCTGAGCAAATCCATTCTTTTAATGCTAATTGGCGACCTGGTTATAATTCAAAGTCCAACTATTACAGCCCTGATTTTGCTAATAATCAAAATCTCTCATGAGCTCATAACTCACACCAAATGGGACATATTTTCTCTCAAGCTCCTCAATACCCTAATCATGTTATGCCTCGATTTAACCAAGCTCCTCCATCCAACATGTCAAGTTTAGAGGAAACGAGTAACGGTTTTATGCAGCGCACAGAACGACTGCTTGAACATGATTCTCAGGTTATGTTAGAGTCAAAATCCATGATTCAACACCAATATCAAGCCATCAATAGACTTGAGATAGTTGTGGATCATATTACCGAGGCATTATCTTAAAGTGAGTTAGGAAGAGTTCCTAGTCACTCTGTTCAAAATTCAGAGGGTCAATTCATAACTGGTAACACATCGGAATCCGAGTCAGATGATGTTTTGACGATAATGTGATCGAAACTACTTTGCTTCATGACCCATTTCCTTCCCCACATTTTCATAATGACCCACTCGACATATGCCTTCCTAGTGACTCTTGCATGAAGTCTAATTCTCAATGTTCTTTGGAGTCAAGCATCGACTATTTTCACGATACGAATGACCCCATAATTCAAGAAATAGTCAAGTCGTTATCGGAGGACGCATCTAATGAGAGACTACATGCCATAGGTAGTGCTAATTCTAGGTTTGGGGGTGTTGTTGCGTTGTCTAACTCATCATCTTGGTGTAGTTCATTTTGTTATGATGAGCTTGTACCACCCGATATATCAAATAGACATACCTCTTTCCATCCCTTTCATATTGACTGATGCTACCTATGTGGATCCATTGTTTGTAAGAGAGGATTGCAGTTTTGACCACCCTATTGTGATACATATTCAATCTTCTGATTTGCAAGCTGACTTAGGATGTCCCTTTTTAGGAGTAGGTAGGAGTCATTTGCTGGATATCATTGTTTGTGACCCCTTTCTGCTCAAGGTTCCAACGAATTTTCTAAGAATGCGAGTTCATTTGCATTTGCTCGATGATTTTGCATGGCGCCTTCGTAGCTTTTGGGATGTGTTAGTAAATGTTGTGTCGCATGTGGTTGTTACTATTTGTTTGACTGATCCTCAACTTTTTAGGTTGTTGCTATATGATTCCTTGCCCTTTTTTTTAGGAGAGTGTTTGATATGTTATTCCTCTTCACTTTATGGTACATCATTTATGAGGAAGAACATATGTCGGGCTGACGACGTTAAACCAAGCGCTCATAGGATGCAATCTAGCTTCAGTTATGTCATTATGGTTAGTCTGGATTGATTTTCGAGTTTTTTCTAGTTGCATTTCACTCATACTCGTTAGCTCCGTAACAATTTTAACTTACAACTGATACATTTAATTTTTTTCATTTTTTCATTTGTATATATTTTTTGTATCCTGTATTGTTTTTATCAATTTATTATAATGAGTCCACAGTTCTTATTTTGTTGAGTGTTCATTGGTGGACGACTTCGTCGAAATTAGTGAAAACTTTCCCATGGTAGTATCACTCTAACTCTCATCTTTTCTTTTTCCTGCATTTGTCATGATCATCATTTTATACATTGAGGACAATGTTTGGTTTAGGTTTGGGGGTGAGGTTTAAGAGTTTTTCTGCATTCTTCGAAAATTTTGAAATGAAATGTATTTCACAATTGACTATTGTATTCTACTCAATCCCCATTGAATACACAGTTAATTATAATTGTGTGAAAATTTCTCGATTTAAAAATGCATTCCAAATCTAAGTTCCTTTCCAATGAAGAAAATGTGCTTTCAAGTATGCCTTTAAATTTGAGGAATGCATGTTTTCACCTGTCACTTTTATATATCAATAGGAAAACATATGGTTTGATATTATCTTTAAATTAAATATATTTCATGATATTTTTCGACTCGACCACTCTTGCACTATAAGCTGAGTTAGCATAATTTGAAGTTAATTAGTAA
Source organism: Berberis vulgaris (assembly GCA_963556465.1). Classification (NCBI taxonomy): domain Eukaryota; kingdom Viridiplantae; phylum Streptophyta; class Magnoliopsida; order Ranunculales; family Berberidaceae; genus Berberis; species Berberis vulgaris. The sequence continues at coordinate 94,391,980 of OY747125.1, forward strand.
GATATTAATTAGAAAACCTTAGAATAATAGTGGAGACTTAACCCTTGTGAGTTTCGAGACATTCTATTTTTCTTGGGGTTATTAAATAAACTCTGACTTTTCTTGAATCTGCATTATCTCGTTGATGATCTCATTATTCTTGTTTCTTTTATTGATTGCTTTGAGAATGACGTTAAAATTGAATTATTACACTAGAACTTCTTGATTTATTTAGTTGAGATGTCATAATACTGACTAGAGCTTAAGAAGTGATATAGGCATTTTTTTTCTTTGAACCGTTCTTTAGCCTTTTAGCTTACCTAATGATAAATATCTGTTTGCAGCCCTTTGAGCCTTTAAATAGACTTTTTCTTTGCTAACCCCATATCCAGTACCTACTCCAGTTAGGGAGTAATATCCCATACTATTTTTATCCTTACCCAATGTCTCTGAGAATGTGTATGGTTGATATATTTTTGGAATGGGCAAATAAAAAGAGCTGAAACTAAATATTCCATGAATTCTCGGGACTGAAATATTTCATTGTGCAGAAAGGGAAAGCGTGTCGTTGATTTTATATATAAAAAAAAGATTGATGCTTCGAAGAAAAAAAATATATGAAGAATTTTGAAGGAAGAAAAATTAATGGTGTACAACATTTGTTTATTCTTCAGAGCCCAACATGTTTATTAAATGGTGTATCCATTCTCAGAGAATTTTCTCGTATCATTTTCCATTCTTGTTAGCCAAAATCTTAGCCTCATTACAACCTAATAAAAACTTAATTGATCTTAAGTAAATGTCTGGTTCATAGATGTGAAGATTAAATAGACAAGAACTATGGCGTGTGATTCAACATTCTCTAAGTAATTGATATTCATGTCCATGAGATCATATTCATTTCATTCTTTTAAAAGTCCATTTTTCATGATTATTATATGTGAGATGTTTGTCTTTCCATAATTTATTCTCTTTCTCACATATAAACTGAGTGATAACTAACCAATCTCTAATTGATTCATTTCTGAGTGACAAGAGAGATTTGTAGTCGAAGTGTACAATTCAAAGGTTATCTAGTCGTATCTTTGCTGAGAAAAATAAAGTTATGTTGATAAGGCCATGCACACAAACACTTCAAGCTGAGAATAATTGATGAAATTTATTTAACCTTTGGGTATTATTAAATTGTTGTTAGACTCTTTGATATATTATTGTGACACTGTTAGTTGTTTTCTTAAAATTTTGGCAATTAGATTATTACTCTGAGGATAGTAAATCGAGTAACCAAGTTACCATGTTTTGGAAATTTATTGAGTCATAATGTTTGTGGGTAACATTTCTGGAAACCCTCACGAGACTATAACTCGTCCACTAGAGGTAATCTAGGGGTTTAAAGCCTTGTTGCACGTTTAAGGTAAGTGCAACCGATGATTCCTGCGAAAGTGAGTTAGAATTTAATTTTTATTGTTTTGCTCGAGGATTAGCAAAATATAGGTTTGGGGGTATTTGATATTCACGTAATTATTACATAATATATTCCTTAATTTATATATGTTAGTGTTTCGATTATTATATTTTATTCTAATTATTTCGTTTTCATGTCTTTGTAGGAATTTGAGCGTGAACGATGAAATCGCATTAAGGCGACAATTTGAGAAAAGATTAATTGGTTGATTCTAGTGGTGGTACAAAGTAGCGGGTCACATATCTAAACCTAACCCAAACAAGCCTAGGTCCACCTAATTTAACCTAAGCCCAATCCCAAAAAGCTAACCTAGAAACCCAAGCCCAACCTAACAAGGAAATAGGATAACCCTATTTAGGTTTTTTTCATTTATTCTCTTGGAGCTCTTGCCACGTTTTGTTTCTGCTTCTCTTTTCCATAGCCACCACGCCACATCCATCCTGCCGGTGATCCTCGCTCAATAGGAGGACCGGCAGCGCGATCATCCCGCCATCACCACCTCCTCCTCTTCCTCCACCATCAGTCTTCACTTCGCCACCGTCCAACAACCAACCACCGAGCACCACCATCATCCATCACAGTCCTCACGCAACAAAACAGGGAGCATCCCCTATTTTCCCGTCACGTTCCTATCCCTCTCCCTGTTCCATCACGCCACTCAACCACCACCACCACCACCACCGGAGCACGACCCCACTGTCCTCTCTTCTCCACATCGCCTTTCTTCCTCATCCATCTCTCACTGTTTCTCTCTCTCGTTCCCATCACAGACAAGAGACCAACATGGAGGACTCACAGTCCCTGTTTCTCTCTCCCTTACGAACCCAACCCCTCATTCACCTCTCCCTCTTACAAGAACATAAGAAGACGAAGGAGAAGCAACAATGCAAGCCGCCATCACCGCCACCAGAGCCACTTCCCACCGCCATTAGCTACCACGAAACAGAGCTCGCAAGAGCACCGCACCTGTTTATCTCTCTCTTTCTGTTCCCTCACACTCTCTCTCTATCTCTTGCAGGTACCGAAGCCGGTCGGAGGAAAAAGAAGCTCGCGAGGACCGAAGAGGAATCAGCAACAGCGGTACGTCTCACTGGAGAAGAAAGCGTGGGAACCAACTGATTTTTGAATCATTTGGCTATTTGCACCCCGATGTTTGCTCTGAGCCACCACAGTCCATCAACAAATTTTCTCGGGATGCGTGTTCATGCTGAGATGGATTCCATGTACACCAGTGCTATGACATCATCCACCATGATCTTCTAGACCCACGCCGAGGTGAAGATGAAACCATAGGGTTTCCTAGAGTTTGTCGTATGTTAATTTATTGTTTTCCATATGATTGAATGTTAAATACAGTTGATTTCTGAATTTCAATAATTTGCTTTCACCAATTATATACGGAATAATTATCTAAACTAATTGGTAGTTAGAAGTTCCCTTTATTGATATTCAAAGCCTGCTTTAATCAATTAATCTGAATCTGTGATTGTGTGTGCCGTAAGAAGACATGCAATGCTAGGGGTTTAGAATTAGTTAAAATAAACCTGTGATTGTGTGTGCCGTAGAAAGACATGCAATGCTAGGGGTTTAGGCCTTTGCTGAAATCAAGTGCGAACTTAGATTAATCTTTAGATTAGTCACGTTAATTCTTTAAAACAATAATTTGGATTACACAAATCTAGAAGAACCTGTGGTGGATTCAATGTCTCGGTCCACTCTCATATCATCTTACTAGTTTAATTTTAGTTATCAATTTCACTTTCTTAATTTAGTAATTTACATCTGTTGTAACCCCCAACTCTAAACTAGTTCAAATAAGTCTTAGAATTCGATTGTCTCGTCAATCCTCGTGGGATCGACCCGTATTTTCCACTGTTTACCAATTAGACAGCCGTGCACTTGCGGTATTACAAATAGGGTTTATTAACTTAATAATTTAGGTTAATAAAATTTCATCAGTAACACTGCTAAAAAATCTCTAAACTTGAAATGCTAATCGGCTACATTCCCAAAGGAATGTACCCAAGAAGCAAAAACTCACTTGGGTCAGCAATTAAGCTAGTATGAGTAATCTTCATTCCCAAAATCAACACATCAGTAAGTAAGTGATAACATAAATATTAAGTACAAACGATGAATCACACACACAAACATGTAGTTCATCAATGGGGCAAATGTGTCATGCAAGAAAATCACTATTCAAAGAATTTAGTTCCTCAATGAGGCAATCATGTCATCCTAATAAGTAGATATGTATTTACTTGTACTTACAATGTAGATGTTGACTATGGCAAGTCTGACCAGCAAAAATATTAGTGGTCTTGCCATCTTGCATGAAAAGGGTTAGAAACAATATGAATATGACTTCTAAAATAGTTGGTATTTTATCGGTTAAAACAATAGTGACCTTAAATTATTTGACTTGATTATCTTATTCATTTTTAATGAATTGATCACTTAGACGATACCACATTCGCACCACCTTTATGCCAAATATACATGCCCATATGCCTCTCTCATATAAAGGAGGACTTCACATACATGCATGCGTCACCGTATACTCCTAACTATATGAATAACAAAAAGCCACTATTGGGATATCAATGCGCATAACTCACGTCACATTTTTACGGATAAATATCAAGCCTGTTTTAGGCATATCAAAACCACACCCTTTTCCGCAAGACCCAATCCGAAGGTAATTTAGTTTCTCCATAAGAAAATGGGGGCCCTCATCCGCAAGACCCAACCGAAGGTAATTTAGTTTTTCAATAGGAGAAGGAAAAATAAACAATAAAAAATGTGGTAGGTTTAAGTGATACAATTTCAGGTGATTAAATTTTCAGGAATCAAAGTTTACCAATGTCATTTATTTTTGATATTTCAAAATTCCTTCACAAATGACATTTTGTCATTCATAAGTAAATCCACTCATTATTTTGGGGAAACATAGCATTTCTGTAAACAAATATTTATATAACAGAGCGGGGATCAAACCCATTCAATAAAATGATTCATATTCCTATGAGTATGGAGAATATCACACTTTCAATCATAGCTCCTTAATGAGCCTAGTTCAATCAGTTAAATAACATTATTACTTAATAACATTGTTAACTATATAAAAGCCAACATACATATATGAAACCATACTCAAATTCTCATTATCATACATTACCACATATAACAAGGGAGTTCAAAATGCTCACCACCAACAGTACAAAACTATACCAATCCCTATAGAGTCAACCTTCACACTATGGTGGAGGCACATAGAGAGTTGCCTCCACTGAACTTTGAAGTCATAGCCTTAGAAATTTTAAAGGGGCTATTGTCTCACTCCATATCTGCAGACTCCTCATTTGTCTTACAATTCATTTCTGCCTCCACTTCTCTTCTATTTATTATCTTGCCCCCTTTTAGAATGGAACTAAAATGTTCTCAACATTTTAGACCAGACTATTGGGCCTATTGCATTCTAGAACTTATTGAGAAATTGTGAAGGGAGTATATATAAAGTCGAATAAGATTACAAACCCATATTTTGCATTACAACACCAAATACAAATCCCCACATTCAATTGGCTTTCGTCATAACTACAACCATAACAAATCGAACACAAATAGTGGGTTTCCTACTCATTACAACATGGGAATCAAAAGTTCTTGTAATTCCCTCTCCTTCCTCTACCAACACGACTTAAATGGACAAAACAAAATAAATGTTAACCAAAGTGCATCAAGAGGCTGTGTGTATAAAAAAATACAAAAGATAGACAACCAATATAGAAGATAAACAACCACAAAGTACCAATCATATAAGTCTAAAATATACCAATGGATATTTCATTAACAAAGACACAAGTAAACATGGGTATTCCTCCTTGTGAATCAAAACACACCAATCACTTCAATTTGAACCAATTGAGAGATATAGAACACAAACACCACATTAATCAAAGGTGGTAGTTTGAAATCAAAAAAGTCTCCATCAAGAAATCAAACCAAACAAGTGGAAATCACCAACATAAATTTAGATTGGGAAACAAGAAAACTCACGGTGATCTTCCTCGCCAAATGCCTCGTTCCAGCCAAAGCCATCGTCCTACTTCAACTATGCTCGCAATCGGCCACACCCCTTATCGATCGCACACCATCTCCGCCAGTGACAAGTCTGATCAAGCTCCCTCTCTCATTGCGAATCTCTTTCTCTTTTTTTTGTGTGAAAATCAAAGGGGAAGAAAACGGAAGAGAGAGGAAGGAGAAAAGAAGATAAAGGACGAGAAAGAAGGAGTTTGGGGTGGTGGGATTGGCTGCGACGCGCGGTCACAGACCGTGCTCGCCGGATGAGAGGAAGAGGAACACGCAGGGAGGGGAGAAAAAAATGGGGAAGAAGAGGGATTGTTCTCTTTATAAGGTGGGTGGCTATCTGCCCCCACTGAAAATTTGGGGGCACCCTACCCTCTAAAGTCACAAAAATAAATCCTAAAATTTGAAATTTAAATTCAAATAAATTTAACTCTTGTAATTAATAATAAAAATCCAAAATTAAATACTTTAGCCATAAGAAATTTGTGGATGTTACATTATATACATCTTAAATGGAATATCGTCCCGAGATTCGGAAGGTAGGAGTGTTAAGTAAATTTCAAAAAAATACAATTTTGCAAACGAACTAGGATTTTAAAATAAAATTCCAAATGAGCTTTAGGTATACAAATTTTTATTGTCATTGAAAAAGTAGGGGTGTTACAGACATCCACAACACGAGATGTTTCTGCCCTTTATCCATACGCTCTCCCAACGTTTTCCTTTTTGCTTCGAAGCACAGTTCGCCAGCCAGTCATTTCACCTACTAATATGCTTCCTGGAAGCATAAGAAATGTCAACATCTTCATGCCGTAGTCCGGAGCAAACAGACTGATCCGTGCATCTGGATGGATGTCCTTCGGGATTGGAATCACTCTAGCACCACCCTTTAATGTCTTCACTGCATCAGAGCCCTCATCTAAAACTTTCTCTTTACTTGCAACGATCGACTATCCTTCACGAGCCAACTCAGAACCAGCTGACGGGGAAGAAGGAAGTGAATTATTCCTTGGACCTATCGTCACCTCAATATGAGGACGGGAGCGAGATGGAGGACAGTACGGGCGACGCGGAGAGGACCTATCACCATAAGGACGATGATCAAGCGACTCTTTAGCAGGCCTAGCAGGGTTGTGAACAAAGTCTTTCAATGAAAAGGGATGACCTAGTCCCACACTAGACGAAGCTTCCACGCTCGCCTGCAGCAACGCTTTATTCAGAACCTCTGCCTGCCCTGTACTAAGCTTTGTTACGTCTTCAACCCCAACCATTTGCAGATACTCCATCTCCAAGTTAGGAAGGAAAATATGAGCCTTTGCCCGAGTATCATGCCCTTCGGACACAACAGTCTTCACCCCAACGGAAAAATCAATAACTTGTCTGATAGCTTCACGCCCTTCAGACGAAGCTGAATGCCCACGAGCAGACCTAGACATAACACGAAGCTTTTTCAGATGAAAAGGAGAAGGAAGTGCGTCACTTAATTATGCCCTCCTCGAAGGGCTTGGGATATTAATCTTCGGGAACTTTTTTTTCTTCGAGGAATATATACCTTCAGGCTTTGGCTTTGAAACCCTAAAAAGAGTGGGAGCCTCATGCCAATGAGTCCCCTGTCCACTGCGTTTGATATTAGAAGACTTAACAACATCCTCTATCCATAGACGAGGCATGTCGCAAAACGCGTCCAGAGCCACTTTGTCCTCAATAGAAAGAGATGAAGTTGGGAATTTCCCTAGGAAAAACACAAAAGTCAATTTCGTACCACCTCAGACCATATTTGAGGGGTATGTCTGTCGATACGTTGAAGTGAACATGATGTTTCATCCTGCTCTTTCTCAGGGAGGTTGTGGAGCGGAGTCTTCTTTTGGTACCTTACGTAGTTGGATTGTCTACCTTTACTCCATGTCGTACCAGATTCAGATGCTTGTAGTATGTAGTCTTTTGTATCCACCTCTAGGCGCTTGTTGTTACATCTTTCCAGTAATCAATAGAGTTTGTCTTTGTAATTCTTTCCTTATTTCTCAAATGATTGTAAATCACATAAGTCTTTAAGAACTAAAACTCTATATTGATAATGGAAAGGGAAATAAACATCTGACATAAACTGACTGTTGATGGAGAGAAATTGATCCTGGCCCTGAAGTGAATTCGGATGGCCTTTGTGGATCGTTGGTATTCTCAGCGGACTGTTGAGCTTCGCTAAGGTTTACAGAGGTTACAAAATGTCGGGGGGTTGTATCCCCGTATGCCTTGGTCTCCCCGTTCCTCCGTGTTGAATAGCAGATTGCTTCTGTGTCGCTTGATGGTGATGTTTCTGCAGTCAATCGGCTTGGCTCTAGTTCAGATTGTTCTACGTGACCCGGTTGGATCTGGGATATTCTATCTGTTTCAGTGCAACATAGTGGCAGCCTCGTGCGGTAGGTTGGTTTCCACGCATCGTTCATTCGGAGTGGTTAGCAATGTACTTAACGCACTGATGAAGGGTGGATACTTAACACACTGATGAAGGGTGGATACTACTGCTTCCATCTGGTGGAGCCATGGTCTTCCCAAGATAAGGTTGTAGGTAGACGGTGCATCTACTACAATGAAGTCTAGAAACGAGACCTTTCTCAGTTGTGGTTCTCCTGCCACTACTACTAACCTTATTTTCCCGATCGGGAAGTATTTCTCTCTACTGAATCCAATCAGCGAGTAGTCTGAAGACGTCAGGTTCTCCTATTTGAGGTCCATACTGCAGAACGCGTTGTAGAATATGATGTTTAGGGAGTTTCTTGTGTCTATCATCAGTGTTCTTTTTACCTCCCACCTTGCGATGGAGACCGAGATGACTAGGGCGTCGTTGTGCAACGCTTAGACTCCTTCGAGGTCCTTGTCTGTAAAGGTCAAGGTGGGAATAGGGCTTTGAATCCTTGAGTAGCAAATGTGTCTGTCCCCGTCCACGGGTTGTGTCTGCATCTCTAGTAAAGTATGCTTGCGAGACCTGTGCAATTGGTCTTCATTAGGTCCGACTCCATGAAGGACATAAATTATGTCGGAGTCTCCTTGTTTATTTCTTTGACTGACTCCCTCCGGTCCTTGGATCATTCTGGTCGCTTCTCAAAGTTCATGAATTCCTTTAGCTTGCCCCCGTGGATCCAACACTCAATCTTCTACCTCAGACTCTTGCAGTCGTTGGTATCATGGTCGCCCTCCTTGTGGTACGAGCAATATTTGCTATTATCACGCTTGGAGGGGTCTCTGCGCTGTTTCGGGGGCTAATTCAGATTTTTTCCAATTTTTCATGGAGTTTAGTATGTTCGACAGGCTAGAATTGAGGGGTGTCACAGCTCTGAATCCAACATAGTTGGATGCTTTCTCTGGCCTGGACCGAGTAGGGTCTGACCTATTGTCACTACGCTTCATCTTGCTCATTTCTTCATCCTCACGTCTTTTTCTCTCCATCTTGTCCTTCAGAGCGTAGGGTTTCTTCTCACCTTCGGTTTCCCTCTTTACGGTCCTCAACTCCTCTAAGGTAATGTGCATCTGGGCTTTCTTGAAGAGCTTCGTCATGTCTAAAGGGGGTTCCAAGGTGAGGTCTTCGTAGAACTTTCCTTCCTTTAGGTCCGCGGTGAAAGCTGCCACGGTTGTGTCGTCACTGCAACTGTCAATTAGTGTCATCTCGTTGTTGAAGCACGTGATATAATCTCTCAGCATCTCATTGGATCTGCCTTAGAAAGAGTATGTAATGTGGGCCTTTTCGAAAATGTTGACTCTCGACGAATCGCGTCAGGAACTTCTTTGCCAGCGTCTTGAAGAAGTTGATGGATCTTGACGAGAAGCTGTGGAACCATGTTAGTGCTGACTTCTTCAAGCTAGTGGGAAGTCTTGCACATCACCGACTCTTATCCTTTTTTTTAAGGGCCATTACATGCTAGTAATGGCGCAGGTGGTTGAACGGGTCGGTGGTTTCATCGTAGAAGTCGAGATTCGGAGGAGTGAACTTCTTCGAGAGGGCCTCATTTATAATACAATCCATGAATGGTGGGATAGAGAGACGGTACAACACGTCTGGGTCGTGTGTCCCTCCGTGGATCTGGGTTTTGAAGGCCTAGCCTCTCTACCCTGGCGGTCTGCTCTCTGTTAACCGCGCATCCTCCTCTAGTCCAATGAGAATTAGCTGGGGCTTGACTCTCCTGTGCTTGATTTCTTCGTCCTTCGGAGATGGAGGCCCGTGCTGCTCCTGGTCTCTATTAGCAGGTGCAGGGTTTTGTCAGACGAGAGCTTCCACCATTTTGGCAATCTGCTGTATTTGATGACAACATATCTATCTTGGGGTTCATTATTGTTGTTGTTGACGCGGGGGCGTGAGTCTACTGCCCGCGCATAATCGAAACCTCTAAAATCGGCGGTACAATATCTCTCTGTATTTCAAAGGGCGATGATGTTAGTGAAAGGCTAGGAACTTGTCGTCCGCACGAAGGCGCCAAACTGATGCAGTCGTTTACCGCTCCTTGCTTTGACCTATTCCTGCTAACCTGCACAAGTAACGCACGTGAGTCGTGGACCACCGTTGTTGTCACGCCCCAACCCGCCACAGGAATCGCAGCGTGCCGATGCGTGAACTAACCCGTAATACAGGCGGATCGTAACCGACCACAACATCATAATATAACACATTCTTGATACGAGAATGAAACGGAAATAAAAACTACGATACAAATTTGAACAAAATAAGTATCTTTGATTCGCCCCGCCAGAGTCATAGCGACAAAACCAATATACAAGCATCTAGTATAACAATATAGTACACTTGATAACACAGAGGAAACAAAACATACCTGTACACGGTGGACACGACCAAACAGCACAAAACACGCCTACAACGAAAAACGGGGCCTAAACGCCACGATCAGCAGGAACGCCAACACTGTCTGCACTCCAATAGAAGCACACCATTGCGGGGTCAACAAAGCACAAAGCTAGCTGGTGCGAGCGAACTAAATACAAATAACAGAATACTATGCAAGGAAAATTCATGCCAGACAATAAAGGATAAGTAACAATTTCTAAAGTCTAAATCACACCGTGTCTCTAAGGATAATATTTCTAAGTTCAAGCAACAACACAAGCATTTCAGATTCAATTATAACTACAAGTTTACGATATATGCCGATCATTACACGTGATTCAAACATGGTAAATATCAAGCGATGAAAATAAAAACAATCTCATAGTTCTTCCTAGTCTCCTAGGTATAGCAATCAAGTCGAAACCAAAAATCCTGTAAAATTCTGTATAAGTGTCTCATATCGTAGGTATCCGCATACCCTACGAATGTGTCTCACCCAGACACATCCCACAACGTGCACCAGTACCACTTCGTTCTTGTTTGTATCCTAATGGGGTGCCATCTGCCAGGATACAAACTTCAAACATCCCGAATGACTGGCCTAACACGACCAACCTAACACAATCAAACTCAAGCGCTGGGAGGGAAAGCGAGTAATCTCCAAAGCACGTCCTCCGGGACCCGTCCTACTGCACTTTCTAGTGGCAAGTGCGTGCGGGAACTCACCGCACCTCAGCAAGCTTGCTACATGAAATAGCGTCGTCAATGTCAGGTGCGAGTCATCTCAAGCACCATCCAACTCACGATGCGAGCAAGCTCTTAAGCATCGGCACAACAGACATTATAGCGGGGTAAAGACACTTACACTAACATCCACATGCACAAATGACGAGTCTGTACATAATCAAATGTAACAGACGTGCAATCAAATCAATTCGGCAATTTTTATAAATCCACGACTACGCCAGGGTCCCAACATGACCCAATTCATCACAATAAATTTATTCGAGTCGAACTATCATACATGCTCAAGACTCGGCAATCTACGGTAAAATATGACATACTATGCACACTTGAAAACGAAGCATACAAGCCCAATGTCATTACACCAAAGCCAAATCACACCAAAATCCATCCACTATTCAATTTCATTCAAGTATATCATGCTTTCAGAAATTCAATAGGTAATTCATTCACAAAGGACCAACACAATCATCGAAATATCTGAAAACCCCGAATTTCGGATTTGGATTCAATTATACACAATCGACGGTATAATGTAAAAATTAAATTCTGGATTTCAAATAATTATTTATCAAAATAAACATTATAGTTACACTCACCTGAGCGGAATGGGTTTTCAGAACCCAATTCCTATCGATCGAAGCTCCTAACTCGCAAAATAACGAATGCGGGACCACGAAAATTTTAAAACTGCAAGGCGGACTCAAAGGTGAGCAAACTAGCCTAAAACTGAAAAAAATAAATAAGTTACCATCGGCGCGTGACTGAAAGAAAACTTATAGGCAAATAAAATCTGGCAAACTCCCCGACGAAACCCAAAGTTTGGCGAAAACTCGCCGAAACCCTCCCTACTCCGGTCTGATCGCCTCCAAACCGCACAACAGGCCAGAAATAGGTCTAAGAACACTCAGAGTCACAAATGTGCGGCTCACCCACGCACCCAAAGTCCAGATTCACGCCGAAAAACCCTCAAAACGAACATGCACCCTGATTTTTTGAAAAATCCGGCCAACACCGAAATCACCCTTGCATGTCGGGTCTACGGGCTCCAAATGACGCCATAATGGCTGATCGGAGCTACGCAAACCGATCAACACAACCCAACACCGATCTCCCACACAAATCTGAAATTGATCTTCCTTTTTTTTCTGCGAAAAACAAAAGAGAACGACGAGGGAACGAAGAGGGGAAGAAATGAAGGACAACGGGCGAGATTCCACGAAGGAATCGTTCGATTTACTCGAACGAACTCCGGCAAAACACGTCGCTGCGAGAGAGAACTCGTACTGTAAAGAAAAAAATAAAAAAATAAAAAGAAGGAGAAGAAAGAAAAGGGGGGGGGTTGTTTCTTAAAGGGTGGGTGGCTATGTGCCCCCACCGCATTTACTGAGTGCAACCTCTCAAGCAATTTTTTTTAAACAGATATTACATCATACACACCTAAAAAGAGATCTCGTCCTCGAGATCGAACAAAGCCACGACAAGAAAACCTAGGCGAAAAGCTCGGGGTATTTCTGTCTCATCTGGTCCTCCAGCTCCCAAGTCATGTCACCCTCCCGGTGGCTTCACTGGACCTTCACTAACTTCACCGTCCTCCGTCGAAGTTGTTTCACATCATCATCAACAATGGCTACTGGCCTCACTGGATACGTCAACTCATTAGAAATCTCCAACTCATCGGGCTCTATAATCTGTGACGGGTCTGCCAAACACTTCCGCAACATGGATACGTGAAACACGTCGTGGAGACCTGACATACTCTGCGGCAAAGCCATTCTGTAGGCCACTGGTCCAATCCTCTCAGTAATCTCATATGGCTTTACATACCTCGGTGCAAGCTTCCCTCGACTTCGGAACCTAACAACTCCCCGCATCGGGGAAACTTTTAGAAAAACCCTGTCACCAACATCAAACTCTAACTCCTTACGCCTCTAATCAGCGTAACTCTTCTGTCTACTCTGGCCTGTCAACAAACGCGCTCTAATCAGCTCAATCTTCTCAGTAGTTTCTCTGATCACATCCGGCCCCATCACAACTGACTCTCTAATCTCTGCCCAACAAACAGGGGACCTACACGATCGTCCGTAGAGTGCCTCAAACGGTGCCATGCCAATACTTACGTGGTAGCTGTTGTTGTACGCAAACTCGCATAATGGTAGGTGATCTTCCCAACTGCCCCCAAAATCTAAAATGCATGCTCTAAGCATGTCTTCCACTACCTGATTCACTCGCTCAGATTGACCATCTGTTTGTGGATGATAGGCTGTACTCATGTCCAATCTAGTACCCATAGTTTGCTTAAAGCTCTGCCAGAAGTGAGCTGTGAAAAGCGGATCTCTGTCGGATACAATCGAAACAGGCGACCCATGAAGGCAAACTATCTCCTGAATGAACAACACCGCTAGACTGTCTGCCGTCCGATTCATACTAACAGGAATGAAATGTGCACACTTCGTCAACCGATCAACAATGACCCATATCGACTCATTACCTTTCCTCGACCGTGGAAGTCAATCGATGAAATCCATAGTGATATACTCCCACTTCCACGTCGGGACATCCAATGGATGCAATAACCCAGACGGTCTCTGATGCTCGCCTTTCACCTGCTGACAAGTCGCACACCGTGCCACAAACTCTCCAATGTCTTTCTTCATGCCACGCCACCAGAAAGATTGTCTCAAATCTCGATACATCTTTGTTCCACCGGGGTGAATGGTAAACGAGATCTATGAGCTTCCTGTAAGATATCTCTTCGCAACTCCTCATCAGACGGAACACAAAGTCGCCCACAAAACCGCAACCCTCCATCTGAACCCACCGACCAATCGGTAGGGCACTCATCCAGTGTGTCCACTACCAAATCTGCTATCTGCCTCGTAATCACTGGATTAGAGGTATGTCTCTCCACCACTCTACTGATCAACGGCGGATAAACTGCTAAACCCGCTATCATGCTGCCTTCTGTACTGAAAGTAGGCAGAACTGCAAATGAAGCTAATGTCTCAAGGGTTCGGTACTCCTGAATCATCATGGTTGCCATTACTGCATGTCGTCTACTCAAGGCATCTGCAACCATGTTGGCCCTACCAGGCTGATACTGTATCTCGAAGTCATAGCTGCTAAGAAAATCAACCCATCGTTGTTGCCTCATATTCAACTCCCTCTGAGTGAATAGGTACTTCAAACTCTTGTGATCTGCGAACAACTCAAACCTCTCACCATACAGATAATGTTTCCAGATCTTCAAAGCAAAGACTACGCCTGCCTACTCTAAATCATGTGTCGGATATCTCCGCTCGTGGGGTTTCAATTGTCGAGACGCATAGGCTACGACCTTCTTGCCTTGCATCAACACTCCACCCAATCTTGCACCACAAGCATCAGTAAATACCACCAGTCGGCTACCAGGTGTCGGAATAGTCAACACTGGTGCTGAAGTCAACCGAAACTTCAAAGTTTCAAAAGCTTCTTCACACTTTTTTGACCATACAAAAGGAACATTCTTCCTTGTTAACTGAGTGAGTGGTGCAGCAATCAGGGAAAATATCTCGATAAACCGTCAGTAATAACCAGCCAAACCCAGAAAACTACGAATCTCCGTCACACTACTCGGTCGTCTCGAAGACTTCACTGCTTCGACTTTCTTGGGATCCACTGAAATACCTCCACTAGAAATGACATGCCCGAGAAATCGAACTTCAGGCTCCCAGAAGTGACACTTACTGAACTTCGCATACAACTGATTTTCTCTAAGTGTCTGCAAAACAATGCGAAGGTGCTCTCTGTGCTCCTCTAAACTCCTCGAGTACACTAAGATATCGTCAATGAAGATTACCACAAACTTGTCCAAGTACGGACTGAACAATCTATTCATCAAATCCATGAAGAAAGCTGGTGCATTTGTCAATCCAAATGGCATGACTGGAAACTCATACAAGCCATAACGAGTCCGAAAAGCGGTAATTGGAACGGAATGTTCCTCAACTCTCATCTGATGATACCCAGACTGCAAATCTAATTGTGAAAACACTACGGCTCCCCTCAACTGATCCAATAGATCATCAATTCAAGGCAATGGATATTTATTCTTGATGGTCACTTTATTTAGATCTCGATAATCTATGCACATCTTCAATGATCCATCCTTATTGGACACAAATATTGCTGGAGCTCCCCAAGGTGAATTGCTCGGCCGAATAAACCCCTTACGAAGCAACTCATCAAGCTGTACTTTCATCTCTTCCAATTGCTTAGGTGCAAGCCTGTACGCTGATTTAGATATAGGTGCAGTACCAGGAACTAGGTCAATCCGAAACTCTACCTCACGACGAGGAGGGATACCAGGAATCTCCTGAAAGACATCAGGGAACTCACACACAACTTCTACAGAGCTGGTGTTGGGAGTAGAAATCTCAAGAGAGCTAAGAAAACTCGACATCATAGAAACCGAATCGGGCTCACAAGCCAACACACGAGGCAAAAGATCAGGTGGCGCTAACATCACCGACCTATGCAATCAATCAATGATCACCGGATGACTGGACAACCAATCCATCCCTATAATCAAATGATAACCCTCAAAACCCAAGACAATAAAGTCAAACACGAAGTTGTACCCCAACAAGGAAAACTTGAAACGGGGACAATATTCCCCCAACCAAACCGAACTACACAAGGGAGACACAACGCACAAGGGTTCCGGTAAAGGCACTACCTCAAGGTTGTCTCTAACAACCAACTGTCTAGAAATAAAAGACCTAGATGCTCCTGTATCGAAAAGAGCCCTCAACAGGGAAGACGACGAATGCACAAAACCTGACACACAACACATGTATCCTGAATCACATAACAACACACTAACATGCAATTTTTCCTACGCATAATGCACATAACACAAATCTTACTACATCTAGCACACACAACTACAAAAAAAATAATAATAACATACCCTCAACATTTCCCTGACCGGGAATAGCTGCGAGGGACTCTCTGACCCATTCTAGGCACAGGTGCTAACTGTCCCTGAGGCGCCCTCTGCTGTGCTGGTCCATCCCTATTCTGAGGACAAAGTCTGGAAAAGTGCCCCAATTGTCCACAAGTATAATAAACTACATGCTCCCATCAATTTGTCTGACCTCTTGGACAATCACGGGCTATATGTCCCTCCTGACCACAAGTGAAGCAACCGCTTCTAGTTCCTGTCTGACCACCGCACCTAGGTTGTCTCTGTTGCTGCTGCTGTCGATGACCTCCTCGGGAACGTCTGTCACCTCTGCGGTCTCTGCCAGTCCTAACTGGTCCTCCTCTACCAGGGTCTCTCTGCTGAACAGTGGCACGCTCTGGCTGTTGTACCAGCTCAACTGTCTGGCTTCCTCGGCCAAACCTCTGACCGCGCTCTGAACCTCTAGCTCGTCGAACCAAAGTCTCTTGCTTACACTCAGCGTCTACTCGCTCCTGACTCAAAGTGACGTCCACTAATCTCTCAAAAGGACGATCGATCATCACCATCAACTATTTCCTTAGGAACGGGTTCAGACCACTCAAAAATTTCATGTTCTTCTTCTCTGGAGTATCTATAAAACAAGTGGCATAGCGGCTCAACTGTGTAAACTCGGCCAAGTATTCTGAAACAGATCTAGATCCCTGCTATAAATGTAGAAACCTGTCCATTATCTCAGCTTTGGCAGAATCAGGAACAAAATATTGTTCAAACACTTGGCAAAATGTATCCCACTGCATCTCTGACACATCACGGCTCTGCCTCACTGAATCCCACCAGTACATAGACTCTCCGTCAAACTGGTGTGCTGCTAACTTAGTACGCTGTATAGGTGTCAGCACCATCCTCTCAAATATGAGCTCTACCTTACGGATCCACCAATCCGCAGCTAGAGAATCTCCAGTACCATCAAATCTTTCACCACCCAAGCTGACGAAATTCTTGTTGCGTCAAGTAAACAGATCCTCTAACTGATTGCCCTGCCTCATATTCTATGCCCACTGTGTCATCATTTCCATGAAAGCTTGAGAGACATCCTCTCCAGCAGTGCCTGATCCCTCACCTTGGGATCGATCTCTTACCACGCCCCATCACCAAACACCCTCTACGTAAAAGAAAACACACATACAATACATCAAACAACACAACAAAAATCCTAACTCCTCTACCCAATTCACTCAAGAAAGTGGTATACGATGATGTTCTATGTGAACCGGTAAACAATGGCCATGATACCAAGCTCTGTCTCGCCCCGACCCGCCACGGGAATCACAGCGTGCCGATGTGTGAACTAACCCGTAATACAGGCGGATCGTAATCGGCCACAACATCATAATATAACACATTCTTGATACGAGAATGAAACGAAAATAAAAACTACGATGAAAATTTGAACAAAATAAGTATCTTTGATTCGCCCCGCCAGAGTCATAGCGACAAAACCAATATACAAGCATCTAGTATAACAATATAGTACACCTGATAACACAGAGGAAGCAAAACATACCCGTACAGGGTGGACACGACCCAACAGCACAATACGCACCTACAACGAAAAACAGGGCATAAGCGCCATGATCAGCAGGAACGCCAACACTGTCTGCACTCCAATAGAAGCACACCCCTTGCGGGGTCAGCAAAGCACAAAGCTAGCTGGTGCGAGCAAACTAAATACAAATAACAGAATAATATACAAGGAAAATTCATGCCAGACAATAAAGGATAAGTAACAATTTCTAAAGTCTAAATCACACCGTGTCTCTAAGGATAATATTTCTAAGTTCAAGCAACAACACAAGCATTTCAGATTCAACAATAACTACAAGTTTACGATATATGCCGATCATTACACGTGATTCAAACATGGTAAATATCAAGCGATAAAAATAAAGACAATCTCATAGTTCTTCCTAGTCTCCTAGGTATAGCAATCAAGTCGAAACCAAAAATCCTGTAAAATTTTGTATAAGTGTCTCATATCGTAGGTATCTGCATACCCTACGAATGTGTCTCACCCAGACACATCCCACAACGTGCACCAGTACCACTTTAGGCTTGTTTGTATCCTAATGGGGTGCCATCTGCCAGGATACAAACTCAAACTTCCCGAACGACTGGCCTAACACAATCAAACTCAAGCGCGCTGGGAGGGAAAGTGAGTAATCTCCAAAACACGTCCTCCGGGACCCGTCCTACTGCACTCTCTAGTGGCAAGTGCGTGCGGGAGCTCACCGCACCTCAGCAAGCTTGCCACATGAAATAGCGTCCTCAATGTCAAGTGCAAGTCATCTCAAGCACCATCCAACTCACGATGCGAGCAAGCTCCTAAGCATCGGCACAACATGCATTATAGCGGGGTAAAGACACTTACACTAACATCCACATGCACAAATGACAAGTCTTTACATAATCAAATGTATCAGACGTGCAACCAAATCAATTCGGCAATTTTTATAAATCCACGACTACGCCAGGGTCCCAACATGACCCAATTCACCATAATAAATTTATTCGAGTCGAACTATCATACATGCTCAAGACTTGGCAATCTACGGTAAAATATGACATACTATGCACACTCGAAAACGAAGCATACAAGCCCAATGTCATTACACCAAAGGCTAATCACACTAAAATCCATCCACTATTCAATTTCATTCAAGTATATCATGCTTTTAGAAAATCCAATACGTAATTCATTCACAAAGAACCAACACAATCATCGAAATATCTGAAAACCCCGAATTTTGGATTTGGATTCAATTATATACACAATCGACGGTATAATGTATAAATTAAATTCTGGATTTCAAATAATTATTTCTCAAAATAAACATTATAGTTACACTCACCTGAGCGGAATGGGTTTTCAAAACCCAATTCCTATCGGCCGAAGCTCCTAACTCGCAAAACAACGAATGCGGGACCACAAAAGTTTTAAAACTGCAAGGCGGACTCAAAGGTGAGCAAACTAGCCAAAAACTGAAATAAATAAATAAATTACCATCGGCGCGTGACTGAAAGAAAACTTACAGGCAAATAAAATCTGGCAAACTCCTCGACGAAACCCAAAGTTTGGCGAAAACTCGCCAAAACCCTCCGTACTCCGGTCTGATCGCCTCCAAACCGCACAACAAGCCGAAAATAGGTCTAAGAACACTCAGAGTCACGAATGTGCGGCTCACCCACGTACCCAAAGTCAGGATTCACGCCGAAGAACCCTCAAAACGAACATGCACCCTGATTTTTTGAAAAATCCGGCCAACACCGAAATCACCCTTGCATGTCGGGTCTACGGGCTCCAAATGACGCCACAATGGCTGATCGGAGCTATGCAAACCGATCAAACAACCAAACACCGATCCCCCACACAAATATGAAATTGATCTTCTTCTTTTTTTCCGCGAAAAACAAAAGAGAACGACGAGGGGAAGAAATGGAGGACAATGGGCGAGATTCCACGAAGGAATCGTTCGATTTACTCGAACGAACTCCGGCGAAACACGTCTCTGCGAGAGAGAAACTCGCACTGTAAAGAAAAAAAGAAAAAAAGAAAAAGAAGGAGAAGAAAGAAAAGGGGGAGGGGGTTTTCTCTTAAAGGGTGGGTGGCTATGTGCCCCCACCGCATTTACTGAGTACACCCTCTCAAGCAATTTTTTTTTTCAAAAACAGATATTACAGTTGTGGTGCCCAATGACACTCTGATGCTAAAGTCAAACAGGGATCTAAGGACGGTGTAATGCTTCAAACAGGAAAATTGTAGCGTAACTCAGCTTAGCAACTTCATGTCTTATTTATAGTGCAGGAGACCTGGTTCGACCATGCCATCGAGGAGATCTTCGTGGAAATCATTCTGTAATTAGGAGTCGTGTTGTAGAAGGGAAGTTCCATGTTAGCCATGTGCTCTAGATACGCGGGAGATAGTTTTTTATCAGAGGGTAATCTGTAATAGGAAGTTTCCCTGCGTGATATGTACTCTGGTATTTGCTTCCTAGTCGAAAGCGAAGAGCTGCTGTAATATTGAGGTCAGCTGTGAGATGTGTGGGCTTAGCAAGCTGTAAGAGTTCGGGTCCATCTAGCGGATTGCATGGGGCAGGTTTAGAATGCTCAGACCGGATCAGTGTAGGGCTGACGCTGAGGCCCGTGTTTCCTCAAGATCATCATAACACGTGTATAGCTCAGGGATGTGACCGTTTTGGTGTATCATCTATTTATAACAAAAGTTACATATACTATTGTTCCATTGCTTCAACTCATCGCTACTCCTATAGGATAAAACCTCAACTAATTTTGGATGTGAGTGTGAGATAACACTAAGAAGAATTACACAAACTCTGTTAACCACATTATGGTTTATTCTTGTGTAAATGCGCAACATGCCAAAAGAAATCTTTTTGGAAACTCTCATCCTTTGGAGATTACGAGCGTAGACTAATCATAACAATTTACTTCAAGCTGGAAACAACAGAGTAGATCTGATCAATTGTGCTACCTTCATTACCCATCAAATTTCTTTCAAAATGATTGTCGTAAAATAAGAGTCATTACTATGTCGATTAGAATTGTATTGTGAAATTACAAAGAAATGATAGAAATTGTCTTGAAAAATACTCACATTACTGTAAATTTATGACGGTCCTAGTTAAGTAGTTGGTTTTCTGCTCCTTGACAACTTTGGCTTTCGAAGAGCACTGGCTAGTTTTGATTCTTAACAGTTTGTATCAGAGCCAATCCTCAATCCAATTATGGTTCAATTGTTAGGAGGGATGACCTAGAGACTCGATTAAAATAGCTTGGTATCATGTAGGGCATGCTAAGTTCTTGAATTATAGATAAGCGAGTGAGGGTATGAAAGGAGAGAGGGCTACCATCTTGTCAGTATCGGTAGAGTAGCCTAACAAGGATGCCACCCTTAGAAGTATGGTGGAATGTTATGATCCTAGTCAAGTAATTGGCTTCCGCTCCTTGACAAATTAGGCTTTTGCAGGAAGCAAATTCCTTATGATGCCCTTTATTGAAGAAGTAAAATGGGGTGATTGACAAATTTTAAATTAAATGCGTTTGATTGCAATGAGGTTATAGGCTTTCGATTCTAGGAGCACTCATGACATAGGCAATGTTCGGCCCAAGTACTAGAGGAATCGAACTAAATAAAGATACTCCGAAGCATTCGAAAGAGTCATCACCAGCAGTCATAACTTGAAACTTGACACTAGTGTTTGCAATCCATCACATCACTTTAGTGCAAGAGATGTATACTTTGTCTAAGATAAGTGGAGACCATAAATAAGTGAATAATAATCAAGACCAATCGATAATAAAATGCAACGGCTGAGGTCATTGAGCTAAACTCTTTGCTAAGCCTAAGGGTACATATAAAGGAAGATAAAAGGTGTGTTCCCATTGAGCACAATGTGATCGACATAGATTAAGAAAATCGTAATATGAGAGCTAGTTTTGCAAACAACATATAGTAAGATGAGCATAATATGGAGCTTGTCTTGCAAACAAACATAGAGTCATGAACACAATTCTATGAGAACTCAAGCTATAGAGGAAAGGTTCTAAAGCTATGATACCATGTCCATGGAGCTCGCTTAAGGCCATAAATATCTTTATGAAGGCGGCATAGATGATGTGAAAATCTAGGACCGAAAAACCATGGCCGGGGACTATGTAAATGGCCTAAGAGAGATGCCAAGAAGAAAAACATTTTGCTTTCTGAAAAAAAAACATTCTTGACATCAAACTAATAAAGAAGCCAACTAAAGAATGTAGCAATGCTGAAGATGGTGCGTAATAGTCTCATGTTTAACAACAAGACTCAGTGACTCATCACAATGAAGACTCTGTTGCTGGGGAAATCCTAAGCAAGCCTTGTAGCATATTGTAGTACCATCAGCATTGCACTTTCACTTGACGACGCACTTGAAGCCAACAACATTTTGATTTGGAGAAGCTCTATGACACAAAGTATGAATATATGATTGTTAAGCAAGGTAATGACACTACGCCATAATTGCAATTTTGTAACACAATCAAAGTTTTAATTGTATCATTCTTCAACTGTAGCAATAGTTGTATTAGTTTATTTTTATAGTTACTGCTTTTATACGATACAATTCTAAGCCATGCTCTTAAATTGTGTTACCAATGGTGGATGATCTATTTGAAGCTATTCATCATCTGATCTAATGGTCACGACATAAACCCTACCTTTGCAATCTCTCCATCTCTCTCTTCCTCACTCACTGTTCATTGAAGTCTCACTCACTGTTCATTGAAGCAAATTTGGATTTCCCTCATCGAAGCAAATTTGGAGAATCAACTGAAAGTTTCCTCTCGATTGGGACTTCCCTCACGATTCCTGCAGTTCTTCCTCTCTCGATCCAACCCGATTCTCCATTAATCGATTGGAAGTGCAAGGTAGACACACACTCTCTCTAGTTTTTCTCTAGGGTTTAGTTTGCTTTAAGGTAAACTCTCGTTTTGCTCGATCTTCTAACACTATTCCTTGATTTTGGTATTCAATGTAATCTCTCCTTCGTTTTGTTGAAATCTCCTCGAATCCTTCACTGATTCTTCGTTTTGTTGTTTTTGAGTTACTTCACTGAAATTTAGTAGATTATGAGATCTCTTGTTACTTCACTGAAATTATCGATTTGATTTACTTGCACTTTGATGTAGTTTGAGTGCCCTATATTGTGAGCTTTCTGAAATTTAGTAGATTATGAGATCTCTTGTTGCTTATGGTCGATTTCTATGTTTCTTACCAGATTTCAAGATAGAGGGCTTAGTTTTGTAGATAATTTGTTTAAATGTAGTGAAATACTAGATGTTTGTTCAATTTTACTGAAATAAAACAATATATGTTCGTATCTCAATCTCTTTTTGTCCATAAATTGATAAATTTCTCTTGTATACCAGATGTTTGTTCAATTTCTCTTGGTGAGTTTGTATTTGAACTGATTAGTGTATCTAAAAATGAACTGTAGACTGAAACTTGAACTAATAAGGATCAATGATGTTCCTTGAGAATTTATAGACATCCTTGTAGATTGTAGGATCTATAAGAGAACAAGAAGGAGAAGATGGATCTAAACTTCCATAACTAGGTAATGTATGTAGACAGTCTTCTTCAAAACCAGATGGTAATGGCGGTTGTATGGTTAGTGGAACAGGGTCAGCAGAGTAGGCCGAGAGCTCATTAACAATATCAGTTAACGGGATTTGAGTTTGCAATGTGGAGATATCAAATTGCTCATCTTGGCTTGAGAAAAAAGGAGGCATGGGAAATGTAGGTTGTGAGAAGAAGTACTTGGACGTAGTAATGTCGTTATCATTCTCATCCTAAGAATCGAAGATGAGTGAGAGATTGTTATTGTTGTTGTTGGTGTTGTTATTGGTGATAATGCTAGAGTTACTATTGTTGTTGTTGTTGTTGCTTAGCTTCCCCATATCAGAAGGAAAAGAAGTGAAGGAAAGATTGGTTGGGTAGGAGTTTTGGTCTTCATAGCAACAATTAGAGCATGAAGAGACATCAGAGTTTTGTAGAGTTTCTGGAAATAAATCTTGGTCACAAAATTCAAACATGTGACCAATGATGGGGCTTGGTATATTTTCCTGCAACATACAAACAAACATGATTAGTTTTATACAAGAATTTCAAAACATCACACATAAATACTAAACTCAAACTCTGATAAAGAATAGAAAATTCTTCGTTATCGGTTTGGCCATAAAAAAAACTTTAATTCATGCATCTAGAATTTGGTAGATGAATACATGTAATAAAGTAATTTGGATAACGAAACATAAGTTGACATCCCACCTTACGCACAAAATCAATAACACACAACACAACTATTTATATATCATGTTTGTTGGACTAAAGTAAGATGGTACATATTCTCAAAACAAATACTTGCAATTTGCCAAAAAAGATGATGATTAAACACACACCATATTATATGTAAGAAGGAAGTTAGGAACCTATTAATAACATAAGCTAAGTCAAGATGTTCATGATATGTTGCTCGTGCTGAAGAAGACAGAAAAACCTGCTATATTGCAGCTTAAGGAAAAATGTATAAAAAGAATGTATATTGCAGCAGAAACCCACTAGACTGTCTACCATCACTTCTTTTTCATTTATCTTACACTTTTTGTAAGTAGCTTTCATTTAACACAGAGAAAGAATGTATAAAAAGATTAATTATAAACTAGAAAATGTATCAGATTGTCTGCTTGTAAATGAATTATTATATGAAAAACACTGTCTAACAAGACTTTGCAACATGTTTATGTACCATTGAAAAACACTTTCAAAATGCATACTGGACATATATCTCTATGTAAAATATATGGATATTAAGGAAAAATTTTGCACTTCCTGATGTGTCCTAACTTTCATTGCTTCTCATAAATAATATTTTTTTTAACAAGATCTACAAGGTTTAAAGAAGGTTATCCTCTGGCCAATGCATTTCGCATTCAAATTTTTTTTGTATAAATTTCCTTTTTTGTTCTAGATAAGTTTGACCAGATTTTGAAGTGAGACGTGGTGAAAAAGTAATTAAATTGGTCAAATATTCACTCATGAGTTTACATTACCAACCATCTTATGGAGATTGTTGTGTTAAAAAACTCTTACAATACCTATATGGCTCTATGAGAACTGATGAAATGTTTTGATCTTGAGTATCATGCACTAAATTTACGTTCTTGAGTAGGCTAGCTACTTTGTTTCATTTCAATTGATAACTAGGCATCTTTGGAGTACAACAAATGGAGATTTACGAACAACAGTTTTATTAACGTAATAGACATCATGGACATCGTGATGCGGTGGTTCCATTTTTTGGGGGATTGCTTATAAAACCTCAGGTACAAGGAGAGTATCATGTTAGACAATGTTTCACTTTCATTTTCAGTGGAACTCATTCCAATTCCAAAGGTATGGGGTTCAACATTTTAGACAAAGTTTGATGAATAGCTGGTCCTTTTGATTTCCCCCATCCCTAATGCTAATATATCTTGGTAGTATCTCCAGTTTAGCTATTCTCTTTGGGGCATAAGATAACTATTGATGTTTTATCAATTGTGAGTATCACCTTTCCAACATCTCATGCATTCTGTTTGTATTTACATGGCATGGGGATGGTCATTTAGTACTGTTACTTAATTTGCATTCTTTGGTAGGCTAGCTATTTTCTCTTACTTCATATATAACAAGCCATCTCAAGAGCACAAGAATGTGGATTTGTAGTGGAATACAATCTTATCAAGTGGTTGGAATACAATGGACATGAAACTCCACCTGTTCCAAGTTGCTGGGACTGCTACAATATATCTGACAGGAGAGTGGTCATGTTGAAAGTGGTTCTCTTTTATTGTGGATATTTCTTATGTCACATTCATAAAGGTATGGGGTTCACCCTTTATGATTTTCCTTTGGTATTTAGGACTAATCAGATGTATTTTTTTCTATGTTTCGTCTGCTATTTGTAGATTTCTTCTGTTACAGAAGATGGTTTGATGTGCAAAGATACTCCTGAATGTTTTTGTTAATCTATAGGTGTAAACTATTATCTTTGATATCCTAGATGTAAACTGCCTCTAACTATGCATAGAGGATCATTCCATTACATAGTAAACAATTTTCTAATAGCTCTTGATCATTAGTTGCAAAATGACAAACTAGACATGTGCATGGATTTAAGAATATACTTAAAATTCATTGGAAAAGGAATGTATGTATACATTTGATGTTTGAAGTTCTTGGAGCTGCAGATCATAGGAGACTTGCACATTTGTTTGATGGGGGATCCTGGGGTTGCAAAAAGTCAGCTTTGTACATAATCAACGTGGAACCATGGGCTGTCTATACTACAGGCCGAGGAAGCAGTGGGGTTGGTCTAACTGTGGCTGTCCAGAAAGATCCTGTAACAAATGAGATGGTTCTTGAAGGAGGAGCTCTGGTGAGATTCAGAATAACTTCGACTTTCACTTTGACCTTGACAGTCATCTATTAAAAGGAATGAGCTTGTTAGTCATCATCACATATTGTTGCTATTTCTATCAAATTGACACTTGTCCATGGTCTCTCACCTGTAAGTTTTGTGTCCATGGTAGGGCACAAAATGGGTTGGATTTTGGTTTTAAATTTACCTTTGATCTGGTTGTGCTTTCGACTCTGGCACCCATGAGTAGTTTAGTTTTAGAATTGGGAACTAGGAGCCACAAATGTAAAAAATTTGAGCCGGCTTCCTTGGAAAATTTAGACTTTCTATTTGATGCTGGGCCCATACAAAAAAATAGAAGTTGAGGCTCAATAACTAAATACATGGCAGCTGAATCATGACCCTGTTAGTAGCACAAAACCTATTTCAATTGTCCAATCTGAAACTCTTTTTTGAAAAGACTGCCCTATCTGAAACTGTATGTAGATAAACAAATAGTTAGAGATCCAATGACTCTTCTCTGGTTTCTTTTGAAGGTTTGGAAGGATTTTGGAATTTATAAGTGAAACTATTTGTGGTCCAGGTTCTCGCAGATATGGGAATAGCAACAATAATTGAGTATCAACTTCATTTGAATTAGTATTAGCTAGTGTATGTAACTATATAAAATTTAGTATTAGTTTTATCATGTTGCAATTATTCCATTAGTATGGGTTGGTTGATGATACAATTATTCCATTAGTATGGATTGGTTGGTGATACAAATATTAGCATCACCTCATTTAGTATGGGCACAAAAGTGTTACAATTCATCTTAGCAACATGTAAGAGCTATAACAAAAAGCCCTTTATGGTGTAGTGTGAACTCATTTTTCATAGTAGCATGCCATTCTAGCTGCTTAAGCACTTGGGACTGACATGTAGGCTCATGAAGATTAGATATCCTCTGAGTTGCATAAACTTTAGGAATGAGATGATTCATTGGTACACCCAAGAGTGCACGGAACACCATCTTGAATACACTACCTTTTGTAAGGTGCTACAAAGAAGTACACTATTTACATCTACTTGGTAGATCAGGAACTTCTTGTAGCACATAATAGAAATCCAATAGACTCTAGTCTGGCTACCCGAGTCGATGCCTTTTTCACCTGTGAGTGACCTTGCACTACAACTTTTGTCTTGTTATAAACCATGACACTGGGTGATGATACATCAAACTGAATCAGCATTGCAAGTGTGTTATGATAATCTTGTTAATGGAACAAAGCAAGCTTGATTACACGCTCAATCTAGCAAGCCCCAGAAAGCGTTATGTTCATGATTGACAGGATCCAGAAGGTTGGACCCAAATTGCAACGCACCACTAAGCCCACACGTCACGCGATAAAGCCCAATACTCGTAAGCCCTGATAAGGCAAGAGTAAGCTCTGACAAGGAAAGTATATGAAGGATCGACCCAAGACAGGCATGCCAGCTATACATTGGTTTCGACTAGGAAACAAATACTGGAGTATAAGTCGGGCAGGGAAACTTTCTTACATGGACAACACTCCGAAAGGGAAGCACAAGTCGTGTAGAGAAACTTATTTACACGGACAACTCCCAATAAGTAAATGATCTCTAGCAATATCTCTTTTCCTAAACTACGTCACCAAAGACCTAGCTGAACAAAGACTCGCACTATAAAAAAGGAGATAAGGTCGATGAACAAAAGTATGCTACAAAAACCCAATTTACAGTTTTAAGCCTCTCCTAATCCTTATCTAACTTAAACATCAGAGTTTCATCGACTGCTACACGGTGGTATTTGGCTCACGTGCGTTCCCTGTGCAGGTTTAGGTCAAGGCGAGGACGGAGAGCAGAAATTGACTACATCATATTGGCGCCGTTCGTGGGGAACAATAGAGTTCCTCAGAAGAAACAGTAGTGCCACCTTTCCCAGAGAGCCATAAAGATAGTCAACAAGATCTCACAACAATGGAGATGCCGCTGAACCCTTGAATGCTCGAACTAGCAGAACGCCGCCAGCTCCGGTGCCATTACCACCGCTGGAGGAACCCTTTCTGACCCCCGTGCCTGTGGCAGCCACGGCGGAACCAAGGGTGGATCTACAGTCAACCTAGATGCAACAAATCCCACGAGCGGTGGAGATACTCAATCAACATAATCATCCATTCGTAGGAGGAGACCGTGAGCAGTGAAGAGCCCAGTCCCCAGAAGGTTCTAGAGAACAAGTTCAGGAGAGTCGTGCTGCCTCCGCAGCTTCCCAGTGGACCAAAGGCGGAGAAACGACCAACAGAGACCCAACGTCCAAAGCCGACAGACACGTCTCGCAAAACCTCATCTGACAAGGGGCCACAAATTCAGACGTACTGTTCAACCTCACTGTCCCTCCGTTCATGGATCATATCATGGACGAAACGCTACCGAAGAAGTACACCCCGCCAAAGCTGGAGTTTTATGATGGGACGGGAAACCCATCCGATCACATGTGCCACTTCCAGCGTGTAATGACACTCAAAGAAGGGTTCGATGTGATATTGTGCCGATCATTCCCTACTAGCCTGAAGAAGTGAACGCTGACGTGTTTCTACAACCTCCCTCGAAGGTCCATCAACTCATTCTGAACATTTGTGACGATGTTTCTCACGTGCTTTGTGGGAAGCCAAAGAATCAGGAAGGGCTCGCATTGTCTACTGACCCTAAAACATAAGCAGAATGAGACGTTGAGGGAATACGTCACGCACTTAATTAATGAGTTGACTCTCATCGATGGCTGTAGTGATGACACCGTTGTCACAGCCTTCACCTCCGGTCTAAGGCGAGGAAAGTTCTACGACTTCCTTACTTTGGACCTCCAACCGATATGGCAAATCTGCTGAAGGATGCCCAAAGATATATCACTTTAGACGAGATGCTGGTCGCCAAGAAGGAGGCAGAATCTGAGAAAAAACCCACTTCCCCAAGGACAAGAAAGAAGGGAAGAAGAAGGAGGACAATAAAGAAGGGAAGAAGAAGAAGGACAAGAAAGAAGGGAAGAACAAGGAAGACGACGACGGGAAAAAGAGGAAGCACAACGATAGTAAAATAGACTACGACCGCACAAGGCAGGACAAGGCCTCCAATTATGTCGGGTCCAAATCTGTCACCCCTTTAAACTCCTGTTTGTTTGACAACCTCGATTCTATCAAGAATTGGAAAGAGCTGAAGTGGCCCTCATGCAGCAAGGAGACCCTTCTCGACGCGACAACAACAAATATTGCGCCTTCCATAAGGAAGACAGACACGATACTGAGAATTGTAGGAACCTCGGAAGAGAAGTCGAGTACTGGATAAGGAAAGGCAAGCTCAAGGAGTTCTTGAGTTAGAACTGGAAGCAGGACCGAGCAAAGGAAAGGGAGGACGCTGTCAAGGAGATAAAAAAGGAAGCTCCTGGCATCATTTATGTCCTTTATGGGGTCAGTCTCGAGGGAGAGCAATCCGACAAGTCCCACAAGATGATGCCGACTGAGATGAGGACACCACCTCAGTGTGAGGACCGACCAGTGTAGCATGCACGAGTTCAGAGCCCGACACTACACCAAAAATACCCATCAGCAACGGTTCGGGACTGTGGGGGTAACCATTTGTCACGGCTTAGAGCTGTGGGCAGTAGAGGAGTTGCTAAATCATCATTTTCCGCTTAGAACCGTGGCAACACATATTAGCAACGGTTTTATGCTCGAGGACGGTTGATGCTTTAGCCACGATTATAAGCCGTTGCCAAAGTTTTAGCCACGGTTTTAAGCCGTGGCAAGTACTAGCCACGGTTTTAAACCGTGGCAAGTTATGGCCACGGTGTACAACCGTTGCAACAGTGTTAGCCACGGGTTTTAGCCGTTGTAAATGATGGTCACGGTTGTAAGCCGTGGCAAGAATAAAGTACCACGGTTTTAAGCCGTGGCAATCTTGTATTACCACGATTTTAAGCCATGGCCATTCAAAAAAAAAATCTGGTTTGTTGCGAGGGTTTGAAACCGTTGCAAAATAATATAATACAAAAAAAAATTAAATTGTTTTTGCTGCTGCAGCAAAATCACAGCCACACACTTTTTTTTTTGTTAAACCTCCAGTGGGGAGGGGCAGCTATGGGATGCCAGACCTTTATTACTTATCCAAAAAGTTGATTTACAATCAAAACGGGGGTACATTACGACTTTACCTGTATAAAAACCAAACAAAAATGGACAAAAAACCTTGCCCAATCTAAATTACCGCAACCCCAGCCACAAGCTGGCTAACAAGACTTGAAGACTAAAAGCCCACTAACAATCACTTAAAACAAGCACATAAGCATAAAGAAGTACCAAAAATAAAAACAGAGTTAGCAACTCTGTTGTGGAGTTAGTGCACCACCCTGCTCAATCCGCAGCCTCGCTCCTGCAGCACCAACCAACACTCGCATTCCCACACCAAGCAGCACACCACACCCTGCAGTACCCAGGCAACATGTACACGTCTGGCTGCATCTTGCCTCGCAGCAGATCCGCCAGCAACAGTGCCTGGAACCATTCATGCCACCTGCAAAAAGAACAATTTAGTAGAGTGGACTTCAGAAGCATAAATCAACAGATTGGTGTAAAATATGGACGGTTTAGAATGGTTCTACAATTATATGAACAACAACAGTACTAGATTGAAATCACTTGCTATCATATCATATGAATTGACTATTTATTTCAAAATGCAAATACAATTTATTGATAACAACAGTGCCTACAACAAGTAGAGAAAATGCAAATAATATTTCATTGTTCATAGTAATGCATCCACATGAAAAGGGACTATTTATTCCATAAATGGAATTGACATTCAAAGATATAGAGCATGTACAATTTTAATTTAGTTACAAAGAAACTATTTACAAGTTTTTCTTTGATTTTCCCTCTCATAGATTTCTACTTTTGCGCTATCTGTACTAACAAGAATAAAAAAAAAAATTTAGCATTTGTTTTGAAGGAAAAGGATCACTGAATGATAGGAAAGGACTAGGAGCAACAAAAACCTTACAGCATGGAAACGACACGGGTGAGAGCTGTGGCTAGTGATAGAGAAACCATATAGCCTTGGAATGCTTTGAATGGGATAAAAGTCTTCCTACAAGTGCTTAATCGTTCCTGTTTGACAACAGTTACTAGCAACCAACGCAACTTTTCAGTGCATCAGTGAGAGGGCATCATGGGTACGGCCTAGCAGGTTCAATGCTGTGGCAGCTATGTGATATCCAGTCAAGCCTGCAAGAGTCAGTTGTTCCTTTGCCGAAGCATGCTCTATGTAGTTGTCTGGTAGAACAATTGGCCGCCGCCACTGAAAATTACCCAAAATTGGATTTGTAAGCAAAACAGCACATATTTCGAAATCAATAATATTAGTTTTGATCTAATTAATAATAGCTGCAACATGTCAAATGTGACCTGTTAGGTGTGACTGCATCTATAATTTAGCAATAGTTGGTGGTAGAAGCAAACTAAGAGGCTATCATCTTATTAGGTCTGTTAGTAAAGAGAAATCACAAAGTTATAAATGGGTCCAGTTTCAAGAATTTGATAAAAAAAACATGGAAATGGAAACATAATGCCTAATGTTGCCACTGAGCCAACTAATTAAAGATGACTATGATATGATCTGACTCCTTCTCTTGGTGTTGTGCAGAATTGGAACAATCCAATTTCAAACTGATAATGCAATCACAGAGAATACTGGAAGATGATATTGCAGTTTCAGCAATCAAGCATTATCAAGACAATCACAGAAAGGGAAGACAAAGAATTCACAGGAAGGAAAGATTTATTTTATTGGAATGCATGTAAAGGTTACAATGGTCTGATAGACTAGAATGTATTAGGCACAATTCGAGATTGCCAATCTCCTTACTGAGCAGAATGCTCACTTTACAATGTGTTTACAAAAATGAATCAATGCTTTCTGTTACAGACTCCCCTACTTATATCAGTTCCTAATGCCTTTATAATTCTCCATAAAGCACAAGACAGCACTGCATTTGATATCGCAACAATGCCACAACAGTTTTGTGTAACCATCCAGACTTCCAGACTTGCTAACAGATAACCCCCCAGATTTCCAAGCTTGCTAACAGACTTGCTAACCACTTGCAGACTTGCTAACATACCTGCTAACCAACCCAAACTTGCAGAATACCATCCAGACTTGCAAACATAGCATTACTTGCATGCTCTTGTATTCTTCAAAAGACCCTCACTGTTTTGCTGATTTAAATCTCTTCCTTGTGTAAGTATATCTAACAGGAGGTCTATCAGACTACTATCATCATATACCCTATCCCTAGACCTGACTATCATTATATACCCTATCATCAACTTCTGCCTTGATCAGATGCAACTTCCGGAATTAAACAATCCAATAGAATAAACACTATAATCATCGAATTTGTATACATGAAGTATAATGGCAAAAAGAATAGCTAGAAAATGAAAACAAATATCAGTCTCTCTGACTGCTAGTGCTGGGAAAGAAGACAAGTCAATTTCTACATTGGATTGGACACCGTCTAGGTCAATCATACATGGTAAAAGCAGTAGGAAATGGAAAAATTATGTTTGTCATCCTTACATTGTATACCATGTCACCAAAAGAAGATACACGTTATGTATACATGAAGAACAGCCACAAAAGGATTAGCTATATAAAATAAATGCCAATTTCTCTTCCATGAACTTACCTCTCGCTAGGCCTAATCTTTTCCCCCACCTGATTGGTCTTTTTCTTGTAACTGAGGCAATGCTTTCAATACTTCAATGCTCACATCAGCGACATTTTCCTGACCTGTTTATCAAGTGTAGAGAGAGTTGAAACATTAAGAATGCCTCACATGTGAATCAGGTCAACTGACTGTTAGAGGGGAATAACAATGTTGGACAAAGCAAAGAGAAACATTATGTACGAGGAGAATATGCAACTATAATGTAAATACAACATGAGTATACCTGCAAGAAATGCATCCAGCTCTTCAGCAAGCACATCAAACACAACACCCTTCCCATCAACTGTAAGATAAATTTTAACCCTGCACAAGCCACACCTCAAGTTAATACTCTTATTTTGCTTATTTCACTTGTGAAAAAAATAAATTTTAAAGCACTTACAACTGTCTTTGCAAGTGCCTTTGCGAGCAGATGAACTCAGAAGATCTTCAGCTGCAGACTTGAATGCTGGAACCACACTGCATTTTAAGGTTGCTTAAATATATGCAAGAAATGATTTTTAATTATAATAAGCAATCATCTATTACTAGTAATATAAACTACAGAGAACAGTAAATGTTAGTGCTGAATAAACAAACAGCAAACATGTCTCTATAAGGAAATACACTGAATGATAGGGTACCTTTCAGATGTAAAATTAACACTTCCTTTATCTTGAAGACCATCATAATCAGGGAAATTGGAGGTATTGTCCGACAACTTACTCAGAACAATACCAGACTCTGCAAGGACTATTATCGAGAAAAGGGAAAGAAAAAGTTCATATTCTTACCAAAATAATAAATTTTTAGAGTTCTACTGGTACACAGGCTCACCTTGTATAGACCAAAAATCCGGATCTTCAATGCAGATATCATCAAATGCTTGATCCGCACCCCCAGAAAGTAACATGGATGGTACAAGACGATGTTTCGGATTCCTAGTTGTGCAACAAAAATCACCAAGTGGAAATATAAATTACTGAACCAGAACACAGCACTTCCTAAGCAGCTTGATTTGTTGGGTGTCAATATAAAAAATCAACTAACATTGTCATTGAAGATAACTAGAGATTGAAGCATAAATGATTTCACTGTCCAAAATCTCAAGTGTTTTGAACCCGAAGTAATCATAATCAAAATCTCTGTCATAAATGATTTCACTGTCCAAAATTGAAGCATTCTGATGCAAACAGAAGTACAATAATCATTCTTAAAAAATCTGACATAAGAAAAATATAAGTAATGTGGAACATGCTTCTAATTTCACCAGAGAATATGTTTAGTATATGAACACTTTATCATTAATCAACTACAACATAGAAACTGTAAAACTCATCAGAACACAAATAATCTGTAACATCATTTCAAAGCACAATTGTATTGTATAATACCCAAAATGGTGGATGGAAAACACAGTACACGCTCTAAGAAGCAAATATCCAGAATGGCATACAACAAAAACATAAAATAAATTCTCCTACACATGGAAATTACAAGTATTTTTACCTTCATGATGATCTCATAAACATCATCAGCAACTAGAGGTGCCTTGAGCCCCGATCCTTCATTGAAGTGATTATACATAATTTTGATCCTGCATAGCCCACACAGATCATACCAATTAACTAATCTGAACAACCAATCCTGAAACTAAACTGAGACAAACACTCAAAATATGAACAATCCTTAAAACTAATTAATTGGAAATTAAAGAAAAAGGTGGTAAAATTTTATGTCTACAGCAAATTAAGGAACAGGCTACAAACTCACATACAAACATAATATAAAAGAAAATGAGAGGAGACATATATACTTTCCACTAACATAAGGAAGACCCTTTCGAGAATTCAGTGGGAGGTCTCCTTGCAATCCGGTTATGATCTCTGTAATGGAACGGACAATTGCAGGGTCCTCACTATAGCTCTCGTAACACCTACCCCACCTTGGGGCTCGGCAAACCTGAATGCAAAAAACAGATATGGAGAAACACAAAAAACTCTAGTGATTAGTTTCTTCAAGGATGCCAAATTTATTAGTGAAAAAAAAAGTTGCCTCCTAAACCATTATTTGCATATTGTTCTATGTCTGTGTATTCTAGTCGCCTTCAGAACAGTAAGCCTAAGGCCAAGTTCTGGAAAGCATGTGTCAACTAAATATGAGGACTATGCCTATCCATTTCCTCTACTTCTATTCCAGATATACGATTTTTTAGCTTTTTTTTTTTTTTTTTTTTTTTTTTTTTTTTTTTTGTAACCAATGCTACAAAACAAAGAGAACAGACAATACCAAATGATGTCGTTGTAGTATGTATGATTTCGAGGAATCAAACCCCTTTCTAAACTTAAATCAGACTTACCCCAATGCCACAACTTTTATGTATGAGATACCATATGATGCAATTCAGTCAATAAACAAGCAGTAGAAAAGGAAATCTTAGTATTTCGGTGTACCTTTTGCAAAGATTCTCCCCTGCCAACACGATTGCGCCTAGTGGCCCTACTATATGCTGCAAAAGCACTAAATAAGTCAGTTCAATGAGTTCATTATCTGTGTCTTACAATATGCACAATACGTAATATATCTCAGCCAAATTGATACATATTGCATGATACAAGAATACATCGCTACAAGAATTACACAGAGAAGTAACATGAACGAATGGATAGACGATAGCAATAGCTAACTTGCATATATCAATGGAAGTGATATTTGGGATCTCTTTGCTTGGATAAGTCTCTTATATGCTTAAACATATACTATATACTTTTCATCGTATCTTATGATACACGATAAGCTCCGATAACGTATCTTAAACTTAGGTCACCAATACATGGTAATACAAGTCAGCAATTGCAAAATGGAGTTTGCAACATAAGGAATTCTGTTTTTCTGGAAGATCCAAACAGAGAGGAAATGTTCTCAGAGAATAGTAAATGAATCCTAGCTACACCAAGACATCCATCATTAGAGGTTTGGGGGATGAAATATCATGTCAAGGAATACAATGTATAATAAATAATTTAGACACAGATCAAATAACTATTAAAACAAAATATGGGACCATCGGATGTCAGTAGAGCACTAGTAACAATACCAATGACCATGTTTGCATTAGCAATGCCTTTGCAAAATCTAGTTTAGAGTGAAATTGGAGATTGAGAGTGCATAAAAGATTCTAACATAGATCACAAAGTACAGGAATTTTCAAAATTAGCAATGGACCATTCCTCAATGCATACACAGTAGTAACACAGCTTTTAATGACACGACACTCCTCTATGGATGACAATGGTAAAGGTGGTTTTGAAGCTGACTATTGCAACATACATAAGAAAACATTTTCAAGGATGCCAATAAATAAGAAAAAAACTCCCATCAAAACTATTTTCACGGCGAAAACATGCAATTATACTTTTTCTTGGATTTTCAACATACGCGCGTCCTGAAGAAGTTTGTTTTTTTGTTTTTTTATAAATTAAGATAGAAAATAAGATGCTCATGTATTACCTGCTCTCACCTCCAAAATGCAGTCCCTTTCATCTACATCATCCTTAGGAAGCATGGACATGAGCAGCAGGTTCTGTAGTTGTGCTTCCTGACTTTGAGATAGTTCAGTGCAAGATTCTGTCCTTGTGATCCTACATATACGATCAAATGAATTAATTCATAAGCTTTTTCCTGCTTTTTTTTAATTCAGAGCATAGACTCCATGAAAGAAGGGGGCAATTTAGTCAAACACTCATGAAAATTAAAAGATTGAGAGTGACACTTTTACGAGGATAACCTCCATAGGAACCATACCATGAGGAGGCTATCTTCCCCTTAATCATCTCCCTCTGAGGCCCATTAATTGGCATAAGAAGAAAATTAGTTTACTAGAATAATATCTAAGAGTGTTTGCTTAATCAACTAGTATTCAATAGACATGGAATACATGGGAATACCCTACTACCTCCATCTTTCTAATCAGTTTCAGTTCATCTGATACCAATTTTGCACCCAGGACTACTAGGTTTCAGAAAGCAAACTAAACTTACAGTCTAGAACATATAGTTGAACACAGGAGAAATAACATACAAAAATAGTAAAACACACAGATAAAAATAGACAAGAATAACAATAATCATTTGAAGATAATTCTTTGAACAGTTCAAGAGAACGGTGCGTACTAGGTTACCGCTAGTATAACGAGGTGTTCATCCAAGAATTGTTCTTAGAATTGTTTTGAGAAAACAAATAGAAATAAAGATATGCTTTTATTGACACTACCTCCATCTTTCCAATCAGTTTCAGTTCATCTGATACCAATTTTGCACCCATGACTACAAGGTTTCAGAAAGCAAACTAAACTTACAGTCTAGAACAGATAGTTGAACACAAGAGAAATAACATACAGAAATAGTAAAACACACAGATAAAAATAGACAAGAATAACAATAATCATTTGAAGATAATTCTTTGAACAGTTCAAGAGAACGGTGCCGATACTAGGTTACCGCTAGTATAACGAGGTGTTCATCCAAGAATTGTTTTGAGAAAACAAATAGAAATAAAGATATGCTTTTATTGACACTACCTCCATCTTTCCAATCGGTTTCAGTTCATCTGATACCAATTTTGCACCCAGGACTACTAGGTTTCAAAAAACAAACTAAACTTACAGTCTAGAACAGATAGTTGAACACAGGAGAAACAACATACAAAAATAGTAAAACACACAGATAAAAATAGACAAGAATAACAATAATCATTTGAAGATAATTCTTTGAACAGTTCAAGAGAACGATGCCGATACTAGGTTACCGCTAGTATAACGAGGTGTTCATCCAAGAATTGTTTTGAGAAAACACATAGAAATAAAGAATTGTGTTGAAGAATGTTCTAATATGATGTGTATTATTCTTCAATCATACCGCAATAAAAGATAAGTTGAGAATTCAACATATACCTTAACCTCTTCGAGTTTCTGACGGATCTTCTCCCTTGCTTTTCTCTCTTCCTCCTTTTCTGCTTTCCGCAAGGCAATTATCCTACAACAGGAAAATGAATCTATTTTAGTTTTTCGGGGCAAACAAATAAATTACACGAACGGAATTTCTTGAAAAAAAAGATACTAAGGATGTAATAAAATGAATCTATTTTAGTTTTAGGGGGAAAACAAATAAAATGATGAATGTAATATTGTACTATAGCTAGATCGAAAAACTGGATTCCTGCAGCTTCATTCCAAATATTATAAAGATACTAAGGAATGATGATTAACCATGGTATTGTTAATTACATCTACATAATGAAGTGGCTCTGGGAATACATGAATTGAATACCTTCCTTCCTCTAAGACCAAGGACCATGTATTTAAATAAGAAGACTCCAAAGTCGTCGTCTACACACACCTAATGACATTATTATTTGGTGTTAATGATCATCTAGCTCACTCGTTCACATCCCAAATATGCTTTCCTAGAACCTCACCACCACCTTGTGCCTCTCAATTAAGCTTTCCTTAACCTCGGGTAACTAGCACATAAAGTATTAGAGATTACTTTTGATGAGTTTTTTCTTGCATGCTCATCCATCCTTTCTTTCATCTCTAGTTAAAACGGTATGCACAAGTTCCAAGTTATGCATCCAAGATGATTCTAGCTGTTCACTTTAGCTTAGTCACCATCTATCTTTCCTCTTTAGCTTAGTCACCATATATTTTTCCTTGCCAGTAAACCATTACATGTCTTATTAGTTAGGTATTAAAATCAAAACGTGTTTTCTCTTTGAGTTGAGGCTTCTTGATTGAAATATGAATGCTCAATGACAACAACTACATGTCTACAACAACAACAAAAATGACAAGAATTCTTCAATGAACCCAAATATTATTAAGGAACCCAATTTTAGCTGATAAGGAATAAGAACAAAACTAACACGACATTACATCCTATTTACCAAACTCTCTCTCTCTTCCAACCCAAATATCCCTTAACTTCCGGTTTTTATTTAAAATGGTAATAGAGAGTAGAGACATGAGGATCGTTGTGGTGACAACTATTCTTATGATGATGAAATCAGGAAGAGAAATTGATAATGTCCTAATCTCACTAATAGTAGAAGTTGATGTCCTAGTCCCGGTGAAGGAGAGAAACAATAGTTTGTAATCCTGATTAACTTAGAAGGTGAGTGAGACTCGTAGCAAATAAATAGTTCTTCAATGATCAATAAGGTAAATAAGAATTAATTTCATGATATACTAGAATTAATAGAATTTACAATATGTGCATGATGCTCGGGTTGTGTAAAAGTGTATGCACAATAGATGATCTAGGAATTCCTACAATACTTCCAACAGGGAATTTCCTATAAGCAAATCTGACATATTTGAGAATTCAAAAAAAAAAAAAAAAAATATATATATATATATATACAATCAAACACACGTCTAATTTGAGTTCAAAGAATAATCCCAGTAAAGAAGTAGAATCCCCCTTTCACTTTTTCTTTCAAATTTTCATCTTTTTAAAGTTGCCTCAAGTCATTTTATCTTTAAATTTTTATTTTTTTTCTTTATGCACGCCTCTGCTATAGCTATACTGCTGTAAGATCCCAAGCAAAAGCAACATGACCCATATACTTCCTTTTGCCAAACTATTAAAATTTGCTCTCTCAGATTCTCTAATCTGTCAGATTTCAACAAACATGCTTATCTGAGATAATTTCCCTACAATGACATCAATTTTTCTAATTTTGCCCACTTTGATTTTCCAAATAAGATGCCGAAAAAAAATCTTCAAGTAATACTCAATAATTTGTTGCTTAATACACAGCTCTGCAGTTTGAAACTAAAATGCATATTAACAATAAAAACGCACCTTAAAGGCTAATTATAGGCAACTACAAGTGCTCAATCAGTCAAATTCAAGTACACTAGCAGTCGGTGAGCATCAACAACCATCATAGTAGGTTTACTGTTTTAAACTAATTTATAAATTAGCAATGACTTACTTCTACTCTTAATCTATATTCCTGAGATGCTAACATGTAACCAGATATGAACCAAATATGTTATTACCTCCATCAGATCCAAACACCATAGCAAACTCAAACTCACTCTTCATCTAATA
Organism: Berberis vulgaris; assembly: GCA_963556465.1. Classification (NCBI taxonomy): domain Eukaryota; kingdom Viridiplantae; phylum Streptophyta; class Magnoliopsida; order Ranunculales; family Berberidaceae; genus Berberis; species Berberis vulgaris. The sequence goes on from OY747125.1 coordinate 94,431,930, forward strand.
GGGGATCATTAACCTGACGACACTGCACATTACAACCACTATGATTATAATACAAGTGAACAGGGAACACGAATATTTCCTGGTTTCAAATTATATCAGGAATTTCATACAAAAATTAAAGATCAAGGAGGTCTAATGTCAATGTGACTGGCAACTTATTGGTACCTAAAATGACTTTTTTCTAAGACAACAACCAATCCAAAGCAATCTTTAATGCTACCCAACCCATCAGATTCTCACCTACAAATACAAAATTACAAGCACAAATAAAAAGGGTGAAATGGTGAGAAGTTTGGCTGAAGTATTCATTGTGTTTTTGTTTTTGTTTTTGTTTGTTTGTAAACTTATTTTTTCTTGGTGAAATGCTTTATGGCTCCTTATTTTTGTTAAGGATTGATTCTGATAAGGATAATGATGTTAAGTTTTCAATAAATTTTGAACAAGATTGTTGATAGAGTCGAGATTTGGTTGTGAGAGAAGGTGAAAATTGGAATTCGGGCATACGGTTTTGAGCCCTAGAGATTCAAACCCTAATTTCAAAAAAACTCTAAATAAAACCTACAGATTCAAAAAACAATTCGAACCCTAGAGATTCAAAACCTCTAAATAAAATAACTCTAGATTCAGAAACCCTAATTTCATCAAACAATTCACGCTTCAGATACACTTCAATTCAACCTTCAAAAATTTACACTTCAAAAATTTAATCAAACACTTAGCACCCCATAAAAACTAAGATAGAAGACACAAAAAGAAAGCATATAGAGAGAGAGGGAGTACCTGTACGAGAGAATGGTTTGGAGGTTGCAGTCGCTGATCAATTTTGCAAATGGTTTGGAGGTTGAAGACGCCGAGCAAGGAGGGAAGACCATGGAAGGAGGGGAGGAGGTAAGTCGAGGGAGGAGGGGAGGAGGGAAGTCGAGGGAGCAGGGAAGTCGAGTGGAGGGGAGCAGGGAAGGAAGAGCTTCGAGTGGAGTGGAGGGGAGCAAGGAGGGTCGATGTCGAGTGGAGGGAAGGTGGAAGTCGAGCGCCAAAATAGCCCGCCCAAATTTTTTTCAGCTTTTTAGTGTAGCAACGGTTTTGAGCCGTTGCTCATTATAGCCACGGTTTTGAGCCGTGGCCATTTTTTTTAGCCACGGTTTTAGGCCGTTGGTCATTATAGCCACGGTTTTTGGCCGTGGCATATACACCAACGGTTTTGAGTCGTGGCCATTGTTTTAGCCACGGTTTTAGGCCGTTGGTCATTATAGCCACGGTTTTTGGCCGTGGCCAATAAACCAACGGTTTTCAGCCGTGGCCAATTTTTTTAGCCACGGTTTAAGGCCATTGGTCATTATAGCTACGGTTTTTTGCCGTGGCAAATAAACCAACGGTTTAGAACCGTGGCCATCTCGGCGTAGCTAAACTGACCTTTTGGTGTAGTGCGATCCCACCATTGACGTTTACGAATAGGAATCTCCAGAGTCTAATTCTCCTCACAATGACGTCCCGGTCATCTCAATCCTCATTGCGAAGTGGGAGGTTAAAAGGGCCTTGGTGAATACAGGAAGCTCACTTAATGTCCTGTTTCTTAGAGCATTCCGAAACATGCAATTCCTAGGGAAAGACTTAACCCCCGTCACTCACCTCATTGTCGGATTCAGTGGAGAGAAATACTTCCCCATCAGGACAATCAATGCAACAAATACACAACCACCAGGCCTAAGAAACTATCCGAGGAGATCAACCAACAACAAGAGACTGCCATTATGTAGCCCTGAAACAACTGAATTGCTACCAATTGCAGCCCGAACCTACGGAACAGACATATCAGGCACCAGGCCAAAACAAAAGGGGATAATCAATTTGCGTGGACAGAGAGAGGCCCGATAACCAATATGCAGCTATGCGGAGAGCCAAAATTCAAAGCTGGACACTCAATCCAAACCAATATAAAGCTAAGTAACAACACTTCAACAAACGGGCACCTACTCCAAGAGCTGATAATCAGCAAGGAACTGCCTGCCAGCACGAAGTTCAATCTTAAGTAACTTCGCTATCTTTGGCAAATCAAGTCACTTTGCTAGAGGGACTACGCAATCCGAGCCAGGACCATACACGCCTCCTTTAGGCCCAGGTTAGCTTAGTTCCTGCTTGGAGTCGAATTATTTTGTTGCTTTGATTTTGTTTTTGTTTTTTTTTTGTTTTTGTTTTTTAGTTTAGAAGAATTGCTTGTATGAGATATATTCGAGAGATAAATCCATTTTTATTGATTGCACTGAAAGTTATTATAAAGCTTGCCAACTGACTAGTACGGAAGTTTACACACTACAAGTATTTAGGTCTGGAGCAAATATGCATCTACTAACACGCACGTCAAAACTTTGCTCCTCCAATCTGCCTCCAGAGAAGGTGGTGATAGTAAAATACTCGAAGAAGGCTACAAGCATGCACTTGACTCTTTGCTCTGTCGAATCACCTTGCAACGACGATCAGAAAATGGCAGCATGAGCCTTGAAACGAAATACAAACATCTTTGCCTTGTCAATCTGCCCTGCGAAGAGGATTTGGAACTAGAGCAGAAGAAGGCAGATGAGGATGACTTTCAAGAGAGGAGTGCCTGGGGTGTTGCAGAGTTAATGTCCCTAGAAAGAAGGTCGCATCTATTAAAGCTCCGCTCCGTCAACCTGCATTCCGGCTGTGGCGTCATTCGTGAAGCCCAGTAGATACAGTGGGAACGACCGCCCCAAAACTAGCTGTGGGCATAATTTCCCAAACTAAATGGCGCGAGGAGCCTTAGAGGCACCAAAAATGGAAGACAGGTCTGACCCTTGAGAGTCTATAACTCTTCTTCCCAATGTAAGAAGATATTACAAGATCTCATGGAATCAATTGGATGCTCACCCAGATCAGGTGGCATCAAATAATAACAAGTCTTATTAAGACTCATTGCTGCAAATGTCAGAACATTCGAAGACTCCAGTAACAGAGATCTTCCTTCAGACTTTGGAAAACCCAAAACATATTATCTGGTAAGATACATTTGATCAACATACTCCGCAACACTCATTGCAATGCTTGAGATAGAAAATGACTAACCTATATATAAGCGAGGTGGTCCACGAAGCAACGTAAATGCCGTATGAGAAATAGAAAAACAACGGTTCCAATTGCAACTGCACGAGTCCTATCATCAAATTAATGACCTTGCACACATCCCCGTTAACTGAGGGGAGTAACCGACATTGAACTTTCTCGCAATCTGCGTCGTACATATGGCAGACTGATCTATAAAGATTTTATTTTTTCTCTCTCACATGCAAAGACACAAGCGGCGAAGACCTTGAATGCCCATGGAATAAGGAGCACACCTACAAATAATCTAAGGCATCAGCCCTACTATTATTTTGTTGTTGTTCATCAAAATTAGTCAATCTATTATTAGTCCGATCAATCAATCCAACTCCGAAATCAGTCCGCTAGGCAATTAAGTAAGTCAAGACACCCAAGTCAGACTTGCACACCCAAAATCTTATTCTGACCAAAGCTTAGTCAGACCAGACGGATTACAATAGCTTCTGGTCCGCTCTAACGCCTAGCACACCAAAAGCGGACGACGATGGGCTAGAAAGTGGGAGCTTAATCAGTGTTCGTGACACCTGACCAAGATGTCTTGCCAGGGACCATTTTCCAACTATAGATAATGGTCACCGAACTTAACCAAAGCTTAATCGGTTTTGGCCTATGACGATAGCTTCTGGTCTGCTCTAACACCCCATCCGTTAAACAGATGCCAACGGTTTAGAGTGGAAACTTAGTCAGCGGTATGATGCCTGATCGAGACAACTTTCCAGAGATCATTGTACAAACATGGACAATAGTGACTGAGCCCGACCAAAGCTTAGTCGGTGATGACCGATGACGCTAGCTTCTGATCCACTCGAAACCCTGTCCGGTAATAACGAATTTCGTCGGCTTAGAAAGTGGGAGTCTAGTTAGTGCTCTTGAAATTAAGATGGCATGCCAGGGATGGCCACTCTTTTGAAAACGATGATCGCCGAACCCGACCAAAGCTTAGTCAATGGCTGCTGATGACGATGGCTTTTGGTCTGCTCGAAGCCTAGTTCGTTGCGCGTGGATTCCGACGGCTTAGAAAGTAGGAGCTTAGCCAACGCTATGATGCCTAACCATGATGGATTGCCAGGGATCGTTGGCCAACTACAGACAATGATTGCCGAACCCTGCCAAAGTTTAGTCAGAATGACTGGAGAGGATAACTTCTGGCTCACTCCAATTCCCAGTCCGCCAAAAGTGGACGATGATGGGTTGGAAAGTGGGAGTCTAGTCAGTGCCCTCGACGCTTGATTAAGATGGCTTGCCAAGGATCACCGTTAAATCACAAACGATGGTCGCCAAACTCAACTCCGATTTAGTCAGTTATAATTGGCGATAACAACCTCTGGTCCAACTAAGCCTATTACGCCAATAGCAGGTAAAGACGAGTCGAAAGTTTGATTAGAGCTCTGGAAGCTCAATTCGAAGGACTCATGAGAGGACTATTGTCCGATCATCTACGACGGTGCACGTGCTAGGACCACAACCTAACTAGTTCGCTTACAATAGCAACAACAACTATTGGTTCGATATACAGTCAAGTCGCCAGACAAAGGATGAGTTACACTCCCCGATTTCTAAGAAGATTCTAGCTAGGATTGCATGAACTATCGCAACACAAGTAGTCAAAACTCTTACCGGCAGATCAAGCTAGCAGAGCTTCTCGTCTGACAACTAATATCGCAATATGATAAAACAGATAAAATCTAGCAAGGAAAGTAATAGAAAAATGCGCAAATACAAAATGTTATTCATTTGCAAGCCATAAAATACACGGTTCACTCCTCATAAGGAGAAGAGTCAGATACAACAGAGTCGGACTTACCAGGAGAGTAAGCAGAAGACACATCTGTACGTGCTGCTTCTTGATAATCCTCATCAGGGTCACCTTCTTCTTCTGACGGATCGGAGGCCGCTTCGAATTTTGCATATACCACCTCTTTATAATCGGAAAGATCCCAATCAGGATGTTCCTCCTTCATAAGCTGCAACAGCTCCAGCCTTCCATGCACGACTCTGCTAAACTCCAACGTGCCCTAGGCCTTGAGAAACTTCTTCTTGTGTACCCTTGATTCAGAAAGCTCCCGCTCCAGCTGCTCCTGCTTGCCCGAAAACATGTTAGTCTTGGACTACTTACCACCAAGCTTATCATTTACAACACTTAGCTCATTTGTGCCAGAAGGAGCTGTTCTTCCACGGTCCGCAAGCTCTTGTCATTGAAATCAACATCGGCCTCCAAATGTTGATATCAGACAACCCATTCAGACTCCTTGGCCATATCCGCGTTCCTGTATTTTGGCCTGCACTCTGACCACAGTTTCCAGGGAAAATTTTAAGTCACGATGGGCAAGGTTCAGTTCATTCTCGAACTGATCCCTCGCAGACACTGCCCCCGCCAGGTTGGACTCAAGCGTTTCCAAGTGAGTCCGTTGAGTCTCTGATCTTGTGCGCCAGGACTCCGGTCCAACATCTGAGTGAGCTTCGAGTTGCTTACTCAATGATTCAATCTCGTAGAGAGTGTCCGAGTATGACTTCTGCAAGTTTACAAAGAATCTTTCCATGGTATACACTTTCTCGAGCGGCCTCGGCTTCAGTCCCAGCTGCGACCACTTGATTCAGGTAGGACATTGTCATGCCCCAATTTTTTAGAAAACAAATATCCTTATTTACATATAGGATTATCTGTTTCCCTAAAACTCGGGACGTGAAAAATTCGCTAACAACATAATCATTTAGTAGCAACAACTAAAACATAATTTAGAAAATTGAAACAAACTAAAAATAATAAAACTCTAACCAAGAAACTCTGACGTTGCTAGCCCCACTAACGAAACTCCAGTAACTGATATTCACGTAATTATTACATAATATATCCCTTAATTTATATATATTAGTGTTTCGATTATTATATTTTATTCTAATTATTTCATTTTCATGTCTTTGTAGGAATTTGAGCGTGAACGATGAAATCGCATTAAGGCGACAATTTGAGGAAAGATTAATTGATGTATTCTAGTGGTGGTACAAAGTAGCGGGTTACGTATCTAAACCAAACCCAACACAAGCCTAGGTCAACCTAATTTAACCTAAGCCCAAGCCCAAAAAGATAACCTAGAAACCCAAGCCCAACCTAACAAGGAAATATGAGAACCCTATTTAGGTTTTTTTTCTTCTCTTCTCTTGGAACTCTTGCCACGTTTTGTTTTTGCTTCTCTTTTCCACAGCCACCATGCCACATCCACCCTGTCGGCGATCCTCATTTGATAGGAGGACCAGCAGCGCGATCATCCCGCCATCACCACCTCCTCCTCTTCCTCCACCATCAGTCTCCACCTCGCCACTGTCCAGCAGCCAACCACCGAGCACCACCATCATCCATCACAATCCTCGCGCAACAAAACAGGGAGCATCTCCCTATTTTCCCGTCACGCTCCTCTCCCTCTCCCTGTTCCATCACGCCACACAGCCACCACCACCACCGGAGCACGACCCCTTGTCCTCTCTTCTCCACCTCGCCTTCCTTCCTCATCCATTTTTCACTGTTTTTTTCTTTCTCTCATTCCCGTCACAGACAAGAGACCAACAGGGATGACTCCCTGTCTCTGTTTCTCTCTCCTTCACGAACCCATCCCCTCATTCACCTCTCTCTCTTACAGGAACAGAAGAATACGAAGGAGAAGCAACAACGCGAGCCGCCATCACCGCCACCAGAGCCACTTCCCACCGCCCCTGTTTTCTCTCTCTTTCTGTTCCCCTTCTCATTCTTCCCTCACACTCTCTCTGTCTCTTGCATGTACCGAAGCCGGTCGGAGGAAGAAGAAGCTCGCGAGGAGCAAAGTGGAATCAGCAACAGTGATGCGTCTCGCTGAAGAAGAAAGCGCATGAGGAAGGGCGGCAACCAATTGATTTTTGAATCAGTTGGCTATTTGCACTCTGGTGTTTGCTCTGAGGCAACACAATCCATCAACAGTCTTTTCTCGGGATGCATGTTCATGCTGAGACGGATTCCACCTACACCAGTGCTGTGACGCCATCCACCACGATCTTCTAGACCACACGCCGAGGCGAAGATGAAACCATAGGGTTTCCTAGAGTTTGTTGTATGTTAATTTATTGTTTTCCATATGATTGAATGTTAAATACAGTTGATTTCTGAATTTCAATAATTTGCTTTCACCGATTATATCCGGAATAATTATCTAGACTAATTGGTAGTTAGAAGTTCCCTTTATTGATATTCAAAGTCTGCTTTAATCAATTAATCTGAATCTATGATTGTGTGTGCCGTAAGAAGACATGCAATGCTAGGGGTTTAGAATTAGTTAAAATAAACATGTGATTGTGTATGCCGTAGAAAGACATGCAATGCTAGGGGTTTAGGCCTTTGCTGAAATCAAGTGCGAACTTAGATTAATCTTTAGATTAGTCGTGTTAGTTCTTGAAAACAATAATTTGGATTACACAAATCTCGAAGAACATGTGGTGGATTCGATGTCTCGGTCCACTCTCATATCATCTTACTAGTTTAATTTTAGTTATCAATTTCATTTTCTTAATTTAGTAATTTACATCTGCTGTAACCCCCAACTCTAAATTAGTTCAAATAAGTCTTAGAATTCGTCTGTCTCGTCAATCCTCGTGAGATCGACCCGTATTTGCCAGTGTCTACCAGTTAGACAGCCGTGCACTTGCGGTATTACAAATAGGGTTTATTAACTTAATAATTTAGGTTAATAAATCTCCATCAAGGTTTTGGCGTCGTTGCCGGGGATTGTAACGGTACAATCAAAATCTAGGGTTGTTTTTGCTAGTTTATAAATTAGGTTTAATTTTCTTTTTAGGAACAGTGTTACGAGTCATTTTCTTATTTGTTTTATTTGCTTGAGTTTGAATTGTTTTTGCATTTATTTTGCAGGCGGTCACACACCTAGGAGCTCAAGTGGGAACGAAGTGAAATATTGCGATTCGCGAGGAAACTCTCAGAACTCGACTTCTACCCGGCATTGCAAGTAACCCAAAAGAGGTTCACACCGGAGGTAACTTCTACCCACCGCATTTGCATGCGGTTTCTGTGTGATCACTTGTGTTTAGCTTGTTCTAGGTAGTATTGCATGCAAATTTGAATAGTGGTAGGATTGAGTTGAAACTTCCGTGCCCTCTCCCGCGGATAGGTTAATCACCATCTATTTTAGGGTTAGGAACCTAGACCTTCACTATTTAAAATTTGTAGCAAGATAATTATCTAGGACAGGTGTGACGCTCATAGGGATCTTCTTTGGACGTTTGATAGCTTAAAGTGGTCGAGTGAAGGAGCATATCCCATCTGGGAATGATTTTTAAACTGGCATTTCACTTTGAGCTAGAGAGTGAAAAAAGAGGTAGGAGCAACTCTGTAGTGGCGGATTGATAGGAAATTACCGTGCCTTTCCCACGGTTAGGTAAATTGAATTGAATTTCAGCTCTACATTAGTAACAAAGCTCTAGGGTCGTCTGCCATTCATTTTATTTGCGCATCATTTAGGGTTCCATTCTTTTTATTTTATTTTATTTATTTATTTATTATTATTTTCTTAAAGTCATGTCATCTTCATATAGTGGTTAGGCGTGCATATATTGAAAAAAAATAAAATCTTGAGACCAAGGAAATGGCTGAGGAGAAAGACTTTAAGGATTACTTCTCCCATTCTACCTCGAGGTTCGAAACAGTTCTTATGACGATGACTCAGAAATTAGATGCAATTATGAATTTGACACAACTCCTACCCCACTAATGTTTCATTTGAGGGTTGTGTTGCATGTTCGAGTCCTAATCATTTTACAACTGATTGTGATTTGCAATATGATTATCCTGAATATTTCGCTGAGCAAATCCATTCTTTTAATGCTAATTGGCGACCTGGTTATAATTCAAAGTCCAACTATTACAGCCCTGATTTTGCTAATAATCAAAATCTCTCATGAGCTCATAACTCACACCAAATGGGACATATTTTCTCTCAAGCTCCTCAATACCCTAATCATGTTATGCCTCAATTTAACCAAGCTCCTCCATCCAACACGTCAAGTTTAGAGGAAACGAGTAACGGTTTTATGCAGCGCACAGAACGACTGCTTGAACATGATTCTCAGGTTATGTTAGAGTCAAAATCCATGATTCAACACCAATATCAAGCCATCAATAGACTTGAGATAGTTGTGGATCATATTACCGAGGCATTATCTTAAAGTGAGTTAGGAAGAGTTCCTAGTCACTCTGTTCAAAATTCAGAGGGTCAATTCATAACTGGTAACACATCGGAATCCGAGTCAGATGATGTTTTGACGATAATGTGATCGAAACTACTTTGCTTCATGACCCATTTCCTTCCCCACATTTTCATAATGACCCACTCGACATATGCCTTCCTAGTGACTCTTGCATGAAGTCTAATTCTCAATGTTCTTTGGAGTCAAGCATCGACTATTTTCACGATACGAATGACCCCATAATTCAAGAAATAGTCAAGTCGTTATCGGAGGACGCATCTAATGAGAGACTACATGCCATAGGTAGTGCTAATTCTAGGTTTGGGGGTGTTGTTGCGTTGTCTAACTCATCATCTTGGTGTAGTTCATTTTGTTATGATGAGCTTGTACCACTCGATATATCAATAGACATACCTCTTTCCATCCCTTTCATATTGACTGATGCTACCTATGTGGATCCATTGTTTGTAAGAGAGGATTGCAGTTTTGACCACCCTATTGTGATACATATTCAATCTTCTGATTTGCAAGCTGACTTAGGATGTCCCTTTTTAGGAGTAGGTAGGAGTCATTTGCTGGATATCATTGTTTGTGACCCCTTTCTGCTCAAGGTTCCAACGAATTTTCTAAGAATGCGAGTTCATTTGCATTTGCTCGATGATTTTGCATGGCGCCTTCGTAGCTTTTGGGATGTGTTAGTAAATGTTGTGTCGCATGTGGTTGTTACTATTTGTTTGACTGATCCTCAACTTTTTAGGTTGTTGCTATATGATTCCTTGCCCTTTTTTTTAGGAGAGTGTTTGATATGTTATTCCTCTTCACTTTATGGTACATCATTTATGAGGAAGAACATATGTCGGGCTGACGACGTTAAACCAAGCGCTCATAGGATGCAATCTAGCTTCAGTTATGTCATTATGGTTAGTCTGGATTGATTTTCGAGTTTTTTCTAGTTGCATTTCACTCATACTCGTTAGCTCCGTAACAATTTTAACTTACAACTGATACATTTAATTTTTTTCATTTTTTCATTTGTATATATTTTTTGTATCCTGTATTGTTTTTATCAATTTATTATAATGAGTCCACAGTTCTTATTTTGTTGAGTGTTCATTGGTGGACGACTTCGTCGAAATTAGTGAAAACTTTCCCATGGTAGTATCACTCTAACTCTCATCTTTTCTTTTTCCTGCATTTGTCATGATCATCATTTTATACATTGAGGACAATGTTTGGTTTAGGTTTGGGGGTGAGGTTTAAGAGTTTTTCTGCATTCTTCGAAAATTTTGAAATGAAATGTATTTCACAATTGACTATTGTATTCTACTCAATCCCCATTGAATACACAGTTAATTATAATTGTGTGAAAATTTCTCGATTTAAAAATGCATTCCAAATCTAAGTTCCTTTCCAATGAAGAAAATGTGTTTTCAAGTATGCCTTTAAATTTGAGGAATGCATGTTTTCACCTGTCACTTTTATATATCAATAGGAAAACATATGGTTTGATATTATCTTTAAATTAAATATATTTCATGATATTTTTCGACTCGACCACTCTTGCACTATAAGCTGAGTTAGCATAATTTGAAGTTAATTAGTAAGATATTAATTAGAAAACCTTAGAATAATAGTGGAGACTTAACCCTTGTGAGTTTCGAGACATTCTATTTTTCTTGGGGTTATTAAATAAACTCTGACTTTTCTTGAATCTGCATTATCTCGTTGATGATCTCATTATTCTTGTTTCTTTTATTGATTGCTTTGAGAATGACGTTAAAATTGAATTATTACACTAGAACTTCTTGATTTATTTAGTTGAGATGTCATAATACTGACTAGAGCTTAAGAAGTGATATAGGCATTTTTTTTCTTTGAACCGTTCTTTAGCCTTTTAGCTTACCTAATGATAAATATCTGTTTGCAGCCCTTTGAGCCTTTAAATAGACTTTTTCTTTGCTAACCCCATATCCAGTACCTACTCCAGTTAGGGAGTAATATCCCATACTATTTTTATCCTTACCCAATGTCTCTGAGAATGTGTATGGTTGATATATTTTTGGAATGGGCAAATAAAAAGAGCTGAAACTAAATATTCCATGAATTCTCGGGACTGAAATATTTCATTGTGCAGAAAGGGAAAGCGTGTCGTTGATTTTATATATAAAAAAAAGATTGATGCTTCGAAGAAAAAAAATATATGAAGAATTTTGAAGGAAGAAAAATTAATGGTGTACAACATTTGTTTATTCTTCAGAGCCCAACATGTTTATTAAATGGTGTATCCATTCTCAGAGAATTTTCTCGTATCATTTTCCATTCTTGTTAGCCAAAATCTTAGCCTCATTACAACCTAATAAAAACTTAATTGATCTTAAGTAAATGTCTGGTTCATAGATGTGAAGATTAAATAGACAAGAACTATGGCGTGTGATTCAACATTCTCTAAGTAATTGATATTCATGTCCATGAGATCATATTCATTTCATTCTTTTAAAAGTCCATTTTTCATGATTATTATATGTGAGATGTTTGTCTTTCCATAATTTATTCTCTTTCTCACATATAAACTGAGTGATAACTAACCAATCTCTAATTGATTCATTTCTGAGTGACAAGAGAGATTTGTAGTCGAAGTGTACAATTCAAAGGTTATCTAGTCGTATCTTTGCTGAGAAAAATAAAGTTATGTTGATAAGGCCATGCACACAAACACTTCAAGCTGAGAATAATTGATGAAATTTATTTAACCTTTGGGTATTATTAAATTGTTGTTAGACTCTTTGATATATTATTGTGACACTGTTAGTTGTTTTCTTAAAATTTTGGCAATTAGATTATTACTCTGAGGATAGTAAATCGAGTAACCAAGTTACCATGTTTTGGAAATTTATTGAGTCATAATGTTTGTGGGTAACATTTCTGGAAACCCTCACGAGACTATAACTCGTCCACTAGAGGTAATCTAGGGGTTTAAAGCCTTGTTGCACGTTTAAGGTAACTGCAACCGATGATTCCTGCGAAAGTGAGTTAGAATTTAATTTTTATTGTTTTGCTCGAGGATTAGCAAAATATAGGTTTGGGGGTATTTGATATTCACGTAATTATTACATAATATATTCCTTAATTTATATATGTTAGTGTTTCGATTATTATATTTTATTCTAATTATTTCGTTTTCATGTCTTTGTAGGAATTTGAGCGTGAACGATGAAATCGCATTAAGGCGACAATTTGAGAAAAGATTAATTGGTTGATTCTAGTGGTGGTACAAAGTAGCGGGTCACATATCTAAACCTAACCCAAACAAGCCTAGGTCCACCTAATTTAACCTAAGCCCAAGCCCAAAAAGCTAACCTAGAAACCCAAGCCCAACCTAACAAGGAAATAGGATAACCCTATTTAGGTTTTTTTCATTTATTCTCTTGGAGCTCTTGCCACGTTTTGTTTCTGCTTCTCTTTTCCATAGCCACCACGCCACATCCATCCTGCCGGTGATCCTCGCTCAATAGGAGGACCGGCAGCGCGATCATCCCGCCATCACCACCTCCTCCTCTTCCTCCACCATCAGTCTTCACTTCGCCACCGTCCAACAACCAACCACCGAGCACCACCATCATCCATCACAGTCCTCACGCAACAAAACAGGGAGCATCCCCTATTTTCCCGTCACGTTCCTATCCCTCTCCCTGTTCCATCACGCCACTCAACCACCACCACCACCACCACCGGAGCACGACCCCACTGTCCTCTCTTCTCCACATCGCCTTTCTTCCTCATCCATCTCTCACTGTTTCTCTCTCTCGTTCCCATCACAGACAAGAGACCAACATGGAGGACTCACAGTCCCTGTTTCTCTCTCCCTTACGAACCCAACCCCTCATTCACCTCTCCCTCTTACAAGAACATAAGAAGACGAAGGAGAAGCAACAATGCAAGCCGCCATCACCGCCACCAGAGCCACTTCCCACCGCCATTAGCTACCACGAAACAGAGCTCGCAAGAGCACCGCACCTGTTTATCTCTCTCTTTCTGTTCCCTCACACTCTCTCTCTATCTCTTGCAGGTACCGAAGCCGGTCGGAGGAAAAAGAAGCTCGCGAGGACCGAAGAGGAATCAGCAACAGCGGCACGTCTCACTGGAGAAGAAAGCGTGGGAACCAAATGATTTTTGAATCAGTTGGCTATTTGCACCCCGATGTTTGCTCTGAGCCACCACAGTCCATCAACAAATTTTCTCGGGATGCGTGTTCATGCTGAGATGGATTCCATGTACACCAGTGCTATGACATCATCCACCATGATCTTCTAGACCCACGCCGAGGTGAAGATGAAACCATAGGGTTTCCTAGAGTTTGTCGTATGTTAATTTATTGTTTTCCATATGATTGAATGTTAAATACAGTTGATTTCTGAATTTCAATAATTTGCTTTCACCAATTATATACGGAATAATTATCTAAACTAATTGGTAGTTAGAAGTTCCCTTTATTGATATTCAAAGCCTGCTTTAATCAATTAATCTGAATCTGTGATTGTGTGTGCCGTAAGAAGACATGCAATGCTAGGGGTTTAGAATTAGTTAAAATAAACCTGTGATTGTGTGTGCCGTAGAAAGACATGCAATGCTAGGGGTTTAGGCCTTTGCTGAAATCAAGTGCGAACTTAGATTAATCTTTAGATTAGTCACGTTAATTCTTTAAAACAATAATTTGGATTACACAAATCTAGAAGAACCTGTGGTGGATTCAATGTCTCGGTCCACTCTCATATCATCTTACTAGTTTAATTTTAGTTATCAATTTCACTTTCTTAATTTAGTAATTTACATCTGTTGTAACCCCCAACTCTAAACTAGTTTAAATAAGTCTTAGAATTCGATTGTCTCGTCAATCCTCGTGGGATCGACCCGTATTTTCCACTGTTTACCAATTAGACAGCCGTGCACTTGCGGTATTACAAATAGGGTTTATTAACTTAATAATTTAGGTTAATAAAATTTCATCAGTAACACTGCTAAAAAATCTCTAAACTTGAAATGCTAATCGGCTACATTCCCAAAGGAATGTACCCAAGAAGCAACAACTCACTTGGGTCAGCAATTAAGCTAGTATGAGTAATCTTCATTCCCAAAATCAACACATCAGTAAGTAAGTGATAACATAAATATTAAGTACAAACGATGAATCACACACACAAACATGTAGTTCATCAATGGGGCAAATGTGTCTTGCAAGAAAATCACTATTCAAAGAATTTAGTTCCTCAATGAGGCAATCATGTCATCCTAATAAGTAGATATGTATTTACTTGTACTTACAATGTAGATGTTGACTATGGCAAGTCTGACCAGCAAAAATATTAGTGGTCTTGCCATCTTGCATGAAAAGGGTTAGAAACAATATGAATATGACTTCTAAAATAGTTGGTATTTTATCGGTTAAAACAATAGTGACCTTAAATTATTTGACTTGATTATCTTATTCATTTTTAATGAATTGATCACTTAGACGATACCACATTCGCACCACCTTTATGCCAAATATACATGCCCATATGCCTCTCTCATATAAAGGAGGACTTCACATACATGCATGCGTCACCGTATACTCCTAACTATATGAATAACAAAAAGCCACTATTGGGATATCAATGCGCATAACTCACGTCACATTTTTACGGATAAATATCAAGCCTGTTTTAGGCATATCAAAACCACACCCTTTTCCGCAAGACCCAATCCGAAGGTAATTTAGTTTCTCCATAAGAAAATGGGGGCCCTCATCCGCAAGACCCAACCGAAGGTAATTTAGTTTTTCAATAGGAGAAGGAAAAATAAACAATAAAAAATGTGGTAGGTTTAAGTGATACAATTTCAGGTGATTAAATTTTCAGGAATCAAAGTTTACCAATGTCATTTATTTTTGATATTTCAAAATTCCTTCACAAATGACATTTTGTCATTCATAAGTAAATCCACTCATTATTTTGGGGAAACATAGCATTTCTGTAAACAAATTTTTATATAACAGAGCGGGGATCAAACCCATTCAATAAAATGATTCATATTCCTATGAGTATGGAGAATATCACACTTTCAATCATAGCTCCTTAATGAGCCTAGTTCAATCAGTTAAATAACATTATTACTTAATAACATTGTTAACTATATAAAAGCCAACATACATATATGAAACCATACTCAAATTCTCATTATCATACATTACCACATATAACAAGGGAGTTCAAAATGCTCACCACCAACAGTACAAAACTATACCAATCCCTATAGAGTCAACCTTCACACTATGGTGGAGGCACATAGAGAGTTGCCTCCACTGAACTTTGAAGTCATAGCCTTAGAAATTTTAAAGGGGCTATTGTCTCACTCCATATCTGCAGACTCCTCATTTGTCTTACAATTCATTTCTGCCTCCACTTCTCTTCTATTTATTATCTTGCCCCCTTTTAGAATGGAACTAAAATGTTCTCAACATTTTAGACCAGACTATTGGGCCTATTGCATTCTAGAACTTATTGAGAAATTGTGAAGGGAGTATATATAAAGTCGAATAAGATTACAAACCCATATTTTGCATTACAACACCAAATACAAATCCTCACATTCAATTGGCTTTCGTCATAACTACAACCATAACAAATCGAACACAAATAGTGGGTTTCCTACTCATTACAACATGGGAATCAAAAGTTCTTGTAATTCCCTCTCCTTCCTCTACCAACACGACTTAAATGGACAAAACAAAATAAATGTTAACCAAAGTGCATCAAGAGGCTGTGTGTATAAAAAAATACAAAAGATAGACAACCAATATAGAAGATAAACAACCACAAAGTACCAATCATATAAGTCTAAAATATACCAATGGATATTTCATTAACAAAGACACAAGTAAACATGGGTATTCCTCCTTGTGAATCAAAACACACCAATCACTTCAATTTGAACCAATTGAGAGATATAGAACACAAACACCACATTAATCAAAGGTGGTAGTTTGAAATCAAAAAAGTCTCCATCAAGAAATCAAACCAAACAAGTGGAAATCACCAACATAAATTTAGATTGGGAAACAAGAAAACTCACGGTGATCTTCCTCGCCAAATGCCTCGTTCCAGCCAAAGCCATCGTCCTACTTCAACTATGCTCGCAATCGACCACACCCCTTATCGATCGCACACCATCTCCGCCAGTGACAAGTCTGATCAAGCTCCCTCTCTCATTGCGAATCTCTTTCTCTTTTTTTTGTGTGAAAATCAAAGGGGAAGAAAACGGAAGAGAGAGGAAGGAGAAAAGAAGATAAAGGACGAGAAAAAAGGAGTTTGGGGTGGTGGGATTGGCTGCGACGCGCGGTCACAGACCGTGCTCGCCGGATGAGAGGAAGAGGAACACGCAGGGAGGGGAGAAAAAAATGGGGAAGAAGAGGGATTGTTCTCTTTATAAGGTGGGTGGCTATCTGCCCCCACTGAAAATTTGGGGGCACCCTACCCTCTAAAGTCACAAAAATAAATCCTAAAATTTGAAATTTAAATTCAAATAAATTTAACTCTTGTAATTAATAATAAAAATCCAAAATTAAATACTTTAGCCATAAGAAATTTGTGGATGTTACATTATATACATCTTAAATGGAATATCGTCCCGAGATTCGGAAGGTAGGAGTGTTAAGTAAATTTCAAAAAAATACAATTTTGCAAACGAACTAGGATTTTAAAATAAAATTCCAAATGAGCTTTAGGTATACAAATTTTTATTGTCATTGAAAAAGTAGGGGTGTTACAGACATCCACAACACGAGATGTTTCTGCCCTTTATCCATACGCTCTCCCAACGTTTTCCTTTTTCCTTCGAAGCACAGTTCGCCAGCCAGTCATTTCACCTACTAATATGCTTCCTGGAAGCATAAGAAATGTCAACATCTTCATGCCGTAGTCCGGAGCAAACAGACTGATCCGTGCATCTGGATGGATGTCCTTCGGGATTGGAATCACTCTAGCACCACCCTTTAATGTCTTCACTGCATCAGAGCCCTCATCTAAAACTTTCTCTTTACTTGCAACGATCGACTATCCTTCACGAGCCAACTCAGAACCAGCTGACGGGGAAGAAGGAAGTGAATTATTCCTTGGACCTATCGTCACCTCAATATGAGGACGGGAGCGAGATGGAGGACAGTACGGGCGACGCGGAGGGGACCTATCACCATAAGGACGATGATCAAGCGACTCTTTAGCAGGCCTAGCAGGGTTGTGAACAAAGTCTTTCAATGAAAAGGGATGACCTAGTCCCACACTAGACGAAGCTTCCACGCTCGCCTGCAGCAACGCTTTATTCAGAACCTCTGCCTGCTCTGTACTAAGCTTTGTTACGTCTTCAACCCCAACCATTTGCAGATACTCCATCTCCAAGTTAGGAAGGAAAATATGAGCCTTTGCCCGAGTATCATGCCCTTCGGACACAACAGTCTTCACCCCAACGGAAAAATCAATAACTTGTCTGATAGCTTCACGCCCTTCAGACGAAGCTGAATGCCCACGAGCAGACCTAGACATAACACGAAGCTTTTTCAGATGAAAAGGAGAAGGAAGTGCGTCACTTAATTATGCCCTCCTCGAAGGGCTTGGGATATTAATCTTCGGGAACTTTTTTTTCTTCGAGGAATATATACCTTCAGGCTTTGGCTTTGAAACCCTAAAAAGAGTGGGAGCCTCATGCCAATGAGTCCCCTGTCCACTGCGTTTGATATTAGAAGACTTAACAACATCCTCTATCCATAGACGAGGCATGTCGCAAAACGCGTCCAGAGCCACTTTGTCCTCAATAGAAAGAGATGAAGTTGGGAATTTCCCTAGGAAAAACACAAAAGTCAATCTGATATGGCACCAGAGAGGGTGAGAGCCCCGTCGTGTCTGGACCCTGTCGCACCACGAGGCATTGTCGGCGAGTTGGGTGCATTTAACACAAGCAAGATCAGAAACATAATTGAACTTACCCAGTTGCCTGAATTTCCGCTCGACTGGACGACCAGCAAGCTTGAAATACTTTGAGTCCGCGGAAGCCATGAAACAAAATTTTTGCCAGAACTTAAAATCGTCAGGCAGATTGGCAAAGCACGCCAGCGATGACAGCACACACACGACGTGCTCACTTATCCTAGGGGATGTAAGCAGCTGGATCGCCCTTGAAGCTACTCGGACACTAGTGTCCTTCGCCCTAATCAAAAAAGTGATCACAATCCTATACCCGTTTAGCACCAGTTGAGCAGGCATAATACCGAGGTATGCCAGGAACTCCCAAACTTCTTTGATAATAGGAAATCGGACACCCGATTGAAGCATACCTCGGTGAAGACAGATAAACCCTTATTGAGGGGACAATGACGTCAGATCGACCCCCCAGAATGAAAACCACCAGATCTTCAGGAATCCCGTATGTCTTACGGAGGACTTCCAAGCTCAACTTAGAGTCACTGAGATTGAAAGACTAAATAATCCAAACACCGCAGAAAAGAGATCTATATAGAAAACAAAACTCCCGCCTTTTTTCTCTTTCGAGCAGACGCAATCCCAATTAATGAAGCTCGTCGCTCGAGGAAACGACTCAGACTCAACCATCATGACTGCACAGTTGCTTCATGAAATGACTTGGTGGACCGATGAGCTGGCCCACCAATTCGAGAGGAGTAGCTGATAATACATCAAACCGTTATCTGATCAGCACCGTATGCTTGTCATGATAATCTTGTCAATAGAACCAAACAGGCCCGATTGCACACTCAATCTAGCAAGCCCCAAACAACGTTAAATCCACGATTGGCAGGATCAATAAGGTCGGACCCAATTTGCAATGCGCCACCATGCCTACACATCACCCGATCAAGCCCAATACTTGTAAGCCCTGATAAGGCAAGAGTAAGTCCTGACAAGACAAATATCTGGGGATCAACTCAAGACAAGCAGGCCAACAATACATTGGTTCCGACTAGGAAACAAATACTGAAATATAAGTTGGAGAGGGAAACTTCCCCGCATGGACAACACTCCGAAAGGGAAACCTCTCCCTGATCTAGAAGCACAAGTCGTGTAGGGAAACTTCTCTACATGGAAAGTTCCCAATAAGGAAAAGGATCTCCAGCAATATCTCTTTCCCTAAACTACGCCACCAAAGGCCTAGCCGAACAATAACTCTCGTACTATAAAAAGAAAATAAGGTCGATGAACAAAGGTACGCTACAGAAACCCAATTTATAACTTTAAGCCTCTCCTAAGCCTTATCTAATTTAAGCATTGGAGTGCCATCGGCCGCCACACGATGGTCTTTGGCTCACATGCGTTCCCTATGCAGGTTTAGGTCAAGACAAGGAAAGAGAGCACAAATCGACTACATCACCTGAGATTCGTTGAATCCAATTCCAAGGAATCTAACCCATTTTTAAAGCATTTTTAAGAGTGTGAACATAGCAAATCACACGTTTTTTGACAAAATATAGTAACCACATTCACATGTTTGTATCTACAACTTCACTTTCTCCATTTCTTTCCATTCCATTTCCACTTTGTTCTCAGCATTCTCCATGGAGGTTGATTCCATGCAACCAAAAATGCCCTTACAGTATTAGTCGATGTGAAGCCGCACTGTATGCTAATGTTATGATAGAAGTATCCATCTCACAGAATACCAATTACAACACCAAATTTCATAACACAATAATTTATTCTGATGCAACCGCTGTACTTACTTAAATATATACTAAATCTTGCTTAAAAGAACACTAAGAACATGTAAACACACTATCATTTAATGCAAAACTTGTCAATGCCTTGATGGTGAAAATTCACACTTCTCAAATTGCCTCAATTGATATACTTTCTATCTTAATAAAATGGTCGAGATATCTCTTTGAATATTTGGGTTCTAGTGTACAAGTGATCTTTACTGAAATGTATTTGAATGAGGTCTAAGAGTATTGTCACATGGAATTTTTGGGGTGTGCAAGCATTGAAGAGTTTTGCACTTTCCTTTATCTATAGAATTCAAACTCCAAGATTAAGTTGATTTGAAAATGCTGAAAAAGCAAATACCATTACTTAAGGGTTTGAAAGTAAGGTTTTGAGTTGACAAAGTACAAACCCATGCATGTGTACACAAAATTCATAGCGACA
Source organism: Berberis vulgaris (assembly GCA_963556465.1). Taxonomy (NCBI): domain Eukaryota; kingdom Viridiplantae; phylum Streptophyta; class Magnoliopsida; order Ranunculales; family Berberidaceae; genus Berberis; species Berberis vulgaris. The sequence goes on from OY747125.1 coordinate 94,452,452, forward strand.
GAATCTAAAATGAGATCCGACATAAATGGTGATTAAGAATTAATATTATGTGCAAAACCAGGCGTAGTTGAAAAATGAAAACCTTATTATTTACTAATATGAGTCAAGCAAATAATACTTGAACAATCTTATATACATTCTTTTCTGTTTGAATAGATTAAATGAATCCCATGACTTTACTTAAGCTGGAAACTAAAAATTCATTGAAAGGAAGGATTAGATCTCATAAACTCCATGAACTAAAAACATGGGCTTGAAGCATCAAAGCTCCAAGAAATCCTCTTCTTTCCCCATCATCAGAACTGCAACATTTCTCACCTTGACTCTCCTTCTTTCTTCTTTGCTTTTCTTCATTGTTCCTCCAGCACACCAACTCCAGGATTCCTTCTTTCGATCCGAAGATACTCGGTTCTATGGTGATCTTAGAGAATTTCAGTTTCCATGGAACAAGCTTTGCTTTGGTCCAGCCTTTGAGAAACTCAAACTTGCTGTTTTCTCCAAAACATGGCCTGTTGGTGCTGCACCTGGTGGCATGGAGCGCCATGCTTCAACACTGTATGGTGCTCTAGCGAATAAAGGACATGAAGTGCATGTATTTTCTGTCCCTTCAGATAGGCGGCCTCATCCAGATATACACGATGGAAATCTTCATGTCCACTTTGCTGCTAATGATCATGGTTCTGTGAATTGTTCCCTAGCTTTTGAGATCTTTAATAGAGAAAACTTGGCAGGACCATTTGATTATGTTCACACAGAGAGCGTTTCACTACCACATTGGCGTGCAAAAATGGTGCCTAAAGTGGCTGTCACATGGCATGGAATATGGTATGAAATCATGCACTCCAAGCTGTTCCAAGAACTTACATTAGATCCACAAGGAGCTCTGCCTGGTTCAGAAACTGAGCTTCATGAAGCAATGCCACGGTTGGTAGATGAAATAAGATTTTTCTCAAGCTACACCCAACATATTTGTATCAGCAACAGTGCCGGTGAAGTCCTTACTAACATATACCAGCTACCTCGACGGAATGTTCATGTTATACTAAATGGTGTTGATGACACCAAATTTGTTTACAATCGTGAATCAGGTGAAGACTTCAGGAAACAACTTGGAATACCTGCTAACGCAAGTATTGTTATGGGTGTTGCAGGTAGATTGGTGAGAGACAAGGGGCATCCACTTCTATATGAAGCATTTTCATCAATAAGTAATCGATACCCAGGCGTTTATCTACTAGTAGCAGGAACAGGTCCATGGAGAAAACGTTATGCCGATCTAGGATCAAGTGTGAAAGTACTGGGTACATTGGATCCTTCACAATTGAGCGAGTTTTATAATGCTCTTGATGTATTTGTGAACCCAACTTTGAGGCCACAAGGGTTGGATCTTACATTGATGGAAGCCATGCAATGTGGAAAACCAGTGTTGACACCTAATTATCCAAGCATTACAGGGAATGTGGTGGTTGATGAGAAATATGGTTACACATTTTCCCCTAATGTAGGGGCATTTGTGGAGGCATTGAAGTTGGTAATAAAGGATGGGCCAGAAGTGTTGCATAAGAAGGGAATGGCGTGTAAGACATTTGCATCGTCGATGTTCACTGCAAATAAGATGGCATCATCGTATGAACGGTTCTTCCTCTGCATGAAGAATGATAGGTACTGCAGATATCCTCTTCATACAGATTGTTAGATAGCTTCTCTTACTCTGCCACTGTAGCATTAGTATATGAAGAAATACACTATTTGCTTTTACAGTACACAATAACAGATGTAGGGAGATCTACGGGCTGGGCTGGAGCATCCTTTTCTGTAACTGTTAAATGGAAGTGGCCCAAGAGGCAAGTTTTTATTTGGTTTGAGGTCCTTTAATGATGTTTCTATTTGTTGTTTTACACTCGGGCTCCACTTGCTACCCCGGAAAAAGATGCATTTTGCAAAGTAATACATATGCATCACTATGCAATGCATTAATTTTCAATGCATTACGTTACGGTTGCTTGGTAGTCAGAGAAAAACAATGCTAGTTTCGCATACTTTTTTTTTTCCCATTGGCGTACATTTAAGATACCTTATATTCTCCCATATATATTACTAGGATATTCTCCATGCCGTTGGTACGATAAAAGTTTAACATGATATATAGAGTTTATTCTACTTTATTTTTCTAGCGTCATTATAACTTGTCAAAATTTGATTAAGCCAATACATTAATACCAGATGTGAATCAACCCTTGATTGGTATCTAATAAAATTAGGTGTCTCATCCGTTGCAGGGACTGGGAATAAACAAGTCATTCATACTTACATGCCTAATCACCTCTATCAACAATTGAATAAAAATAAATAAATATCAAAATGTTAGGTATGAGAGTCAAAGTCATGCGCTCTTATTGGAGATCATTGAAGGTAAGACATAAATGCTAACTTTAAGTCCCAACCATTAGATGAAACGAATCTCAGCCATGAACTATGTTTATCTACAAACTTATCTCTTGGTGTTTTAAATTATGTGATCCGTTAGATTATTATATTTGGCTAAATCTCAACCGTCTTTTATCTACAACCTCAAACACCATTCTGATTTGTAATATAGACTAGTGTGTCCCAACGGCACGATATGATTTTTTTGTGTAAACATTATGACATGCCAAACCGTACGTGCCTATGTCATCATGAACACACTCATTTTGCCTAAGAAATCAATTGGTAAACATAAAAGTTACAATATAAAGCTACTCATTCGACAATATAAAATGTGTTTCATAGTTGCCGAACAAATTTGAAATTGCACACAATTTCAAATATTAAAAAACACCAAACTGTAAATTTATGTGTACAAATCATAATAGATTTAGTAAAAATAAATTTATACTTGAAAGATGAGAAGTTGAAAGTGGGAAAGATGAAAGAGTGTAAGTGAGTGTTAAGAGAAATTAATAGATGGGAAATTGAAATAGTGTAAGACATATTGAAATATGCAAAATTGTCTACGATATTTAGATCTTTATGTTTGGGTAAATATCAACCATCTTATATCTTTAATCATAAACACCATTATAATTTGTAAAATAGACTAGGGTATTCCCCGTGCCGTTGGCACGATAAAAGTTTAACATGATAAATATAGTTTATTCTACTTTAAAATGTTGGATATGAGAATCGAACCCATGCACTCTTGGTGTTTTAAGTTCTATGTGATCTGTTAGATTCTTATATTTGGGTAAATCTCAGCCGTCTTTTATCTCCAACCTCAAACACCATCCTGATTTGTAATATAGATATTACATATATTTTCTTCAAATATGTAATTGAATAATATGTCCGAAAAATAAGGATTATTTGAAAGAGTTTTAAACTCTTGTAAATGTGAACTTTATTGAGATCTATATAATAATAGGAACTCTTAAAAATATGGAATTTATTAAGAAGTATAGTCCAACATGTGTGATGATACATCAAAATAGACCGATCATAATGACCATATACGTGGCATAAATGTCAATCACAATAATACATTGCTCAATTTATTGGGCCAGCTCATAAAGCCCAGGAAGAATGAGGCAAATTATAGAGGCCCAGACTAGGCGCACCACTGAGGAGACGTAAACAATACCCGAATCCTGGCCCAGACGAATCAAAGCCGAGTCCAGGCCCGATATGAGTTCTCTCATAAATGAGAGAAACATTGCACCAAGAAAGAGTTGTGGAGGGAGTTACGCCTCCACGAACACATCTCCATTAAGAAGGAGATTGTTACAAGAAACATCTCCTTCGTGTTTAGGTGACTCGGGTGTCCAACATTTACTTTATTAACTCGACATCTTGATCGATTCTAAGTTTTCTATGTTTAGGTGACTCGGGTGTCCAACCTTTACTTCATTAACTCAACATCTCGGTCGATTCAAAGTTATTATGTTTAGGTGACTCGGGTGTCCAACCTTTACTTCGTTAACTCGACACCTAGGTCGATTCGAAGTTTTTATGTTTAGGTGACTCGGGTGTCCAACATTTACTTCGTTAACTCGACACCTCGGTCGATTAAGATTTTTTTATGTTTAGGTGACTCGGGTGTCCAACCTTTACTTCGTTAACTCAACACCTCAGTCGATTCAAAGATTTTTATGTTTAGGTGACTCGAGTGTCCAACCTTTACTTTTTGGTTGATCAGACCAGAAGTTTTTTGTGTTCGACTTTTGCTGTCTGACCGCCTTGTATGGCCGGTTTCTGTCTGCGCGAAGATTTAGAATTCCTGAATCCGTAATCTTTATTGATGTTGGCTTGAGTATTTCATCAGTTTTGGCCATTAAGGCTTTTATAATACTAATTCAGAGTATTGTTTGTTTCGTCTTCATTTGCTTGTTGTCAGTCTTTGCGTTGAGAGCTGGTGTTTTTTTCTTTGCTTCTTCCTCGAGTGTTGTTTAGTAGTTCAATTCAATCTTGCAATTGCTGATGAGGTCCTTCCATTTATATGGATTAGATGATGCAGGCTTTTCCATGTTTTTTTATGAAGTGTTTTGTTGGTACCCTTGTTCAAATATAGATGAGTGAGGGGTTTGCTCAGCTTCTTCACGTGCTTTGCGCTGCGCAACATGTGGTGTATATCAATTCTCTGGATTGTTATTTTGATCCCGCAACATTGTTTGCTTTATCTTTCCATTCTATCTGTTTCTCTGGCATCCCGATGAATTTGTCTAGTAGTCCTTTCTGAGCCTAATGTTCGATTTCGTCTTTTAAGTTGTAACATTCTTCAGTATCGTGCCCATGATCCCTATGGAATGAGCAGTATTTTCTTTTGTCTCTTCCTTCTGGATCCCCTCTCATTCGAAGCGGCCAGTTAATGTTATCTCACTTCGCTATGTGTTTTAATATGTTTGCTCGACTTGTCTTCAAGGTTGTATATGGTTTGCATGCAGTTTTCATTACGCTCGTTACCCATCCGTGTCGAGCTCGCGGTTGGTTGTGATCTCCCGAATTTCAGTTGCCGCGAATCACTCCTTCCGCTACTTCAATGTTTGTAAGATGGGTTGCTACCTTTCTGTTGTCCGCTGTCTTCCTTTTTTTCATGTTTGCTTGAGAGAGTTTCTCTTTCTTGATCATTTTTTCTTCCTGGTTGCTTTCATCTCTTCTAGGGAGATATGCTTCTGTGCTACTTTTAGCAGGATTGTCATGCCCTTTGTGGGCTCCAAGTTAATAGCGTCAAAGAAGGGGCCTATCTTTAATCCGACTACGAAGGTTGTTGCGGCTGTGTCATCGCTACATCCGTTGATCATTGTTAGTTCATTGGTAAAGCGAGTGACATATTCTCATCCGTTGGCTTCCGATAAATATGGTAATGAAATCAGTGGCCAGAGCTTGAAAGGAATCTATCGATCTTGGTGTTAGACTTTTGAACCAGTTCATTGCTATAGAAGTGAGGCTGGTTGGGAATGTTCTGCATAGAATTGATTATGTGGTCTCTTTCAGGGCCACCATGTGATGGGTGTGTCTCAGATGATCGGTCGGGTCAGAAGTTCCATCATATTCCTCGAACTTTGGTGGAGTGAACTTTTTCGATATAGTTGTTTTCATGAGGGCGTCTAAAAATGGCGATTGTGCCAATTCGTATAATATGTTGGGATCCGTGACTCCTATTTTGAATGGGATTTCGGTAAGCGTTCATTCATATAGTGAATTTATGCTTCGAGGTAGCTCGTTGCTTTCGAAGTTTCCTTGTTGGGGTTCCGCTGAGATTTCACTATTCACTTGAGTTCGATTTGCAAAGTTTTGTTGTGGTTGTGCCTGAACCGAGTTAGTTAGTCAAGTGTGTTTCTGTGCGATCCTTTCCAGCATCATTGTTATGTGTTCCATTTGGGTTACGAGTGAATCTACCCGAGGATCCGTGGTGTTGTCGATAGTTGTTTGGACTATTGCGTACGGCGGACCCTCCTTCTTAGATGCTAGTGGTCCGATGATTCGGATCGTATCTTCTCCTTGAGTTGTTATTGATACGTCAGCGGGAGTGTGATTATAATCACTGCCGGATTGGGGATCTGTAGTCTGCATTATTTCCTCTAATGGCTTGTGGATCTTTCGTCAGATTGTAGTGAACTTTATCAGTTTGTTTTGTGTTTAAGGAGGAAACTCATCGTTCCCCATGGACGACAAACTGATGGGTCCTAAAATTGTCCTCTAGTGAGTTTGATCTACAAAACAATCGTTAGACTGCCAATGACCACATTTTTGGTGCCCGAAGGCACTCCGATGCTTAAGTCAGTAACTTTGTTGGAAGAAGGAAATAAATCTGGACAAAACTCAGTTAAAGTTGCATACCTTTGTCGAATGTTCTCTTTACCTTTTATAATGGTCGTATTTAACTCTCAACACGACTTGAACATGTGAGGCACAATGGAATAAGATGTTTTTGTAACAATCTCCTCCTTAATGGATATGTGTTCGTGGAGGCCCTCAATGGCTCTTTCGTGGTGTAACGTTCTTCTTCTTAATGAGATAACGTGTGATGGGCTTGGATTTGGGCTTTGATTTGCCCGGGCCTAGATTCGGATCTTGTTTACGCCTCCTAAGAGGTGGGCCTAGTTTAGGTCTCTATAATTGTCCTCAATCCTTCTGGGCTTTACGAGCTGACCCAATAGATCGGGTGTTGTATTTTCGTGATGAGGCTTTATGCCACGTGTATAACCGTGATGATCAGTCTATTTTTATGTATCATCAACAATAATAATAACAATAACATTGATAATAATAATAATAATTAGAATAAAAATGAAAAATTTTAAATGCAAATATATAGAGAGTAGGCTGCAGTCTCTAGCAATATGGCATTTTGTGATCAAATTCACACTCAATGCCAAGATAGTGACATTGGTGTTTAAGGTAGTGACAATACAGTGAACTTAGGGTGTGTTTTGTTGCATGGAATCCTATGCCATGGGAATCCATGAGGGGACCCTACATTTTAGGCTAAATTGATAGTTGTTTCCACATCCACCATTTGATTTTGTGATCGTGGGAATGGAAGTCCCATGAACATGAGAATCCCACTCTTTGGTCCCCCAAGGCATGTGATTCTCAAGTTCATGAGACTTCCATTCGCACCAATGATAACAAAATCAAATAGTGCATGTGGAGTTATACCTCAGATTAGCCTAAAATATAGGAGTCCCTTCGTGGATTCCCATGGCATATTAATGTATTATAGAGTCAAAAAGTAAATCATGTTCATAACATTAAATTCAAAAATATCAAAACTTCTAAATGAAACATATCATCAAGCAACATCAAAATCAATATTTTCTTCTCCTTCTCCTTGATCCTCATCTTCATCACAACGATTCCATTGTAACTATCATAGATAAAATAAATTAATGGAGTTTACTAAACTAATTGAAAAAGATTTGATCAAAATTCACTGAATTGAATCCACAATCAGAGAGATTTATAAATTAACAGTGATACCGAGATTTATATTTTGTCAAAATTTTGATTTTTTGACGGATTGATTCATTGATATACAAGAATAAAAAAGATAAAAGATTACACAAAGTAGCAGACATAGGGAGATAACGGCAGAAGAGATCGCAGGGCACAACAAAGAGATGATGGATGTGCAGGTAAGTCGATCTTCTTTTTTTCTTTCCTCTTTTTTTCTTCTTATTTTTCTTTCTTCAACAAACAGAGAGATCACACAACATATGAACAAAAATCAGAGGGATCGTTCCTCTTTTGGGGGGATTGTGAAGGCAGGTTGAAGAAAAAATGGGTGTCACGGGATAAGATTTGTTTGCCACGGGAAGAAGAAGGGCTGGGTGTTAGAAATTTATCAGTACTGATGAAGGCTTTTCGAGTTAAGGCTCTTTGGAACCTTATTTTTTCAGATTCTTTATGGGCTACTTTTATGCGAAATAAATATTGGTTGCCTAGAGTTTTGTTGAGTGGCCAAGTTGTGAAATGTGGGGCTTCCCCTTTCTTTAAGGAGATCATGCTTGGTAAATCTATAACTTTGAGCAATACGTTCTGGCGGATTGGCAGGAACAATTTTAGTTTTTTTGAGGAAAATTGGAGTCTTGTGGCTTCCTTCAGAAGGCCGGAGGAGTTGATCAGTGATGGGGTTTGGCCCACGGTTAAGGAAGTGATATTGAGTGATTTTGATTTGGTACACCCAGGTCTCAGACAGCTTGCACGTAGTCTTTTTGTAGATAGGTTGCGTGGTAAGCAGGATGGCGATGATGGGTGTGTATGGGCTCCGAATTCGGATGGAATTTTCTCCATTCATTCTGCATATGAATTGTTATGACATCATGGGGTCAAGAATGAGTTAAATAATAAGATATGAAAAAACATTCTTCCATCCAGAATTTCAGTTTTTGTTTGGAAATTACTGCGTAGAGGGGTGCCAGTTGACGGGGAGTTGTACAGATGCGGTTTAGCCTTGCCTCGAGGTGTAGGTGTTGAGCGGATCCGAGGATGGAATCTTTGAACCACTTATTTCTGAAGGGCAAGTTGGCGGTTAAGGTGTGGAGTCACTTTGATGGGATTTTTTATGTGCATGTAAGGAAACCTGCAGAGGTCTCTATAGTGCTATTGATTTGGTTCAGAAGAGCCAAGATGAACTCCCAAACATGTGTGTTATACTTTCGTACTCCTATGTTTATCTTATGGGAAATTTGGAAACAAAGATGTAAGTGCGTCTCCAAATGCTGCTTTTGTGATTTTAAACATCAGGCACAATTTGAGGTTGGCAAATAATTTCATCATTCCGAAACAAATCAGTCAGAATATGGCCCCCTTAAGGGCTTTTGGGTTACATGTGATCCCAGTTAGAAGAAGGGTTGTTAGAATTGTTTATTGGATCCCCCTCCTGCAGAATTTGTGGCACATAATGTTGATGGCTCCTCTCGCAAAAACAAGGCAGTTGGAGGTGTGATTATTAGAGATCCTGGGGGTCTTTGTGTGGTGGAAAAGCAATTATTTTTCGGGGAATGATCAAATAACAAAGCGGAAGCTTTGGCTCTCGTGGAAGGCTTGCACCTGTGTTTCTCATTGGGCTTTAGCAAAGTGGTTGTCCAATCGGACTCGGAACTAGTTTGTGGTTGGTTTAGAGAGACTTTTAAAATTCCTTGGCATTTGGAGAACATTTTCAAAGAAATTAAACTGCTGGGGGAAAGAATGACAATTGATTTTAAGCATATCTATAGAGAGGCTAATGCGGTGGCGGATGTTTTAGCTGATAGAGCACAAAAGGAGTTTAGGACTGTCGCATTTGGAGATAATGAATTACCTAGGCGTTTGGTGGGTTTGGTGTTGCTTGACAGTTGCCATACGGCTTATGTTTGCCACGGTAATGAATAGACGAATTATTAATGTTAATATGCAGGAATATTTACTGGTTTGGGGTGCTAGAACCACGGCGCTACAGTTGTGCTGCTTGCAGGCTTGGACGGTGCAACTGCTTTGCACTGGACAGAGTGCTCTATTTTGACAAAGTGTTCTGTCTTGGCGCACCATAGACAATTCTTTTTGGCTGCCGGTAGTTTGCTGCTGTTAGTGCTGGAATTTGGCAGTGGGTTGTGCGAGATTTTTGGCTGCCGGTGTTGTATTTCCTCTGATGACTTGTGGATCTTTTGTCAGATTGTAGTGAACTTTATCAGTTTGTTTTGTGTTTAAGGAGGAAACTCGTCGTTCCCCATGGACGACGCCAAACTGATGGGTCCTAAAATTGTCCTCCAATGAGTTTGACCTATAAAACAATCGTTAGATTGCCAATGACCACATTTTTGGTGGCCGAAGGCATTCCGATGCTTAAGTCAGTAACTCTGTTGGAAGAAGGAAGTAAATCTGGACAAAACTCAGTTAAAGTTGCATACCTTTATCGAATGTTCCCTTTACCTTTTATAATGGTCGTGTTTAACTCTCTGCGTGACTTGAACATGTGAGGCACAACGGAAGGAGATGTTTTTGTAACAGTCTCCTCCTTAATGGATATGTGTTCGTGGAGGCTCTCCACGGCTCTTTCTTGGTGCAACGTTCTTCTTCTTAATGAGATAACGTGTGACGGGCTTGGATTTGGGCTTTGATTTGTCCGGGCTTGGATTCAGATCTTGTTTACTCCTCCTAAGAGGTGGGCCTAGTTCAGGCCTCTATAATTGTCCTCAATCCTTCTGGGCTTTACGATCTGACCCAATAGATCAGGTGTTGTATTTTCGTGATGAGGCTTTATGCCATGTGTACAACCGTGATGATCGTTCTATTTTGATGTATCATAAACAATAATAATAATAATAATAATAATAATAATAATAATAATAATAATAATAATAATAATAATAATAATAATAATAATAATTATTATTATTATTATTATTATTATTATTATTATTAATAAGAATAAAAATGAACATTTTTAAATGCAAATATATAGAGAGTAGGCCGCTGTCCCTAGCAATATGGCATTTTGTGATAAAATTCACACTCAATGCCAAGATAGTGACATTGGTGTTTAAGTTGGAAACAATTCAGTGAACTTAGCAAACTAGTTGTGTTTGGTTCTTATGTTGAACTTTGAATCTTATTGAGCTCGACTCGATTCCATAATTAAGTGCAAAAGTTTATTGTAAATCTAGAAAAATGACAATGGACACTGCCATTGGAACACTGTCTGCGACGCACTTTCAGATGACGCCTAGAGGTTTACTTGCATGCAATGAGGGGACAATGAGATATTCTGAACAAAGGTTTGAATTAATGCAAAGAAGGTTGGTTCACAATTGCTGAATAATTTGGAAGGAATCAAGCAATTAATGTTCATCTCCATTACCTAGATCATCTCCCAACTCCATTATTGTTTAGGGAACTAAGGTTTGAATTAATGGAGCAACTCCAATTCAACAACTTACACTACAACAGATTTGTTTTAAGAGGCGCTTCGAAAAGCGTCGGTATAGGTAAACGTATGTGCGGCTAAAAGATTATTGACGGCATTTTAAGAAGCGCCGCAAAAACGCCGGTAAATGTATGTGCGGCTAAAAGATTAACGACGCTTTAAAAAAAGCGCCGGTTAAAATGAACATTTATGGCGCTTTCCAACGCCGGTAAAGCTTAAATAAGCGCCGCCAGAGACATGGGTGCGTCAATTCCCTGTTGGACAGAAGTGCCATATTTATAACCTTTTACTGGCGCTATAAAGCGCCGGTACAAATATTTTGCGACGCTTATGAAGCACCGGTTTTGTTAACAAACCTCGTTTTACAACCTTTTAATGGCGCTTTAAAGCGCCGGAAAAGATTACTTTTGCGACGCTTTTGAAGCGCCGGTTGTGCTTACAAATTGTAACGGCGCTTTGAAAGCGCCGGTTATGTTAACATACCTAGAAAAAAATTAATTTCTAGGCACCTCAACCTGCATCAATAAAAACCTGTCATTGGGACGGAAAAACAAACAGTGAATGTAAGAAACAGTTCATTAAGCAAAATCAATCATTAAAATTCACAGAACCTGCTATCAAAACTCAATACATCACACCAGCAGCATCAGTAAAGTTCCCTAAAGAAACTACTGAAAAATTAATAACTTTTCAATCTGATAACCTAGAAAAACTAGTTGCAAATTCCAAAATAATGCAATATGAAAGTGATGTAACTCAGAATTTAGAAAAGGTTGAAAAGCTATGGCATGTTAAAATTGTTTGAGAAATCTAGATCAAAATTGACAACTATATGCTTAACTAAGTTATGGCATTTGTAACGGTAAATAAAGCGGTTGAAAAAAGTGTGAAATCTCCAACAATAAAATTGATATTCTAAGTCGAACAATTTACCTGGTACTCTCGTAGCCAAGGTTCGGAAATTTGTAAACCAACTGCCATTTTTGTAACCTGTAGATTGTGCATACATGCTGCAAGAGGCTGCGCTAGGCAGAAAAAAATCATTTAGACACTTTTTAATGCCAAAAATGATGAAACAAGTTAACATGACAATTAATGTGTCCAAACATTTAATGAACAAATATAAACAAAAAGTAATTATATATTAAGTTGCAAAAAGTGTTCCTCACACTTCAGAATAAATTAACATATATGCTCTAGTGACCACAACTCAGCAAAGCCAAGAATTACCTAGAAAACCTGTTTTCTCTCCACAAGTTTATGTTTTGCTGTGACACCTTCTCTCCAGCTTTTGCGGCTTTCCAAGGTCGGACAACCGAAGAAGCATCAGTCTCATCGATGGATATGGGAACAACATGTCTCCTCTCGTTGCACAATAAGATTTTGTATCTCTTCTTACATTTAGAGACACATTTAGTTAGTGAATATGAAATATAAATGGTAATGGATACCAAAAATTTAAATATTGAAAATAATATTGTCCGCCTTTCTTTGAGTGGATACATCTGAATATGATCCATCTTTGCTTGTATAAGCAAGCTCAAACATCCTAATACGAGATGGGCGAGCTCCTGTCCTTTTCATCTGGCAACAATAGAAAACGTACACAAATGAGTAACTATATTTCTTACTAAGTTGATATTCAAATCGAAAATCTCAAACATTTTGTACTTAACCTCTTCATCCTCAAGTATGGCAAAGGATTTTCTGCCTGCATGATGAAGCATTTGTTGTGTGTCACGCCTTTCTTTATTTTTATCACACAATTCCTGAATTTATTAAAAACGGATTCGAAAAATAATGTCATCAAGAATTAAGGTTTGGCTAATATATTATAATCAAGTGTGATATTAAGGTTTAGGTACATACCATAACCTTTGGCGTTCCCCAATGTTCTTTTATCAACCATTTCCAATCTTTATCTTTTACAAATGGTGGTCGATTTTGAAGTCGTTCCTCATCTGTCTCATGTGTATCATAATAGTCCTTCTTCAATTCAGATCGGTAGTCCCTCCATTTTTGTCCCATTTCCTTCATTAACAACTTCTTTACTTCTGGATCATCCCCTATGTCGAACTTCTCCTGAATAAAAGAGCAAATTTGATCAAATCTAGCATATGTGACCAATATATATATATATATATATATATACACATATTATAATGATAAGATATATACGTACCAATAACGATTCAAGCATTTTGGCCTTTACATCTTTGTCAAGTTTTCTCCATGACGGCGCAACAATAGATGTTATTTGCATGTTTCGGACGACAATTCCTTGTTGAGACGAACATAATGACCTATGCTCTCCTATTACACTATGTCTGTCATCAAATTCCAGACTCAGTTTTGATCCTTTTGTAGACTTGCTACCTTCTGTCCCAATGCTCGTCCACGTGCTTTCCTATTCCTGGTGCTACCTACGTAAAGGAAATTATTAATGTTAAAAATTGTAAATTTTAAGTACAATTTCTATAAGAAAAATGAACCTTATATTGTTTAGAGTGAGTAAAAATACCAGAAGAACTTGACTCAATATTATGGGAAGACTCCTCTGACTTATCATTTGTCGGTGGTCTTGGCGCCATACCTGAAAAATGCACAAAAAGTGAGCTAGTGCCATAACATAATAATAATAATACATTATAACATTTGATGACTATTCAATTACCATATTTCAAACATCAACTCTCTTATTTTCTTTTCCTCTTTTTTTTATTTGTGTTATTTTCTGACAATGGAATTGTTTCCATTGGCAAATTAGCTCTATTCCATACAACATGATCCACATCATCACTTGGTGCACAAGTGATTGATGTATCCCCTAGTACTAGGGGTTGCAATGCATCTGTTTCATCGACTGTTGCCTCGTCTTCATGTTCTGGCACGACATAAAATTCACGTGGTACAACTTTTGTCACAACTAGCCATCCCGATCTTGCATTGTCTCTAACATAGAAAATTTGTTCGCACTGGCTTGCTAAGACGAATGGTTCATTTGTTTGAAGTATTCGTTGGGAATTAACACTTACAAAACCATGTCTATCCCTTTCAATACCTCGTCCAGGGCTGTGGATATCTCTCCAATCACACTTGAACAAAACAACACGATTTCCTCCTAAATATTGCAATTCAACAACATCAATAAGAACTCCATAACAAAACATACACTCAGTTCGTTTGGAAACATATGTTCCACTCTCTTTGCTACACTAGATCAGTCCATGGATGGGACAATGAGCTTCGATGGTGCATACTAAATTTCAGGGGACATGGCACGAGCTCGCTTGTGAAAAAAGTAACCCTTAATGCCACAATATACCGTATTTGGGTTGAACACAACATAAGGGTATATCAGCAGTCCAATGTAGATGGTATTGAGATAGTTAGGCGCACACGTGAAGATGTAAGAATGCGATTCAGCACTACTGGTCTTTCAGCAGAGGACAACCAGGCCAACCGACAACTCTTGGAGCGATGGGGAATCGATGTACATTTTTTGTTACCAAGCTCTATTACATGTGCTTGGGAAAGGCCTGAGGCAGGGTGGCTTAAACTAAACTCTGATGGTTCTAAGAAAGGGTTGAGAGGAGGCTTTGGAGCTATTATTCGCAATGAGATAGGCGAGCCTATTTCCACATGCGCAGGAGATGATCTATCCCAGTCAGTAGTAAAGCATGAACTGCAGGGGCTTGAAGTTGAGCTTAAACTGGCGAAAAAACACAGAGTGACTAAACTAGAGATTAGCACAGATTCACACTGTATGTATTTGCAGCTCACAAACCAAAACAGGTTACCTTGGGACCTTCGACACATCCATGCCAGAATCAAAAGGGACCTAGATAAGTTGGAATGATATAGGATACGACACCACTATAGAGAGACAAACAAGGCAGCTGATTTCCTAGCCAAGTTATATCCAAATCATAGCTTTGTTGAATTTACTCCCAGTTCCTTTGCAGAGGACTTAAAAAAAATGTGTATGAGGACAGTGTAGGAAAACAGTATCTACGCATGTAACAATCTCTTTTCTTTAGGTTCAGGGATCCTTTAATAACCCCTGCTCAATTTCAAAAAAAAAAATAAAAAATTCAATCTATCAACTCCATTATCTCCATTAACAACCACACCACTATATTGTGTTTTTAACCGAGCTACCCGGCTTTTCGTGTGAAACTTAAATCCATTGACAACATAACCACTCCATGACAATACTACTTTGTCAGGACCACGAGCTAATGGGCGCAACTGTTCGATTGATTCATCACAAGTTGTTCGACATATTTCAATCACCTAAGCAATGAAAAATACCAATTATGTTATGAAAAATATTCTTAGTATGATTGTTGACGATGAATAAGGTCTAAGTTCCTTACACGAGACTCAAACCACTTTGGAAATTGTCGAGAAACTAACTATAAAGAGTACCTTTACAATAAAATCTCTACATGCATGAATTGGTTATTCTCAATTAACCAACAGCACCATCGACAAATAGGAGTTGTTCTATTTGAGTTCATTGGTTTAAATCATTCGTTAACTCTTTGCCAACTCAAATTTCATCTAGATTATGACAACCTTGTTTAATAATGTATTATATTTAAGATCAGAGGCATTTGCCTATCTCAAGCGTAGTATTGCAATTGTATTTGTAAATTCAAACTCCAACTTATTATGCTATGTAATTAGTCCTCCAGCCTCCATGTACTATTTTCATGTAAATAGTTGTGTTATGATGTAATTGGTAAATGGCTTCAATATAAATCTCAAGGCTGATAAAAGAAAACTATCATAACAAGTTTAATGTCTTGTTTTCTTGCTTTTCTGTTTGTGTTTTCGTTTGTTTTCTGTCTTGCTAAGAAGTATATATATATTATATATTGCGACCTCAGTACATAGGTCTGCCATCTGCACACTTCAAACCGGTATACCATATATCTAATTTTATTAAGAGTAGATACACAACAAAGGGAGCTGCTTGACCCCCTGTGTTGCAATTAACACTATCCCTTCCTTCATTGGTTAATTCACCTACCATATATATGTTTCAACCGAAGTTCCAGTTAACTGATAGTACTACTACTAGCAGCAGATAAAGTAGTCGAACTCATGGATCTATTGGGTATATCATACCACTTTGTCAATGAACTCACAACCTTGATCAGGTTACTATGCTCCAACACTTTCCATCTCCTGTAATTTATCATTAGAGCTCATTCCCTGTCCAACCAACATACATGTATCTTCTTCCTTATCGAGGGACATTCCCAAGTCACACTCTTACCTCTACTCCTTCTGCAACTTGCATCAAGGTCAGAGACTTGTTTATAATTGCTTGCTCATCCCCAGTAGCTACCACTTTAGTATTAGAACTAGTTCCAGCACCCAAATTTCTGCTAATCTTCTCAACAAAGGTGAACGAGCCTTGGGTTTGAAGGTGTGTTTCCCTACAGCCATGATCCATCCTTCACTGTCTACCTCTTGCAATGAAACTTTCTTTCCATTATCTTTCCACACTCATTGAACTGGATTCTTAGCATTAGTGCTGCGAAGACAATTAGTTTTCGCATGCCCGAACCCTGCACAAACATTGCACCTCGCATGTATCCAAGCATACTCAACCTCTACAGTCTCTCACAGTTGCACCTTAGGGTTCTCCAATTAAAAAAGAAAAATCCTCAACACATGCAAGCTAGTTATCATTGTGGAACTTGATAGGCAGCAATTCCATATTAAAATTATGAAATAAATACACTTATATGAGTGAGCTATTGTTTTGGGAAAGTAGCAAAAACACACCCGTCACGCGTCTGACAAAAATCATGCAAGGTATGGATATTTTCAAGTGTCATAGTCGTTTATACTTTTGTTTTATCACAGCCTATAGGGATGAACCATAGCTACACCAAGTTCTAATTTGTATATTGTTAATGATTGCTTGGTCTACAAGATGTTGATTATAATGAATTAAAACTTGCTTACCATAAAATGAATGTGTGAAGTTCCTTTTTCAGTGCGCTAGTAGAATTCAAGAGTTAAAATTTTTAATCTTTTTCTAAGAGCTAAATGATAGTATCTTGTAACACTATTGTTCGAATGATTTAGTTTGAATACAAACAGAGACTTGGCTACTATCAGAGTTATGTAGGAAAATCACCCCCTTGAATCAGAAAATACCCTTGCTTTAGCTTTGTGATACGCAAAACCTAAAGCCTTGCTAAATTAATATTACTGCAAGCCTCAGACCATCATGCTTCAAGCTTGAAATTGTCATGAACAATCTCACGGCGAAAACATAAACCAGTATAAGTAGGCTCTTATACTCCATACATGGCCTGTGCGGATGACAATGGCTAAAAATGCACAAAGAGCTGCCATATGATCAGCTCAAAAATTAATAATAATAAAAAAAATACATCACGAAAAAATACAAAGAAAAAAAGCAGTAAATTCAGCAAGAAACCCTAGAAATCGGTTTAAATACATTTGGACGATCAAATTTGTGCGTAATAGAACATACATATGATGAAGAGAAGCAACGGAGACAATTGAAAGTGATTATAAAAGAGGGATTCATCAAAAACCAAAAACCCTATATTTGAAAATCATCAAATAGAGATTCGATTGTACCTTGAGTTTCTTCTCTTTGGTTGCTATTCGAATGTTCTTGAATGAGTACCACCACCACCACCACAATATTTGAAAGATTTCAACACAGATTTCAAGGAGATGAGAAGAGCGGTCAGACCGAGAGCAAAATAGGGAAGAGGGAATGAGCGAAGTCACAAAGGACTGGAAGCGCTAAGGAGAAGGAAGGAGAAAGGATGAAGGATGGAAGTCGCGAGCAGTGGGAAGGAGGGAAGTCGAGCGCAGGGGAAGGAGATTATAAATAAGTACCTTCTAATCCGGCATTTCACACCTCTAATACGGCGTTTTAAAACAAAAAATTATTTTTATTAGCGGGATGGATTCACGGGTTTTTTTTCGCTCTATATCGGCGCTTTTACAATAAACACCGGTATTGTTCGATATTTACCGACGCTTTTTATATCTAAAGCGGCGTTTTAGAAAACATAATTTTCTTTTCATCAGCGGGATGGGTTGGCGGGGTTTTTTTTTATCTTTACCGGCTCTTCAAAAACAAAGCGCCGGTATTGGTTACTCTTTACCGGCGTTGTGAAATAAAATGCCGGTATTGTTAGATCTTTACCGGCGCTTTTGTACATCTAATACGGCGTTTCAAAAAACACAATTTTATTTTCATTAGTATGGCGAGGTTTTTTTATCTTTACCGGCGCTTTAGAAAATCAACGCCGGTATTGTTATCCCTTTACCGGTGCTTCATAATAAAAATGCCGGTATTGTTATCTCTTTACCGGCACTTCATTATAAACGTCGTTATTGTTTGAGACTTAGTTTATTTATGCTGATTTTTGTTCTTTGCCGGCGCTTGTTATCTCAAACGCCGTTATTGATTATGTTTTACCGGCACTTTCATTGAAACGCCACCGTGGAAGTGCCGTTTTAGACTTTGTTTTTTGTAGTGTTAATTGAAGCTTTTCCGATCCATCCTATAAAAAAGCCCTGAAAATGAGGTTGTATCCCTACAAATTTAAATTTGACTTGAGCAAATAATCTTTCCCTCGAACCAAATCAAAGAAATAATAAATTAAAAAATAAACTAAAAACTGGGAGAATATGAAAAATCCATTGAAAATGCCATTAGAGTTGATAAGCTCATGTCAACCCATATATCAACTTGGATGGAATCAATGTCACAAACTACTCACTTCCTCACACTTCAATCTTTTGGTTGCATATGAACCAAGGCTTCTCCCATTTCTTTCCCACTTTTTATGTTCTCGGCCTCTACCCAACTTCCAACATCTAAAGAAGCTGGAAACAAAAGAAGCTCACTTTCTCACCTAAAAGGAATTCATCTTTGTTTTACTAGCAAACATCTTTAAGTGATGAAGACATAATAGATTGTTTTCATTCTAAACTTTTTATTAAATTACTTGTTCTTCTTGTCATATTTATGCCTTTTGTGGAAACCTAGTATATTGTACTACCCACTTAATGGGACACACTACACAACATTCCATATCTTAGAATCAACAAAATCTCGGATACTGAAAAATAAAAATAAAAAAATAGGTCCACTTTTGTTTTGACATCTTATGCTTTATCTAGTTTAATTGACATTTTTCTGAGTAGATGATGTTGATTAAGATATGACGTGAATAGATACAAAATTATCATTAATATAGGCCGTGCTCTGTTGATACTTGATTTTGATCTAAGCCGACATTGATATTCAATAGCAAGTTGTCATTTTGATTTATATTAAGGTAAAGGTTTGGCGTGATCGTTAAAACCATGTTTGCCTTTACTAGAATTATAAATAAAATATATTGGATATTTTGACTAGCTACATTTTTCTTGTTGCCGACATATAAGTACATAGATAAAAATTCATTATTGATAGATGAATGAGAGTTAAAGTTGAACCCTGGTCAAACAAAATCTCGATCCTTATATTCCATAGTTATGCACCTGAATTGGAAATGTGTAGTAATATCAATATATGATTGATTTCCGTCTTAGGCGTTTAAAGCTAGAGCGGAAAACATTATGAGGGCATGAGGAAGGAACCCAAAAAAAAAAAAAAAAAAAAAAGGACTTACAGCTAAAAATAGGTCTACTTTTTACTTTCCATACAAATTGACATCTAACGGATTCTCCAGTTTAAACGACACTATTTCTAAAAAAAAAGAAAAAAAAAAAACCTGCTTCGGTCCTTTTTTTCGTGTATTCTTGTGTTTCGAGGTTCCCACTTGTCAATAGATGAACACATAGTAAAAAATACAATTAAAAACATTATCGGATCACTAGTTTTGAGGAGTGACTAATGTTAATTGATGTTGAAGTAGTTACATGGCTGTATTAGTATGGCAAAACTGCATGTTTTTATTTATTTATTTTACTTCATTCTTTTTTTTTCTTAATAAATAAAAAGTCTTTATGCCATAATGGTTTCATTTTATTTGTAGAAGTTTGGATTGTTGATCTCATTGTGGATTATGCATGCCGATGACTTTTCTGTTCAAGATCACTTCTTAAATAGTTAATTGCAGCCAATGAATGTGTTAACCGATGTTTCAGTTTCTTGTTTGAAAAGTAGTTTGATATATGCTGCTACATATTACGTAGTTATTGTTTACTGTTTGACAAGTTTATACATGCTGCTGCATATTCTGTTGGGCAAAACCGTTAAAGTAACGATTTCTTTTTGTCTAAGGGCAAGAAGTTTAACAATGAATGAACAAAAAGGCTTATAACAAGGAGAGTTTAAAGAGGATTTAGGCTTACAAAACAAATTACTTGTTTTGTTATGAAACACTTCTCATGTTTTGGTCTATCGAAAAATGTTTGTTTCAATTGATTTCTATGTACTTTCGTTAAAGTGTTTTTAGTATTGTATCTTTCTCTAATTGTTTTTTTTTTTTTTAATAAACCTCCAGTGGGGAGGGGCAGCTGTGGGATGTCAGACCTTTATTACTTGAAAAAATCTTGTACACATGTCGGGGGTACATGACAACTTTACCCAAGAGAAAAAGAAACAATTGGACATACATCCTAATCTAACATTGCTGTGAGTAGAGCTCATATTCCCGAACGGATTAAATCCATCAGTTGCAAGCCCCAATCTGACATTGCGCGTGTCTTCTGCAAAATTGGGATACATAGTATCGAATGCTTTCCAAGCCTCTCCATCAGCAGGATGTCTCAAAAAATCATCATCAACCCTTTCTTCATTGTGCCATCTCATATGACTCGCAGTGTGCGTCGACATGTACAGTCGCTGCAATCTGGGCTTCAGTGGAAGATAACGCAAAACCTTTTGTGGAATTTTCTTCGTTTTATTACCAGAATTAGGCTTATATCTTGGCTCATTGCACACAGGGCATGCATCCATCCCTTCAATTTCCTTATAAAATAATGCACAGCTGTATTTGCAAGCATGAATCTTTTGATACCCCAAACCAAGACCATTCAACAATTTCTGCGCATTGCGATAATCCTCAGGCAAAACGTTTTCCTTCGGAAGCATCCGCTTCATAATTCCCATTAAATGAGAAAAACACTTATTCGACATATGATGTTTCACTTTGCAATGCATCAACTCCACAATGGCAGTAAGCAGGGAGAACTCTGTGCAACCGGGGTATAATGTTTGTTGGGCTTGTTTCAACAGTCTTTCATAGTTTTCTAACTCTTCACTTTGCAGCATGTTGGGAGGTACGGTATCTCCTACCATATCATCAATGCCATCTTCGTTCATCGATGCATATGGATAAGCGTCATTTATTATACCCATAACTTGGTCATTATCATTCATGGACGTTTCATCAATGTGCGGCACAAGTGGCTGGGAATTCGATGAAGTCGAACCAAATTCTCGTTGCTCCCCATGATAAATCCACCTCGTATAATTCAGAATCATCCCATACCTCGCCAAATGATATCGAACCATATTGAATGTCTTCCACAAACAATTGTTACAACATTGACACGGACACTTGATATGATTCGTCGTACCAGTGACATGTGCCCTTGCAAACTCAATGAAGCTCTCGATCCCATTTAAATATTCATCACAGCATTTGTCCTGATTTTGTATCCACTGTCTTTCCATTACGCCTGTTTTTAGTTTATAAACAAAACCTGAGAATTAAAGAGAGTTACCGACACTAATGCGATTAGGTTTCAATGTGGAAAAATTTCAGCAACATCTCAATTACAATTCTTCAAGTGGACGATGTAGATATTATTAATTAATAAATATCTAGTATGCACTCGAAAAACAATGTGAGACACTCCCAAAAATCCACATGATAGCAACCTAATTTCATGAAATTTCAAAAAATAAAAAAATTAGCAATTTCCTCACCGTTTTCCAAGTGAAAGAGAGAGAAGATTGGAGGTGTGGCCGGCGCCGGC
The DNA here is from genome assembly GCA_963556465.1 of Berberis vulgaris. Classification (NCBI taxonomy): domain Eukaryota; kingdom Viridiplantae; phylum Streptophyta; class Magnoliopsida; order Ranunculales; family Berberidaceae; genus Berberis; species Berberis vulgaris. The sequence goes on from OY747125.1 coordinate 94,474,341, forward strand.
GACACAAAGAGAAGCCGGAGCCTAATTAAGTGCTGGAAGCTTGGAGTATATAGTGAGAGAAATCAATCGAGCAGAGAAAAAGAATAAAATGAGAAGAGAAAATAGTGAAAAACGCAGACATGATTATTCTAATTCGTGGAGAAGAAGAACATGTCAGAGCTTGTGCGACGAACCTGCTCGCTTTAAGCGACGAATCTTTGTTGGGAAGACTTTATGCGACGAAGCTTTCCAATTCGTCGCGACAGATATCTTCAGGCGACGACAAAGTTTGTCGCCCTAGGATGTTTTAGGCGATGAACCGGCTCTCTTTAAGCGACGAATCTTTGTTGTGAGTACTTGATGCGACAAAGGGTTCCTATTCGTCGCGTACGCTATCTTTAGGCGACGACGACGTTTGTCGCCCTAGGATGTAAGACTTTAGGCGACGAAGCTTTCCAATTCGTCGTGTACGATATCTTCAAGCGAAGACAAAGTTTGTCGCCCTAGGATGTTTTAGGCGATGAACCGGCTCTCTTTAAGCGACGAATCTTTGTTGTGAATATTTGATGCGACGAAGGGTTCCTATTCGTCGCATACGCTATCTTTAGGCGATGACGACGTTTGTCGCCTTAGGATGTAAGACTTTAGGCGACGAAGCTTTCCAATTCGTCGCGACAGATATCTTCAGGCGACGACAAAGTTTGTCGCCCTAGGATGTTTTAGGCGATGAACCGGCTCTCTTTAAGCGACGAATCTTTGTTGTGAGTACTTGATGCGACGAAGGGTTCCTATTCGTCGCGTACGCTATCTTTAGGGGACGACGACGTTTGTCGCCCTAGGATGTAAGACTTTAGGCGACGAAGCTTTCCAATTTGTCGTGTACGATATCTTCAAGCGACGACAAAGTTTGTCGCCCTAGGATGTTTTAGGCGATGAACCGGCTCTCTTTAAGCGACGAATCTTTGTTGTGAATACTTGATGCGACGAAGGGTTCCTATTCGTCGCGTACGCTATCTTTAGGCGACGACGACGTTTGTCGCCCTAGGATGTAAGACTTTAGGCGACGAAGCTTTCCAATTTGTCGTGTACGATATCTTCAAGCGACGACAAAGTTTGTCGCCCTAGGATGTTTTAGGCGATGAACCGGCTCTCTTTAAGCGACGAATCTTTGTTGTGAATACTTGATGCGACGAAGGGTTCCTATTCATCGCGTACGCTATCTTTAGGCGACGACGACGTTTGTCGCCCTAGGATGTAAGACTTTAGGCGACGAAGCTTTCCAATTTTTCGTTTACGATATCTTCAAGCGACGAAAAAATTTGTCGCCCTAGGATGTTTTAGGCGATGAACCGGCTCTCTTTAAGCGACGAATCTTTGTTGTGAATACGTGATGCGACGAAGGGTTCCTATTCGTCGCGTACGCTATCTTTAGGCGATGACGACGTTTGTCGCCCTAGGATGTAAGACTTTAGGCGACGAAGCTTTCCAATTTGTCGTGTACGATATCTTCAAGGGACGACAAAGTTTGTCGCCCTAGGATGTTTTAGGCGATGAACCGGCTCTCTTTAAGCGACGAATCTTTGTTGTGAATACTTGATGCGACGAAGGGTTCCTATTCGTCGCGTACGCTATATTTAGGCGACGACGACGTTTGTCGCCTTAGGATGTAAGACTTTAGGCGACGAAGCTTTCCAATTCGTCGCGTAAGATATCTTCAGGCGACGACAAAGTTTGTCGCCCTAAGATGTTTTAGGTGATGAACCGGCTCTCTTTAAGCAACGAATCTTTGTTGTGAATACTTGATGCGACGAAGGGTTCCTATTCGTCGCGTAAGCTATCTGTAGGCGACGACAACATTTGTCGCCCTAGGATGTATCTTTGTTGTGAATACTGTAGGCGAGGAAGCTTTCCGCTTCGTCGCATAAGATATCTTTAGGCGATGACAAAGTTGGTCGCCCTAGGATGTTGTTCAAAGTGGCCGGCACATAGCAATAGGTATGTTAGGGCGATAAAGTATTTGGGTTTAAGCGACAATACTTTGTCGCTTAAATTTTAGGCGAAGAAGGCTTCTGGTGCGTCGCGTAAGCTATATTTAGGCGACGAAATAGTGTGTCGCCCGAGGATATTAAAGTTGGTCGTTTAAAGTGGTTGACACGTAGCCCTAGGTATTTTAGGGTGACAAAATATTTGGTTTTAAGCGATGACACGTTGTCGCATATTAGGTATGCGACGAAGGCTTTAACTGCGTCGCGATAGAGGTTATTACGCGACGAAACCGCTCGTCGCGTTAAGTAGTTACCTATTTTTTGTACTTGCGTGACAATATTAACTATGTCGTCGCGCCATGATAATTTTGAGCGACAAAACTTCCCTCGTCGCGCTACGAGTCGTCGCAAAAGGGGATTTTTATAGTAGTGAAAATCTACTATTGAAACCAAATCTTCTGAGCACCGCGAGCAGAAAATTCCATTCAAGTCGTCATAAGCTTTCTCCATGTCAATCTTTAACACAACATTGCCTCCAAACACCTTTTTATGTATATCCTTGACCAATTCCTGTGCTAGGCCAATATTTTCACCAATAAATCTCCCTCTAATAAAAGCCCCCTGCTTCATAGAGATCATGCTTGGCAACACCAATGCCAATCTATTGCAAAGAATTTTACTGAAAATTTTATAAATCGCATTGCAAAGACTAATGGAGCAAAAGTCAGAGAAGTAACCTGGATTCTCCTTTTTCGGGATCAAAGCCATGAAATTTGCAAAGAAAGACGTCGGAAGAGCCTCTCCCTCAAAAAACTGCATAACAGCTTCGCAAATATCAGAACTCACCAAATCCCAACATGTCTGAAAAAAACCAGCAGTAAATCCATCCGGGCCAGGAGCACTATTTTTTGGAATATCAAAAACATCATCCTTAACTTCCTCCAAAAAAGGCCTTTTAACCAAAGCCTCACACCTAGCGGCAGTAATGGTCCTTGGAATGTAATCTAACAATTCTATATCCACCACACCGTTTACTTGGGAAGACAAAAGGCTATGGAAAAAATTATTTGCTTCTTCAAGAATTTCTCCCGAGTCCGAAATGGTCCTTCCACCTGATAAAGTGATCTGAGAAATGACCCTTCTTTTTTTGTTAGACTTAGTGGAAGCAAAAAATACTTCGTACAAGCATCCCCTTCTTTGTATTCTTTTTCCCCCGACTTCTGAATCTAGTAAAGCTCCTCTTGTTTTAGAGCTAGTCTGTACTCCGCTTGGCAGCGACTCAGATTACAACAAGCATTAACGTCCCAATTTACCTCAACATTAAGACCATTATTGCCAATATTGTCCCAGCCAGGCAGAAGAATAGTTTCCCACTGCTGCATCTCATCCTCTAAAGATCTCATTTTGCTAAATACATTACCAAAGACCGTCTTATTCCATTGGATAAGAGCTCTTCTCACCATTTTCAGTTTAACATCCATTCTGTCAATAGGTCTCACGCTACCCATGTCTGTCATCCAAATATCCTTGACCAGAGTAAGAAAACTTGGATGAGTCATCCACATATTAAGGAAACGAAAAGGAGCAAAATCGGTTCTCGACTGAATTGGCATAGATGCTAGCATCGGAGAGTGATCAGAAAAGGTTCTACTGAGATGTTCCACCTTTGGACTAGCCAATACTGTCAACCATGTGGAATTAACAAAAATTTTGTCTAGTCTGGCCCAAATACGGTCTCTACCTCGCCTATTATTGCACCAGGTGAGTCTAGGCCCCGTGAAACCACAGTCATGTAAGCCACAACTTTCAATACAATCTGTGAAATTATTCATACTAGCCAAAGACGGCTCAACTCCCCCAATTTTCTCATGAGAATGTAAATAAGTATTAAAATTCCCGCCAACCATCCAAGGTAAAACATGATTAGAAGTAAAATTCACCATATTTGACCAGAGCTCCCTTCTCTCTTCAACTGAGCATTTAGCATAAACCAAATAAATTTAAAAAACTCTTGACGCAGAATCTGTTACCTGACAATGAATGATCTTATCCGATATATCCACAATAGAGAGGTCTAGAGCGGCATCCCAAAAATTCCGTATCTTTCCCTCGACCATGTCATTAGAAGCGAAACCCGCAAGCTTAAGTTTACTGCCAATCTCCATGTATCTGCTAGCGTCAATCATAGGTTCTGCTATCATAAGAATTCTAACATTGTGTTCCGCGACCAAGTTTTTTAACCGTCTTCTCGTGGCTCTATTACCAACCCCACGAGCATTCCAAAACATAAAGTTTTCCAACATCCTAACCGCGGGAGGAAGAGACACCCCTCTAGGTCTTACGGAGCGTGCCTGGGGGCACCGCCAAATTGACTTTTTGGTTCTTGGATTCTTCATCCGAAAGCACCCCCAATTCTAAATCCTTGATAGCTACAAACTCCGGCCCTACCTCCGAGGCCGACTCCGTGTCATCACTATCTTCCGTGGCGCTTTCGAAGGTATTAATGTTCATTTTTTATTCTTTTTCGCATTGCTTGACCTTCTTTAACCAAATTAATAGCCTGAACAAGTAACAGGTTCACATCTTCGTTGCTACCTTGCAACACCGGTTCCGAACGAGCTGCAGCACTAGAAGTAACCCCCCCCCCCCTCCCGGGAACAAAATGGCCATTCGAGCTATCTTACACAATGGGAGCTTGGTCTTCCATCACTGTTGGCAATTCAATATACCCTATTTGTTCATTCTGCACCCTGGATTTACTACCTGAAATCTCGACCATAACTTGGCCAATGATCTCATCTGTATTTGGGATAGACATCTCTGTTTCATCGCCTAACACATGTGTCGCAGTGATCAAAACATTCTGAAGCGCATTGGCTGAAACAGAGCAAGAATTCTCCAAATTGGGAGAAGCACCCGCCTGCTCTGTTTTAGGCGCACTAGAGTGCAAATGCATTGATTCTGTATCGCGACCCCCTGCATCTGCACCTGTTCCAGATTGCTTACTCACTGAATTATCACAGATCATGTTATCTAATACCTTGTCAACTTCACTAATGGTATAGCCCGCCCCCTTAGAATGTTTTGGGTATTTTCAATTTGTTGCGAAGCTTCCTCCGAATTTCTTTCATTTTTCTCATTACTGTGATTGATCGCAATCTTATGACCTTCCTGAATTTGCATTCTTTCCTTGTCCCCTTCTCCAAAATTCTCTTCCAAATTTTCATCATTTAAAATGCCAAACTTGTTAGCCAAGCTAATTGTATCGACTTCCCCGTCCTCTGATTCCACTTTATCACCTTTTCCTTGTTCACTTATGATTTCAGCACCTTGAGAATCTTTCACCCCACTAGTCCTTATTTTCTCCTTTGTCTCCATCAATTTTTTAGTAACCGACACATACATTTGCTTCTTCACATTTTGTTCTTGAGTCTCCTTGTTTTGTTTTTGAATTTGCTTGTCTTTTTCTGAGTGCTTAGATTCCTTATGATTTTCTGCATCTTCATTTGATTGTTCCTTCTTCTTTCCCATAAGTTTCCTACAATAGTCTTTCTCATGTCCAATTAAGGAACAATGGTCGCAGTATTTATATCCAGGGTATTCTAATTGCTGCCAATATCCGCCATATTTTGGACTTTCAAGCCAAATCTTATGAGGTAAAGGTTTAGTTACCTCCATCTCGACACACATATGAGCAACCTTTGGTCGAGCAAAGTATCTAGTGCCATCATCGATCCTAAGAAAATTACCAACCGAATTCCCAATTGCCTTCATAATTGCTGGAAAAAAAAAGCGAAAGGAAGATTTGGAAGTTCGATCCATATTGGGGCTAATTCCGGATCCTCCCGAAGGCTAAAACCAGGGTGCCAACGAAAGATTTTATATCTAACGCCCCGAATAGTGAAGGAATCTTTTGAAAGCACTTTCTTAACTTCATCTTCCGATTGTAAATAAACCAAAACATGCCTTTGATCAATAAGACCCATAATGAACTCACCGATTATTCCCCACGATCTGTGAATGGAGTCTCTTATCGAATCAAGCGAAGGTCGGAAACTTGAAAACTTCAATACCACAACATGATTAGACACGTGAAAATTCTCTTCTTGAGACATCCGAATCGGATAGCAATAAGGCGGGGCTGCCCTATTTTCTAAAACTTGTGGAATCCGTCGGTTTGTTGTCAAGATCATCCTTCATTGCATTGCCTAAGACCTGCGCAAAGGAGCGCTTCGAAACCCCCTCCTCTTCTCGGCCAGCCACAGGGGAATCCCCCTTGGCAGGCTGTGTCGTTTCCATAACCCTAGCCGCCACTAAACTTCAAAGGTAGAGATTCGATATAATATTCTTGGAACGACTGAGATTAAAAGAAAACCCCCAAAAATATATTTTTCCAATTTTGCCCCTGAAATCGCCTCAGAGCAGGGGAATATATATATATATATATTTGATTTTAGCTTGTGAATCATGAGTTTGTTTTGTCAGGTTTGAAGTTGGTTTGGAGTTAACAAATAAGTAAATCGTGGGTCACACTTAAAAGGTTTTTTATGCGTTTCTCGTATCATATTAGTGATATATACATATTAAAACACATAACTAACCACTGTTTTCTCATTTATAGAAATACAGAAGAGTATCTTGATGTCGTTAAAAGATTCATCGAATTTGCTAAGTTAAATGCTAGAAACCAATAAAGGATTACATGTCCATGCAAGATGTGTGAAAATTTTGAATCTCATCGAGGTGAAATAATTGAAGATAACTTGGTGCAATATAGAATGGATTTTTGATACACAACTTGGATTTGGCATGAGGTTAAGTCATCTAAGAAGAATCTTGATGTAGAAATGATAGAGTCACACTTTTGTATGGTGACGTGAAATGTGAAATAGATGTAGATATGCATGATGTCGATGATGTGGAGGAGGAAGATATGCATGATGAAGCTATTTGGGAAAATGTTGGACATCCACGAGACGATGAATTCTTTAATCAATTAGAAGATGCCAACACCCCTTTAATACCCCGATACAAAGTTCACCAGATTATCAACATCAATTTCCATTTACAAATATAAATATATGTAGAATCACACGAATAACATTTTTTTATGCTTTATTGGAGATATTGCGTAATATATTACCTCCGGAAAATACACTTTCGGAATCCACATATTTGGTAGAAAAGTTAATGAAGCCATTTCAACTTGATTGCCAAAAAGTACATGTTTGCATTAATTATTGTTACCTATTTAGGAATTATCCGAAGGAAAGTGAGACTTGTGCTAAATGTATTTCTTCTCGTTGGAAAATGGATTCGCAAACTAAAAAAATTCATCGAGGTGTTCCAGCCAAAGTACTGACATATTTTCCAATAATACCAAGGTTTTGAAGGATGTTTGAGTTATTTGAGTTGGCAGAGTAATTAAGGTGGCACCTCTGATCATTAAAGTAGTGATGACACTATTCACCACCCAATAAATTTCTTGGCATGGGATACAATTGATTTAAAATATCCTTCTTTCTAAATGAAGCCAAGAAACTTGAGGTTTGCACTTTCTGATGACAGATTTAATCCATTTGGTACTCGTAGCTCTACACACACGTGTCGGCTTGGGATATTGGTTACATACACTCTACCAAAATGGTTATCTATGAGCAAAGAATATATGATGCTAACATCATTGATTCCAGGGCCAAGCAACCGGGTAATGAACAAGACATTTATTTGCAACCACTTATAGATTATTTGAAATAATTGTGGGAGAATGGAGTCAAGATATATGATGCAATCGCAAAAGAAAATTTTAACTTAACAACAATACTGATGTGGACAATAAGTGACTTTCTGAGTTATGGTAACCTAGTAGGATTCACTACAAAGGGGAAGATGGCATGTTCAATTTGTGGAGTTAACACGTGTTTTCAATGGTTAAAATCAAGTAAGAAAATAGTTTATGTGGGTCATAGACGTTTCCTTCCACCTGATCGAAAAAAGTTTGTTCAATGGAAACACGGGAACATATCTACAAAAATTTCAGGTTCACAAGTTTGGAATGAGGTAAAAAACATTGATAATGCTTGGGAAAAAGGATTGAAGAATGACAGTAGGAAGAGACAACACGTTGAAATGTGGACAAAAAAATCAATGTTTTTTACTTTTTGAATTGGGATGTATGAATTTATATTTTCTTGAATATGTTTGTTATTTAAAATTAATGGGTACAATCATTTGTTAAAAAAAAATTACTTTACTTGATTTTCAACATTTTTGACATTTGACATATTTTAGATGTAATGCACATAGAAAAGAATGTTGTGAGAGCATCATTGGGACATTGCTTAATATAAAGGAAAAATCAAAGGATGGACTTAGTTCTCGATTGGATTTGCAAGAAATGGGTATCAGACATGAATTACATACATTGTTATAAGGAAAAAAAAAACTTATGTTCCTTCAACACCATACATACTATCAAAGACAAAAGATAATTTTTTGTAAGAGGTTATTCGATTTAAAGTTACCTGATGGTTATAGTTCAAATATTGGGAAGCACATATAGTGGAAGAATGCAAAATTATGAGTCTTAAGTCTCATGAATGTCATGTGTTAATGCAACAATTGTTATCAGTAGCGCTGAGAGGTCTTTTGCTAGAGAGGCCAAGAAATGCAATATTGAGGTTATGCACATTTTTCAGTGAATTGTGTCAGACAGTCATTGATAGAGTGAGATTAGAAGCGCTCGAGGAAGAACTTGTTGAGACTTTGTGCATGTTGGAAAAAAAATTTCCTCCATTTTTTTTCGACGTCATGGATCACTTAACAATTCTTTTGAGACATGAAGCACGACTCTATGGAACTGTTCATTTTCACTGGATGTAACAATTTGAAAGGTGACAAGCTATAATTTAAATCTTTTATTAAAGATTTTATAACATGTCTGTTTACTAAATATTGATGTGGTGTTTCATTTTGCTTTTTAGATACATAGACTCTTAAAGGATATGTTAAAAATTATGCACGACCAAAAATTGCTTATTTTGGTAGATCCTCGAAACAAATAGCAACTATGAGTAATCGCGGAGGTAGAAACCAAGAATTTGAGATTGCTATAATACTTGAAGGTCAACAAATTTCTGAAGGTACCGTAGTAAAGTTGAGTGAAGAAAGGCTACGAAGTACTCATTGATACGTGTTGTTTAATACAGCCGAAGTAGAGCCGTATTTGGAGTAAGTTTCAATACCATTCATGTGTTAGAACCAATTTTTTTTCCTAATGGAATGCACTCGGAGAAATTAAAGCTTTTATATAAGCGTCTATCAAGAAATGAATATTTGCTTCAGAATAAACATGCAGAAGAGTTTGCACTTTGGTTTAAACTTAAGGTTTTATTAATGATTTTGTTTTTGAGTGTGTCATTGACATGTGCATTTATGCACTTACCTTTACTTATATTACTAACTTGGTCTTTATTAACAGATAGATTCAAAGAACATTGAAGTCTAAAAAAGATGGCTTGCGAAAGGCCTAAAAAGCATGTTCAATCGATATCATATTTTGCATTTATAGTCAATGGGAAATGTTTTCATAAAAAAGATGCAGAAAAATCTACTCAAAATAGTGGTGATTCAGTCAAGGCAATTGGTTGTACTTCTAGTTCGAAGGAGTGCCAAATTACTATACCTTTGAAATTTCTTTATTTGACTCTAATTGGACAAACACAATACATGGTATCAAAATCGAGGATGGATTTACCTTGGTTAATTTTCTTAAAGGGCAACAATAGTTAAAATAAACAATTGATTGCATTATGTACATGTGATGGATAATACAACCATGACGTTAACATATGCTAACAAACAATTGATAGCATTTATGTACATGTGATAGATATTACAACCATGACATGCATTCACAAATACTAGTAAACAATTGATAACATTTATGTATATGTGATAGATAATACAACCATGACATTCAAAAATGCTATGTTGGCATAGCAGTTTTCATAGTAGCTATGTCAAAAAGATAACATGGGCTATTGTGACTTACACTAAATGCTATGATGGTACTATCATAACATTTTTGTAATGTCTTGAAATGTCATTTTTATTGTAGTGTATATACTAAATTAAGAAAGAAAACAATGCCACATTTCTCTCATGTTTAGAAAAAATGGGCTAACAGCTAAAGGTACCAACTTAGGATAATGTTGGAGGTAAGGAGTGGTGTTGGCCGTTAGGACCTCCTGGTGAAACTCTGGTGGGGCTGACATCTATTGCCATTCTTCTCCTTTGATCATACTCAGCTTTCGAAAAGTCAAACCCTAGGCTACGTAAAATAAGCCGACTATCAGTTGACCTCTTCGTAACACTCAATTCATTGGGGTAAACACGAGCTGCCGACTTTAAAGTAAAAAGCACCAAGATCACTAAAAACAATATAGATGGCACATTAGAATGAAGCATTTCTCTCTGAGCTATGGTTTATGCAACAAAACCTTACTATGAAGAAGAAGAATGTATGTAAGCTAAGATGTTTGCTAAGACAATGATGGATGAATGGAGCAAGCAAAGTAACATTTTATGGCAATGGTGCCCTCTTTATATAGTCTAAGTAGGGAGGATCGATTGTGTTAGTGGGTGCTAACATGAGTAAGTTATATTTTAGATAGAAAATTTTGTGGAATGTTATTTTATAGGCATCGAAATAGACAAACTCATCCAGTCATGGCATCCGAGTACTGTTTTGCTTTCATTAAGGCACCACTAGTATTAAAGATACATACATATTGTCGGGGGGCCTTCCATTGTCTTAAAATTTCCCCAAGGTTCTTCCTAATTCTCTATTCTTTATGCTCCAACCTCCAGGAGTTTGGTAACCTCAAATCTTCTTTACTAATAACTAATTCCCATTCTTCCTCCTCAACTTACCATTGGAGCTTTGAAAACCTTAGATTATTTCGTCTGAGCTTATTTTGATCGAGGAAAAAAAGTAGATGAAAACAAAGAAGTAAGCAAACAAGGAATGAGATGTTATTTAAGGACAAATCTGAACTAACTTGTACGTGAACAATGTTTTTTGCTAATCCATTTGAGAATTATAATAATTAATGTCTTCAGAAATAATGTGTTTAAGTTGTAGTCCGATTAGAAAAATGATACACAAGATAACAGAAAATATGAATTTTTTTTTCACCGCTCTCTTTGAGTTTTTTTTTTTTTTTTTTTTTTTTTTTAAATTAACCTCCAGTGGGGAGGGACAACTATGGAATGCCAGACCTTAATTACTTATCAAAAAAAAAAAAGACTTACAAACGCTACGGGGGTACATTACGACGTTACCCGTATGAAAGCCAAAGAAAAAAAACTAAAAACAATAAAAAGCCATTACAAAACTTAAAGCAAAACAACTGAAATCAGCTCACAATCAGGGCCAGCAACCAGGACAGCACCCGCAATCTCTGTTTCGCAGCCGTAGAACATGCAGCACAACGCGCGTTCCTGCGACAAAGCCCGAAAGTACACCGGACTGCCCAAAACAACCCGCATACACACTCTCTAGCCGCGTGTCGCGGCATCTCAGCTGGCCGCAAGCTAATCAAAACCGCAGCACTCAGAAAAACAAACAAAACAGCCTCTTGAGGCCGTGTCCACACAGCACAAACCAAACCGCAGCAACAGGCCCTGTTCATGTCAACGCTGCGACAGACAGCATCACCGCATCGCCGCAGCAGCAAAAAAGAACAGCAACAGCAAAACAGAACAGCAGCAGCAGCGGCAACGCAACGCAGCAGCGCAGCAACAGTGCAGCAGCAGCGGCAACGCAGCGCAGCAACGCAGCGCGGCAGCAGCATCAGCAGCAGCAGCAAAACCCGCGTAACAGCATCAGCAAACGCAGCGCAGCAACAGGGTACGCTCTGTTTTGAGAGAGCCCATCCAGTTCCGTGCCTTCGACTTGCCCTACAATCAAAATTCTGCTAGCCAATTCAGCAGAGTGGACAGAGCTGTCGCACTCCCAACAAACCGCGTGATTCTGCAGGCCAAAACCGCACTTACGGCAGTCTCGCCCCAGCAAAATTTCCCAACCTACACGCATTAACACATAAAAGCTGCCTCTACTCATCCCCATGGCGAATGTACGCCGTTTGTAGTCTGTCGAGCACAATCAAGCCTGCTACTCTCCTAGGGAAGTCGGTTCCCTTGAAAGAAACAGTCTGATTGTCCTGTAAAGCTCTAGCCGCTAAAGAATCTGCCACCGCATTAGCCTCTCTAAAGATTTGTTGGCATTCTAAAGTCATACTCGCTGCCAACAATTTGATGTCTTTCAAAATATTCTCCAAATGCCACGGGATTTTCAAACTATCCTTAAACCAACCACAAACAAGTGTTGAATCCGTTTGGATAACCACCTTTTTGAAACCCCAGGCGAGACATAGGCGAAGACCCTCAAAAAGAGCCAACATTTCCGCTTTATTGTGAGATCCTGCACCGAAAAATATTTGTTTTCCCACAACACCAAAACCCCGATGGTCTCGAATAACCATACCGCCGAATGCCTGTTCCTTGCGGGAGGATCCGTCCACATTGAGCGCAACAAAATCTACGGGGGGGATGCCAAAAAACAATACGAACGGACTTCCTTCTAACGGGGAGCACATCCAACCCCAAAGCCCTTAAAGGACCCTTATGACTGCTAACTTGCTTAGGGGATATGAATTTATTTGCCAATCGCAACTGACGCCTAATGTTCAAAATCACAAAGGCATGATTTGGGGGAGCATTTTCATAAACACATTTGCATCTTTGTTTCCAGATTTCCCATAAAATGAACATAGGAGTAAGAAATAAAAGCACACCTGTTTGCGAATTTCGTGAAGCTTTCTTGAACCAAATTGCAAGAACCGTGGAGATTTCTGTTGGTCGCCGAATATGTATTTCAAAAATCCTGTCAAAATGACTCCACAGCTGTATCGCCAAATCACCGTCTAGAAAGAGGTGCTTCAAGGACTCTTGCTTTGGCAAGCTACAACAACGACATCTAGAGGCCAGGCTCAAACCACATCTGTATAATTCACCGTCCACTGGCACTCCTCGACGAAGTAATTTTCAAACAAAAACTGATATTCGGGAAGGAAGAATATCGTGCCAAATTGTTTGACTTAATACATTGACCTTCCCATGTTGCCGTAACAGTTCGTATGCCGACTGAAGGGAAAATAGCCCATTCGGGTTTGGAGTCCACACACACATGTCCCCCTCTTGAGCCTCACCACGTAATCTGTCTGCAAATAGGCCACGCGCCAAGTTTCTGAGATCTGGGTGTACCAAAGAAAAATCCGACAAAATTACCTCACGAACTGAAGGCCATAAATCTTGGTCAACCAATTCCGTCATTCTCCTTAAAGATGCAACCATGTTCCAATTCTCCTCAAAGAAACTGATATCCCCAATGCCAATACGCCAAAGCGAGTTACGCAAAAGAAATGATCTCCCAAGCATGATCTCTTTAAAAAACGGAGAAGACCCACTTTTCATAGGTTGACTATTCAACCCAACTCCTTGTAGCCAGTATTTACTCCTCATAAACGTAGCCCATAAAGAATTTGAAGTAAGTAGACGCCAAAGAGCTTTGACGCGAAAGGCCTGCATCACAACCATCAAGTCTCTAACTCCCAAACCATCTTCCGCCTGTGGAAAACAAATTTTGTCCCATGACACCCATTTTTTCTTTAAGCGGCCTTCACAATCTCCCCAGAAAAAATCCGCCAGCAAACTATTGATCCGATGGAGAACTGCCTTTGGTACACACATGGTGCTAAGAATATAAATAGGGATCGAGCTAAGAACATGCTTAATCAAAATTAATCGGCCTCCTGGAGATAACAATTTTGCTTTCCATCCTTGAATACGAACCTGAATCTTAGTGATTAAGTCCTCAAAATATAAAATTTTGACTCTCCCTTGAAACACTGGCCCGCCCAAATATTTCAATGGAGCAGCGTGGAAATGGAAATCTGTACCTCTTTTTAAAGTCACAATGCGCTCCGCTGTTGCCTTATCCTCCAAAGTAAATGAACTTTTTCCTTCATTTATTTTCTGTCCCGAGGTCTTGCAATAACGTCGCAGGAACTCCATGCATCCCATGACAGAGGATGTTCTGCCATTTAAAAAAATTAGGGTGTCATCTGCATACAGGAGGTGGGAAATAGGACTGCAATATCTAGGGGTATAATAATACCCAATTTTGCCATTCGCAAAAGCCGTTTTCAATCCCCTACTCAACACCTCTGAGGCAATAATGAAAAGGAAAGGTGATAGTGGGTCTCCTTGCCGTAGCCCCCTAGTGGATCTGAAAAATCCTTTGTAGACTCCCTGAAGCAGTACCGAAAATCCACAAAAAGCAATACAGTTGGAGATGATGTGGCAGATTCTACCAGTAAAGCCAAATTTTTTAAGAACTGCAAGCAAAAAAGTCCATTCCATCCTATCATAAGCCTTCTCCATGTCAATTTTCAGCACCACATTTCCACCAATAACCTTTCTGTTAATGTCTCTGATCATTTCCTGTGCCAGGCCAATATTTTCACCAATGAATCTGCCTTTGACAAAAGCCCCCTGTTCCTGAGAAATCAATCTGGGCAAAATATCTACCAGCCTATTGCAAAGGATTTTGCTAAAGATCTTATAAATCACATTGCACAAACTGATTGGGCGAAAATCTGAAAAGGAACTTGGATTCTCAATTTTTGGAATCAACGCCATGAAATTGGCCGTGAAAGACGCCGGCAGTGCCTCCCCTTCAAAAAATTGTATGGCTGCCTCCCAAATATCCATACTCAAAACCTCCCAACAAAACTGAAAGAAATCAGCAGTAAAACCATCCGGTCCTGGCGCACTATTTTTGGGTATGTCGAAAACAGCATCCCTAACTTCTTCCAAAGAAGGACGTTTGACCAAAATCTCACATTGACCAGGTGCCAACAATGTCGGGATACAATTTAACAAATCCACATCCTCCCGACAATCACCTGGAGAAGACATCATATGAGCAAAAAATTCATTGGCTTTGTCAAGGATCTCACCCGGTTTCGAAATCAGTCTACCGCACGGTAAAGTAATCTGATTAATGGCCCGTCGCTTTTGTTTGGACTTGGTGGAAGCAAAAAAGTATTTAGTGCAGGCATCCCCCTCCTTGAAATCTTTTTCACCTGATTTTTGAATCCAGTAAAGTTCCTCCTGTTTGAGAGCTAATCTGTATTCTGCCTGACAACGATGTAGATTACAGCAGGCCTGGACATCCCAATTAGCATCGACATTGAGCCCATTAACACTGTTATTTGCAAAACCCGCCAAAAGGGTTGTTTCCCATTGTTGCATCTCATCTTCTAATGCTCGAATCCTGCTAAAAACATTACCAAAGACTGTCCTATTCCACTGTATCAGAACTCTTCGTGTCAGTTTGAGTTTGGCATCAACTCTATCAACGGGCCTCATAGGCCCCATGTCAGTCGACCATGTGTCCTTGACTAGATCCATAAACTCAGGATGAGTCGTCCACATATTAAGGAATCGAAACGGAGCAAAACCGAATTTTGATTGAGATGGCATGGAAGCCAACAAAGGAGAATGATCTGAGAAAGTTCTGCTGAGATGTTCCACTTTGGGACTACCCAATTCTGTCAACCAAGCTGGATTCACAAATATCCTATCCAGTCTGGCCCAAATACGCTCACTGCCCCTCCTGTTGTTACACCAAGTGAAACGAGGACCCGAGAAACCACAATCAAGTAATCCGCTGTTTTCAATACAATCAGAGAAATGTGACATGCTTGCCACGGACGGTTCCACACCCCCTACTTTTTCTCCTGAATGCAAGTAGGTGTTAAAATCCCCTCCAACCAACCAAGGAATGTCATGATTGGCAGCAAAATTTGTCATGTTCAACCATAGGTCCTTTCTTTCATCCACAGAACATTTAGCATAAACAAAAGAAATTAAAAAAATTCTTGAAGTAGAGTCCGTTACCTGGCAATGAATGATTTGGTCCTACATATCCACCACGGAAAGGGCAAGGGACGTATCCCAAAAAATCCAAATTTTGCCGCCAAAAGTGTCATTTGATGCAAAACCCCCAAGTTGGAGCTTGTTGCCAATCTCCATATATCTACTAGCATCAATCATAGGCTCCGCAATCATAAGAATTCTGACTTTATGCTCCACAACCATATTTTTTAGCCTCCTCCTTGTGGCGTTATTACCAACCCCACGAGCATTCCATAACATAACGTTTTCCATCATCATATTAAACACGGTAAGAAGATTTACCCCTCTTAGTCTTACGACGATTGCCCGGAGGGGCCGCCGAATTGACTTTGACCTGCTTCTCCTTATCGGAGTGTGCCCCCAAATTGACATCATTAATAGCATGTGATTCCGGCCCCAACTCCGATTCCGACGCAGCCTCATCACTAAAATCTGCAGCGCTATCAAGTGTATTCATGTTCCTCGATTGTTTCTCTCTTCTCAAAACACGATTCTCCTCAACCAGCTGGATGACAACCTCATGCAAACTTCCATCCTTATCATTACTGACAGCCGCAGGCACTAAAGAAGGTCCCGTGGATAGAGCGCGCTTGGCCATAACTTTTGTTAGCTGTTCCATCACCGTCGGCTTCACTGTGGCAGCCCCTACATCCTGCAACAGCCCAAGCGACTCAGTCTGCGTCACGACAGAATCACCAACTGCGAGCAACTCATTTGCTGCCTGGGGACCGTGAAGAAGAGGCCCTGGACTGACCTTGACCTGTGTCCACGGGCTGGGAGACATTGGGCAGGTCGAGCTCGGACTAGACGTGCTAGTGCCGTGATGAAACCAAGGAGACACGAGGAGCGTGTGCTGCCTGGAACCGTGAGCTGGTGGGGGCATGGACTGTTGATGTTCGCAGGGCCTGAACTGCTGAAACTCGCAGGGCCTTGACTGCTGATGCTCGCAGGACATGAATTGCTGATGCTCGCAGGGCATGGATTGCAAATGCTCGCATGGGCTGGACTGCAGATGACCGCAGGGCCGGGACTGCTGCTGACCGCAGTGCCTGGGTTGCTGGTGCTCACAGGGCATGGAACGCAGATGTTCGCAGAGGCTGGAACGCAGATGCTCGCAGGAGCTGGACTGCAAATGGCCGCAAGGCTGGGACTGCTGCTAACCGCAGCGTCTGGATTGCTGCTAACTGCAGCGTCTGGACTGCTGATGCTCGCAGGACCTGGGATGATGGCATTTCCTGGACTAAAGGGGTCTTCATTGCTGCTCACAGGCTGGAAGAGACCGGGGGCTGGCTGGGTCGTATCCTCACGGACTGCCCCTATGGACGTAGGTGTTGCCGCTGGTTCTGGACGCCCCAACTGAGCGCTCCCAAAATCATTTTGCGCCCTTGCCGCAACGTGATGTTCCCGGCGGATGGTGTCATGTGTCATGTCGCCGCAAAGGCCACTTTTTGCCCCTAAAAGTATGTCATCCGTTATCTGTGTCGACTTTGCTTGAATCCCAAATGCATTAGCAATCTCCGAATTTGTATACCCCGCCTCCAGGAGACATTCTTCTGTAGTTTCTGTAACCTGCGCAGCACTAACCTGAACCATGTGCTCACTCTCATCCACATCCAGCAACTCAAACTGGTTTGACAAAACCACCTTGACCGGATCCCTGGCCACCGGCCTCTTGTCCCCAATGTGCTCATCTATCTCTACCCCCTGGCTGTTCTTCGCTCCACTCGGGCCGACCGTTGGAATTGGAATGATAGATTTTTTGAGAACGGGTACATAATGTTGCTTAGTATTTTTTATTTCAATCGGCGGTCTAACCGTCTTTTCCGTTTTATCTGAGGCGGGACCTCCCCCACCGCCCTTAATACCAAGCTTCTTCCTGCAATACTCCTCTTGATGGCCAATCAAAGAACAAAAATCACAGTATTTGAAACCCGGATATTCTATCTTCTGCCAGAAACCCCTGTTATTTGCCCTATCAATCCAAACTCTATGTGGTAATTTCTCCGCTAATGACATCTCGACACATACTCGGGCAAAACCCGGCCGGGTGAGGCAGCGCGTATGATCATCCATTCGCAAAAAACCACCAAAAGAATTCACTATAGCCTTTAAAATAGGGGGATGAAATAAATGCAAAGGTAGGTTAGGTAACTCTACCCATAGAGGCACCGAGATTGGGTCTTCCTTCAAACTGAAACCATCATGCCAACGAAATGCTTTAAATCGAACCCCACGAATCAGAAAAGAGTCTCTCGACAGAACTTTTTGTGCCTCTAACTCCGATTGAAGTCGTACTAACACATGTCGTTGATTCAGCAAACCCAGCGAGAAATCGCCCAAAACTCCCCATGTTCTGTGAATCGAGTCGCGAATATCTGTCAAAGTCGGTCGGTAACTAGAAAATTTGAGCACAATGACATGTTTCTCCATGAAGGCTTCACCACGCACCTCATCCGATGCCGTGATTCCGATGGATGGAGCGCCCTCTTTACGGAAACGGGTACCTTCGACCTGAGTCTCAACAGTGTCATCCACCAAAATCTTCCCCAAAATCTGGGCGAAAGAGGGCTTAGGGGGACCATCCGTGTTGCCCCCATGACCAGGACCAGAGGGAGGAGGGATGCCGGCTGGCGCTGACATCACATCCAGAAAACGTGTAGTCCCAGACCCAGCAGAAACAAGGCTGGATCAGATCAGCAGCTGTGTCGTTATGGCGGCAGAGTGTAACAGAGGAACTGCGACACGTACCGGCGGTTCGTACTGCGACGCGTAACGGCCCGCAAAAACGTATTTTCTCTGTGCGTTTTCGTCTGAATCGCTAAGGCACAGTGCTAAGACGATCTGGGCAACGATCGCCTGTGGTCGACTGGACCGTGTCGGGGAGAAACGGCCAGATGCTGGCGCGAGATACCGTATCGGAGCAGCGGCTAGGGTTAGGGTTAACCAAACTGGCTTGAGAATAAAAGGTCCAGATTTCGTCCCAACTTCTTGGAACGGCTAGGATTAGATGATCTGATGATCGAGATTACTACCCGAAAAGTCCCTTAAATCGCCTCAGAGAGCGATTTTTTCCTTTATGTTGATTTGCTCTTTGAGTTAAACAACGTGCAAACTAATGTCATTGAGCATGAAAACATGATAATGTCCTTTAGCACCCTCGGTTATTTTTCCTGACCATTAGTGTGGTGGTCATGATGGTTAATGTTTAAACTGCAAAAACCAGAACCTAACTACCATATTCAAATGGTGGTCAATGGGGGAAAAACTGTCTTCTGCTAGAAAGAGCTTACAGATCATCAAATTCTTATACAAAATGGAATGAGAAGTGGGTCATTATAAAGGATTAATTCCTAGCAAAAAAAAACACCCCTTCCCAATATGGATTATTGAATAAACTGTCTTAACTGGGGTATCTGCGTAACCCTTTCATCGGTTCAAAAGAACCTTTTCACTATAGAACATGTTGAAGCATTGAACATACTCTTCACCCTTTAGTCTGATCTTCCTTCTCTTTATAAAGGATCTACATGTTCCATTCACAAATCAACCAATAACATCATTATGGTGCTAAGATAAGCTAGTAGTTGATGGTATCACAAGTCTAAGATTCGAATTCTGCTGACGGCATTTGAAGTAGGAGGGGTTAAATGATAGAAAAAAAAAATTACAATAACAACATTATGTATGTATATTTTGCGTCAAAGCAACTAGTCAAATTGTCTTTGGTTTAAATTCTCAGGTGGTGCATATAGTTATAACATAGGAAATGCTCTGAGATCCTTGCCACTAAAACATTTTAGTCGTACCAAAGAATATGCTTGTACAACAAGTGATATGCATACATTTAGTCTTCCGGAAATTTTGGCAATTTGTCATACCAGGTTTCAAAGTGCATGTAGCATTGTAGCCCCAATTTTAGGCAGTCAGGCTTTATAGCCATTTTTTTGCTAGCTTTTGGGTTTTTTACATTTCTATCATTTCTGTAGATAATGTTTGTGGTGTTTTAAAGATAAGGAGTAAAAGTGTAAAAAATGTCCAAACCTAACCAAAAAATAGCTTTAAAACCTGGCTGCCTAGACAAACTCAGCATTGTCTAGTGGAATCTGAAGTAGTAATATTCTTCTCAAGTATCAGGCAATGCAGACTTGTTTGATTTGAGACACATGTGATCACTCATAGATAGTTCAAGGCTGCGACAAAAGATAGATTTATGTTTGAGATAAGTTACCATAAATCAAGGCAAAATGATACACACATGATTTAAATTTTGTTAGAAAAGCGAAGACAATCTTTAATCCAAACGCATGAATAATGGAAAGTGGATTTGAGTTCCAAAATTCAAGAATTTGACGAATCCTCCTCACGAAAACTTAATATGGTTATCTTCAAATGGGCTTTCACAGAACAGGGTTGGTTCAATGATGAACTTCTTTTAGCTAATATTATCCGTGCAGATATTTAAAAGATAGCTTATTTTACTTTATGTATTTTACTTCAACTTCTTTAACTAGGTATTCAACTTCTTTAAATTTTGTGACTGATGATTAAATTAAGTTTCGCACTCTTAAGGATGTTAATTATATCATAAGATTCCATGATCAACTAGACACATCTATGCATTTTTCTACTTTCGTGATCAAATATAAAACCCCAGACCTAAACCCAAAGTATCCAGCCTAATTAAACAGTTTCAAATGGTTATCCATCCTTGTTGTCTCTCAATTGAAAATGGATGATAATCATGACAAGAAGATGATGTATCACTATCCCCATGGTCCTTATCTAATATCTTTATCAAATAAAGATAAGAATGTAATTATTAAGGAAGTATTTACTTTCACCATGCTAGACCCCCTTATGTAGTAGTATTTAGTAGAAGAGAGCCATAACATCTCATAACAATAAACTCAACCAACCAATTGACGTTGGAAAAATTCAATATGTGTGGGCACACATATGTATTTAATGTGTATTATTATTTTAAAGTATAGCCCAATGGATTGTGATCTAATATGGTTAATTGGGCTAGGGGATTAAAATGTCATGGGCTTAAAGTGTAGATACACTTAAGCAATTTCTAATTTGATGAGGGACCAAATTAGAAATTAGTAAGAATAACTGATAACCCAATCATTTATAAATACTGGGTTATGGTCCTCAGTTGTGCGTGTGTTTTTGTTTCTTCTAGAATTCCCTTCTACAGAGAGACATACAGAAAACATAAGTTACCAACTGGAAGATCAAGATTCATCGCTATCTTGAAGTGTTATCAATGATCAAGGTACGCTTCCGTTTTATTCTTGATTGTTCTCTTCTCATTGATTCAATATGGAGCATACATGTGTGTCTGTAGAATATTATTCTTATAGATATTCCAAAAATTGGTATCAGAGTCTACTCCATGATTGATTCTTTGAGAGATTATGAAATTTATGATGAACTTTTGGCATAAAATCAAGGTTTTTTTAAAAGTTTTTCTCACAAAAGGGGGGTTAGATGTCTGAATGCTAATCTCACGATGGTTCCTAGGCATACTGTAATTATTGATTTATGTTGTAATTGATCAAGATCTGAAGCAGATCTGAAACAGATATAGATCTGGATGTCACATGCAGATATGAACTTAATCAAGATCAGATCCGAAGCAGATCTAGATATGGATTTTACGATCAAGATCTGAACGATTTTATGATTAAAATTATGATGTGACTCATTAGGTTTATTCTCTGTACAACTATTATGTCTGTTACATCAACATCTGCTCATGCAAATAGTATTCTCATGCTTAATGGAACAAACTTCAAGGATTGGAAAGAGAACGTCTTAATCGTTCTTGGCTGCATGGATTTAGACCTTGCACTAAGGATAGAGCAACCCGCTACTCTTACGGCTGAAAATTCTTCTGAAGAAAGGAGGAACTTTGAGAAGTGGGAATGCTCTAATCGCATGAGCCTAATGATCATTAAGCGCGGCATTCCAGAAGCCTTTAGAGTCGCAATATCTAAAGGGGTAACTAAGGCCAGTGATTTCCTTGCTGAAATTGAAACACGTTTTGCAAAAAACGACAAGGATGAAACAAACACACTTATAGCTAGCTTGATTTCAATGAAGTACAAAGGCAAAAGAAACATAAGGGAGTACATCATGGAGATGTCTCCCATTGCTTCCAAACTTAAGGCACTAAAGCTCGAGTTGTCTGATGACTTGCTCGTGCATTTAGTATTGATATCTCTTCCTGCACATTTCAGTCAGTTTAAGGTCAGTTATAATTGTCAAAAGGAAAAATGCACTCTTAACGAGCTCATTTCATATTGTGTGCAATAAGAAGAAAGGTTGAAGTAAGAGAGATTTGAAAGTACTCATCTGGCAAGTACCTCTAAGGATAAGGGCAAGAAAATAAAAAAAAATTGAAGCTGCTAAGGGTCCAGAGCAAAAGAAACCTAAGGAAAATCAAGAATGTTTCTTTTGTGGAAAGCTAGGACATGGAAAGAAAAAATGTAGTAAGTATCATGTTTGTCGTGCTAAGAAAGCTACATTCTTTACTTTGGTCTATTCTGAGGTTAATTTAGCTTTAGTATCTAGAAGCACTTGGTGGTTAGATTCTGGTGCTACCACTCACATAAGTGTTTCTATGCAGGGTTGTCTGAGATACCGAAAGCCAAATGATATTGAAAGATTGTGGGCGATGGAAAGTCGGTGGATGTTGAGGCAATAGGGCATTTTAGGTTATTGTTGAGAACTGGTTTTATTTGGATTTGAAGACATTTTTGTTGTATCATCCTTTAGACGAAATTTGGTTTCTGTTTCTTTATTTGACAAATCTGGTTATAATTGTTCATTTGGAAACAATCAGTTTAATCTTTCATTGAATTCAAATATTGTTGGTACTGGTTCATTAACTATGTTTGATAAACTATATTTGCTTGATATTATTGCATCATATAATGAAACCTTGCATGTGGATTCACGGGGTACTAAGCGCAAGCTAAACAAAGAAAATTGAGCAAAACTATGGCACAGGCGTTTGGGTCATTAATCCAAATCTAGAATTGAACAACTTGTGTTAGAAGGCATTTTGGATTCACTTGACTTTTTAGACTTAGATGTATGTGTTGAGTGCATCAAGGGATAAAAATATCAAACAAAAGATATTAGGTGCTAATAAATCTTCAGACGTCTTAGAATTGATACATACGGATATCTGGACCATTCCCTACGGCTTCTTGGAATGGTCAACGATATTTTATATCATTCATAGACCACTACTCACATTATGGGTATCTTTATCTCATTTATCAAAAATTAGCGTCACTGGATGTATTCAAGTGTTTCAAAACTGAAGTTGAAAACCAACTCAGTAATTAGAAAATTAAGTGCGTTAGATCTGATCGTGGTGGAGAGTACTACGACAGATATGACGGTTCAGAAGATTAACGTCCAGGGCCATTTGCTAAATTCCTAGAGCAATGTGGAATCGTCCCACAGTACACCATGCCAAATTCACCTAGCATGAATGGTGTCGCTGAAAGACGAAACAAAACTCTTAAGGATATGGTGAGGAGTATGATTAATCATTCTACCTTACCAGAATCACTCTAGGGAGAAGTAATAAAGACAACAGCTTATATCCTAAATAGAGTATCAACTAAAGCAGCTGCCAAGACTCCTTATGAATTTTGGACAGGCCGAAAGCCTGGTTTAAAGCACTTTCACATTTGGGGATGTCCATCTGAGGCTAGGCCTTATAGGTCAAATGAAAACAAATTGGACTCCAAGACAGTAAGCAGCTACTTTATTGGTTATTCAGAGCGATCTAAGAGCTACAAATTTTATGATCCCACAATTAGGTCTATTTTTGAAATGGTAACTGTGACAAATTTTTAGGATGTTGAGTTTGGGGGGAGAAATAAGGTAAAAGACATTGTCTTTGAGGAGGAATCGGTTTCGACTCCTACTACTGTTTTTGACAATGTACATCTTTCTGTACCTGTCATTGATCAAGAAGCAGATCTGGAACTTCAACAAGACAATATTGAACAACTCCCTTTTCAAATTGAAATAAATGTTCCAAAGGAACAAACTCAACAACCTCAAGGACAAATGCTATTAAGGAGAACCACGAGAGAAAGGAGAAATGCTATTCCGGATGATTACATAGTTTTTCTCCAAAAACTTGAGGAAAATAATGGATTGATGGAAAATGATCCAATCAACTTCCATCAAGCCATGCAGGATTCTAACTCTCAAAAGTGGATAGATGCTATGAATGAGGAGTACAAGTCTATGCAAGATAATCAAGTTTGGGATCTTGTCCCATTACCTTAAAATACAAAGCCCATTGGTTGTAAATGGATATTAAAAACCAAGAGGGATTCAAAAGGTAATGTGAAAAGATATAAGGCTCGTCTTGTAGCTAAATGCTTCACTCAAAAAGAAGGCATCGACTATAAATAGATTTTCTATCCGAATTCAAAGAAAGTCTCATTTAGGACAGTGATGGCACTTGTTGCGCACTTTGACCTTGAGCTACATCAAATGGATGTTAAGACAACATTTCTCAATGGCGACATTGATGAAACAATTTATATGGTGCAACCAGAAAACTTTGTGTCTGGAGACCCGAAGGATATAGTTTGCAAACTAAAGAAATCCATCTATGTGCTCAAGCAATCTTCCCGTCAATGTTACCACAAATTTCATCATGTAGTTGTCTCATTTGGTTTCGAGACAAATGCAGTTTATAATTGTGTGTATCATAAGTTCAGTGGGAGTAAGCATATCTTCTTGGTTTTGTATGTTGATGTCATATTGTTTACCACTAATAACAAAGACATGTTGCACGAAACTAAAAGATTTCTATCAAAGAAATTTGATATGAAAGATCTTAGTGAAACTTCTTTTGTTTTAGGGATTCAGATACACCAAGATCATTCTCGGGGTATTTTTGGATTATCGCTAAAAAGCTATATAGAAAAAGCACTTAAAAGATTTGGCATGCAAAATTGTAAACCATAAGAACCCCCGCCCCCCCCCCCCCCCCCCCTGTAGCTAAATGAGACAAATTCAGTCTTAAACAATGCCCTAAGAATAAAACTGAAGTTAAAGAAATGCAAGAAATTCCCTATGCATCAGCTGTTCGGAGTGTAATGTACATTCTGGTTTGTACACGTCAAGATATAACATTCATTGTTGGAATGCTAGGCAAATATTTAGACAACCCTGGGATGGATTACTGGAAAGCAGCCAAACGGGTTATGAGATACTTACAGAGAACTAAGGATTACATGCTCACATATAAGAAATCAGATCAGTTGGAGATCATAGGCTATTCTGATTCTGATTTTACTGGATGCCAAGATAGTAGGAAATCCATATCAGGCTACATTTATCTGTTAGCTATAAGAGCTATTTCTTGGGGGAGTGCCAAGCAAACACTCATAGCTTCTTCCATTATGGAAGCAGAATATGTAGCATGTTTTGAGCCATCCAATCATGGATTATGGCTGCGAAATTTTGTCACCGGGCTGCGCATTCTGAGGAGTATTGAAATACCACTAAAGTTATATTGTGACAATAACTCAGTAGTTCTATATGCCAACAACAACATGAGCTCATCTAGGTCAGATCATATTGACATAAAGTTTCTGGTTGTGAAATAGAGAGTACAGAATAATTAAACAGATTTCCATAGAGCACATTGGGACAAACTCCATGATTGCGGATCCGATTACTAAGGAGTTAGCACCCATGGTCTTTCATGAGCACACTGCTCATATGGGTGTTATATCATTTGAGGATATTTTGGTTTAGTGGGAGTTTGTATATTTGATTGCTCTATATTGGATTTTGGACAAATTTTTTGTATTTGGGTATTTTCTGCAGAAATAAAGTATTCAGTTTATTAACACTCTGGTTTATTATGTTAAAGTTCGATCTCAATAAAGTTTAAAGTAGGACCAGTTGAAAATAGACATGTTTAGATCACGTTACATGTAATTTCCATTACATGCTACGCATCCATGATTGATCTATATCATTTGATTGTATGAGTATATGTGACTATTGATGGAATTAGTTGCGCTAAATGTGACGAAAGTTCCTTTAGTCCTATACCTGTATAGCCAATGGACGAGATTGTTTGGAAATACCTTCATATGTGATAGCAAATTTTGAACTCATTAGGTTATACACATTTTTAAGGTAACATATGTGGCCCAAGTGGGAGATTGTTGAAAAAATCCAACATGTGTTGGCACACATATGTATTTAATGTGTATTGCTATCTTAAAATATAGCCCAATGGATTGTAATCTAATATGGTTAATTGAGCTAGGGTATTAAAATGTCATGGGCTTAATGTGTAGACACACTTAAGCAATTTCTAATTTGATAAGGGACCAAATTAGAAATTAGTAAGAATAACTGATAACTCAATCAGTTATAAATACTGGGTTATGGTCCTCAGTTGTGCGTGTGTTTTTGTTTCTTCTGAAATTCCCTTCTACAGAAAGATATACAGAAAATATACGTTATCAACTGGAAGATCAAGACTCATCCCTATCTTGAAGTGCTATCATGGATCAAGGTAGGTTTTCGTTTTATTCTTGATTGTTCTCTTCTCATTGATTCAATATGGAGCATACATGTGTGTCTGTAGAATATTATTCTTATAAATATTCTAATTATTGATGCATTTCATCGACTTAAATAGCATGTATATTTATTTTTCTGTGATTTATCTAACTATTACCTTTTGTTTTTTCACTTCATTGTTGTTGTTACTCAATGAAGTGCACTTGAGATGATATTGCCTCTCTATACACCCTGCAAAAATAAGGTCAGCTTTCCATTGTAACTTCATCTATTATTTCATAATACACTGGCGCCAGTATGGTTTGATTGTTAAAAACACCTGTAATTAGTTATGGACGGCGAGAATTCTAATTGGCGAGGAAACGAGCGAGGAAACGGGCGAGGGAGGGGGGTGCAACCCTCCATCTCTCTTGAGATGTGTGTGTGCATCTCGAGTGGGATGGAGGGTTGCACCCCCTCCCTCGCCCGTTTCCTCGCTAATAAGACAAGCCCGACGGACGGTATGTGCTCGAAGATTTAAGTTTCAGATAATGGTCTAGATTTGCTTTATTGCATTTTCAGATCTGGGTATGAAATCTTTTGACAAAGAATTAGGGCATCCTGATGCTTCTTTCCCTAACTTTACAACTTGTCGATTTCGAACATCCTTTTGCTGGGATCCTCTAGTATCCTGATCATGCTGGATTTCTATACGAACGAAGCCTCCGCCAGTACACACAAACCCTTTTTTGTTTGATTCTTTAGTTTTTATCCACTTTCAAATTAGATCATTCTTCACCACACTAGTTGACCAGAAAGGTTCTGTTTGTTCTAAACTTTTAGGAGTATAGACATCTTCAGCCTTCAGTTCTAAGAATGTTGAACAGTGATGGTAGCTACTCAGGGTTTGTTCTGCCTATTTTGTCCATTACTTCGGGTTTCCGCGTGCAACATTCCACTCACTGCGTGATCCTAGATTCAATATCATCCAATTATCTAGTGATGACATCAAAAGACATAAGACAAAGGATTTGGATATGTTTGCGAGAACAGACAAGAACAGACACTTGGAATCTTATTAACATGGGACATTCATTACATCACTGAATTCTTAGGAATATACAAAGGGTTGAGTGACCTTTCAATGCTTGATGGGGAGGATGGAGAAAACTTGAGAGAACAAACTTCACTGCAAGCCCACCCTCCAAGCATTTGGAATATCAATATAGGTCCAAAAACTTGTGACTAGATTCACACTACATTCAACCATGATATTGGATCAACAATGAAATGTTTCCTGGACATGAAAGGTCCTACGTCGCTCTCTGATTTAGTGAAATCGACAATAATGGTATAATAAGATGCCATCAAAGCATGAATAATAAGCCAAGGATTCATTGCTAAATACACAATTTGCATCATTTTTGTCCCTATTATAAATTTTATAACATAAACAACAAAAGATAAACTATTTGTAACATGATATATACTGATGTATATATAGGATATTCTCAGTATGTAGATTATGAGACTTACACTAACTACAATGTCTAAATTGAGGTGTTATGTTTTTATTATGCTTGTGGTGCTTCTAGTTGTAGGAACCGAATCTCGCCCAATTCATCCACATATAGAAGGAAGAATGCTAACAGCATATCATTCTTCAGCAGATAGTCTGAGAAAAATGTTTTCAGAAATTTCAAAGAAAGAAGAGACAAGCAAAGGTTACTATGAGTCTAAGCAAGTCCTGGAGGACCTGACGCACCCCATCACTCTATGAACTAGTCTTAAAGAACTTCACAAGGTCTAACCTCCTTCATACCAAGTGGGCTTGTAGCTTGGTTGATTATCTGATCACATAGCTATGATATGAAGCAATTGAGTATGAAATGTAATCGCTTAGGCACTTTCACAATAGCTACGTTTCTTCTATTTTGTTGGCCCTTTTGATGATGTAGAAAATAGTATATATGTCAGTTCAGACGACTCTCTTAATTAGTAAATAAGTGTTTGGTTCTGCCTTACAGTGTGCACACACCTAACCTACTGCATGCATGCCAAAAAAGAGTGATTATTAAAATTAAGTAAAATATTGATAAAGCATGTTAAAACCAATACTTTTGTTACTATGCAAGATGTATGCCTTTTGTTATGGATCATCTTTGTATTTTAATCTCTCTCATCATGGGTAATGGTTGTAACAGATAATAAAATATTGTTTCTATATTAACAAAACTTCAACAGAAGTTGAGACCGGATCATCCCTTCCTCCCTAAACTTAGTGAAGAAGTGAACCTTCTTTTTGGTCAGACGAGGAACTTCATCAGGGGCTGCAAGAGGTTTTGCGCAACTCACAGTGCTGATCAAAGTTTATTTTGATTCTAATTCATGTTCACACCCAACTAAGGCATGGAAAGTAATTGACGAGACATCTTACGTGACCAAAAGAGATGGTGACCATCTTGTGCTACTACTAACTTTGAAGATGACTTCTATCAATGGAATAAGCTTAGTTTGTATGGAGATGCTGAGGAGAGATACTCGATTTGCAGTTGATTAAAGTAATTTGCTAACATGCCTATTTGATTAAAGGCCCTCGAGTAGAGGGTTTTGCACGCATGAATGAGTCTTCTAAAGAGACCTTGCGAGAGAATCAATCTTCGTCCAGCTACTCATCGGCTTGGTTTTTTTACAAAGCTCTTATTTCAGAGGGGTAATTTATGGAGGAAACTGTTATGGAAAAAAAAATTTCCTTGCCTGGTCACAGAAGAACAAAATGAATCCCGGTTGGCAATCCCTTCGTTTGAAGAGGTGAAGCGGGCTGTTTTAAGCATCTTCTCCTTCAGGTATTAACTGCACTTGAGGCCCATAGGCATACTGTAATTATTGATTTATGTTGTAATGGATCAAGATCTGAAGTAGATATAGATCTGGATGTTACATGCAGATCTGAACTTAATCAAGATCAAATCTAAATCAAATCTAGATCTGGATTTTACGATCAAGATCTTAACGAAGCTAAACCTTTTTAGCTTATTGGACCTCCATTCGGCCCTTGTTAAGGCTCATGTGTTTGGTTAAATTTCTAGGGTTAGGTTGTTGGACCAGAATTAGGCCCATGTTATAATTAGGCCCATGTGTATAACAAGTTTTATTAAGGTCATAATCAGATCTTGATCTGTTAGGCTGTTGGACCTGAATTAGGCCCATGTGTATAACAAGTTTTAAGTTAAAGCCTTTATTGGACCCTCCAGTTTTATTTGAAATTTTCCATTGGGTCATAACTTAATTAAAATGTATTTGGGCTGTTGGGTCTGGGTCTGATGGATTGCTGGGACAGGGTCAGACCTTGCTGGGTTATATGGGTCACCCTAGTTCAATTCAGAAAACCGGTCCATCCTATTTTAGCTATTTGCACTCAGCAGAATCTGTTTGAGCCACCCTGATAATAATAAAAAAAATTCAGGAAATTAAATAATGGACCTTACATCAAGTAAATCCGGTACATTACTTAGGTCCGTTATTTATTTATTATTTTCTCAAGACAATTTATTTGAAAATTTTAAATTTAAATATTTTTTTGGATGCATCTAATGACTTATTTAGTTTGTCTAACATTTGATTGAACTAATTGAAATAAGATGTCACAAAAGTAACCTCTCTTATGTAGATTAATTTTTTTTGAGAATGTTAAGATGTTTGTGTTTGTGAGTTCATGCGGATATTAGCTGGCCCAAAGGAAGGATAATATTTGGCCAAATTGTATACACAGCTGTAGTGATAAATATGTGACAATTATAAGGTTTTCATGTGAATAATAAGCCGATCCAAATATAAACTTATTGTTTGACAAGAGTTATTGTCAATGTTTGATCACCACGCCAAGAGTACTACTTACAAGTTAATATTACTGTCCAAAGACTTAATATTAATATTGTGCTAGGTATCTTGAGATGTATTCCATAATTGTTTGAATTTAAAGATTGTTTATTAAGATTATGATGTAAACATGCATGCTCATTAGGTTTATTCTCTGTACAGCTATTATGTCTGCTACTTCAATATCTTCTCATGCAAACTAGGGGTGGGCATGAATATCGATCCCGACCCGTCCAACCCGTACCGGTATGGTCCCGAACCGATTCAAATTCGCGACCAATCGATTCCTAGTGTTTTCATCCCAAACCGGTTGAAATCGGGACGGAATCGGTTTTCACAAATTCAGTCCCGGACTGTTCCGGTTCGTCCTGATTACTATAACATTTACAAAAACCAACCCAAAACATAACCAAAGCCCAACAACAACAACAACATTCATTCAATCTCCTCTAATTCTCATCTAAAGCCCAACCCAACCCACACCTTCTCATCTAATCTCCTTTAAAGCCCAACCCAACCCACACATTCTCATTTAATTCTCATCTAATCAGAGAACCCACCTTCTCATATAATTCTCTAATCAGATAACTCTCTAATCAGAGAACCTACCTTCTCATACCCTTCGTCCCCTACAGCTCGATTCCAACAAAAAAATTAAGGGTGAAGGTTTGATTCTTGTATGGGTGGCGAATCAGAGATCATCGAATCTGAAATCAACTATGGCGATCATCGAGAGATCTCTGAAATTAGCTATGGCGATCATCGAGAGATCATCGAATCAGCTATGGCGAACTCGAAATCAGCTATGGCGAATCTGAAATCAGCTATGACGATCATCGAGAGATCGTCGAACTCGAAATCAGCTATGGCGAATCTGAAAATGAACGCTCTCGCATATTTCGTTGTTTGTTTCGTCTTCGTTTCATCAACTTTGGCGATCTCAGACTCGCCTTTCGTGATGGTGCACAAGAAGGTCACACTGAACAGACATAAATCTGGATCCGAGCAAGTTTTCGTCTCGATCGACATCTACAACCAAGGATCTGCGCAAGGAGGAATTCTCAACCCCAACTTTGCCCTTGGATATACTTGCAGACAGACCACCAGAGAAGAAGTTTGACTTTGGAAAATGAACAAACCAGGTAGGCATGGTCCCGACTCGGACTGTCCCAGTTCCAAACAATCCGGGTCCAACCGGGCCATCCCAAAAAAAGTGGCTTTCCCGACCCGAACTGTTTCCGATTGACTGAACCGGGATAGGCCTCAACTCGGACAGGGATAGGCGCCTCAACCCGGACCGTGCCCACCGCTAACGCAAACAGTATTCTCATGCTTAATGGAACAAACTTCAAGGATTGGAAAGAGAACATCTTAATCGTTCTTGGCTGCATGGATCTAGACCTTGTACTAAGGATAGAGCAACCCACTACTCTTACGACTGAAAGTTCTTCTAAAGAAAGGAGGAACTTTGAAAAGTGGGAACGCTCTAATCGCATGAGCCTAATGATCATTAAACGCGGCATTCCGGAAGCCTTTATAGGCGCAATATCTGAAGGGGTAACTAAGGCCAGTGATTTCCTTGCTGAAATTGAAAAACGTTTTGCAAAAAACGACAAGGCTGAAAAAAACACGCTTTTAGCTAGCATTGATATCTCTTCCTGCACATTTCAGTCAGTTTAAGGTCAGTTATAACTATCAAAAGGAGAAATTGACTCTTAACGAGCTCATTTCATATTGTGTGCAAAAAGAGGAAAGGTTGAAGCAAGAGAGATTTGAAAGTACTCATCTGGAAAGTACATCTAAGGATAAGGGCAAGGAAATAAAGAAAAATGAAGCTGCTAAGGGTCCAGAGCAAAAGAAACCTAAGGAAAATCAAGGATGTTTCTTTTGTGGAAAGCTAGGACATGGAAAGAAATAATGTAGTAAGTATCATGCTTGGCGTGCCAAGAAAGATACATTCTTTACTTTGGTCTGTTATGAGATTAATTTAGCTTCAGTATCTAGAAGCACTTGTGGTTAGATTCTGGTGCTACCACTCACATAAGTGTTTCTATGTAGGGTTGTCTGAGCTACCGAAAGCCAAATGATATTGAAAGATACATCTTTGTGGGCGATGGAAAGTCGGTGGATGTTGAGGCAATAGGGCATTTTAGGTTATTGTTGAGAATTGGTTTTTATTTGGATTTGAAAGACACTTTTGTTGTACCGTCCTTTAGACGAAATTTGGTTTCTGTTTCTTTATTTGACAAATCTGGTTATAATTGTTCATTTGGAAACAATCAGTTTAGTCTTTCATTGAATTCAAATATTGTTGGTACTTGTTCATTAAGTATGTTTGATAACCTATAATTGCTTGATACTATTGCATCATATAATGAAACCTTGCATGTGGATTCACGGGGTACTAAACGCAAGCTAAACAAAGAAAATTCAGCAAAACTATGGCACAAGAGTTTGTGTCATATATCCAAATCCAGAATTGAACGACTTGTGTCAAAAAGAATTTTGGATTCATTTGACTTTTCAGACTTAAATATATGTGTTGAGTGCATCAAGGGAAAAAAGACCAAACAAAAGAGATTGGGTGCTAATTGATCTTCAGACGTCTTAAAATTGATACATACGGATATCTATGGACCATTCCCTACGGCTTCTTGGAATGGTCAACGATACTTTATATCATTCATAGACCACTACTCACGTTATGGGTACCTTTATCTCATTCATCAGAAATCAGCGTCACTAGATGTATTCAAGTCTTTCAAAACTGAAGTTGAAAACCAACTCAGTAAGAAAATTAAGTGCGTTAGATCTGATCGTGGTGGAGAGTACCACGGCAGATATGATGGTTCAGGAGAACAACGTCCAGGGCCATTTGCTAAATTCCTAGATGAATGTGGAATCGTCCCACAGTACACCATGCCAGGTTCACCTAGCAAGAATTGTGTCGCTGAAAGACGAAACAAAACTCTTAAGGATATGGTGAGGAGTATGATTAGTCATTCTACCTTACCAGAATCACTCTAGGGAAAAGCAATAAAGACAACAACTTATATCCTAAATAGAGTACCAACTAAAGCAGCTGCCAAGACTCCTTATGAACTTTGGACAGGCCGAACGCCTAGTTTAAAACACTTTCACATTTGGGGATGTCCATCTGAGGCTAGGCCTTATAGGTCAAATGAAAACAAATTGGACGCCAAGACAGTAAGCAACTACTTTATTGGTAATTCAGAGCGATCTAGGGGCTACAAATTTTATGATCCCACAATTAGGTCTATTTTTTAAATGGGAACTGCGACAATTTTTGAGGATGTTGAGTTTGGGGGAGAAATAAGGTAAGAGACATTGTCTTTGAGGAGGAATCGATTTCGACTCCTACTATTGTTTTTGACAATGTACATGTTTCTGTACCTGTCATTGATCAAGAAGCAGATCTGGAACTTCAATAAGACAATGTTGAACAACTCCATTTTCAAATTGAAGTAAATGTTCCAGAGGAACAAACTCAACAACCTCAAGGACAAATGCCATTAAGGAGAACCACAAGAGAAAGGAGAAGTGTTATTTCAGATGATTACATAGTTTTCTCCAAAAACATGAGGAAAATAATGGATTGATGGAAAATGATCCAATCAACTCCATCAAGCCATGCAGGATTCTAACTCTCAAAAGTGGATAGATGCTATGAATGAGGAGTACAAGTCTATGCAAGACAATCAAGTTTGGGATCTTGTCCCATTACCTAAAAATACAAAGCCCATTGGTTGTAAATGGATATTCAAAACCAAGAGGGATTCAAAAGGTAATGTGAAAAGATATAAGGCTCGTCTTGTAGCTAAAGGCTTCACTCAAAAGGAAAACATCGACTATAAAGAGATTTTCTCTCCGGTTTCAAAGAAAGTCTCATTTAGGACAATGATGGCACTTGTTGCGCACTTTGACCTTGAGCTATATCAGATGGATGTTAAGACAACATTTCTCAATGGCGACATTGATGAAACAATTTATATGGTGCAACCAGAAAACTGTGTCTGGAGACCCGAAGAATATGGTTTGCAAACTAAAGAATCCATCTATGGGCTCAAGCAAGCTTCCCGTCAATGGTACCACAAATTTCATCAAGTAATTGTCTCATTTGGTTTCTAGACCAATGCAGTTGATAATTGTGTGTATCATAAGTTCAGTGGGAGTAAGCATATCTTCTTGGTTTTGTATGTTGATGACATATTGCTTATCACTAATAACAAAGACATGTTGCATGAAACTAAGAGATTTCTATCAAAGAAATTTGATATGAAAGATCTTGGTGAAAATTCTTTTGTTTTAGGGATACAGATACACCGAGATCGCTCTCGGGGTATTCTTGGATTATCGCAAAAGAGCTAATAGAAAAGGTGCTTAACAGATTTGGCATGCAAAATTGTAAACCAGGAGACACCCCTGTAGCTAAAAGAGACAAATTCAGTCTTAAACAACGCCTTAAGAATAAACTTGAAGTTAAAGAAATGCAAGAGATTCCCTATGCATCAGTTGTTGGGAGTCTAATGTACGCTCTGGTATGTACACGTCCATATATAGCATTCATTGTTGGAATGCTAGGCAGATATTTAGACAACCCTGGGATGGATCACTGGAAAGCAGCCAAACGGGTTATGAGATATTTACAGAGAACTAAGGATTACATGCTCATATATAAGAAATCAGATCAGTTGAAGATCATAGGCTATTCTGATTTTGCTAAATGCCAAGATTGTAGAAACTCAATATCAGGCTACATTTATCTTTTAGCTGGAAGAGCAATTTCTTGGAGGAGTGCCAAGCAAACACTCATAGTTTCTTCCACTATGGAAATAACATATGTAGCATATTTTGAGGCATCCAATCATGGATTATGGCTGTGAAATTTTGTCACCGGGCTGCGCATTCTAAAGAGTATTAAAATACCACTAAAGTTATATTGTGACAATAACTCAACAGTTCTATATGCCAACAACAACAGGAGCTCATTTAGGTCAGATCATATTGACATAAAGTTCTTGGTTGTGAAAGAGAGAGTACAGAATAAACAGATTTTCATAGAGCACATTGGGACAAACTCCATGATTGCGGATCCGCTTACTAAGGAGTTACCACCCATGGTCTTTCATGAGTACACTGCTCATATGGGTGTTATATCATTTGAGGATATTTTGGTTTAGTGGGAGTTTGTATATTTGATTGCTCTATATTGAATTTTGGACACATTTTGTGTATTTGGGTATTTTCTGCAGAAATAAAGTATTAAGTTTATTCACACTCTGGTTTATTGTGTTAAAGTTCGATCTTAATAAAGTTTAAAGTAGGACCACTTGGAAATAAGCATGTTTAGATCACGTTACATGTAATTTTCATGCTACGCATCCATGATTGATCTATGTCATTTGATTGTATGGGTATACGTGACTATTGATGGATTTAGTTGCGCTAAATAAAGTTCCTTTAGTCCTATACCTGTATAGTCAATGGATGAGATTGTCTGGAAATACCTTCATATGTGATAGCAAATTTTGAGCTCATTTAGTTATACACATTTTTAAGGTAACATATGTAGCCTAAGTTTGAAATTGGTTAAAAATTCCAACATGTGTGGGGACACATATGTATTTAATGTGTATTGCTATCTTAAAATATAGCCCAATGGATTGTAATCTAATATGGTTAATTGGGCTAGGGTATTAAAATGTCATGGGCTTAATGTGTAGATACACTTAAGCAATTTTTAATTTGATGATGGACCAAATTAGAAATTAGTAAGAATAACTGATAACCCAATCAGTTATAAATATTGGGTGATGGTCCCAAGTTGTGCGCGTGTTTTTGTTTCTTCTGTAATTTCCTTCTACAGAGAGATATACAGAAAACATACGTTATCAACTGGAAGATCAAGACTCATCCCTATCTTGAGGTGCTATCATGGATCAAGGTACACTTCCGTTTTATTCTAGATTGTTCTCTTCTCATTTATTCAATATAGAACATACATGTGTCTCTGTAGAATATTATTATTATAAATATTTTAATAATTGATGCATTTCATCGACTTAAATAGCATGTATATTTATCTTTGTGTAATTTATCTAACTATTACCTTTTGTTTTTCACTTCATTGGATATTGATATTGCCTCTCTATGCAACCTGCAAAAATAAGGTCAGCTTTCCATTGTAACTTAATCTATTATTTCATAATACACTGGCGCCAGTATGGTTTGATTGTTACAAACACCTGTTATTAGTTATGGACGGCGAGAATTCTAATTGGCGAGGAAACGAGCGAGGAAACGGGCGAGGGAGGGGGGTGCAACCCTCCATCTCCCTCGAGATGTGTGTGTGCATCTCGAGGGGGATGGAGGGTTGCACCCCCTCCCTCGCCGGTTTCCTCGCTAATAAGACAAGCCCGACGGACGGTATGTGCTCGAAGATTTAAGTTTCAGATAATGGTCTAGATTTGCTTGATTGCATTTTCAGATCTGGCTATGAAATCTTTTGACAAAGAATTAGGGCATCCTGATGCTTCTTTCCCTAACTTTACAACTTGTCGATTTCGAACATCCTTTTGCTGGGATCCTCTAGTATCCTAATCATGCTGGATTTCTATACAAGCGAAGCCTCTGCCAGTACACACAAACCCTTTCAGTTTGATTCTTTAGTTTTTATCCATTTCAAGTTAGGTCATTCTTCACCACACTAGTTGACCAGAAAGGTTCTGCTTGTTCTACATTTTTAGGAGTATAGACATCTTCAGACTTCAGTTCTAAGGATGTTGAACAGTGATGGTAGTTGCTCAGGGCTTGTTCTGCCTATTTTGTCCATTACTTCGGGTTTTCGCGTGCAACATTCCACTCACTCACTGCGTGACCCTAGATTCAATATCATCCAATTATCCAATGATGACATCAAAAAAGACATAAGACAAAGGATTTGGATTTGTTTGAGAGAACAGACAAGAACAGACACTTGGAATCTTATTAACATGGGACATTCATTACATCACTGAATTCTTAGGAATATACAAAGGCTTGAGTGACCTTTCAATGCTTGATGGGGAGGATGGAGAAAACTTGAGAGAACAAACTTCACAGCAAGCCCACCCTCCAAGCATTTGGAATATCAATATAGGTCCAAAAACTTGTGACTAGATTCACACTACATTCAACCATGATATTGGATCAACAATGAAATGTTTCCTGGACATGAAAGGTCCTAGGTCGCTCTTTGATTTAGTGAAATCGACAATAATGGTATAATAAGATGCCATCAAAGCATGAATAATAAGCCAAGGATTCATTGCTAAATACACAATTTGCATCATTTTTTGTCCCTATTATAAATTTTATAACATAAACAACAAAAGATA
This sequence comes from Berberis vulgaris, assembly GCA_963556465.1. Classification (NCBI taxonomy): domain Eukaryota; kingdom Viridiplantae; phylum Streptophyta; class Magnoliopsida; order Ranunculales; family Berberidaceae; genus Berberis; species Berberis vulgaris. The sequence goes on from OY747125.1 coordinate 94,512,199, forward strand.
AACTATTTGTAACATGATATATACTGATGTATATATAGGATATTCTCAGTTTGTAGATTATATGAGACTTACACTAACTACAATGTCTAAATTGAGGTGTTATGTTTTTATTATGCTTGTGGTGCTTCTAGTTGTAGGAACCGAATCTCGCCCAATTCATTCACATATAGAAGGGAGAATGCTAACACCATATCATTCTTCAGCAGATAGTCTGAGAAAAATGTTTTCAGAAATTTCAAAGAAAGAAGAGATAAGCAAAGGTTACTATGAGTCTAAGCGAGTAAGTCCGGGAGGACCTGACGCACACCATCACTCTATGAACCAGTCTTAAAGAACTTCACAAGGTCTAACCTCCTTCACACCAAGTGGGCTTGTAGCTTGGTTGATTATCTGATCACATAATATATTAAGCAATTGAGTATGAAATGTAGTCGCTAAGGCACTTTCACAATAGCTACGTTTCTTCTATTTTGTTTGCCCTTTTGATGATGTAGAAAATAGTATATATGTCAGTTCAGACGACTCTCTTAATTAGTAAATAAGTGTTTGGTTCTGCCTTACAGTGTGCACACACCTAACCTACTGCATGCATGCCTAAAAAGAGTGATTATTAAAATTAAGTAAAATATTGATAAAGCATGTTAAAACCAATACTTTTGTTATTATGCAAGATGTATGCCTTTTGTTATGGATCATCTTTGTATTTTAATCTCTCTCATCATGGGTAATGGTTGTAACAGATAATAAAATATTGTTTCTATATTAACAAAACTTCAACAAAAGTTGAGACCGGATCATCCCTTCCTCCCTAAACTTAGTGAAGAAGTGAACCTTCTTTTTGGTCAGACGAGGAACTTCATCAGGGGCTGCAAGAGGTTTTGCGCAACTCACAGTGCTGATCAAAGTTTATTTTGATTCTAATTCATGTTCACACCCAACTAAGGCATGGTAAGTAATTGACGAGACATCTTACGTGACCAAAAGAGATGGTGACCATCATATGCTACTATACTAACTTTGAAGACTAGACTTCTCACAATGGAATATGCTTAGTTTGTATGAAGATGGTGAGGAGAGATACTCAATTTGCAGTTGATTAAAGTAATTTGCTAACATGCCTATTTGATTGAAGGCCCTCAAGTAGAGGGTTTTGCACGCATGAGTCTTCTAAAGAGACCTTGTGAGAGAATCAATCTTCGTCCAGCTACTCATCGGCTTGGTTTTTTTCACAAAGCTCTTATTTCAGAGGGGTTATTTATGGAGGAAACTGTTATGGAAAAAAAAAATTCCTTGCCTGGTCAATGAAGAACAAAATCAATCCCGATTGGCAATCCCTTCGTTAAAAGAGGTGAAGCGGGCTGTTTTAAGCATCTTCTCCTTCAGGTATTAACTGCACTTGAGGCCCATAGTCTGTATAATATTGGCAGGGTTTAGAGAAACGATTCTTTCATACACCTTTGAGCACAAAATCAACTAAGGGTTGAAAATAATCTGAGTTCAACTCTTGGCTTCCAAAATCCATCTGAATTATGCAAAAGCGGAGTTTAAGAGGTGGAGATTGAACGAGAGGAGTTGGAAAGAAAGAGAAATGGGGATGGGGTGGTGGTCGGTTTTGAAGAAAACGAGAGCATTCTTTGGAATTTTGACCTGAACCTCTCCCTTTTTCCCCAACCGGTTGCTTTGGAATTCCTGGATATTATCATCAGACATTCAAACGAGCCAGACAAACTCATTTAGAAATTTGATAAACGAGGTGTCTTCTCAGCTAAAAGTGCCACTAAAGCATTTCTGGAAGACAGCTTACAACCTTCAACCTCCTCCTCCCTCACCCCCTCCCCCCGCTTGCCGGCTAAACTTTACAGGGAGCTCTGGCGTATCAAAGCCCCTTCCTGTGCCATTCTCTTGTTTTGGAAAGTAACACAAGACATCCTCCCCACAAGGTCAAACCTACATAGGATTCATGTGCCCATCGACAATGTTGCGCTTTTTGCCATAGCAACCAAAAAGATGTTCTTCATCTTTTCTTCCTCTGTTCAGTCAGCTCCAAACTATGGCAGATTTCCCCCATCCCTGTCACTTGGTCAAATGCCATCCTTCCCACGGATAATATATCTCGTGTTTTTCTCTTTATGTGGGAAACGGCCAAAGCTCACCCTATTGTCATTGAGAAACTGTTATCCCAATTTACCGCAGTCATCAAAACCATCTAGCAACTCCGTAATAATGCTATCTTCCAAAATACCTAGGTCACTAGTCGATACTTCACACTTTCTTGCATCTTTCAACAACACCTAGTCTTCTTGGTTTAATAATTGGTTTACGGTCCCCTACCACAATCCCGATTATTTGGACCATGTCTCACTTCACCACATCATTGCTACAGTAGTCACGAAAAATCACACAAACTTACGACACGAACAAAGATGGCAAAACAATCCTTCCTACACCTGATTCCCATAACCAAACCTCTAGACTCAATATTATTCTTACCCAACTCCAAGTAGCTAGAAATCATCCACTTAACTCTCGACTTATCCCAAATGTGCTTAGCCAAGGTATGATTGTGGTAACTTATGATGCTTGAAGCAATTAGTGTGTTAGCTGTGGATGATAGTGGTAGAGTTCTAGCTAGGGTTGCTTCAGCAATCTCAGGAAAGTTTTTTGATAGCACTATGGGGGAGTGCTTAGCAGCAGAGGCAACTCTTATGTTCGTTCATTCTAGACAGTGGCGAACAGGTTTTGTGCTGGGGGATTTAGGCTTGCTTGTCACCATCCTAAACACTCAGACCCGAGACGATCAGACAAACGAGTGTTGGATGTGGAACCCTCTTATTAGTAGTATTAGATATTTGCTTGTTGTTTATAAGGACTGGTATTGTAACTTTATTTCTCATGAGTTCAATTCTAAAGCTCACGAGTTAGCTACCTCTGCAGGACGTTTGTTTTGTTCCCATTATTAATATATTATGCAATATGCTTCAACAAAAAAAGAAGTTAAGAATTTGGGAGAAGATTGTTTGGCGTTAAGGTGTGATATCCAATAAACAACTTGGTTTCTTTTATGTGGTGGCATCATCAATCGATAGGTGCTTATATCATGACCCTTTAAACTTAAAAGAGATAAATAATTAATAATCTAAGTTTATTCACCATAATGATGATAATACAGGGGGTTTAAATTTTATTTTTATCTTATATATATAAAGATAAATTTGCATAGCCATATGATATACAATGACAACCCCAGAAAAGCAAAGGAGTTGGTCTAGAGAACCAGGCCAGTCGCGCAAGGGAGTCTCAATACCCTCCATCATCCTAGAGATATATCCTCATAATCCACCAATCGAACACAATCACACACACAGAGCCTCACTGGAGCTAGGGGCCTGGCTCTCTAAAATTTTTTAGAGCAAAGACAAAATGCAGGTTTGAAAGAATTTGAACAGCCACCCCCTTTAAAAAATGACTCAACAACTACTTATATCATCATCCTCTCTTGGCTTCTTCACAATGCTCATAACAAGAATACCAATATCCTCTTATCTCCGCCCAATGTATCCAAGCACAAAGATTTCCAGAGGAGGAACAGAGTCAACTTCTAAATCCAATACATCTTCTTCACTAGCTATTCCAATTGGAACCAAAGCAGAACTCTCCTTGCTGATTTCTTCGAAGCAATCACAAGAATTCCCACTTGAAAAGTCCTCGAATTTACTAAAAAGATGAATAAATAGAGATACATCTCCATCTTTAGATAGAAATGGGATGTTATTAATATCCCATTCATTAAAATTCAACCAGCACTTTTGACTTTTATACATCATTTGACCGAGTCCTATCCGTGAGTGGTAGCTTTAGTTTTGACAAGATTGTGTTTGATTCGAGACAAAGCAACTCCAAAAAAAATTATTGAAAAAGAAAGGGAGAGTGAAAGAAAGTAAAATCTTAAAGGTTAATAAACCATAAATTGTTATTATTTATTTCTTTGTTAATTGTTATACATTTTATTTATGATAAAATGTTTTGTTCTAATATATATTCCTTCTTTAAAACTTCAAAATGGAAGCGCTTCAAAAGAAGGTGCTGCTTTGACTCTATTTTAATATTCAAGATCAAACCATTCTAATATTTAAGGACAGAGTGCAAAAATTTACCTTTTCCTGCAACTTCCTCGTCCATCATATCCAGTAGTTTGTTGCCTTTGAATATTTTTATATTATCTCTAAGTATCACTGAGGAGCACCACTTATCTAGTGATCTGCAATTGAAACATATCACAATGACTACAAAGACGTCTTATTAAATATGCCATATATCTTATATGCAAAATGAGTTTTTCTTAATCAAACAAAAAGTTGTCAGTACATGCACTATCTAATAGTATATGATCAAAGGAGTTTCTTTAGCATTTTTAATGAATCAAACAATTCACATAGTCAATGACAGGAGATGATTAATATGAATGTAGTACATAAGTTTTTTTAAGACTGAACCATTGTATATATTAAGTGGTGGATAGGGCCCTGCAGAACTTCACAAAGTCAAAAGCTCGAACCTAGTGGGTCTCAAAGTACTTGAGCAGCCAAAAAGATTTCCAAACTTGTAAAATACTCAACTTTGGGTTATATAACATGTAAGTGGAACTAAAAAAATACACTTGTTAAGAGTTAATTTGTAATGCAGTCCACGATACTTTACAGAAAACATAAGTCCTCTAATCCTTAGATGTTACATATGAGCTATTTACTAAATAACTCTTGAGCACCCTCTTACCAACTTCATGTATCCTTCATCAAACTCTTCTACCTTTTTGAACATAATCTCTATAATACTTACAATTCCATATAAGAAAGCCAGAGTCGGTTGCATGTAACACATTAATTAGTTGCATTATTCAAATGTAATTTTTCCTTTTCAAACTTTCTCCACGAACCATTAACATTCTCAATTCTTAATAATTCACAAATATCAATGGCCTTATTTTACAAAGAATCAAACATATGCTAAACACCAGGTTAGGACTGTAAGAGCAGATCCACAAAAGGTTTACAAGCTAATAGTAAGTATTTAGACCAATGTGAAGGTTTGAGAAGCTCAATGTGAAACCAATCCTAACATTTTCCGTTGTTAACTACGCCCATAAAACGGATAACAGATCCATAACGGTTCAGGAGTGTTATAGGTTATAACGGAATATTTTTTTTAAATATACTTTTTATACTTCCACTAAGTATTAATGTATTATAGAGTCAAATAAATCATGTTCATAACATTAAATTCAAAAATATCAAAACATCTAAATGAAAACATATCATCAAGCAACGTCAAAATCAATATTTTCTTCTCCTTGATCCTCCTCTTCATCACAACGATTCCGTTGTAACTATCATAGATAAAATAAATTAATGGAGTTTACTAAACTAATGGAAGAAGATTTTATCAAAATTCACTGAATTGAATCCACAATCAGAGAAATTTATAAATTAACAGTGATACCGAGATTTATATTTTGTCCAAATTTTGATTTTTGACAGATTGATTCATTGATAAACAAGAATCAAAGAGATAAGAGACTACACAAAGTAGCAGGCAGACTCGGAGAGATAACGACAGAAGAAATCGCAGGCCGCAACAGAAAGATGATGGCTGTGCAGGTAAGTCGATCTTCTTTTTTTCTTTCCTTTTATTCTCTTCTTCTTTTTCTTTCTTCAACAAACAGAGATCACACAACATATGAACAGAGAGATCAGTACGATCGTTCCTCTTCCCACTTTTTATTCCTTTTTCATCTTCTTCTTCTCTTTGTCTTCGTTCCTCTTCCCCTTCCCTTCATTTTCTTCCCTTCGTATGATAGTGAAATCGCAACAGAGAGTGTGATCGATTCTTCATCTTCTTCCCTTATTTTTTCTTCTCTCGTTCTATGTCGATCGGCGAGGTTTGGTTCTCTGTCAATTGGTGACAGCAAGCAGGGTCTTACCTATGTTTTTCCAGAATCCAAGAAAACTGTATTTCATGCCATTTTTTCGATGAATTCAATAAACCCAAGAAATCAAATCACCAAACTTTTCTAATAGTAATTCATTCTCTATAATTTAGGCCTAAAGCCTTCTAATGATGTCCTAATTAAAAAGAAGTATGTTGGAGGAAAACAGTAAAAGATAGAAAAATGTTAACTTTTAGCATAATTGTTGAGATGTGCCAACAATATCACTAAGCTAAAAGCAAATATAAGTCGACGAATTAAAATTATGATGATCAGCTTGAAATGTTTGCTCTACTTATCTTTGATAATAATAATAAGAAAAAAAACCATATACCAAAAAAACTAACAATAACAACGGCGAAATCAATGTAACTAGCTACATCTCAATTTTTTATGGGGACTTACCCATGCTAGCATTATTAACAACGAAGTTTTTACGAGGTTTGTTGCAACCATACTAGAAAATACCTATGCTCAACCGTCGATGTAAGGAACTCCCAAAACCAAATGCATAAATAATGTGAGGCGACCAAGAATATAAAGTACCGACTAAAATCCAAAAAAAAAAAAAAACACTATAATACCAATCAAGAAATTATGTCAGTTTGAACCAAATCAAATTATACATAATGGTTTAGCACATTAAAAACTTATGACACAATGGAATACCTATATTATAGCTTAGAAGGATTTAAGGTAAAGAAAAAGAAAGTAATAACAAGTTAAAAGCAAGGAAGATGGGTAACAATAAAGAAGAAAAACATAATACTTTGTATGGGTGTGATGATCATGCACACTATGGCAAGATAAATGAAGGAAAAACAAATTGACAATACCAAATTAAGTTGTAGGGAAAAAAAATGCAGAACGGAAGGAATTTTTTTTGTCAACTATGATTGTGCAAGAACTAAAGACACTAAAATAAAAAAAATAAAAAAAAAAAGACAAAAAAGGAAAAAGTTGAGCTAATCTCTTAACTAGTTCCCTCCAAACTCATTTGATGGTCAATGCTTTAAACTTGGCTAACAAGCACCTTAGACGCCTTGGCCTCTGGCAAAAAAAGGCGACAGTTGTGGCTCACCATATTAAAGTTGCCTTGCCTCAGTTCACTCAAGTCGACCTTTCCTTGTCTCGTCTCTTTTCTCATCTCAAGTGAAAAAACGGGTGAGTGCCCCATAGTCTAGGTACTTGAATCTCAAATCAACACGTAAGAATCTTCATCTAGATGTTTTATGAATTTGGAAAATACTAGTGCAACCATCAAATCATATTGAATCTATGATTTCAAGCAATCACATCTTCCTTGGGATTCGGAATGTCATTGTCATAATTATTATATTTTTTATTTATTGAATCTACGACTTAGATTGTTAAGAAAGCTTATTATTCGTCTCCATGTACCAATGATGCACAGACTCTCAGAGAAAAAAAAAACCCATATTCGAGTCGAACACATGCCTGATATGTATTCTACATGCGATAAGATGTCGAGGCAGTTGACTTGGTCGGACACGTGCCTAACACGGTCAAGACTTGGTCTAGACACAACAATTTTTTTTTTTGGCTTGGTGCAAATAGAATCCAAAATTGGGTGCAAATAGCACCCAAATTGGGTTTTCTTTTCCACCCCGCTAGGGTTCAAACTTTTCATCCAATTTCAGGGTAGCTCCTCCTTTTACTTCATCCCCTTCGCCTTCGTCTCCTCCGCAGTTTCTCCTTCGCCTTCGTCTCCTCGTCTCCACAATAGGTCCTCTCTCCATCACAACTCCTCATTCTTGAGATTGCCAATCTTTCTCTTGATGAACCTCAGTTAGAGGTTGTGCTATTTAACGATGGGAATGTGACGGTTCATCAGCCAATTGATGAAGACATGTAGCAGCCTAGCAGGTGAGTTATATATTCAAACTATCAAATTATTATGTTGAGTAAATGAATTGTGAAATGACATTATGCAGTTATGAGCTACTTGGATGTGTACACTTACAAATTATTAGCCGATAGTAAGGTTTGACGTGTCGCCAATTCCTAGTTTTTTGAAAATTTTTGAGTCGTTGTGTCGTGTCTGTATCCGTGTATCCTTGCCATATACTCTTTCCAGATAAAAGATGAAGCACTTAAAACTCTTTTTTTTTTTTTTTTTTTCAATTTCAAGTAGTTCTACACTTTTACTTGTGTCCGGATAAGAAACATTCTTGAGTTTCTTTAGTTATCCTAGTTCACCTAACCATGAAAAGAAATACCTTTTGACAATATTTCTTCACAAATTCCCCAATAACAAGTGGCACGACAACTTCAACATAGCTGTTAATAAGTCAATGGAGTCTAAATTTTTTAAAATGCGAATAGATAATTTCAACCATCAAAAAGTAGTTAATAATTTCGTTGACTTTTTCTTTTTTCTTATTAAATAAGCCCCACCTAATTAATGTTGAAACATAATGGATATAGCATTCAATAACAATAAATAAGCTTCCAGATGTAATCCAATGTGTCAAACACAAACAAAGCTAGGCTATGATGAAAAGAAGCTCTTGAGCATTCATTATTAATGAGCAAAAGTAAGCTCACTTAGTCAACATAGTGAAAAATGGATTCCATCACATTTCTAAATATCATAAAGTAGGAGGATTCTGTAGTTACAAACTCTGTTTGACATCTTTAGTACTGAATGACTACGTGATGCTGTGGGTCAGGTCCTGCTGGACTTCGGCGCTTAGATTCATAGTATGCACTTCTGGTTGTCTGTCCTTTTTTGAAATCCACCTCAAATACTTCTCTACCCTCAAACATTCTTTGAAAAGATTCCACTACTTCCCTTCCCTTCTCAAATGGTAATGGACCGAGTCGGCGTGGTTCAGACATGCACATTGAAAGTAAGACTAGGACAATACATAGCCAAGGCTTTGAACTTGCCATTTTCCTCATAGGTTTCATTTCACACTACTGGTGAGGCTATGAAGCATTTATATACACAAACAGAGTAACTTTTTCCTTATTATAATTAGTCATGAAAACATGAGGCATTGTCTTGTAGTAATGTGTGGTGACCATTCTGCAAACAAATTCCACCAATTTATGCTCATGCATGAGCTGTCCATAAGAAAAAAAGGAAGTTTAAGCATCCAAGTGCTATCGGCATTTGTTTGCAATACTTAACCAATCCTACCTCTGAAACGAGGAAAGGGACTATCTTATGAATGCCAATTTTAGGCTTTCTCCATTGTAAGCATTCTCTATTAGACAAGAATGCCCCCATTCATAAAACTCCAAAGTCGAACTGTTTTGTATATAACTCAAAACCCACACAATCCCTTTTGTTTTAGTGTCTACATTTTATTTTGTCTTCTTCCTGAGATGTTGTGAATTTATGATTAGAGTGACCCACTTAGCCATGAAGTGGTAAGGAGTAAGGATAGTAATTGCAGAAAGAAAAACTAATCTATTGATAATCTTTAAATCTTCTGAACCTAACTTTGGAAGAAACTAGACTGCATAAGTGTTTTTTTTTACTTTCATGAATTGCACAAGTTATGTATGCAACAGGACCTGACACCAGACAAAAAGGAAAGATTGAAAAAAGATGCATGTGAATTAGTTCTAAAGAACTAGTTATCTAAGTCAACATTGGTTGGAAAGCTTGATACAGAATACTGACCTTCTCATCCATTATTCTGCCGATCATCTGCACACGTACTCAGTTACGCACCACATAGCTCGCACTGATAAACAAAACAAAAGTTCACCAAAAGTATTATAGTGCAGTTAATTGCAGAGAAGTGAAGAGAAAAACAAATAAGATAATAATCTATATTCTTATAATGAATTAGTGCTATCAGATAAACAGAATGAACCGCTGCTGAGTAATACAATATTTTCATTATGGTAGCATATTTAATCCAAGTAATCTTTCTATAGGTACGAGGTACAGTACTCAATTCAACTTTTGAATAAAGTAAAAATATAAGGGAAAAAAAAGACAAATCACTACTTTGGCTTGATCGATGCTGCCAGAAGATTGCTTATTGAATGATAGAAGCACCAACTTTGTAGCGCCACAAAGTACCAGTATTCTAAAAATCGGTCTAGGCAGGCTCGGGGGGGGGGGGGGGGGTGCTAGGCGGCCTCGTGGGCGGATTTTTTTATTTCTAATTCAAAAAAAATAAAAAAATCAACTTTGTTTTTTTATACATTTTGCATATGTATCTTGAATTTACATGTTATTATGCTTACCTTTTATAAATTATAATAAATAAATAACTGCCTAGCCCTCTGGACGCTAGTCCCCTGCTCGCTGCCTGCCTACTGCCTAGAGTTTTTTTAGAACACTGCAAAGTACTGAAATAAATGTTACTTGAGAATGGAGTAATCGATATTCTGGAGCTGTACTTTCTGAGTTGATTATTGTCACGGAATCTGGTTGGCTAAAGTTTACTTGATTATAAAAGCATAACCATCTTAGTTATGTAATGGATCAAGTTTATGTGGTTCTGACATTATGTTAAAATAATGAGTTTACTATCCAGGAACTGTACTAGTCTTCGCTCAGGAGAAAACAAAAGCCCTACATGTTGTATAGCTGCCTTCTTTTTCCATTCACTCAAAATTAAGTTCCTGTTCTTTAACAACATAATGGTGTATTTCTGATTTAAAAAAAAAACCCTCAAGAAATCTTATATTAATTAATAAGTTGATTAACGTACAGGAGCAGCTTGTTAATGTCTTGCACCATTCAATCTTCTTTGTTATTGAACTCTGCACTTGTTCAATGGAATCCCTACTTTGTCCATTAAGTCATTGAAAGTTATATTGATATACGACTAGATTCCAACCTACTGGATTCTGTATATGCTTTATGGCTTTACATGGATAAACAAAATGTGACTGTAGATTTTCTTTATTTAAGATTGTGGAAGAAAAAGTTGACTAGTTTCTAGTGATAAAGCCATGAATAATGCAAACTTTTTATAAGAGATCAGAGTCACTTTGGTTTTGGTGGTGGCAATACTGTGATCTACAAGCAAATATTTTTCATATCCATAAAGTTTCTCTAAGAAAGAAGGTCCAATTAAAGGGATTAAACATAGTATGATTCAAAATGCCAACTTGGGAAATAGGATAAAGAATTATAATTTGGGTTCAATGTTTCAGATCATCAAAATGATTTCCTACCTGCAGTCCATGCATATGAGAAACTCAATTGCCAAAGTCTGTATGACGTCATTCTCAAATTCCAGATCAGTAGTTTCAGAGCAATAGATTTTACAATTTCCAGTAATCTTATTCTTGAAATTCTAATTGGCTTTTTATCCAGATTTGTTGGAGTTTTTTTTTTTTTTTTTTTAAAGGCAAGCGCGGGGTGTATATGGGCTCCCCAGACCACAGAAAAATAGAACCGTTACAAGTTACATTTGATAGTACGTTCACTCGTTACAACATCCATAGGACAATAAACTTGCTTCAAATCTTCAACAAAGAACCTAAGTAGTACTAGAATCACTGTCTCCAAGTTGGGGAGTAACCCTGCAAAATGTTCTGCTACTAAAGTAGTTGCATGATAGACCTGCCATAACTTTTCTTCCTGATAAGTACCAATCAATCCTTTAATCACTCTCATGACGTGATTTATACCTAATGTGGGCCCCAGTATGTATGAGAAATCGTCGTAAGGATACGAACCACAATGAATCATGATATAAAAACCATTGAAAGCTAGCACTAATCTAGCATCCATACAAGGTTCTAATAAACAGTTGCATTCTACTTGTATTATCATCATCAGTTACCTGAATTTAGGATTTGTCTTCTTGCTTCGAGAGGACCTTCGAGGAACATATGTCGTGGGAGGCTGTATTGTGGGAACCTCACGTTCTTCTTCACTAGTGTTTTGCCCCACCTTTGGTGCGGCCTCTGCAAGTGAAGCTTGAATTTTTGCGACCAATGCATCCCTGCCTATTCTTGCAATTGCTGAATGTACAGCCTTAACGTTTTGGGGTGTTAGGCAATCCATGATCGTTGTGGGATCTTCCCCCAGTCCTCCTATACCAGCGATTGCGCGAAGCACCTCCACTACTTGCATTGGGGTTTCCTCTGAGTTAGATATGGGGGTAGACAGACCTGGCTCTGCTGCTACTTCAGCGTCTGAATCCGCAGCCTGAATCGCCGTTTCAATCCCATTGGGTGAGTAACCTGCATCCCTACAATCATCCCTGAAATCTTTTAAGTATTGCTCCTTAACAACAACAACCAAACTCTGCTGCTCTATGAGTAGTTGCTCCTTAGTCGTATCAATGAGCTGGGTCTGCGGAGCAGCAGCTTCCGCATCCAAGCTCATAAGTGCGTGTACATCTGCAATGGGTTGAGTAGTAGGTGGTTTCTGTACTGCCTCCGCCTGTGGGGTTTGGGTCCTGCATTGTGGTTCCTGCATTGTGGATTCTACTTCAATCCCATTGGGTGAGTAACCTGCATTGTTCTTCTTACTGTTTTCACCCACTTCTAATGTTTGCTCGCTCCCTAGGTTTATGGTAGGTGTACCTTGTCCTGATCCAGCAAGCTTACAGCCTGGTTCTGCAACTATTTCTTGCCCCTTCTCATTTCCTTTATTCTGATTCAGCCATGTATTATTCTCCTCTGCCATAACAACAATGGCAGGATCCTCCATATCTTGTGTTGCACTTTGTTGTGTTACATCAGCCACTACTTCTTGCCCTTGTTCAAGATTCTGTCTACTTTCTACATTGGTAGTAGGAGCTACATTGCTTGGTTTAGAAGGAGCACTCGTGCCCATTGTTTGCGAAGTTTTCTTTGGCACGAATGAATGCCTCCCTAACGCCACAATCCAGCCCTCATTCTTCTCAGGTTCATCTTCTTCTTTAGTCTTTTCTCGCCAAACTTGTACAATGGGTTGACTAGTTGCCTTGCTGTTAGGGCAGCTCTTGTTGATGTGTCCAAACCCTGTACAAATTGTACATTTCGTAGGTAACCATGCATATTCGACATCTACATTCAATAGTTTCTCATTGATTTCAATAGGAATCGCCTTTGGAAATTGACTACTTGCATCAAATTCCACGCAAACCCGAGCAAAAGACAATCTTGTTTTCTCTTCGGTTGCCTTGTCAAGCATGAGAGGAATGCCTATAACGCTAGCAATCTTTTGTAGACCCTCGGGGTTCCACATGAACAACGGTACCTTTCTTAAAGTAACCCAAATCGGGATAGAACTCAATATCTGATTTTCTCCTTCTAAACTAGGTGTCCATGGCCTTATAATAAACAACCTGCTCGCAATATGTATAGATCCTGTTTCCAGCACCTTACTACAGGTTGTATCGTCCCTAAACTTGAACAAGAACGTATGTTCTCTATACAACATCGTCTCAAAGTTGCTGGTACCCCATGCACGACTCAGAGACTCCTTTACAAACCCAAACGCAAGTCGTTTGCCTACGAATCTGCCCACCACCAGCTGTTCACATTCTTCAATACGTTTTTCAAACTCTGCAACATTCACATGAACACCTTTCTTTCCTGCAATCATCGCCGGCTGCTCAAACTTAAGTTTGGTTATGCCGGTGTTAATGTTTTGTTTAAGTTTAGACGCCCAATCCATGTACTGAGCAGATCTTGGTTTCTGGACAGGTTCTACGTATGTGCTCGCAGTTTGTATTGGTCCATTACTGACTGTATTTGCAGTTTTTAAATCAACAGGCGGTTTTGAACTTACAGTATGTGCTAAAATATTGCAGTCCACGCTAGCATCATCTGTAATCTTCATTGCACTCTCCGCTTCTTTGTCATTAGCACATGGCGGCTGCACCCCTTAAAACCCTAGGTCGTTAAGGATATGCAAAAACGCATCTTTGTTTGTGTTTCTCAACGCTGCAAGACCTGATCTTAGATCATCAGGCAACGATTCGAGTTACTTTGGGTTGTCTAAAATTCTTAGGGATTTGTCTAAATGAATTTTGAGTTATTTTTTCCAATTTCTCTGTGCATTTAAGAGTGTTTAATTAATCTAGTGGGAGACAGTATAGTTCCACTTGGTCTCACACAAATGGTAGTCTAAACTTAAGTTTGCTTCTACTCGATCATGCTGTGATTGGAGTAACTTCAAATTAAGTCAATTAAAAATTCGGACTAAATAAGGAGAAAAGCTAATATGAGACAAACAAATGGGAAGGGATGCAATCTTTCTTTTATTTTCCAATAATTCATACTATGACTAAGACAAAATTGCAAAAGGGATCTGATTGGGATGTACCTTCCACAATCATCAAAAGTTCGTTTCCTTGATTTCCCCCTCCATGTAGCTCCTTTGTACCTAGTGAGGTTTGTCCAAGTTCACTAAGCCAATCCAAGTAAACGCGTGAGTCCATAAATGATAGGAGGGCAAAAGGAATACATAAGTTAAAAAAAGAACATCAGGAATGAAGCTGGAATGCAGATGTCCAATCAAAGAAGTACAGACTCTTTGAAAAACTTGTCGTACCTGTGTTCGACATGTATCTGACACCAACACTCGCCCAACACGCGTCGAACACATAGTCAACGTGTCGAACACACCTCCGACACACCCAAAACTCGGTTAGAACACAATCGAGACTCGACAATCAACTTTATTTTACTTTTTACTTCTAGGTGGCCGTATATAACTATTGAAGCACAGTTATAATAACTGTTCTATTGCTTTCTGGTATACAAACTGGTGTGTTTCTTTATAACTACCTAGCCCACGTTCTATGTAACTGGTGCCCATGTTTCTGTGGTATATTTGTTGTAACTGCTTTGGGTGTTTATGATATATAAACCCCATGCAATGTGTTTAATGTAACACAATAATTTAGCAATTACTTCTCTCAAACTGTCATGGTATCAGAGCTTGTCTTTTCTCTAGCCTTCTCAGCCTTTGTCTTGTGAATACTTTCCATCAGCACACGCTTGTTCTTGAAGACATTACCCTTCACCTTCATGTACATATCATGATACATGTGCTTGTCAATCTTCTTGGATTCCCTGTACTTACGGAGCAAACGCCTAAGCACACGCATCCTTCTCATCCATAGAATCTTTGTTGGCAGCCTAGCCTCTCTGGTACCCTTGCGCTTACCATATCCCGAGTGACGACCCTTCCTCTTGGCCTCCTTCATCCTGCGAGCACGAGATCGAGAGTGAATCTTGGTTGGCTTCCTGATGATAAAACCATCTTTGACAAGCTTCCTGATGTTCTGCCTGGAATTGGCCATCGAGATGTCGTTGACCTCGTTGGGGTCCATCCATACCAGCGAGTTCTTTTTTTCTCTCTTCTCTTGATCCATAACCCATCTTGAAAATATTCTGCATCATGGCCGAAAACACAACCAACAAAACCAATGTTTCACTCATTTCTTCTACTCCTTGCTTTGATGGAATTATCGCCATTATCACTTTGTTAGGGAAAAAGTTGCTGATGGGTCTCTTAAAGTTTCTCACGTTAATACTCACTCCCAGCTGGCAGATGTCATTACTAAACCCCTCTCCAAAAGTCGGTTCCTTTTTCTTCGATCCAAGATTGGCATTTCAGATGGAATTGCCATCTTGCGGGGGCGTATTGAAGCACAGTTATAATAATTGTTCTATTGCTTTCTGGTATACAAACTGGTGTGTTTCTTTATAACTACCTAGCCCACGTTCTATGTAACTGGTGCCCATGTTTATGTGGTATATTTGTTGTAACTGCTTTGGGTGTTTATGATATATAAACTCCATGCAATGTGTTTAATGTAACACAATAATTTAGCAATTACTTCTCTCAAACTATCAATAACCACCTATTTTGAAGGTTGTTAGTCTATCTAAAGTGAAAATTTTTAATTGTGATGCAAGATAAAGACGGCGATGAAGTAAATAGGTAGTTTATGCTTATTCTTCTTCTCTCATTTGCTTTTTATCTCCTCTACTTCTTCCCTACTCTACTATGTTTTTTTCTTGTGACAAAGTGTCATCTTTTTCTCCACTCTTTTACATCTTTCTAAGTTTTTTTCTTTTTTTTTTATATATTTTTTTCATTTCTAGCACAATTTGTGCTACATTTTCATCTTCGTAATTGTTCTTTTTTACTTAAAATTTTCCTTTATTAGATTATTGTTTATGTTCATATCACTTATTAAAAAAATAAGTATGACATGTCGTCGTATTCTAGTTTTTTAAAAATTGTCAAGTCGACATGTCATGTCCATGTCCATCACGACGCACATTTCCACATCCTTATGTCCAATCAACTTATTTGTCTTTCTCTGACAACCAAATCTTTGTATTAGGTAGAAGACAAAAGCATATTTATGATCAAATTTGCAGAAAGAATAAACTTCACACTTGGCATTTTTGTATTATGGAAAAAGTGGATATCTCGTCTTAATATTGCATTTTGCCGACACCGGAAGAAAATAGTTAAAATCCATCAAGCCACATGTGTCTAATACTGTAAATTAAGTTAAAGCACCAGGGAATATGAAGCTAACGTACAGAATGTATGAACTGGAAAAACCAGCGGCACACATCTTTGACTGTTGGTTATAGCCGCTCATTTTCATCATTTACATGGAGGCATGCGCCAGAGCTTATGCTATTTAATCTTTGAGTGTTCCCCAGTAGTGCTCTGGTTGAACAATGAGCATTACCTATTAACTGGTCCGAATTACCAGGTGACAACTCAGCTGACTCAACTGAGTTAACAGGCAATGTATTTATTTGTTTTTTATGTATTATTATTTTTCATGCTGGTTTAAGGGCTAAACCCTCATTTTCTCACGTGAGACCTAATTCTTGAGGAAAAGCAAGGGTTTTAAATGTTATGATGTGACACGAGGCATTCAAGCAGTCCATATTCTAGTATAAGCATAAGGCCTACGCCTTTCATGCAAGCATTTTTATATTTAGAGAACTAGAAACATAATATATAAAAAATCATCTTAAAATATGATTAAGTAAATAAAAAGAGAAAAATTGAACATGTGAATCTTGGGATAAAAATCATAAAGTCTACTTGATCTTAATACATTTTTTTTTAAGTTATAGAAGAAGTCAACAAATAATATCTTTTGACTGAAAGAAATAGGACTATTAAACTAGTATGCAACAAAGGCTGTGACTTAGTTGTGAATCGTAGAAAAGGCCTAAAGGTGTATGCCTCTAATAATGAGGAGCAAGCCTGTGATGTATTTGATCCTTGGCTTTCGGGTGTTTTAAGTAAACCATGCCTCAAGAACCAAACCTCGGACACTTTTGACATAGAGGGAAAAATTATACGTTAATAAAGCCTCTTGATACTTACCGTGTTTGGTCATCAAAGGGAAGAATTGTATGCTGTAAAAGGCCGAGAGCTGTAGGAACTGCAATTACATAGGCAAAAGACTATCAAGAAGGACAAAACATAGATGTGAGGCAGAAAACTCTGCAGTTCATGCAATTAAATAAGTAATCAGAAGTGTTTACTAAGTAACCAATGGTCTTCATCTTTGTAAGCTCCAAGCGTTTCCAGCGAACTGGACTTATCTCCCATGTGCATTGTAGCCATAAACCATGAAAATGTGTTTTTCGGTTGATGCAATCATCCAATTGATGAACAAGAACTATATCAGTATATCTTCTTCATTTAATTTAATAGCTCAAAATTCTTTATACTTCTTGCTTATGTGTAATCTAAGAAACAAAATATATCATATACCATAAATCACAGAGAATTAATTAGATATATAAAAAAAAATTAAAAATCCGACTTCATGCATCTCAAACAATTCAGTTTGATAACACATTACAAACAAGCGTTAGCATCTCCAGGATATTTTGATTGAAATGTAAATGAATTAGCATCAAGCTGCAACTTGATGGGATGCCCAAAAGTTGTGTATAATCAAGAGCAGTACTCAAATAGGGTTGTGTGATAGCACCTCGATAACTAGTTAACTGAGAATTCCATATCAACTTATTGTAGTCCTCAACGGAGACAGATAGGATGGTCAGTACACTGGAAAACATATCAAATTATTATTATTATTTTCCAATGGACATATGAATGTCACATTTTGATGGGACCTAGTAGGGGTGTTAATTGGTCCATGTAAACTGACCGAATTAACCAAACTAAATCAAATCGAGCCGAAAAAAACCGAAATCCAATTGCCAAAACCGAATCGAGTTACTTCGGTTCAATTTCGGTTTGAGTTTTTTTCAACCCCGAATAAACCAAACTGTATCAATTTTTTATTTGTTTTTTAACTCCCAGCCCCACCACAAACAATTCAATTCCCAACTCCACCCACCCTAATTTAATTCACCTACCCCATTTAGTTCAGCTAAGGTGAATATATAGAAATTGGATCCAGTTAGAGAAGTAGAGAGGTCCTCCATGGATATCATAGATATAGATGAGCCTGGTGTGCTAAGATTCATTATTGATAACCTTGTAAATGAGCATTGTTTCAAGACTTTCTTCGGCTCTGTTGTTGAAGGAGTTTATGTTGCTTTATAAATTATAACAACTGGGTACAAATGATTTCTATGTGATCTTGGTCATCTTGTTGTAAAATTGTTGTATATATATGTCAAAAACCTCCCAACATCGCCAGAGTTCCTCTTCGCCGAAGAAGTCACCGCGTAGCGTCACACATGGTCGGAGAACATCAGCTACTACAAAGGCAGTGGGTACCTCTCTGACGCCATCCTCGGTGCCGCCAAGGGTTTCGTAGAGGGGATCAAATCGGCCGAAAAACATGACTCTTTGAAGCTCAGGCTAAATCGAGTCTTGAATTCCGGCAGACAGGTTGGGCGGAGGTTCGAAAACTCGTTGGGCACCGTGTGTCTGAGCCTATTTTTCTTTTTGTTCTACTAATTTTCTTTGCATTAGCACTATTGGAGTTTTTGTCGAATTGTATAATCATTCGAGCTTGTTTAATCAGAATGCAATAATGCTAATATCTTTTATCATAATAGAAAAAAATAGTATAATCTTGTTTTTTTATTTTGGATAATATAATCTTGTTGAGGTTCAAATTTTATTTGAAATCTGCATTTGTGAAAAAGTTTTATCTGTGTTTAGGTCTAGCTGTATGGGAATGGTAATGGCAATGCATAATTGTTTCAATAAGAAGAAGAAATAGGATGGAAAAAAAAACTGAAACCGAATCGAATTGGTCGATTCGGTTCGGTTACGATTTTCTGTTTGAAATATCAGAAAACCGAACTGAACCGAAAATCAAATCTCAAGTTTGATTCGGTTTTGATCCAATTTCAAACCGATTGAACCGATTAACACCCCTAGGACCTAGGATCCGGTCGGTATCCCGTAAAATAATGAAAATGCATTCATTCCAGGTTGTTACAAAAAATAGATACTTGGTAAGATTTACGTAAAGTGGTTATGGAATTAAAACGCATAACCTCTGCATATTCACGTTATGAGATCCCGCATTATTTTACGGGATAAAATGCCCCGAATTCTTTTGCATAGAACTCTCACATTCACATGTTGGACTATACTTCTTAATAGAGTCTATATTTTAAGAGTCTTTATTATTATGTGGAACTCAATAGAGTCCACATTTACAAAAGTTTATTATAATTAAAACTCTTTCAAAATTATTTTTCTTACATATTATTCAATTACATATTTGAAAAAAATGTATGTAATATAATATATATATGAAAGAACATAAGCTATGTGAAATGCACGCCAATGGAAAAACAAAAAACAAAAAACAAAAAATAAAAAATAAAAAATAAAAAATAAAAAATAAAAAATAAAAAATAAAAAATAAAAAACAAAAAACAAAAAACAAAAAATTATGGAACTAGCATTGTTTTTCTCTGACTACCAAGCAACCGCATGCATTACTTTGCAAAATGCATCAGGAGCCCTAGTTTAGGCATAAGCTCTATTAAACTCCTGAAAGCCATAATGTAAACCCACCCTCTATTAAGCTCTATTGCTGCTCCATAAACTGAAGATAAAAGTTGTAGTACAATCTTACATCCGACATATCTAATCTGGTAGCAGAGGTATGAATTAACTCTGTCGCCTGAATCATTCAAGTCATAACTTATGTTCCCATCATCAGATCTGTTCCCCTTGTCAATCAGTTTGTCTATCTCTGTCTATGCTAGTGTTAAGTGGAAGGATGCGAAGTCTAACATCTGGTTCCGTACCAACATTTTCCGACTGCAGCTGGTATTTTCGGACGAGGTCTATCTGAAGAGATATGATATTAGATGACCTCGGGAGTAGCTCAATAGGATCCCCTTTTGGGATTACAACTTGTTCAATAGCTAACCTAGCCTCCTGCAATGTTATAAACATCTTGTTCAACAACTTCACTCTTCATAACATAAATAAACCCCTGTTTTATTTATGCTTCAATAACAAACAATAAATATTACAGCCTTCTTGCTTTAGATGAATGACTCAGATTTAATTAGCTGAGAGATCAAGTATAAATGAATGAGAATACCTCCAATGCATCAATCTGCTCAGACAAACTACTCCTGTCCTCTGATTCAAAATCCTTGATGCCATATTCATGTTCACTCATCAGTGCTCTTATGGCCTTTATTATCTGTACTAAAGAGCTGGTCTACAAGAGCATCAAGTATCTTACATCACTCAGTGATCAAAAGTTGGTTTTGTAAGATGAAGAATTGTGTAAGAAAGTATTTTTGTCACATAAATTGATATCTTGTGAGATTCAGCAACAGCTTGAATCCAAGGATTCTTCTTGAGCTTAGACTGCAAAGCCAACAGGTCATCATTTTCACTGATATTATCAGTTAAATCCACTGTGTCATCCACTTAACGCTTGTTTCGAGGATCTAGAATAACTGCCCACCTATAAGTTCCAAACTTAGTTTTTAATTAAATATTAGCTACTTCAGAGCATAACTGCCAAAAGCGATTTTTACCAACTAATAGTATTAAGGCATTTGAAATGCACTACATATTTATTGGACCAAGCATTCTCGGTCTGCATGGTTGAGAAGTTTAGCATTATCATTGTCATAGTTTGTTTCCCAGGCTATCAGATCCAGATCAGTATATGCTTTTTGTACACATCTTCCAGAACTATTTAGGGTAAGGATGACATCATTATCATAGGAAGAGTGAAAATCATGGGACAACTGAATTGGTTCTATTATGGAAACATTTCGCATCAAAGGTTCTGCAAATTTTTATTTTTCTGGCTATTTAGCACACTGCATAATGGTTGAAGTTGTGATCTGTTGTAAAATGGTTCTTGGCATCAAAGTGACACTAGCAACCAAGTCCTTTTGAGTCTATTTATAAGCCAAGATGACTTGAAGCATTGAGCACAATTCGTTTTGTTTTTGTCAGGGGATATGATTAACACGTGGCAAAGTTGGAGACAGTATTTGTCACAGCTGAGACAAAATTCTGCCCTCAGGTTTCATTTATTTGAAATTATAAGCAAAGATCCTCACAAGGAAGTAATCAGCCCTTTATTCAAAAGCTTCAGAGTATCCGTCGACGATCTGCAAATGACGCCATTATAGCCCTGCTGCCAGAACCTGTAACAGTTATTCTGGGGTGGATACCTTGTGTGTTGACCTAGCTATCATCTTATTTCCAAGCCCAAGAAACCAAACACCCATGAAATTGCCTATGCTTGCATTGCTTTAAGAAGTTGTGACTGAGCCGCCTGCTTCTATTTGTGACTTAAATTTAGGTCATCATTTGAGTCCTAATTGCTCACTTATTGACATGGACATTGCATATATTCAAGCAACCAAATCAACATAAAAGAGGTCATTAGTTAGAAAATTAGTGTTTTTTGTGGTAAATATTATTGCTTCCTTTGAAAATCAATAGAAGAAAGGCCTCCTTGACAACAACACGGTCCCCAATTCCCAATAAGAAGCTTTATTGCGGAAAATTATGGAAGTACGTTCCATACCATCTAACATCCCGCAAAAAGTTCAACTCCCATAAAATCTTCCCTCTAAGAGTAATGTGATTCTGTGTATTCCACGACCGCAATAACAGGTCAATGAATGTCAGCAATACCCAATATAATCCAAACATACTTGAGAGATGTCTCAATCTTCAAACTAAATTAACCCATGCACACTGAAGAAGATGTCCTCTGCATTCAAGAAAATTGTCACTAAGGAGCAAGTAACTTCAATGTCCATACTTCTGGTAACTCAACCTTAGTTGGATTTTATTCCAAACAGTTGTACAACTTGTACAGATTAAGAAAGAAACTCCATAGGAAACCACTTTCTTCCATACAAACTTTGCAGGAAAATCATGATGAGTACCAACAGGTACCTGAGTTATAGCCAGTCTAGAAAATAGTGAACACACCAAGAAACCATTATCATTATCCACTTTCTAGATCTTCCCCTCTGATTCTCCAAAATCACACCTTATAGAACCTCATACAACTCAACAAACTCCATCATTTCTCCCATAGAAAGTGTCGTCTATGAAGATGAAACTCCCATTTCATGACGCCATTAATGCACTCACCAAAGTCGATTATCAAAACTGGGATGCCTAGGATTCCACCTAATAGGGTCAAGTCATATTCCGTTCTGACGACCTCTTCCCACAAGCTTTCCTTTTCTATACCATATCTCCATAACCTCTTGCAAATAAGCGCTTAACAGAGGCCGAATGCAAACTCTTTCCATTTCTTTGGACATACATACTAATCCCAAGTCACGGAATGAAGCTTTTTTTCATCCTCCCTGCCACACCAAAGTAAATTCCTAATCATTCTTTCAAAATCTCCTACTTCCTTGTTTAGAAAATTAGTAAAGCCTTCGATTTATTAATTTTTTTTTTTTTGGAGAATGTATTATAGTACTGAAACTCTAGGGTTTAATAAAATAAATAATTCCTCTTTAGTGACTTGATTGTTATCTACAATTGCTCGAGACATCAAGTTTATGATATCAGACATTCACACACAGAGCAAAGACATGAGAGATCAAGTCGTCTTCATTGAGAGGAAGTCCCCTGCCTGCCAGTAGTGAGCTGGCGAAAACATTTCATCAAAACTTCATTGGGATGACAAATTTTTTTTGGCATCACCCATCAACTCCAAATCCAAGCCCCTAACCTCTAGCCTAATTCCCCAACTTCACCAAACTCACGCCTCCACCCTAGGGCCGATCGGTCTTGTCTAAACCCCCATTCTCACCATCGAAGTACCTCTCATCACTGGTCAAGTTCACCGTCGCTGGCGCGGATTTGGCAGCTCGCAATTCTAGCTTTTTCCACTACTAGTTTTGGCTATATTTCGCACAAACCGGCGATCCACCGACCATTATAAGCATTTAAAATTGCTGGGTTTTGTGCTACAAACCCCAACATGGAGAGATTTGAAGGGGAGTAACAACATGGAAATGTGATGTGGCCTCATTTTGGTCGATTGGGGTCACTGTCCCTATTTTGGACCAAGAAAGGGATCTTATAGGGTTCTCAAACCTAGATCACATGTCAATTAGGAAGTAATTACTTTAAGACAAATTCAATTTAATCCCTATCGTGTAGGTAATCTAAGACATTTCCTTGGAATTCTTTAAATTAAAGAAATGTCTAACAACTTTTTAAATGTTACAATAAATAAATAACCCACAGTTCCAAAATTTTCCGAAGTCCCCAAGTCAACCACAACCTTGATCTCTTTCTTAACCAAATAAAGCTAATTTTATGGAACGATTCAACATGTAGTTTGATCCCAAATTTGAGAAAGTTCATTTGGGGATAGTCTTCAAAATCATAGATTTTAGCCAAACTTTGTGGAGGTGGTGATGTAATTGAACAGGGTTTTGAGTTTGTTACAAAGTGCAACACAACAACCACTTATTTTAAGAGCACTATGGCGTGGAAGTCACATAATTTTCGGCCACCACAACAACTTGTTGAAGCGTAAATAATATTACGGTTTTAAATAGGTCGCTAGTTAGAAGATTACTTAGTGAATTTTATTGAATATTGAGATTTCCAATAATGAAGTCCAATGTTACTCTAAACTTTCTAATTCCTAGTGTGAGTTGATTGTTTACTCTCTTGCTTCCACAAAGTTTTGCATCACTTTAATACTTTATACAATATGAGTATGGTATTCTATTTTCTATATTAAAAGTTATGTTCTAATAATAATAGCAAGACATCTATATATTATTTTAGTATTAAATAGCATATGGACTCAAATAACCAACAAAACTAATTAGATCAACTGAACTGTAGAAACAGAATTTGAGTGCCTGAAAAGCATGCACAGCGGGAGCCAAAGGACCATAGTCTTAATTACGATAGTAGGGATGGTAATTAAATTGGATTTTGCAAAAGCATTTGATTTGATTAATTGGGAAATCCTGGATTATGTGATGATCAGAATTAAATTATTAAATTCAGTGAGAAGTGGAGGAATTGGATCAGAACTGCACTTGTGACATCTTTGTTCTCTATTTCGGTTAATGCATCTCCATATGGGAACTAGAAGAGAAACGCTGCGACATTGAACAAGGGGTTACAATTTCATTGAGCTATGTAGTTAAAACGGATAACAGACCCATAACGGTCTAGGAGCGTTATAGGTTATAACGAATTATATCGAGATACAACGGTATATAACAAAATATTTTTTAAAATATATTTTTATATCCCTACTAAGTATATTAATGTATTATAGACTATAGAGTAAAAAAATAAATCACTAAACATAAACTTGTTACTGCCATTTTGCCAATAATGCCAATAAACTTGAAACTAATCACTAAGCATTAATTCATATCATTACTCAATGTCAATACTCATTGCTCATATTTGTTTCAGGTAAATAAATATTTAAAGAAGGGAAGCTTACAGAGATCTCAGCACCAACAGGCAGCAGCACGCCAGCACAACTAAATCCCTGAACTATGTTATCTACATTATCAAACACACTCAATAAATTTCAGTTGAACAACAGATGTAACTGATGAAATTGGAATTGTTAGAAATTGTAATTCAATAAAGCAAGATAGCAAGATATTATGTTCATAACATTAAGCAAGATCAACAATGTCAATATCAAGATCAGCGAGACATAATGTTCATGTCATAACCATCAACACATCAACGCATCAAAACATCAAAATGAAACATCATATAACAAGATCAGCAATGTCAATATCTATGTCTTCTTATTCTCCTTGGTCCTCATCTTCGTCACAAAATCCGGTACTTGTATTCGGTTGTCGCAGCTGACTTCTTGTATTTAGCCTTAGATTAGCAACTCCCCTTGCCTCTCTTACTTGTGTCCAAGTAAGATCATCACCTTCCCTCATGAACTCTGCTAGCTCTTTGTCTGTAAAAATGAGTCAATCACCATTTTCATCAACTTCCCTCTGCACAATGGGGTCATGAGTTGATGTTTGCATTCTTTTCCTTACTTCTTTGCTCCAACTTCTTGTTGTATTGAATGAAAAATGGATCATTCAACTTTGCTTGAAGTAGACAATTACTTTTTTTGGAATGCAACTAATGAAAAAATAATTAATATATATTATTCGCAAATAATTAAAATAATTGTGAATTACAAATAATAATTGAGTAATTGAGATATTAATAATAATTACTTACATTGTCAATTGTACTCCAATTGCGCTCACATGGTGACGCGCTACATGTGAGGGATAAAACCCTTACTACAAACTTTTGGAGTTTAGGAGATTCGGAGCCATAAGTTGACCACCATTCAGCTATTCAATAAGATTAATAAAATCTATAAGTACAAAAATATAGCTAAGTGAAAAAATATTATAATTTATAAGTCTAAATTACTTTAACTTACCAGGTTTTAGTTTATTTCTTGCTCGTTTGACCATTGAAGTCCCAAATAGCCCCTTTGAATCTCGATAAAAGGCTCAAATCACGTCCAACTTGAACACAATCGTCTTCATTAGGCACAAACCTTTCTATACATAAAAGAAGCCCCACTTTAAGTTCTTTATTTCCTTCCATCTGATCCCAAGTGTTCTTGAAATATATGGATGGGTTCAATAAAAGCCAACTGGAAAGAGAAAAAATTAAAAAAATTAAAATATGAGTCATTATCTTTAACTTAAAAATAAAAAAATGACTAAATCTAAAGTTTGACTTTAATACTTGCATGCAAAGGATGATGTAGCTGGTCATTCCACCTCTGGTTTACAATTTTCCAAACTAAAGTAACAAGCCTATCATTTCCGCTAAGGTTCTTTTCTATTTGCTCATTTGCTCTATCTATAGCCTCATAGATATAACCAATACAAGCTTTTTCTTCCGAATCCACTAATCTCAGCACATCCACTAATGGAGCAAGCACCTTGCAAGCAAAATGAACATTTTCCCAAAACTCATTACGCACCACTATATTTTCTATCCTCTTCCCTTCCGGCTTGGTTGAGAAAGAACTATTTCTCCACTAAACAAACAAGGTTTGCACATGACACCTATTATCCCAAATGCTTTGCAAGGTGTAATATGATGTGGCAAACCTAGTTACACAAGATCTGTGCAACTCTCGGTTGTTCGTCAACTTTCTCATCATATTCAGAACTCGCCCATAATTATAAATGTACAACACCACTGCTCTAGCTTCGGGCAAAACCTTGCGTATCTTATCCAGCTTACTACCAAGATCTTGTAGGATCAAGTTAATACAATGGGCAGCACACAGTATCCAAAAAAGATTGGGATGTTGCCTCTCTAGCTCTGCACCCGCAGCCTTAAAATTAGAACCATTGTCGGTAACAAACTACAAAATAAAATTATTAACATTAGAACATGACTTGGACTAGTTCAAATAGTACACTAGTCAATAAATATTTCATTTGAATACCCAATTATAAAATTACTTGAATAATGTTCTCTTCCCCTACATCCACAATGACTTCATTCATCATCCCAACAATCAGTGCGAAATCTTTCACATGTTCTGAGGCATCAATAGACTTCAAAAATATTGTTCCATCTGGACAATTAACCAAAAGTTTGATTAAGGAGCGACCCTTCCCATCTGTCAAAAAATCTGACATTATTGAGCATCCATATGTTTCCCATTTGCTCCTAAAGGAATTGACAAATAACTTTGTCTCTTTCAGCGTATCTCTCAATAATGTCACTCGCATATTGTAGTAACTTAGTGCCGGCATTCCTAAAAAATAAACAATAAAAAAATTGTATTTAATTTATCGAAACTTAGAAGTAATTAAATAGTTATAAACTTTAAATATTTACCTTTTCCGTATTGTCCAATAGCGTGGATCATATGTTGGAACTTTGGCATGCGCACGACATTAAAAGGCAACCCAACGTCATATGCCCAATCCGCTATAGCTATCCAAGCCTCATTCTTCAACTTCTCCTTGTAAGGATTGTTCTTATCCAAATCTGCGAGCTTGAGTTTGTTAAAATCGGTCCTCAACATAGTATCAAGTGGACCTCTAACATTACTAGGAGGAACAACTTTTCTCTTCTTACCACTACTTTCACTTCCAATGCCGCTAATTGTTTGTTGTTGTTCGACATCATCATCATCGACAATCTCTCCAGCTAACAAAGTACCATTGTTGAGAATTTGCGCAACTCTACACTTCTCAATCTTTTTATTTTGTGTGTCATTAATGCTTCCATGCATTTCATTCTCACATCACTTGGTACATTTTCACATCTTAGCACAAGATGCTCTTTAAATCTTGTAATTCCAGAATGAATCTTCCTATTACAAAAGTTGCACCATACCATCGTTTTATTGGTGGGAACCCTACACTGCCCCCACTCCCATGCCATGTCGTTGGAATTAGGCTTCATGGGATTTGATGTAGCGGTTGTAGAGCCAATACGACAATCAGTGTTTGAAGCTCGTGATGATGATTCCATTGAATACCTATCATACACAAAATAAATTAATATCTAAACATAAAACTAATAAATTACTGTAATTAATACGTTATGCAAAATTAACAATGTATTAATGATGTTAAAATACTATTCTATGAGTTTCAATACCTGATAAGTCAGAAGTGATGCAAGGAAATGCTCTTGATTTCTATGTCAGTCAATATCTGCTTGTGTATAATCATTTGCATCAATTGTAATCACTTGCAAGGTATGAAATTTATTTGTGGATTCAATTGTAATCATCTCCTATGCATCAGTAACAATTTTTCGTTTCATGCGATGCCATATGGGGGGAAGCTGACTATTGTTTTTGTTCAACTTGTAACTGTCCTTAGAATGAAGAAGCTAACTTGTTTTTGTTCAAAGTCCAAACAAAGAATGAAGAAACAAAGCAAAACAAAGACAATGATCGTAGATCAAAGAAGAAGGAAGAAGCAAAGCAAAGCAAAACAGAGAAGAAGGAAGAAGCAAAACAAAGCACAACAGAGATCAAACTTACAGAGATGGTTCGATCCTTCTTCTCTTCTCCTTCCCTTCTTCACCCTCTTCCCTCATTTTCTTCCCTTCAAACCGGTTCGATCGATCGAAAAGGGGCCAAGGGTTAGATCGACTAGGGCTCGATCGGGGCTCGATTGACTAGGGTTCTTCCCTTCTTATTCTTTCGTTTCTCTGCTAGCGCTCGCTCGACTTCTTTCATTTCTCTGCGCTAGGGCTTGACTTCTTCAGGGATCTGCAATCGAGAATAAATTGGGTTAGTAAATTCTTTTTTTATTTCTCGATTCGTTATAACGGCGCTATGAAAAAACGGTTTATATAAATAACGCCCGATATACTCCGTTATAACTCCCTCCGTTATACCTTAGCGTTTTATGTAAAAATATTACGCCTCGAGTCCGTTATGAGTTATTTTGGCGTTATAACCCGAAATTAACTACTGATATCTGCTTGTCGACAATGGAAGTTGCCAAAATCAATGACGCTACAATCATTGACTGAAGTTTGAGCTGAATCACGCCTAGAACCTGCTAGATTTGCTGGATTGTTGACTGGACATTGCTAGAAGAAGGCGGTGGAAGGTGATGGAACTCTCCATCACCGCCTCACTCCACCGCCCTTATTGGCTATAAAATGAGGGGTTTCCCCTTCTTCTTCTCCATCGTTCTTCCCTTTGTGAGTTTTGTGAGTTAGGGTTTCTCGACCCTATTGTTTGTATGTGAGAGAGAAGAGAAAAAAGTAAGGAAGACAGAAAATTCCTTTGTTTTGTTTGTGAAAGATATACGCACCCCCCCCCGGTATATCTGTGGTATCATTTAGACACGTATGTATTTAACGTCATTGACATTGTGTAGCTATTTTCATTTGTATTATTCGATCTTACCAGTGAAGTTATTCTCTTTGCCCATAGACATGGGCAAACTTGTTGAATCACGTTAAATTGCTTGTGCGGTACGTGTTTTATTTATTTTCATTTACTTTACATTGCCTCATTTATACTTCGGATTTATTACTTTCTATTGCAACTATCAATTGTGTTTCGTATCTGTTATGCTTTTTTGAGGTTTAACAAATTGGTATTAGAGTCGAAAGTATTTCCTTGAGTTCGTTTGTGTGAATTGGTAGTTTTGTATGAAAGTATTAATGAACATGACAGCCAGTTCGAAAATGATTACCGCTACAGTCGGTAAATTTGATGTCAAAAAGTTCAACGGACATGTGAAGTATTGGATCTCTAGCACAATAGAACTTAAAGAATGCTTTGAGAGTTAAGTCGGACGCCATGGGATAAGAACATTGGAACAAGTTGAATCAGCAAGCATGTTGGTCTCTCCGTGTGATACCCTTGTGTGGGCGGACCTGAGGGAGAGGGTGAGGAAGAAGCCCAAGAGACTATGAATCCCAAGAGGGTTGGCAAGCTACAAATGAGATATTATAGTCCCACATCGCCTGGGTGCGGGAGGATGATGTACTATATATGTACGAGGTTGGATCTATAAAGTACTACGCGTTTTAAAGTCGTGCGGGCCTTGAGTCCAAAGCGGACAATATAATACTCTGTCGATCAGGTCGTGACAATCCGACTATATTGAGTAAAAGAACAAAAATACTTCGTTATGAAGGAAACCTCTGCTAGCATTGTGGAAAAAGTTGGAATACAAGTATATGACGAAGAGGTATTCAAAATAAATTCTTCCTCATGAAACATTTTTCCGGATGTATATGAGACAAGGTATTAATTGTCTGAGCATTTGGATGAATTCAATATGATAATGCTCAATTCAATATGATGATTGTCGACATATTGAATTTAGAAGAAATTGTTCCAGAGAATTATAAGACTTTGTGCCTTTTGAATTCAATTTCAAAAGAATATGAGCATCTCGTGACAACTGTGTTAACGGGAAAAGAATAATTAAATTATGATAAGATTGCTACAGCATTGCTCAATTATGAGTACAGGAAGATGGACCTCAAAGTTCATAAGAATGCAGCGTCTGTAGCATTGACTGCAAGGATAAGATCGAAAAGTCAAAAATCTATTGGTTAAAGAGATAAATCTTGATTCAAATCAATAAGTGGGTCAAAGGCTCCGGTAATAGATGAATGCGCTTATTGTCAGAAAGGGCATTAGGTGAAAGATTGTCTAAATGTCAAAGCCAAACACTAACAGAAAGGGAAGAAACACACCAATGTAAATGTTGTCGAGCGTAGTGATGAAGATTCTAATGAGTATTACTTTACATTGCCTTGTTTATACTTTGGATTTATTACTTTCTATTGCAATTATCAATTGTATTTTGCATCTGTTATGCTTTCGCGAGGCTCAACAAATTGGTATCAGAGTCGAACGTATTTTCTTGGGTTTGTTTGTGTGAATTGGTAGTTTTGTATGAAAGTATTAATGAACATGACAGAGACGTCAAGTTCAAGTTCAAGTTCCAGTTCAAAAATGATTACCGCTACAGTCAGTAAATTTGATGTCAAAAAGTTCAACGGGAATGTGAAGTATTGGATCTCTAGCACAATAGAACTTAGAGAATGTTTTGGGAGTTAAGTCGGACGCCATGGGAGAAGAAGATTGGAACAAGTTGAATCGGTAAGCATGTGGGTCTATCCGTGTGATACCCTTGTGTGGGCGGACCTGATGAGGAGGGTGAGGGAGAAGCCCAAGAGACCATGGATCCCAAGAGGGTTGGCAAACTACAAATGAGGAAATCATACTCCCACATTGCCTGGGTGCGGGAGGATGATGTACTACATATGTACGTGGTTGGATCTACAAAATATTACGCG
The DNA here is from genome assembly GCA_963556465.1 of Berberis vulgaris. Classification (NCBI taxonomy): domain Eukaryota; kingdom Viridiplantae; phylum Streptophyta; class Magnoliopsida; order Ranunculales; family Berberidaceae; genus Berberis; species Berberis vulgaris. The sequence goes on from OY747125.1 coordinate 94,543,395, forward strand.
TTTTAAAGTCGTGCGAGCCTTGGGTCCAAAGCGGACAATATAGTACTACGTCGATCGAGTCGTAACAATCCGACTGTGTTGAGTGAAAGAACAAAAATATTTCATTATGAAGGAAACCTCCGCTAAAGCATTGTGGAAAAAGTTGGAATACAAGTATATGACGAAGAGTATTCAAAATAAACTCTTCCTCATGAAGCAGACTTTCGGATGAATATGAGACAAGATATTAATTGTCTGAGCATCTGATGAATTCATTATGATAATTGTCGACATATTGAATTTATAAGAAATTGTTCCAGAGAATTATAAGACTTTGTGCTTTTTGAATTCTCTTCCAGAAGAACATTAGCATCTCATGACAACTTTGTTAACGAGAAAAGAATTATTAAATTATGAGGAGATTGTACAATATTGCTCAATTATGAGTACAGGAAGATGAACCTCAAATTCCATAGGGATGCAGCGTCTGTAGCATTAACTGCGAGGATATGATCAAAAAGTCAAAAATCTAGTGGTAAAAGAGATAAATCTCAATCCAAATCAAGAAGTGGGTCAAAGGCTCCGGCAATAGATGAATGCGCTTATTATCATCAGAAAGGGCATTGGGTGAAAGATTGTCTAAAAGTCAAAGCCAAAGAGAAAGGGAAGAAACGCACCAATGCGAATGTTGTCGAGCATAGTGATGAAGATTCTGATGAGCATTCCTTATCTATATCACCGATAATGTGTTCCACTGACAAGTGGATTGTCGATTCGGGTTGCAATTATCATGTGTCCCCATAGGGATTGGTTTTCTAGCTTTAGAAAGCACTACTACAGATATAGGCTTGCATAGCGCTTAAAAATAGGCTTAGATAGCGCTTTTTAGCGCTATCTAGGCTACCGCTATGGTAGCTTAGATAGCGCTCAAAAAAGCGCTATGCAAGGCGCGTACTTGAATAGCACTTCGCTTAGATAGCGCTTTAAAAAGCGCTATCTAAGCGTTTATTTTTTTTTTTAATTAACTTCAATAGCGCTATGTAAGCGCTAATTTTTTTTTTAATTAGCTTGGATAGCGCTTAAAAAAGCGCTATTTAATTTAAATGAATTTTTTAAATTAGATTTGTTTATCTGCTAAGATAGCGCGTAAATAAGCGCTATGGAAGTAATTAGATTGTTCTTAGATAGCGCTAAAAGAAGCGCTATTGTAGTATATATGTTAAACTTAGATAGCGCTTATTTGAGCACTATCTAAGTTATTTGATTTGTTTTTTCTATTTTTCCGATACCGATTTTCTGGGCTAAATATAATATTTAATATAATAATGACAACGTTCAATCAATCAATAAAGACACAATATGATAACTAACTGTTTCTCATTCATTCAAAATATAATTTAAGCATTCATACAAAATTCAATAAAGATACAAAATTGTTCTCAATCACGGTATCCCAAGCTTTGCCACTCAAACTGTAACGGATCAAGAACTTGAGGACATCAAGAGGGAAGTAGAAGATGATGCTGTATAACCAAATCACTCCTGCCCATCCCCACACTATGCCTTGGATCCTTGCAAAGTCTCAGTTTGCATAAACAGCTATCAATGTAGCCACCTTAACACAATGGATGGATAAATTGTCAGTTTTAATGGAGAATACAGATATATTCAATGGCATGAAACATCATTTATACTCACCAATTGAGCGGCAAGGAAGGCACTAACAAGCAACACGCCTGATCGTTCAACAAAGGACCAACTCTGAGATCGGGTCACAAAGATGAGAGCCTGGCTCACTATGCTCACTTGGAGATAGAGAGCTGCAGTGAGTTCTTCGTTGTTGTGCCTGATTGATCTCACGCCAAATGTTTTCTGCACATTATATCATTTGGTAGACAATGAGTAGGATCAGTATAATTAATATATACTAATTGATATATAAGATGTTGCACGTGTTCTTTGGACAGGAGACTACTTACTGAGAAGAAATCTGTCTCACAGGAAGCCCAAAAGAAAATCACAGTCATGATAGCAAGATATGTGCCAAGTAGCTTGCATTAATAAACATAAGGTCATAAATATAACAAAGCATTTAGGATGTGGAGCTCATCAGGATCTTCTACGTTTTTCAACATCGCATTACTCATAAAAATTATTTCTTTATTTTTTCATGATATATTAGCATATAAGTTTGGATAAATCAACCCAAACAAGTTTTCATATACAAACAAAACCAGTGCAAGATGACAGGTCACTTATTAAGGTAAGAAGACCAACTTAATGGATATGATTTACCTTGGATAAGATTATCTTGCTCAAGGAAAATCTCCCTGAGCCTACTTTGACCGCAAGGGTTATACTTGAGATTGAACTTATCAAAACGATGAAATGTGCTCTTGTCAGCATGAACATCTAGCAGATCTACATTAAGGTCATACCTGTTTCCACATTAAGACAGATAAACATATATCAAATCCCAAAATAACTAAGAACTAGAAAAAGAAAATTAAACTAGATTGCATTTTACCCAGTCAAATCAAGACTCTCGAAAACTTCTTTTAGTGTCAAATATGTTCCATCGCGAAATATCACAACCTGAATAAAAAGAAATGCACAACAATAAGATCTAAGTGAGACAGTGGTGCAACCTGCTTCAGTAAGTCAATTAACCAGTAATTAAGTAAGCAACACTTCCTCAGGGATTGTGCATGGCAAGAATTCCTGGAAAAACAAGACCTGCGAAATGACTCCTTGTCAGATAGCCAAAAACTAGAAAGATAATCCTAATCAAGAAATAAATTATGTTAGATGTACATATGAAATGATAGAGACTTCTAACCACCATTTTTCAACCTCAAGTCATGAAGCAAAACACATGCGTAAAGCTGAAGGCAGCATAATAATGAAGTAAAGGCAATTTTGATCCTCGTTGCTTGTAGATTTCATATGATTTTGGAGGCTTTTCTTAATTACTCTGTTGTATGCGTTTACATGCACAAGAATAAGTTTTCACAACAAGCAGAGCAAATAGCACCATATTCCAAAATATTTAAGGATTAATGTCCATAAACCTAGGTAACTAAATTTGTGTCCAAGGCCAAATCAGTTAATACATTATACAAGCAGACAATGTTTGTATTTTCTAACTGGGACTATTCACATTAATTTTTCCTTCATATAGCTAGCAAAAATAAAAATAGTTAAGGTTTGACAAGAACAATATAAATGAAGCATTCTCTCAAGGTATCCACATAAGTCTTCACATCTTAGAATGTAAAAAATGTAAGAATTGTAGTAGTCCTCGAGATCAGGTATCATTCATTGAATACCCACAACTTATTACAACAAGTGGAACCCATAGAATTAACACAAGCATTATATCAGAAAATTTAACATTGCTACTTTCAACAACATATTGAAAAAGGAAAGAACATATAAATGAACAATCTAGATCTCATAACGTATAAATAGCATGGAACTAACCTCTGTTGTTGTACCACATGCCTTCATGCAGGAAGGACTTGCTGGCTCTGGCAACTCTGTGATGATTATCACCACTTCAATGACCTGTCCAGTGCTTCTGAGGTCTTCTGAGCTGCATGTCGTTCCACTTCCAAGTTTTACATGTTCCCTATGAACAGAAAGTAATGCTAAGCAAGAAAATCATTAGTTGATGTAATTACTGAAGTTAAAAAGAAAGATTTCAATTATTTAAAGAAGCAGAAAATAAAGAAAGATGCCTACCAAGTGGTGTGACACACTGAGCAGGAAAGGCGAGAAAGCGGTATAAGCGAATATTATTTATGCACTACTTTACTTAAAATGATGAAGTTCTCTTATACGCCTAACATCTGCAATTTACTCTACACTCTTGGATCAATTAAAAAACACAGAAACCTCAAAATGTATTTGCAGTTTCAGTGTACCTTCTTTTGCTTTCTCAATACCATATAACTTGAAGGCTCGTCTATTTGGAAAATCTGCAATGACTCATTAGCCGTGGCATCCAGCTTGAGAAAAATTGTCCCTGTTTTGGATAGAAGGTCACACTTTTCAGTGCAACTTAAATGGTCAATGTTTAGCAAGAGTAGGAACACTACAAGAAATTAAGGCACATACAATGAGATTTCTGTTAACACAGTCGATAGTAATTGACATTCCCACCTAATATCTGCTCAAGGGTATAACAAACCTCTCATTCTCTCGTATAACAAGAAGATCCCACTTGATCGAACTTGGACATCACTTCCAATATACCACAGAATTAAGCTGAAAGTTAAGAAAATAACTAAACATGTTCAAAATAGGAAAGGGAATATATAAGATCAACCAAAATACGAAAACCTCTACAAACAAACCAAGCTCCAAGTTGCAAAGCACTTTCCTGAGAAGCAACGAGAGATGACTCTTCTGACTTGGTGCATATAATTATCAGAGGCCTTGCTCAATATTTTACTGGAGAAGGATCAAAGAAACACACAAGACCAACATAATAAATCAAGCTTAAAAACAGCTATATGCAAGAGATGAATGGAATCTAGTTGGAAAAAGTATAAAACAACTTCATAAAATGCTTGGTCAATGGCACATACCTATATCGATTAGGGGTAAATATGTATCCCTATCATCCCAAACTTCTGAGACATAAAGTTGGTGCATACTACAAATGATGAGCAACTCCAACTCTGAAACAACGACAAGCTACTTTGTTAATTATGAAAAATGTGTTTCTTTCTTTCTCTTTTTGCATTTTCTTATTTGTGGGCTTGATGTCCTTAATGTAGCCTGATATTTTATCCTCAAAGTAATCACAACTCAGGGCCTATTCTGCCACTTGTGTTGTTCTTGCAAAACAATAAACCAAAGAAAAACAGAATTACAGAACAAAACGAAGAAGAACAGATCTAAACCATCGCAGGTTTGAAGAAGAACAAAACCATAAACCATCGCAGATTCGCAGGTTTGAAGAAGAACAGAACGAAAAAGCCACCAAAGAAGCAGGTTACCACTTACCAAAGGTCCAGATCTGATCTCTGAGTCTGAGTTTCTTCTACTTCTGAGTTCGTCTTCCTTCGATTTGTTCTTCTTCTCTCTTCGTCTTCCTTCTTCTTCGATTTCTTCTTCTTCTTCCTTCGATTTCTTCCAAGTCTTTCAGTCTTCTTCCCTTCGATTTCTTCTTCTTCTCTCTTCTGGCTTTCTTACTTGGATCTGAAAAAAGAAAAAAATCGATCAGTCTTACTTGGACCTGAGTCGCCTCCTTCCTCGGTTCCTCGCCTCCTCGCCTCCTCTGGTTCGTCGCCTCGGTTCCTTGCCTCCTCGCCTCATCGCCTCTCTGTGTGTTTGAGAAGGGGAATTCTAAATGTCGAGTAAACCAAAATCTGAAAAAATGAAAAATGAGGGTTTGTGATATTAACCGTCCGATCGTATCAAGATCTGCAAAAAAGAGATTTAATTTGATATTTGATTAAAATCGAAGCGCTATCTTAAATGTAAATAGCATAGCGCTTCCGAAGCGCTATGCAAGCACTTTAAAAGCGCTATGGTAGCTTTGGTAACGTTTTTTCTCATAGCGTTTTTTAAAGCGCTATCTAAGACATAACTAAGATAGCGCTTAACTGAAAAAAAAAATTAAAAGCGCTATTGTAGTGTTTTTTTTTTAAAATTTTTTTTTTAAAGACAAATAAGCGCTATCCTAGTGCCCACTTGGATAGCTCTTTAAAAAAGCGCTATCTAAGTGGCATTACCTAAGCTAATATTTGTAGTAGTGAAGCTAGATGGTGGAGCTGTTCTGATGGGTAATGATCAGGCATACAAAACAAAAGGGATAGGTACAATCTGGCTCAAGATGTTTGATGTTATAGCTCAGGATTTGAAAGAAGTTAGTATTTTCCTTCTCTGAAAAAGAATCTCATTTTTGTGGGTTCCTTGGATATCAAAGGTTACAAGATAACAATGTCAGATGGTGTTCTCAAGGTTGTGTATGGTGCAATGATGGTGATGAAGGCAATCAAAATAGGTAATTTGTATTTCTTGTTCGGGAACACGATTACGGTGATCTTGCAGTTACTGAGACTGCAAGTGCTTCTTATGATACTATCAGATTGTGGCACATGCCTTTAGGGCATGTTGGTATGAAAAGTATGCAAACTCTTGTAAAACAATGTTTGTTAAAAGGTGCTAAGACCTGCAAGTTAAAATTTTGTAAACATTGTGTAATGGGCAAGTAGACAAGAGTCAAGTTTGGCATTGCTATCCACCGCACTCGTGGGATTCTTGATTATGTTCGTGGGATTCTTGATTATGTTCACTCGAACGTTTTGGGACTTGCCAAGCAAGCATCATTGGGAGGTATCTGCTATTTCGTCACTTTTGTAGATGATTATTCAAGACGTGTGTGGGTATACACCATGAAGCATATAGTTGAAGTCTTGAATGTGTTCCTAAAGTGGAAAAATGATTGAAACTCAGACTAGCAGAAAGATCAGAAGGCTCCGTTTAGATAATAGAGGTGAATACAAAGTTGATATGTTATTGCTAGTATGTCAAGATGAGGGAATTGTCAAAACTTCAAGGTTAGAGGTACTCCGCAACAGAATGGGGTGGCAGAATGCATGAACCGTACGTTGCTGGAGAATGTTCGTTGTATGTTGTCCAATGTTGGATTGGGCAAAGCGATTTGGGCTTAGCTTGTGACATATGCCTGTCATCTCATCAACAGGTTGCCTGCGGCTGCGATTGATAAAAAAAAACTTCTATTGAGGTATGGTCTAGAAATCTCATTAATGATTATGATAGATTGCATATCTTTAGTTGTCCTACTTACTTTCATGTTCAAAAAAGTAAGTTAGACCCCCGAGTCAAGAAAGCTATTTTCTTGGGTTCGTGGATGGTGTAAAAAACTATAAGTTGTGGATTCTTGAATCCAGGAAGATTGTTATTACTTATTAGGGATGTGACTATTGATGAGGCTTCTATGTTGAAGCTGAAGAACTCTCAGCGGGTGGAGAGTTCGATCATAGAGAATTCCTAGTAGGTGGAGATTGATGCTACTCTACGTGTTCCAGTTAGTCCTGTGTAGTACCTACTGATTCCACAGTTGGTGCAGATGATGACACAAATACAGTTCATGATGTTCCAGAGACTCCAATTCAAGAGTCAATTGCAACAAGTAGGCCAAAGAGGAATGTACAACGTCCTCAAAGGTTCAATTAACCCCTCCCACCCCAAATGCACAACAAACTCTTAACACTTATTCAGACTCCCATCACTTATATTGATGCGTAACAAGGCGTACGCCTCGACTTTTCAAAAAAAGAAACTATCATTCAACTCGTATGCGCGCATTGATGCGTACGCATCAATCACCTTTTAAAACAGTGGCTACAAGTGCTTGATTTAGCCAAGAAAAAATAATATGGAAGTGGCAAATATTGGCTGGCCAATCATGTTCAGCAGTTTCAAGTAGGACACAGATAAACAAAGAAATAAAGACCCTGAGTCCAAGGAATTTGGCACAGAAACCTTATGCTGCACATCAGAGTTTGGCACTTGCTGGCAATTCCTACGTTGCAAGCAGCATGTTGTTTGATTAGACCACGAATTACAAATGTCTGGTATGTCCACGCTGGCTCAAAACAGCTCGGCCCAAAAAAAAATTTGATCCATCATGAGATGATATCCAATTTTTTCTACATAAACATCCAATACAGAGCAATAAAGAAAAGAATCCATTTCCTTTTGTATCCCCTATTTAATTTAGTTTTTAAAGGTTCCCACATCGTCGAGCACGACCAATTCCTTCATGAGGTATATCACCATCCCCACCTATTTCATTTGAATTGTCAACAATCATCACACTTTTTTGTGATCGTCTGCAATCATTCGAGCTATTTCCCTGACAAATCACATTTACAGATCAGTGTAGGTAGATAAACCACAGCTACATCCTCACATTGCACATGTAAAATGGCATGAAAATATTCATTGGGTACAGTATCCAGTATTCATCACTTCAGCAACTAGGTCATTTGATAGCCACATTGAAGAAGATGGAGGTTTCCACATTGAAACTTAGATTAGTGTATAAATGTCAAATAGATAACCAACTCAGTGATTCCTAAATAAACTAAGAAGACACTCATATGGCAGAAATTTGTAAGTATGATGTTTAATAATTTAAGGTATTGAAAAAATCACCCAAAGTTTACTAGGGAAATTCCAACTTAAGAAACAACCTTAAGTTAAAAGGGAAACTCCAAGCTTTTCTTCGTGGTCTTCTTCTCAAAACTTTGAACTTTTTCTGTTGGCCCTTTCTCTGTAAATTTCCAATCCAATTTCAAAACCAGCAATGAGATCTCTACTATTTCTCTCTTCCTTCAGTCACTTCAAGCTTTACCTCCTCCTCAGATTGCTTTAACAACTCATCATCAATACTCGAATAGTAACACAACACTATCATTGGAACCAACCATAGACCCCTACTCGTCTTTTGACGCTTTTTTTCTATTCAGCGTAGAAACATCTAAAGATCGAAATGCAGCACAAGTGTGTATGCCTGTTAAAAAAGAGCATACTAAATTTTGATTGAATATAGATTCATGCTTTGTTATTTCCTGTTGTTCGTTCATTAGTGTGGTTGAAATCCCTTTTGGTTACAGAAGATACTTTTCAAATCCAGAATCTTAATTATTTAACAACAATGGATGTTGAACCAATTACATGCTTTTGGCAGAGCTCGAACCCTGGACTTGTGTTACCATTCCCCACAAGTCTTACCAGCTAAGCTAGTACCCGTTGGCAATTTAACAACAATGCTAAATTTAAAAAATTAAAAGAAAATTGTTCTCTAAAAATCATCTTCGGTATGATCAGAACTACATGCAAAGAAAATCAGAATCTCAGTTGAGGGAGGTTCTGCCGCAGAAAAGAGAGGAAGAAAACTAGTCAGTCAGAACTTTCTTAGAATTTTTAAGTAAGCTTGGGTCAGATTAACAAAGCCCTAATATACCTAGTGTAAACTTGTTCATTTAAACTAAGAGTACTCCTCATACAGTTGTCACTTGCAGTAATGATATTAACAAACCTGATAGCATCAGTGTTTACATTAATCAAATTCAAACTTAGTTACTCAAGAAGATGACTGTAAGTTCAAGCAATTGGTAAATACATTAAGGCCAGAGTTTGAACCCTGCTCTTGCCCTTAACAAAAAGACATTGAGTCCCAAAACACACCTAATAATCATGGTCTTTCCAACACCTGGGGGACCGATGAGCAACAGGGAACACCCATCTTTCACCAAATCCCGCAACAAATTACCACTTCCGGATATGGTGCAAGGTCCTGATATTTCCCGGCCAACACGACAAGTTAGGCCTACAACTGAACCCTTACGATTTCTAATGGCACTAATACGGTGCAAGGTTGTGTTGATGCCAGCACGGTTGTCAACAGCAAAAGTGGGCAACAAAGGAGTTTTAGTGACGTAAGAGAGCATCATATCTTGCAGAAAATTGTAGAAAATTGTGCATCAAAAGAAAAAATGAAAAAAATACATGTAGAAATCAACCAAAAGGGAAATAACAATCGCTCCAACAATGAAGCAAAAATAGATTAACCTTACTTTCCTTGAAAGATAAACTCTTATTTATCACAAGGTTCACATCCCACCAACAAATGATGAGCAACCTGAAAACACTAAGTCGTTGCCTCTTTCATTCGATAAAAGGCTTAAGTGCAAATGGAATAAGGTTCTTTTATATGTCTACCAAAAAAAGAAGAAAACGCATACAGAAAGAATTATAAAAAAAGGGACAATTTCATTGGTTTCAAAGTGTTAGATTTAAGTTTTAGTTTCAAACTCATGCTTTGACTTGTTTTTCATTGGTTGAGTTGAGCCTCAAAACAAGCCTCGGCCCGTAAATTTCATACACTTAGAACTACTTTAAGGTAAAGACAATACATATAACTATTTAATTGTGCACAAGTGAACTAATTCAGTAATGACCTATACAAAGTGTGTGACCATAGAGGAACATCTTTAGTTAGCCTAAGATACAATTAGATCAGAATTGCATATAACATTCAGAAGGTTTTGAATCCAACACATAGACTCTAGCAATCCAAACCAATCTCAACTTGCTCAACAAGGCACAAAGTTTACCCTACTATGACGTCCCCAACTTCCATGCTAAGTTCGCTGTCCTAACATGGTTCTTGGGGTATTTTTAAGCCGAAACACAGTTGTAGCTAAATCAAGCAACTAATGACAGAGAACGCAGAGTGAGAAAAATGAAAAATCTATATGAAACTGGGGGAAACTAACATAAATAAGCTGCAGAATGGCAAATCGAGTACAACTTGGAAACCCCCCAAGTGTGTCCTATAAATAATTGAAACATTGAAAGAATAACAAAGGAAAGGTGTTGTCAGCTCATGGCCTAGGATGGAGCATGAAAAAAAAATAAAGGAAAATTATTTCAAAATGCAGTTGACCGTCTATTGTTCTAAGGAGACGGATTAAAACCACATCCGTTAGACATCTCACCCTCACTCAAATGTGCTAAGATCTTGATGATAATATAAAATATATCATATCAACTAAAATCGATAACACAACAAAGCATTAAGCAATTTTGTTGTTTTTCCTAAATCAACTTGTGTATCCAGATGTAACTAAATACATCTCATGTGCACGACACAAATCTGTCATGGTTCGCTATAGTATGAGAGAATCGTGGCATGAGTATAACACTCAATATACACATATTGTCCTCTATAGCACTCAATACTAATGTTTTCAAAAACTCTTGAAACACACGCTTAGGCTTATGGAAAACATCTCGGGGGCGCAGGTGAGGCGTAAAAAATGCATGTGAGGCATGTGAAACTCACGGAGGCGTGAGTTTCACTTGTAGGTGCAACTAATGGAGGGTCCAAATAACTAGGGGGTTGGGAGCAAATAAATTGGGGAAATTAGGACATGATTGTTTTTGTTTTATGCTCTCTCTTCTCCAAAATGGCAGCAACAGCAGCGGGATCAACAACCAGCCAGCCACAACCTTTTATTCATCTTTTCTTCATTGTCCAACAATAGGATAAGCAGCCACCAAGCTCTTTTTCGCTTCTCTTATGTTCTTCTCTTCTTCATTTTGATGATTTCTTCTTATTTGGTTCTCTCTATTCTTCTTCTTTGTTTTCTCTTCTACTCTACTTCTTTTCTTCATCAACTTGTTTTTCATTTCACATACAAGAGTTGTTGCCCTGCATCTATTTGTATGTTTGTATAAATTATTTACTGATTTATTTAAGAAAAATTAATATTGTAGGATGAGTAATTCTAAGGATGAAGACTTTGCTTGGGCATATGATTTATTACGATCTAATTATGCTTTTATATTATAGAATGATATATAGACCATCGAATACTAATGTGAAAAACTCATTCGCTTGAGGCTTACGCCACGCCTCACGTTTCACTGCTCAATACACACATCATATAATTATTGGGGGCTCCGCCAAGGTTCTAAAGGCTTCACTTTTTCTTCAAAGTGCCTCATTACAGCTTTAGAGCACTGCAAGGTCATACATTAGTCACCATGAGGGCTACCACACTATATGTATTTTAGCAATTTCATCCACATATTGTCACATAGGTATACAGTTCTAGTCCTTATTCACGTATGTCTTCCATAAGTGGTGTGATTATTCGGTGCAAGATTCTAGACATTAGTTAATAAGGATTCAACTCCCAAATCTCTCACAAGAGCAATATATTTGAGCTGCAAAATTCTATGATGCTTTTTACACCAGACCCCGAATCTTAGATTTGAGGATTTTAGGTTGGACCGGAATCTGAGACTAGACAATTCCACTACAAGAATGACCATCGTCACCACTCATTTACCAACTCCTTAAAACCCTGGTCCTCCAAAGCCTGAGCTTTTTGTGATCCCCCCTCGAATCTGAAAATCAATATGAGGCGCAGCGGTAGCAAGAAGGTGTGCCCTTTGAAATATGATACCCACTACTGAGTTATTAAGAACCTGCCTAACCTACATAGCATCTGACCTACTCAAGTACTTAAGGTTAGACAAGACTCTCACACTTCTGGTGATTATGTATTTTCTTTCTTTTCATTAACAAATCTGATAATGTTACAAACTAACCCCCACCACCAATGGCCCAAAGCCCTCAAATATCCACAAGCTCCCCCCAACCCAATCCCCCAATCTCCCTAATGATGCAACCATCTTCCAACACACCTTCCCTCTCCCTCCAAGCTTCCCTGATAAGGACAAGAATAATCAAGTTCAAAAACTAATCCTTGTGCAGGCCTTCGATTTTCTTCTGTATTGGTCCATTTAAAAGTTACAATGATTGGTTGATAAAATATTTTTGCAAATATACCAACAAACAGATGTTTATTGTTTAGCCATCCGGCAGCCACATTTTACTTGGATGACAAAATGACAGGTACATGATGTGCATCCAATCCATACAATCACAAAGACAGCTACTTGACACTGAAAAACTCTTTGATTTCAACTTTCTATCATTTAGTGACATCCTAACAAAAAAGACAGCTACCAAATCAAGCATTAAGCTCGAACCGATACAAATATCTACTAAAAAATTCTACACAATCATAAAAGAGACGCAACTAATAACATAAAATATCAAACACCCAGAGAGCTTCATAGCATATTCATGCATAATGTTAAAAGTACTCATTTTCAATTGCTCAAACACTTAAATGGCATAACAAGAATTGGGTTTAATGAGTCTAACCTGAGATGTAGCATGCTGGAGATCCTGAAAAGTAATGGGGTTTCCGATAACACGAAATCTCCAGACTGAAACCGAGCCAGAGGCTTTTGACCCAAATCCATTACTAACTCAATCAATTAGAGGAACCTGGGTATTCAGTCACTCTCTGCCGCATCTCACCTAGCAACAGCGCCAATAAGCGACCCAATTCGACTTCAAAGTCATCCTCTTCAGCCTTAGAAGGAAGAGAATGTGATGAATTGTAGGAATAACAGATACTTTTTTGGGGGGGAGGGGGGTGGATTAGAAGATGAAAGTGGAGATGGAGATGGGAAGTGAAGGAAAGGATAAGAGATAGTTTGGGGTTGAAATGTTGTACAGAGTGGTGGGTGGAGATGAAGATGGTGGAGGAGGAAGGGGAGAATGGAAGGGAGAGGGATAGAGAGAGCATTTGGTTTGAGGGAGGCAGTGGTAATGTGTGCATGGAAATGGAGTGGACAGGAGCTTTTCGATTGGCTTTCTAATTGGCAGTAGCTTTTTGACATCACCAATTTTGATGAAAAACACCACTACTTTTTTCCTCGTCGTTTTTTGGATGTGCTAAACTCCTTTTTTTTTATGTGCTAAAGGACACTACCAATATAAATTTTTTTTCTCACCGTTGTTCATTTTCTCTTCCCATTATATCACAGGAATAACAATCACCATAGAACTACCTCACTGTCGGCCACACCACTCTGCCACCGCCACCTTTCATCTTCATTTTCTTCTTTCTCTCCTCTCCTCTCCTCTCCTCTCCTCTCTTCCTCTTCTATTCTCTTCTTTTCCACCATCGACGGTACCACCCCACCTCCTTCTCTACCTCTCTTCTTCTTCTTCCATTCTTCTTTTTCTCCTCCTTTATCTGTTTTTCCCTCAAGTAGATTCAAGCTAATGGGCAAGCCCCACTAGCATGAGCCTGTGCAAGTGGGGGGGGGGGGGGGGTTCATATTCACAAAGGCTCGTGTGAGTGGGGCTTTCCCATTCGCAGGAGCCTACGAGAAAGTGAAACTTTTTTGCCCTCCCGCAGGTTCCTAGGAATGGGGAACCCCCATTTGCACGAATTTGCTCGAGGGCAGAAAAAAGAAAAACATAGAAGAAGAGGAAAAGAGAAGATGAAGAACTCGAAGAAAAAAGAAGAAGATAGGAGATGAGAGGTGTGATCGACAGGTGAGCGAGGCGGTGTGATGGTGGTGCAGTGATGATAAAAGATGTGGCGGTGGGTTTTTTGTTTATATTGGTGGTGTCCTTCAGTAGGTGGTGGTTTGCTTCAGAAATGTGGTGGTGTGCTTCAGAAAATAGGGGATGGTGGTGTCAAAAATCCGTACCTTTCCAATAGTGTTCCCTTGTCATAAGAGTTTTTCGATCTACCCCAATAAATACTAAGTTTACCTCTACTGTTAGCTTAACCTAGGCATGTCAATTTGACAAAATTTCCAATAAAGAAGATGAAATGTCATTTAGAGTACAACAAAAGTTCTTGATTCCTAGTTCTAGCTGTGAATCAAGTAACGTTGACGACGTTCTTAATTTACTATTAGAAAGCATGAGATGCATGAAAATTATATGTTTTTGCTACAAACGAATGCTTTGTCAACGTAGGTGATTGAATTAATTCAATGTCCTGCTGGAAAAAAAGGCATGGAGACCACATGTTGCAACGGCGAACGGTTTGCACAATTACTATTTTATTACAAATCAAGCTTATGTTAACAATTTCTTCAGGAGGCGGTTTCGAATATACTTGTCAATGTGTTATTGCTTCAGGGTGCAATTGTTCATAACGATGCTTATTTCACTTAGAGGGTTTAATTGACTAGCAATCTGCCTCTTTGATCTTAAAAAGATTACTTGTGCGACACGGATGCTTCCAAATGGTACTTTTGGTGATGGTATTGTTGAGTACTTGAAAGTTGCAAAAACAACGACATTTTATTGTCTTTCGAATTTTCGTAAATTGTCATTGATGTGTTTGTAAAGGAATATCTTTATTAACCAACCACTGAAGATGTAGAGTGATTTCTTGTTGAAATAACCAATGAGGATTTCTTGGAATGTTAGGGAGCATCGATTGCATGCAATGTCATTCAACTGTGCTTTTTTAGGCAATTGCATCTCAAGACTTGTGGTTATGGCATACTTTCTCTGGTATGCCCGGATCTTAATGATGTTAATGTCATTGAGCGTTCAGTCGTTTTTGATAGACTTCTCAGGGGTGAAGTACTGACAGTACATGTCACTATCAACAGACACGTCTACAACAAGGCTTATTTTCTTGATGATGGTATCTATCATAAACTATCTCACCCCCTGTCAACGAGAAAATGAAATTTTATGTTCAACTCCAACGAGTTAGGAAAGATGTGGAAAAAACATTTGGGGTATTACAAGCAAGATGGAAAACTATCCGCCAATCAGCCAGAACTTGGGGCAAAAGACAGATGCATGACAATATACTCACGTGCATTATCTTGCACAACATGATTGTTGAACATGAGCATGGATCCCCACCTGATCGTGATTATGAAATACCCAGCAATGTCCCATTAGTTGAGCCCACCCATGATGTTGAACATGAATTTCGATATGCTGAGTTTATTCAACGTTATTCCAAGCTTCGACATTTGATTCTTCACTATCAATTGAACGTGATTTGGTTCAACATATTTGGGATATATTTGGTAATCAATTACTTTGGCAATGCCAGGGTTTGTAGTTTGTTTGTTTTTTCATTTCAAGATTTCTCTAGTCTTTAGTATATTTAATTGATGTTTGTTTTATTTCAACGTAATTGATGTTTGTTTTATTTCAATATACTTGATGTTTGTTTCATCTCCATTGAATGCATAGAACTTTAAGTAATTAACAATGTACTAAAATTGACCTAGCACTAGGCTGCTGGGAGCCGCATAGGCGAGCTGGGCGGGTTTTTGATTTTTTTTTTTTATTTCTTGTTTGAAACAAATAAAAAATTATGACTATATTTCTATTTTACATTTTCCATGTGTATCTTGGCATTGAATTGGAAGTAATTTATATACTATTATGCTTAGCTTTTATAAATTATAATTAAGAAAAGCCGCCTAAGCCTCTGGGCGGTAATCCCATGCTCGTTGTCTGCCTACTACCTAGTGATTTTTAGAACAAAGGTAATTATTTCATTACATAATAATAAAGTACAACTCAAAGGATTAATCTTAGAACACTGATTGTGCCTTTTTTTACATATTGTCATCCTTCATAGAAGCAGTCAACCATGCATGGTGTTGGTCATAGATGCAATTTTCAAATTTCAAGTTCGTTACTTGCATTTCGGTATTCACCATATCATTATGAGTCTGCATCTTCTCGGCTCTTGCACGTTGTTCATCTGTTTGACTCGTTATGTTGCAATATATGCTTTCAGATTTTTTTTATCTTTTTCAACTTTGTCAATCTTCTTTGTCATTTGCTTTCATCTTCTCCTTAGTGATTCTAGGACCTATCTCCTCTTGGACTCGTTACTTTGTTGAGCTGCGTCGTAACTTCATTCATTTGGAATATGATATTTACTTGTGTTTTCATTTGTTGTCTTACATTTTTGCTGCAACCTTTGCCTTCTTTCAAGCTTTAGGCACATAGTTAGCGTTCTCACTTGCTTATTGTGCTTCCTTGGTAGTTTTTTTTTCAAGAGAGAGTGTACTAGTTCTTTGACATCAATGAAAATTTTTACTTCTTCACTATCAGAATCTAGCCCCATCAGACTAACCTCTTATGTTGACAAATCGATCTTAGCTTCAGATACAAACCCTGTGCCCCCCACTAGCTGTAGAAGATAGAGTATTGGGTTCAGAAGGATCAGTTCTGCGAGTGCTGAAAGTATTTCTTGAACATGTAGTGGTGAAATTGTATCGTGATGATTTCACCAAATTTGGATAGACATCATGGAATTGACTGGCAACCCTTCATATTTTCGCACATCTCATTTGCAAGTTGCACATCTCATGAAATTGATCGTGATGATTGGTTTCACTAGGGTTCAACGTGTCAACTCTGGCGAGGATGGCTGCCCACTTGGCCATAACCTTTTTTAATTTCTGGAATCGATTCTCCAAATATTGTAGGTCTCTATGCCCGTATCATTTCAGAATGTATTGGTTGTAACAGTTTGCAACTTGCTTCCACAGTGTTTTCCTTTCTCGATCTACACCGTCAATGGGATCTTCCAATAATCTTATAAATGAATCACATAAGGTTGCATCTTCTTTGTAAATGAACTTTTTTCCCTTTTCCATTCATAGATGGTCCATCAACATCTATGAGATGTGGTTGACCCGTGCCCTTGAAGGCCCTTTATCACTTATTTCTAAAATTTGGGTTTGAGGATTTGGAATTTCTCGATTTTGAAAATATAGATTTTGGGTTTGAGAACTTTGGAATAATGAATTTGGAACTTGAGGATAGGTTTGAAGATTTTGAGAAAAAATGAGTTGGGATAAAGGACTTAGGGAATAAATGACTGTGCTTGTTGGAAAAGGAACATATGTGGTGATTGTTGGTATGGATGAGGTTGAAAAGTTGGGACATATATTGAGATTGTTGAGAAGATTAGGGTTGGGAATTGTCTAGTTATGATGCAATGTTTGAGAATTTCTCTAAAAAAATGGATTTGAAATTGGTGAATCGGTAACGTTTTCATTTTAAAAATAATTCCTAGGTTTGATTGGAACCTTCATCAACCCCCACATTCAAATTGGGGACGCAAGATTGATTATCCATGAGAAATCATTTTTTTTAAATAAATATATAATGCAACAAAATATGGAGATAAACTAATATATAACTACAACTATTTGGAGATTAT
The DNA here is from genome assembly GCA_963556465.1 of Berberis vulgaris. Taxonomy (NCBI): domain Eukaryota; kingdom Viridiplantae; phylum Streptophyta; class Magnoliopsida; order Ranunculales; family Berberidaceae; genus Berberis; species Berberis vulgaris. The sequence continues at coordinate 94,561,022 of OY747125.1, forward strand.
AATAAGACAAGTTTTTAAAATGTGTAATGAATTTTGAAAATTTCTAAATGTATAAATGTCTATAGAACTAGAAAACTAGCCAAAAATTCTATTGATATGCTTGAAAAAAAATGTAAATCATTGCTATGCTTGAAAGAAATTGAAATTGAAACTATGCTTGGAATGAATTGCAGTGCTTGAAAATGGGAGAAGAGATGGATAAAGTGTTGTGAACACGAGACGGGATGGACCTCATCATCCCATCTCTTGTTCTGGGTCAGGACGAGATAGACCTCATCCCATCTCGAACAGGAAGAGCATATAATAAATAGTCCTCTAATGAAAAATAACAAATGAATTTCATCTCACATTGCTCATACACCAATAATGTCAAATTTATCTACATATAACTTTCATCATAACTAATGATACACTAAAACTGTCCTAGCTCTACGTCGTACACGTGTCATGATGATCTCGAGAAAAAAGAGGCCCCAGCGTCAGCCCAACACTGTCGGCCCAAGCGGTTCTAAACCTGCCCAATGCAGTCTGCCAAACGGACCCGAATTCTTACAGCCTGCTAGGTCCACATGTCTCACAACTATCCTCAATACTCGTAAGCCCTGTTAAGGCAAGTATCTCGAGGATCAGCTTTGGACAGGCAATTACAGTGACTCTTTGCTTCCAACTAGGAAGCATATTCTAGAGTACATATCACATATGAAGACTTACACCTATAGAATACTCTCAGAATGAGAACTATCTCTCGCGTATCTAGGAGCACATGGCTAGTAGGGAAACTTCCTTTCCCAGCATGACTCCTAATTAGATAAGGATCTCTACGAAGATCTTCTTCCCTAAACTACGCCATCGATGGTCTGGTTGAACCAGGACTCATGCACTATAAATAAGGCATGAGATTGGTAAGCTAAGGTACGCTACAAATTCCATGTTTACATCATTACACGTACCTTCCTCAGATCCCTATATGACTTTAGCGTCGGAGTGTCGGCCACCACAACGGTGGTACATGGCTCACGTGTGTTCCTTGTGCAGGTCAGTAGGTTTGCAGGTCAAGGTCAAAGTAGGGAGTGAAAACTACTGCATCAGTTTGGCGCCGTCCGTGGGGACGACAAAGTTCCTAACCTTTTACTAGCATCATCACTCCTCAAGCTACAAAGAGATGGTGACCACCCGATCACGCAACAATGGAGAACAAGGGGACACGTCAAACGCCTTGGCTAGTGCTATACCACCGCTCTCAACGGTGCCGGTGGCACACGAGCCACAGACTCATGTCCCCGCGCCAGCCTCGATGACGACAAACCCCTGGATGGATTTGTTGTCGTCTCAAATACAACAAATCGCCAAAGCTGTGGAGGCTTTCATACAACAAAACCCTCCACCCTGCCAATGGAGATCGGAAGCAAGGCATACCTCAATCTCTGGAAGACAACAAAGAACAAGCATAGGAGAGTCAAGCCCCTACTAATTCACATTGGACTAGAGGAGCCTGCACAGCTAACGCGGAACAAACTCTCCGAGCAGAGAGACTCAGCTCGCAGAACCCCCTCCACAGAGAGGCACACGACCCAGACATGTTGTATTGTCTCTCTGTTCCATCGTTCGTGGGCCGTATCATGAACAAAACCCTTCCAAAAAAGCTCACGCCTCCGAAGCTTGACTTCTATGATGGACTACCGACCCGTTCGACCACATACGCCATTACCATAACGTAATGGCACTCAAAGAAGGATTCAAGTTGATCATGTGTAGAACCTTCCCCACCAGCCTAAAAAAATCAGCACTAACATGGTTCCACAACCTCCTGTCGAAGTCGATCGATTCATTCAAGGCACTGGCTAAGGACTTCATGACACATTTTGTAGGAAGTCAACACCTTAGGAAAGGCCCACACTGCATGCTCTCTCTCAAACAAATATCTAACTAGACACTCAGAGAGTATGTCACACGCTTGATCGATGAGCTGACACTCATCGATGGCTGCAACGATGACACAGCCGTGACGACTTTCTCTGTGGGCCTGAAGAAAGAAAAGCTTTATGAAAGTCTCACCCTGGAACTCCCTTTGAATATGACAAAACTCATCAAAAGCACCTAGAGGTACATCACCTTAGAGGAGTTGAGAACTGTGAAAAGGGAAATAAAATAAGATAAGAGACCATCTGCTCCTAAAGACAGTAAGGAGAGAAGGAGGCGTGAAGATGAAGAAAGAGGCAAGCGAAAGCGCAATGACAATAGGTCAAACCCTGGCCAGGCCAAGCAAGAGAAAGCATCCAACTACATTGGATCTGGAGTCGTACCCTCTCAATTCTAGCATGTCGAACGTCCTGAATTCCATGAAAAACTAGGAAGATCTGAAGTGGCCCCCAAAGCAACGCGGAGACCCTTCCAAGCTTGACAACAGCAAGTACTGCTCGTACCACAAAGAGGGTGGCCATGATACCAACGACTGCAAAATTCTAAGGTATGAGATTGAATATTGGATCCGCAGGCGCAAGCTAAAAGAATTCCTAAGCTTTGAGAAGCGATCAAAATGGTACAGGGACTAGGGAGAGTTAGTCAAGGAAATAGAAAAGGAGACCTCAGGCATAACCTATGTCCTTCATGGAGTTGGACCGGATGAAGAACAGTCGAACAGGTCCCGTAAGCAGACTCTACTAGAGATTCAGACACAACACGCAGACGAGGACAAACTCGTTTGCTACTCGAAGGTGTGAAGCCCAATTCCCACCTTTAACTTTACGGACAAGAACCTCGAAGGAGTCCGAGCACCGCACAATGATGCCCTAGTCATCTCGGTCTCCATTACGAAATGGGAGGTAAAAATAGTTTTAGTAGACACAGGGAGCTCACTCAACGTCCTGTTCTATATCGCATTCCGTAGTATGGACCTCAAGGAGGAGAACCTGACGTCCTCGGACTACCCGCTGATCGGATTCAGCGGAGAAAAATGTTTCCCGATCGGGAAGATAAGGTTAGATGTAGTGGCAGAAGAGCCACAACTTAGAAAGGTCTTGTTTCTGGACTTCATGGTAGTAGACGCGTTGTCTACTTACAACCTTATCTTGGGAAGACCATGGCTTCACCAGATGGAGGCAGGAGTCTCCACCCTTCACCAGTGTGTCAAGTACACTGCTAACTACTCTGAAGGAACGATATGTGGAGACCAGCCTATGGCACAAGGCTACCATTATGCCTCATTAAAGCAAATAAAATGTTCCCAAATCCAACCAGATCCTACAACGCAACTTGAAATGGAGTTAGATCTTGCGACTGTGGACGCACAACTCCACTCGCACGAGATCCCAACAACGATGGCTAGTTTCAGAAATGGGGAACAACCAAACGGTACAAAAATGATTTGCTCCTCGACCCAACATAATGAAGTAGGGGTGGGCACAAGATGGGATGGGACAGGATGGACCTCATCCCTATCCCATCTCGTTTGTTCGGGATCGGGACGGGACGAGATAAACATATACTAAATTTTGGATTGAAAATTTAGCATGCAAAATTGAAAAATTTTGGATTTACCAAACACACAACTCTAAGACAACTGTATAACTTTAAGTCATTTATTATTATTTCCTCATTTCATTACCTTTTACTCCTTTTTTTTTAGAACCACTATTGAAGATAGCCATTATTTTGTACATTGCTAACGAAAATGATCAATGAGTTTGTCATTTAAAAACTACAATGAGCACACATTGTTGTTGTCAAGAGTTCGGAAGAGGGAAAAAAAGTGAGTGGATTTGAGTTAGATTCATTATCTAGGTGAGTCGGATGAAAGCTTGTGAGAATAAAATAGCCATGTTAATAAATAAAACAACAAATAAAATAGTCATACCAACAAATAGTTTCATAGTTTCATATTACATAATTCATACTAAATATTAAAAAATCGGTTCAGGACGGGACGAGATGGGTGGGATTGAAAATCTTCATCCCGATCCCATCCCACTCTAGATCGGGATGGGACGGGACTGGATTGAAATGGGATTGATCCATCCCAATAGGACTCGAAAAAGTCAGGACGAGATCGAGATAGAATCGGGATTGTGGGATGAGATGCCCACCCCTATAATGGAGAGGTCAATGCAGAAAATAGTACAACCCCCCCCCCCCCCCCCCCGACATTCCGTCAGTGTGGAGATTAACTCCCACACAAGGTTTACTCTTCAGTAGCCTCATTGACATCATCGAAGCTCAACAGTCCGCTGGAAGTGTCAACGATCCAACAAAGGCCATGCGAATTCACTTCTGTGTCGGGTCGACTTCTCTTCGCCAACAATAAGTCTATTTCAGTTGTTAATTTTTCTTTCCATGGTTAATGTAGAGTTTTAGTTCCTAGAAACTTATGTGGTTTGCAATCATTTAAGAAATAATTACGCAAACACACTCTATTGATTACTGGAAAGATGTAACAACGGGCGCTCTGAGGCGGATACAAAAGACTACATACTACAAGCGTCTAAATTTGATACAATATAAAGACTCGCTTAAGAAGTCTGACTGCACAAGAAGATCCCAAGAATGCAAAGGTACCCAAAGTAGATCCCGAGAACTCTCCAATAAACGATATCTGCGAGCGACGGTTGGATGAATGATTGACATGTTCAAGGGCAACAAGAAGTAACACGTCGATCCAAGGCTCCTGCAGCTCCGGTGGTACAAAATTGGCAACCAGGGGCCATGCGACAAGCCACAACCAGATACGACCAACTCACACGCTCTATCCAGCTACTGGGTGAACTTGGGACAAGTATTAGGTTAAAACAGATCAATTACACCTTCTCGCTGCAGGGATAAAGGGGCGTTCAGGAGTCAATGACTCAATCCATCAGGGTTAATCGAGATCCCGAATTCCAGTGCATGGGGAGCTGACAGGGTTAATCGAGAAGTGATGGAGGTGACCACTCCGGAGTTGGCTGCTGGTGTTATATTTGAGATTAAGCGCTCCAGAACAATGACAAGGCACCAACACATAAACGACAAGCTCATCCCTCGAGAAGGAGTCTGTACTTCTTCTCCGCAATATGAAAAGAAATCACGAAATATCAATGAAACAACTTCATGCTCACCCAGAACAGTTGACCACGCATAACAATGATTCTCCTCGTGCATGATCGATGCAAATGTCAGAACATTCGAAGACCCCAATGATGGAGATCTCCCTTCAGCCTTTGGAAAACCCAAAGCATCCTCTTCAAATAACAACATTATAGAAGATACACTTTGTAAGAGATGGTGCCTACAACAATGGAGAAACACCATTATATAGATATAATGGTTCACCAAACCGGCGCCTTAGCATTAACTGTCAGCATTGAATAACGTATGGGAAACAAGGAGACGGTGGGTTCCAAAGATACTGTGCGGGTCCACGTTCATCCAATCAATGGGGCTGCATCCAACCCCATTAATTGAGGAAGAGTAACCGATACTCAACCGTCTCATGATCCACGTTGTACACGCGCAACCAAGAGACCAACACTGTACACGTACCATCTTGCATACAGAGAACCCTAGTTCTCACTCTACGGGACCATGGGCTCAACCCACTCTTGAAACAGTACTATATTACGTGCCTGACACAAGCATGAGAAACCCTAGTCATTCCTGACACACGAGTCACACCTGCATACCGCCAGATGATCCAAGGTACTTCTCCATAACTCATCCGCACAATGCACCTGTTCGCGGACACAGGCTTGCACACCCGCAGTTGGCAGAGCCTCTACTTGGCCATGTAAGCTTAGTCGGCTTCGATTGACGATGACGGCTTCTGGTTCACCCCGAGACCTAGTCCGCCCAGTGCGGATGTCGATGGTTTAGGAAGTGGGAGTCCAATCAGGGACCACTGCTATTCTACAGACCATGGTCACCAAATTACCAACCTTGAACTTGTAGCCCCCATGCACGGGTGTAGATGGTTTAGAAGGTGGGAGCCTAGTCAGTCCCGAACTGATTTTGATGGCTTCCCACGAGACCACTGTTTTTCTACAAATCGTGGTCACTGAAAACTCCCAAATTTGTAGCTTGATGCGCACGAGTGTAGATGATTTGGAAAGTGGGAGCCTAGTCATTCCTGAAAAGATTTCGACAACTTGCTATGGGACCACTTCTCTTCAGCCTGGTCGCCAAACCCCCTCATTTCAAACTTGTAGCCTGCTACGTATGGGTGTAGATGGTTTGAAAGGTGGGAGACCAGTTAGTCCCGAACTGATGTCGATGCCTCACCATGTGATCATCACTCTTCAACAGACCATGATCGCCGAATCCTCACTCCCCAAACCTGTAGTCCACCATGCTCAGACATAGATGGTATGGAAAATGGGAGCCCTAGACAGCTTGTCACGTGACTGCCGCTATCTATTGAAATAGTAGCCCAAAGATAAATCACAGCTCAAACAACATTTTCACGCTTACAGCTCAAACAGTGTCTTTACGCTCACAGCTCAAACAACATCTTCACGCTCACAGCTCAAACGATGTCTTCACGCTCACAGCTCAAATATCGTCTTCATGCTCACAGCTCAAACGATGTCTTCACGCTCACACGGGCTGGCATTCTATTACCAGCAAAGGATGCTCATGCCGACCCACAAATCGTCCCGTCAATACACGAACGAGTGATACATGGAATGCCAGCTCGAGCTTATGAAACTTGACATGGAATAAGAGCTCCAATCATAACGGGTGTGCTCAACTACCACATTTCACTCATGCCAGTAACCACGGCCGAGAGTCGGATAGACAAAACAAGCCCTCCAATAGCTTACCTTGAGAATGAGCCACAACTGGGCAGTGCAACCAGCTCCTCAACAATTCGCGGAGTGCCCATTATTTGACGTGACTACGCAACAGTGAATCTGAGTCACTCGCAACGCAAATGGTCAAACTCTCAACAACAGATAGACTACTCGACTTCTTGTTGATCCAACTAGCCTATGCCAAAGTAAAACGACAAAGCGAAATCGAAAAGACAATAAGGATAGCGAGTACAAAACAGATGCAGAGCGTATTCAGTGTAAACCTGTTTTCATTAAATAGTTGAAACAAAAAAAAATTGCAAGTGTACAAAGTTCACTCCTTATTAGGCGGGGGTATAGAAACAAAAAGCTAAGCTTGACAATGGAGGAAGTAGGAGTCGCGCCCATATGCGCCGCAGTTTGAGCATCCTGATCAGAATCACCTTCTTCGTCTAACGATGCAAAGGCCACTGACAAGTGTACATACGACATCTTCTTATAGCGATCAAGGTTCCATTCCAGATGTTCCTCCTTCATAAGCGCCAGCAGCTTCAATCTACCATGTACAACCTAGGGAATTCGCACTTGCCTTGTTCCTAGATGAGTTATTCCTTGCGCGCCTTCGCGTCAGCAAGTTCACGCTCCAACAACTCCAATTTTCTTGTCAGTGCATCAACCTGAAATTGCTCCGTAGTCAAACTGTTCTTCACAGCACTAAGCTGATGTTTCACCAATTCGACTGGTCCTTGGCCTTCCTCACATCCCAAGCATTAAATTCCACATTGAACTCCAATTGTTGTTTCTGAACAGCCCAATCAACCTCCTTCAAGGCATTCTCCTCCGTAAGGGACCGCAGTTTAAAACGCGCCTCAACGGCAGCATCCTGCGCAACCTTCAGATCACTGCGGGCCAAATCCAACTCTTGTTGAAATCTGTCTCTCGCGGTGCTCGCCTCTGCTAGGTCAAACTCAAGGGCGTCTAGACGAATCCTCTGAGCCTCAGCATCAACAGATAATCGTTCTAGCCTCTTCTCATCGGTCTGCTTCCTCAGCAGCTCAATCTCATAAAGTGCGTCAGAATACATCTGCATGTGCGAGAAGACGCTCAATGGTGTACACCTTCTCACGGGCCGCCTTGACTTTTGTACTGGCAATGGCCACCTGACTCAAGTGAGACATTCCCAGCATAAGGTACTTTAAACCCTTATCCATACCCCCTTATAGTGTATCCTCTTCGGGTTTTGGAGCGTGGTCCATCAGCCAGCTATGACACATGCTTACATGTTTCTTCAAAGCATAGTCCACATCAACCTCCCGGTGCCAGACTTGAGTACTCATATTTACTAAGTCCGGTGCAAATTGGCTTATCCGCACAACCGGATGAAGCTCTCCCAGACGAGGGATCACGCCAGCACCACTTTTTGTAGTCACCACTGCTCCCAAGCCTTCTTTCAGAGCCTTTCCTTTGTCACTAGCAGTCGACCCCTTAGTGCGAGATGACTCAGCTGGATCCGAAGGAAGAAAAGGAAGCAAGTTGTCCAACGTACCCTCCAACACCTTGAGATACGGCCTGGAGCGAGATGGGGAACAATGCGAACCATGAGAAACTTGGCCCGTGTAACCACGATCACTATTGATCCACCCATCAATGCGACGATTGACTTCCAGAACCTCAGGTGGATCCTCATAGGAGCCTTCTCTAGGAACGATCCCGGGCTGGTAGGCACCAGTAGAAGCAGTCATTGCAGCTAGCATCAACTGCTCGCTCAGAGCTTCCACCTGTATGACACTAAGATTCGATATATCTTCAACCCTTTCTAATCGCAAGTGGTCCTTCTCCCAGCCAGATACATCGGCCTCAGCTCTGACAGTCCAATCAGACTCATGTTCTTCACTTTCTAAAGCAGTCTGTTTTGAAGACGATCCAGTCCTAACGCGGGACTTCTTCGAACTCACAAAGGAGGCACACGTTTCAAACGACTCTTCCGTGTCAAACAAGGCATGAGCCTTGGCTATGGTGGCTTTCCATTTCCTAGAAGAGGCCCCACCTTCAACATAACTCATGACGATCGGTAAATAGTGGGGGCCACATGCCAGTTGTCCCATAGCCTACTGCGAATAAAGATGGAAACACATATGACGTCCACCACATTTTGCATGGGCAAGCCGCTGGGAATGTCTCCATAGTGTTTTGCTCATCTAGGGTAAGAGGAGTAGTGGGAAACCGTCATGCGAAGAAATGCGAGCAACGATTAGCATACAATCTAGCGAACGGAGTCAGAAGAGAGAGTTGTACTTATGAAGTGGCTTGAACTCTCGTTCAAGCAGGTCACCCTTGAACTGGAAGTACTTTGAATCGACAAGAGAAAAGAAGCAATACTTTTGCTAGAAATTGAAGTCATCAAGTAGATTCGCAAAACAAGCCGACGACATCATTTTACAAATAATGTTGTTCACTTGTTCTTCAACCGAGGAAAAGTCAGTAACTGGATCATTCATGGAGTTACGCCAATGTCAGCTTCTTTCGTCCTAATCAAAATGAGAAAAACGATCTTGTACCCATTAGGGCCCAACTGGGCCGGTGAAATTCCAAGGAAGTCCCAAATCACATACAAAAAGGAAAAAATGACTCCAATTTGGAACATCTCACGATGCAAGCTGATGAACCCTACCGGTGGCAACATTGGCGTCCGGTCATCCTTCAGAGCATATATAGCAAGTCCTTAGGGACCTCGAACTTCATATGGATTTCAACAAGGCCCGATTAGGAAAGCAACCTATCTTCGAAAAACTCAAGGCCCTTGGCCAAAGTTGCATCATTAATAAGGTTTTGTTGAGCCATGAAAAAGATGAAACAATATTTTCAATTAGAAGACAACATAGCAAGATCTCTAAGAGCAAGAAAATGGAATAGTTAGTCTCCGCACATATGATGACCTAAATAGGGATAGGATTCCAACCTCTTCTCCGCCGAACCAACGCGCGTTCAATTAATGAAGTGCGCGGCTCAAGCAACGATTCAGACTAAATCATCATGAACGACATATTTTTTCAAGAAATGACTTAGGGAACCGATGTGATGGCTCACTAACTCGAGGGGAGTAGCTGATGATACACCAAAATGGTCCCAGTTCTACGCCATACATGTGTCATGATGATCTTGAAAAAAGAGAGGCCCTAACGTCATCCCAACAATGATCTTGCCCAAGTGGTTCTAAACCCGCCCAATGCAGTCCGCCAAACGGAACCGAATTTTTACACCCCGCTAGGCCCACATGTCTCACAACTATCCTCAATACCCGTAAGCCCTGTTAAGATAAGTATCTCGAAGATCAGCTTCGGAAAGGCAATTACAGAGACTATTTACTTTCAACTAGAAAGCATATTCCAGAGTACGTATCACATATGGAGACTTTCACCTATAAAATACTCTCAGAATGGGAACTATCTCCCACGTATTTAGGCACACATGGCTAGCAGTGAAACATCCTTCCACAGCGCGACTCCTAATTAGATAAGGATCTCCATGAAGATCTTTGTCCCTAAACTACTACATCGATGGCCTGGTTGAACCATAACTCCTGCACTATAAATAAGACATGAGGTTGGTAAGCTAAGGTACGCTACAAATTTCTTGTTTACAACATTACACCTTCCTTAAATCCCTATTTGACTTTAGCATCGCAGTGCCATCGGCCACCACAACAGTGGTCTGTGGCTTACGTGCGTTCCTTGTGCAGGTCAACATGTTTGAAGGTCAAAGTCAAAACAGGGAGCGAAAATGACTGCATCAATAACAATATTAAATGTTATATAAAATTTGTGGAGGGTTATCTTGCAGTGGATTTAAGTTTGTCAAATGAATGATGGAAAATGGAAGGAGCCCCTCCATAGATCTGTCTTGCATATTTTTGCAGAAGTTGAAATATCATTCATACAAGATATAATTAGGAGCAATGTTTTCCAACTTCGTACTCATAGTGCAAAACCAACACAAACCATCAATCACCTTTATTTTCTAAAAAAATAATTTTTCCTATAACCAATCTAAAATGTGAAAAACATAATTTTTCATAGGTTATATTTGACCTAAATATCCAATTTGAAGTTTCTCACTAAACAAAAAGTACCAAATTAAGCAAGTGAAATTTAACTGGTAGATGTATTTATTTTATTTCAACACATCTTAAACTTTCCTTTAGAATGGTAGTTTGATTAAAATTAATAATAATAAATATTAAATAAATAAATTCAGGATGTATGGGATTGAAAATCTCCATCTCGATCCCATCCCACTCTAGATCGGGATGAATTTGATCAATCCCGAAAGGATAAAAAAAAATTCAGGATGGGATAGCCTACCCCTAGTTATGATGCAATGTTTTGAGAATTTCTCTAAAAAATGGATTTGAAATTGGCGAGTCGGTATCGCTTTCATTTTCAAAATAATTCCTTGGTTTGATTGGGAACCTTCATCAACCCCCACTTTCAAATTAAGGATGTGAGATTGATTATCCATGATAATTTTTTTTAAATAAATATATAATGCAAGGAAATATGGAGATAAAGTAATACATAACTACAGCTATTTGGAGATTATAATAAGGTAAGTTTTTAAATTTCATAACGATTTTTGAAAATTTGTAAATATAGAAATATCTATAGATCTAGAAAACTAGCTAAAAATTAAACTATTGGTATACTTGAAAAATAATATAAATCATTACTATCCTTGAAAGAAATTGAAACTATGATTTGAATGAATTGAGGTGCTTGAAAATGGGAGAAGAGGTGGATAAAGTGTTGTGAAGAAAACGGTAAAAATGGCATGGTATTTACAGAGGGGGTATGGGAGGGAAAGCAAATAAACGCTCTACCCACATAAGATGGTCGTTACCCACAAAAAAGTCGTCCTGGCCAAAATTTGGTCAGAAAACCATCGTTTTGGCCATATTTGATTACTCTAAGCAATCAAACAAACAACGATGATATGGACTGACATCTGCCACATTGGAGGTCCGTGTTGAAAGTGAGGTATGCTATAATACTAACGAAGTGTGCACTGGCACTAGACTAATAACAACTAGCTGGGGTGAATAATCATATTTGAAAATCGAATTTGTTTTGAAAAACAAACAAAAGTATTCAATTTCGAAGTTATTCGCATAAACTTATTAAGGCTTGTGGTGTGACTTAAGTCAATACCACAAGGTTCAAAAGTTTAATTGATACACTTAAAATTGAACACCTAATTGAAAACCTTTTGCAAAGTTCTCCAAAGAAATCTTAGGCATGCAAGTTAAACATACAAGCAATATAATAATGTAAAAAGACAACTTAACTAAACATGCAAGATAAAATTAACAGAGTCCTGGGGAGAAGAAAGGAAATCATACAAATAACACCAATATAACGAGGTTCACCTAAGCTAGAATTTGATTGGCCCCGACCAGTTATTTCCTTGGTGGAAAGGGCTCGCAAGCCCCAAGTCTTTATTACTTTGTCAAAAGAAAACTCTAGCTCAATCGACATTCCAAACCTCACAAGGTCCTATCGTCACGCTCATATGAGACTTACTGGCAATATGCAAGTTCTTTGCTCCACGAGTCTTACTTAACATCTTGGTGGGACGCACCACAACCAAATAGGGATGGACCTACTAAGGGGCGAGGGGTTGGGGGCAACTCTGCCTTCCCCTCCAACTTTCAAAATATTTTTAATAAATACTTAGCTTTACAAAAAAAATTAATTATATAATATATAATACAATATGTTAATTTTGCATTCAACTTTGTTTACATTTCTTTGTTGGTGTAGTGGTTGGAAGCTTAATTTTTTTAGTAAATAACCCAAGTTCGATACTCTTGGAGCGCCTTTTTTTTCAATGCAATTTTATATGTAATTGCAAACATAAAAAAATGAATTGTTTGTTCATAACTGGTATAACACCTCCAAAAAAAATATTTGAAATTAATATCTAAAATAATAACTATATAATTCAAATAAAATATATACCATTAGCAAATTCATACAAAATTTGAGGCTCGTACAAACCATTTTCTTTTCTATGAAATTGTATTAGGATCTTATTTTGTTCGCAATTTTCAAATTTTTTAAGCTTCAACTAGATACTTATCCTAATTATTTTGTGATTTTAGTTATATATTCTAGTTATTACGCTCATTTGTCTTTGCTAAGGTTATTGATGTTGTGGCCTTATTTTGGCTTAAAATTGAACTACACTGGATTCAATTTAGTATATGCAATGTACTTTTGATAGTTGTATTTTTTTATTAGTTACTAGCTCGGGAAAAAATTTGTCATTGTATTTGGGCTCCGCCCTTGATATTTACTATTATCAACTAATAATTATTTGTCATTTCGCCCCCGATTAAAATCTTGGGTCCACCACTGCAACCAAGTCTTATAAATGTGTGCTTGGGATTCCAGAGATACAACTTGGTATTTTGTTCATGCTCCATGAGACTTACTGAGTAGCCAAGGATTACACCATCATAGAACGCAGCAAACCAAGACTTATCACTTGCTTCGGATCTCCTGTAATAGTTACTCATACGAATCCACTCAGCGAATTAAAGAACCAACATGGGGTAAAGGTAAGTTTAGGCAAAACTCACACTCAAAGGGTTTCTCTCTTCTAGTGATGCTCGTTTGTTGGATAAGAGCCTTAAAAACTTATTTACATTCACTCTCTCACTCGAATATGGAAGCTTCACTCAAGGATGAGATGAAGTGGTTGAGGGCTCAATAACTATCCAAATGAGGCATATACCAATATAAAACACTCTTCAACACTTCTCACTTCTTTTTAGATAACCAAATAGCTCATGAAGAGAAGAATAATTTTAAAACACCATGGATATCTCACAAGGGGTACGAGTTTCGAGTAGGTGAAATGATCTGTCAAAAGGAAGGCCAAAGAAGATAGGTTTCACAAGATGGAAACATGAAATGCATTTTGAGAGTGATCTAAAGAGATAGAACTAAGTTCCTATTTATATAACCAAACTGATCATAGTGAAGTCGACTTCATTGTTTGTCCACCTAGTTTTTAGAACGACTCTCTTCTCAAAATGAATTGTCTAGGGGTGAGTCAATTTTGTCTACCTGAACAACTTTTTTGAACCAAGAGTTTTTCCTTTTTCACATGTCTTTGTATTTGACATTGACATCACGTTTTAGCACATGGGGTTGTCTAAAGAGAGAATATTCATTCACAAATGCAAGAAAACTCAAATTCAAACTTTGAAATTTGGTTCCTACTCATTTTTGCCCCAAAATAACTTTTTAATAACCTATTTTTGGCTTGTATGGGTATTCATAGCTTTGACTTGTTTTATGAGTTGTCTCCAATCTTCTTGTCCTTTGGCAATGGTTCTCGTGAGTTAGATATCATTGAAATGATCTTTACAAATACATAGACCTAATCCCAGTCACTCGGTATACAATTTATAATTCCTCATATTATATTTTTACATTGTTTTTGCATAATTTGCAAAAACATTTTCATGCGTTGTTAGTAAGAGTGTGTTGTTAGATAGATTGAAAAAAGGCCTATAACATGATTTTTCACTATCTTTGTTGGATGCTCAATAGTAGAGTCAAATATAGAGGCATAAAAATGCATATTAGAGATGCTCTAAGAACATTTCTAATGGGCAAGCTCAAAAGCTAAATATAACAATCTAGGAAACACTGATACACCAAAAACTTTCACGTGTCTATGTCGGATAAGCCCCATACTTCACTAATACACATCAAATACACCCCGAATATAGTTACAAGGTGTATCTCACAATCAGGCCCAGGATACAACTCTTATATGGACAAACAATTGTTTTTTTTTTTCCTATTTTTCTTCTCAAATTGCGAGACTAGGATGACTATGAAAATCTTTTGTGGGATGTGCATGTTTACAATGCATATATTTTATGAGTTATGATGGCTTTTTAGTGTTTAACAAATCAACGAAATGATAATCGTATGACCTTGGTGTTTATACATTTATGTTTATGATTTATTAATATAATTCATTAATTAATGATTATGTTACCATATTTTTTATTAAAATATTTTATTATTTTTATTTTAATACCATACCCATACTCATATCGTCAATTTTTGAATTTGACATATCCCCATGTAGGTTTCGTACTAGTACTCGTATTCGTCTCTGTGCAAACCAAATGAAAATTGTTTATGTTTCAAGGGTGAATTTTCATGCTCTAATGGAAAGGGAAAAGCTCAATAGGTTTCCTCTTTCAGCCCAAACTATTGCCAAAATAGTTTCGTACACATGTAAGACTGTTTTCTGTTCCCGTCTTAAATGATTATTTTGATCCTGCCAATAGTAAAAAGATGGTTTTTTTCATCCTTATTCAGTTATTCTTGGGTTCATTTTTTTGTAAATGTCGTGGAGAGAATGTGCTAGAGTGATAATACATTTATCATCGTGATACATCAAAATAGACCGATCACCACGACCATACACGTGGCAGAGAACATCCATCACTAGGATATGGCATCCCATCTATTGGGCCAGCTCGTAAAACCCAAGAAGAATAAAGCCAACCACAGAGGCCCAGACAAGACTCACTAGATGAAGATATAATCAAAGTCCGAATCCAGGCTCGAACGAGTTATCTCGTAAAGAAAATGAACTTTGCACCAAAAAGAGTCGTGGAGGGAGTTATGCCCCCACGGACGCATCTCCATCAAGGAGGAGACAGTTACGAGAAACATCTCCTTCCATTGTGCCTCACATGCTTAAGTCACACAAAGAATTAATTGCGATCATTATAAAAGGTAAAGGGAACATTTGACATAGGTATGCAACTTTAACTGAGTTTTGTCTAGATTTACTTTTTTCTTCAAACAGAGTTGCTTAAGCATCGGAGTGCCTTCGGCCACCAAAAAGGTGGTCTTTGGCAGTCTAACATCTGTTTTGCAGGTCAAACTCACAAGAGGACGACTTTTAGATGCACCAGTTTGGCTCCGTCCGTGAGGAACGACGAGTTTCCTTTCTAAAAATAAGATCCCTAGTGATAAAGCTCACCACAATCTAATAGAAGATCAACAAGCTGTCAGAACAAATGACACACTCTACAGATTTCCATGACGATAACAACTCTCCTACTGGCAACGATGCATCACAAACAACTCACGAATAAGAAGCAGTCGAATCATCGGACCGATGGTGCCTGAGAATCCGGATCCTCAACACGCAATAGCCCAGACAACCTAGACATCTGGTGACGCTGTCACAGATCCTCGGGTAAATCTGCTTATGGCCCAGATGAACTACATGACAAAGATGCTGAAAAAATCAGCTAGGAGTGCACCCAGCCAGCTAACTGTCCAGGCACTGCCACAACAAAACTCCGACAACCGAACTCAAGGGAGTGACGAAGTTCCAGCAGAACCCCAACAGGGAAACTTCAAAAGAAATGAGCTCCCCCAAGGCAAGACTTCACAGTGTAACAAAGTGCAAACTAGGATTCCTTTTAGAATCGAAGTCACAGATCCCAACGTATTGTACGAATTAGCCAAACCACCATTTTTTACCGCCCTCATGAAGAATGTCATGCCAAAAAAGTTTACTCCACCAAAGTTTTAGGTATACGACGGGACCACAGACCCAACGGATCACCTGAGGCACTTACACCACATGATGTCATTGAAAGAAACCATGGAGTCGATCTTGTGCAGAACATTTCCAACTAGCCTTACCTCCACAGCAATGAATTGGTTCAACAGTCTACCACCGAGGTCAATAGACTCCTTCCAGGCATTAGCCACCACATTTATCATGAGATTCATTGGAAGTCAACGGATGAGGAAAGGACCATGCTACCTTCTGCATGTCAAACAGAAGCCCGAATAGATAATACGAGAATATGTCACTAGTTTTACCTATGAATTGACAATGATCGATGGATGTAGCAATGACACTGCCGTTGCGACCTTTATTGCCGGACTGAAGAGATGCCCCTTCTTTGATGCCCTTGACCTGGAGCCTCCAAAAGGCATAGCCGTCTTGCTGAAAGCAGCCCAAAAACACATTTCTCTTGAAGATATGAAAGCTGCCAAGAATAAAAATGAACAGGAAAGGGAACACCATTCAAGGAAACGAGAAAGGAAAGAAGAAAGAAGGCGAGATGATGGACCACGAGAAGATAGCAGTCAATCAAAGAAACATCAGAACGGTGGAAGAACCGAGTCCAACCAGTGGGAATCCAAAAATTCTCAATCGGCACGGCCCAATCACGAGCGGATAACCAGCGTAATGAAAAAGAATTACAAACCATACACGACCCTAAAGACAAGTCGGACCAACATCCTGATGTACATGGAAAATTGGGATAACGTCGACTGGCCGCCCAGGATGATAGGAGAACTAGAAGGAAGAGACAAAAGCAGGTATTGTTCTTTCCACAAGGACCATGGGCATGATATCGAATACTGCTACAAGTTGAAATAGGAAATGGAACATTAGATCCAAAGAGGACGACTCGACGAATTCATTGGAATGCCAAACAAACAGCTCAAAGAAAAAGAAAATGCAGATACCAGCACCACAGGATAGAAAGAACAATCTAGGGAACTGATATACGCTCTACACCACATCTATCCCAGCAAAGAAACACCTTCCGCTCGAGCTAACCAATATCAAAGCGGAAAGTGTAACGCCCATTAAGACGGTTGCACCGACCGACTCGAGGACTCTACCAATGGATGCAAATTAAATCCGAATTACCAACGAAAGAATTAACAACAACGAACTCCATCAAGCTTCAGCAAGTGACACCAAGCGAGGAGCAGTAGCAGGTCAAACAAAAGAGATCACGAATAAACTAGAAATAGTAGCAAATGCGTGAATCCCCAACACGAGGATAGACATCAACCATGCAATGATTAAGAAGAAATCTCTCCACAATGTAACAAAACTATTCCAAAAAAATGACCGTTAGTAATGGTCAAGACATCCAAAAGGGAAAAACAATAAAATTACAAATTTGGAATCATCATCCCACAAAGGATAAAAGCTTTGAAACCAGGCCATGCAAAATAATTAGCATATAAAGCCAAAAGGAATAAAGATGCAAGTTAAATACAGATAATAAACTTCTGGTCTGATCAACCAACGAAGTAAAGGTTGGAAAAATGAGTCAAATGAGTGTAAAAGACTTTGGGTCGACTAGTGCATCGAACCAACGAAGTATAGGTTGAACAAACGAGTCAACTAAGTAAAAATGACTTCTGGTCGACTAGAGTGTCGAACCAGCGAAGTGAAAGTTGGATGAACGAGTCAACTAAGTAAAAACGACTTCGGGTAGACTAAAGGGTCGAACAAACGAAGTAAAAGTTGGACGAACAAGTCAACTAAGTAAAAATGACTTCGTGTTGAACCAGTGAAGCGAAAGTTGGGCAAACGAGTCAACTAATTAAAAAATGACTTTGGGTTGAACCAATAGAGTGAAAGTTGAACGAACGAGTCAACTAAGTAAAAATGACTTCGGGTCGACTAGAGCATTGAACCAACGAAGTAAAGGTTGACGAATGAGTCAACTATGTAAAAATAACTTCGGGTCGGCTAGAGCATCGAACCAGCAAAATGAAAGTTGGACGAAATAGTCAACTAAGTAAAAACGACTTCGGGTCGACTAGAGCATCGAACCAGCGAAGTGAAAGTTGGATGAACGAGTCAACTAAGTAAAAATGACTTCGGGTCGACTAGACCATCGAACCGGCGAAGTGAAAGTTTAACGAATGAGCCAACTAAGTAAAAACAACTTCAAGTCGACTAGAGCATCGAACCAGCGAAGTAAAAGTTGAACCCACGAGTCAACTATGTAAAAGGCGACTTCAGGTCAACTAGAAATGTCAAAGCAATGAAACAAAACTTGAAGGAAACGACTTCAGGTCAACCAGATCAACGAACCAACTCGAAAGAGGCAAATTCCATTTTGATCAAACCAGCAAAGCAAACAATGAAGGAACAAGTTAACACAACTCAAGAGATTCTCAGATTAGCCAACACACCATATCGACAAAATAAAAAACAAGCAAACAAAACAACTTTCTCACAAAAGCTCCAAAACAACCAACACGAGGTTGAGACGGACGTACCGAAGCATAGGAGAATTCAAGTCGGCAATAGTCAGACAAAACAAAATCAAAGTTGGGGTACAAATCATTTTGACAACAATGAACGACAAATAAAAGGCACAGGAAATACGAACGAAGTCGACAAGATAAACCACAACTACAAAGAAAAACAAGGAAGAAAATTCATGTTCTTTCATAAAAGCTATTCTATTACATTCAAGGAAGAATGTAAAGGCGCGAGAGGTCAAAAAGAAGGATCCCCAACATCGTCAACAACATCATCTAATAGACGAGGAGTAGCCGGGTCACTAATAGGATCTCTCTCATCAAGAGGAGAAGGTGGTGGCTCTTTAGCCATTGAATCACCCGGAGGGTATTCAACACCGTCTTCATCCTCGAAGGTCTGATGACCAAATGACGATATTGAGAAAGTTAACACCAAGACCCTCAATATAATCCAGATGCTTAGTTCGACCATAGACAACTCACTTCCAATCCACCACCTTCATAACACGAAGTATGTCCTTAACAAAAGCAAGCTCACTCCTAGCTGCTATAAGTTGGCCCTCCGCAGTAGTGAGCATCGCAGATGTATCATCCTTGACCTCGTCAAGTGAAGTCATTAAGTGTTCCACCCTTTTCTCGGCAATGTCGTGATTGTTAGTGTGCTCCATCACGACACGCGTGACCTCATCATGAAGTGCATTCTTGACGGACAACTCTTTTTCCACATCATGCAAGCATGCATGAACACCGTCTAATTCAACTCTTAAAGATTCAAGCTCGGTCACAGACCAATCTCGACCACCCTTCACCATGACCAATGAGGTTTGAGCAACCCCAACCACTTTGATCCGCTTCGAACATTGCATTTTTAACACGTCACATTGATAAAAAAAACATGGGAAAACACAAATAGCAGCACAACGAGCTTCCTCTCCAAAGAAACCACAAGAATACGACTAGCCTGATGACCTGAACCCATCACCCTTGCATAGGCAAGATGAGTCATCCCATCCATTACAAGCCTAAGACCATCATCAAGATGAAGGCTCGGATCTAGCATAGGCGTCGAAGGCCTCTTCACCGACCGTCTGTGCCATTCATTAATTAGCTTACGCGCACCATCCTGCACGTCAAATCGAGAAAACCAACAAAACTTCCCGTCCGATATGACCCGAATTTCTTCGGGGGTAGGTTCTTTCCAACTGATTCGCAAATGATGAACGCGGGGATCCGGAAGCACGGAGGAACCACCATCCACAACTGGGAAGAAAGAAGGAACGATAGGAAAGCCATCCTCACCTTCTCATTCCGCAGTAACCATAGTAGACACGAAATGAGTAGCAGTCCCAACAAGAATAGAGGAACATAAACGGGTTGTAGAAGGAGGGACCTCCACCCCATCGTCAACATGAAAAGAGAGAGAACAAAGAGATCGCGTCCTTGGAACTCGATCACGACTACTAAGCTCCTTAAACTAGACAACAACCAGTTGGAGCATCTTATTGTCAATGGCCTTAGGATCCCCATTAGAACACTTAGTAGTGCTAGGACCACCATTGTAACGACCTGATCCGCACAGTACGATATTGTCCGCTCTGGGCCCAACAGGCCCGCACGGCTTTAAAAGGCCTCGTACTATGGGGATCCAACCTCGCACATAAGTAGCACATCCCCCTCCCGCACCCAGGCGATGTGGGACTATGTCCCCCTATGTAGCTCATCCAACCTCTCTTGGCCTATTGGGCTCCAACCCTCACCCTCAACCTCACCCTCAGGTCCACCCACTCCAGGGTCTCACAACCATAAGCAGAGAAAAGTCTTTCTTCGTCATCGTCCAACGGATGAATGGTCTCTTTTTCTCTCATCTCCAATGCCAATTTCATCTCTTTTGCCTATTGTAGAGAGCAACGATCCTCTCTCATAGGTTCTCTATCAATAGAACTCGAGTAAGAAAGGCATGACGAACATAATCAACGAGTCATTTCTTCTTCGAAACATGATCAAAATTCAAGAATAACCGCTTTGACAAGCTAACAGGCCTTGGTACTTTTTTAGGAATCTGCAATGATACATCAAAATAGACTGATCATCACGACCATACACATGGCAGAGAACATCCATCACGAGGATATGGCGTCTCATGTATTGGGCCAGCTCGTAAAACTCGAGAAGAATAAAGGAAACCACAGAGGTCCAGACAAGGCCCACTAGAAGAAGATATAATCAAAGCCCGAATCTAGGCTCAAATGAGTTCTCTCATAAAGAAGAGGAATGTTCCACCATGTACTTTTTTTTCTTTTCCTACTAACCCACACCACCCAAAAAACTGTTTTTGAAAAAAATAGTAACATAAAAACATGGTAAATTTCGACCAATTTAAACCCTCAATTGAGACTGATTCTCAAACTCATCTAAGCAAAAACATTGTAGAACTCTGATTTATCTAATAAACACAATTTGAATCACTTGAAAATGTTTTGAAAAGAGCAAGTTATGGTCATTTTACTAAAGTCATGCAAATCTATCTTGCAATGAAAATGGGGTAGTGTCCCTGACTTTCAGCCAACCTATATGCTCGATCGAGAGTGATTGTCAAGCTTATCAAAACACGAAACTGTAGTACTATGAGTTATCTAATAAACACAATTTGAATCACTTGAAAATATTTTGAAATGAGCAAGTTATGGTCATTTTACTAAAGTCGTGCAAATTTGTCTTGCAATGAAAACGGGGTAGTGTCCCTGACTTTCGGCCAACTTATATGCTTGATTAAGACCGCTTCTTAAGCTAATCAAACCTTAAAAATAGTAGTACTCCGAGATATCTAATAAACACAATTTGAATCACTTTCAAATGTTTTGAAATGAGAAAGTTATAGCCATTTTACTAAAGTCACGCTAATCTGTCTGGAAAAAAAAGTTTGTTTCTCACCTTCGCATTGCCCCAGGCGAGGGTTCCATTTCCTCGCTTGTAACGTTGTGAGATTTTTCAAAGCCTCGCATTGATCCAAGCAAGGAAATGGCAAAACCTTGCATTGTTAGGAACAGTAAATTTTTTTGCTGAAAAAATTTTGAAAAAATTTCTAAAGTTTAACCTTACATTTGTTTTGAAAATTTTCTGAGTTATGTTTTTTATTTTCGTTCTTCCACCTGTTTTTTGCCCTTTTCTGCTCTCACCTTTCGGTGAGACACTGTCATGGGTCATTTTTTACCTCTATCCACTACACCAAAAGGCCTGATTACCTACACAGAGGTGGCCATGGCTCTAAACCGTTGGTGTATTTGCCACGGCTCTAAACCGTTGGTGTATTTTCCACGGCCAAAAACCGTGGCTATAATGGCCAACGGCTTAAAACCGTGGCTAAAAAAAGGCTTGGCCACGGTTCTAAACCATTGGTGTGTTTGCCACCGCTAAAAACCGTGGCTATAGTGCCCAACGGCTTAAAACCGTTGCTACATTGCACGTGTGTTGCACGTGGATGTGTGGAGTAGTCGATTCGATTTATCAGCGAAAAAAATTTGGGTTCCCACTTTGCGTTCCCACTCCATCTCCCCCCAACTCTCGCGAGCGGGAGGGCGAAAGTCATTCCTCGCGTTTTTGGCTCACGATTTCATCTCCTCCCTCAAACGCAACTCTCCCTCACACAAACGCAACGCAGGCCTCACAAACGCAGCTCTCCCACCTCGCCTCTCCTCTCGCCGTCACCTCGCCTCGCCTCACCTGATTTCTATCGCTCTTCTCTCACCATCACCTCTCCTCTCGCCGTCACCTCGCCTCGCCTGATTTCTATGCACAAGAGCATAGTGTTTGTATTTGATGATTTTGTTAAATCTTTGATGTGTTTTATCTTCTGATCTAGGGTTTTGGAGGTTTGGGGTTTACTGATTCTACTAAGTTGGGTGCTTCAGGAGTTGGGATTGGAAACTTTGAAGAAGTTGGTCCATTGGATACTGATTTGAAGGCCAGAAATTCAACTTGGTTGCAAAAAGCT
Organism: Berberis vulgaris; assembly: GCA_963556465.1. Taxonomy (NCBI): domain Eukaryota; kingdom Viridiplantae; phylum Streptophyta; class Magnoliopsida; order Ranunculales; family Berberidaceae; genus Berberis; species Berberis vulgaris. Next base: position 94,583,905 of record OY747125.1, read on the forward strand.
GATCTCTTGTTTGTGGTAAGTGCATTCAATTTACTGATTCCCTACTTTTTTGTTTCCCCTTCACAGTGGGTGTGTTTGTGTTGATTTGTTATATTTTGTGGTGTTTATTTGTGTTTCAAGTGTACCCATGCTTATATTTGTTGGATTTGAGATGGGTTTTTTGAAAATAGAGATCTGTGTATTGAAAAATAGTTTAGATGAAGTCAATTGTCTATGCAAGCAATCAATGTCTGTCTGTGTATGTGATCTTCACTGTGACATTGGTATGTATTTCTTTTGATCTAATGGACTCAGTTCTGAAGGAAGTTGAAGTCAATGAAGTATGTAGCTGCTTTGAATCATTTTGCTATTTCAATCTTGATTTGGGAATTTTGATGGATGTTGATTCGATATTGAAGTTGGTTTTAGATAAGAATCAAGAATAATATTAGAAAGTCGTTTGATGAAATGGCCGAGGACAAGTCAGTCTGAATGAAATAGGATAACTGAATAGAAATAAGATTAATAGGAACAAATTACAGTAGTTCCCTTAGGAGCTTTCTTACCTGTGCACTCAATATTTGTTTGTGTCTATAATCTTCATTGTGGCATTGGTATATGTTTTTTCTGATCTATAGACTCTATTTTGATAATCACTGAAGTATGGAACTGCTCTGAATCACTTTGCCAAATCTTGATTTGGGAAACTCGATAGAAATGATTTGATGTTGAAGTTGGTTTTGAATAAGAAGAATCGAGAATGACATTAGGAAGGTGTTTCATGAAATGGGTCTAGGAGTACTATCAGTGTGACAAATGAAAGGAGATCACATAAACTTCGAAGTGTATCCTGAATAAAATAGAATAATAAAAATATGATTAATGTGAACAAATTATGGTAGTTCCCTTAGGAGCTCTGGTTTCAATTGGTAAATCTCTTACAAACTGCATTCCCTTTCTTTTTTCAGTTGTTTCTTATTGATCTTAGGAAAATTCATTTACCATTTAGGAAGATCCATTTGTCTCTTTGAAGTTCACAAACACATGAAAGGTATGGTATTTGAACAATTTGATGGTCACAGCTGACACATTTGTGATAAATTTGAAATTTATTTTCCAGGTACCATAGAATTGACACTTCTGTAAAGTTATCTAACATCGTGATTCACAGATATGGGCTCTGGGGACTGGTTTAAGACAGTAATTAGCCTAAAGAAAGCGAAGGGAGGTGAAGCAAAACAAATTAAGGTAAACAGATATTTGAATGGTTTTATGTTACACTACTGATTTACCCTTTTGATGCATAGTTTTTTTGGCAATCAGCTTTAGATCTAAGCTTTCCAATCTGGTTTTGCACAAAATTGTTGCACTGCATGCTCAAGAATAAAAAGGAATTATTTTTAAGAAGTTGAAACATTTTAACGAGTTAATTTTGTTTTGAGAGAATCAAGCATTTTAATGACGCATTCCAATGCCTTAAAAAAGCTTTAGGATCTCAACATTCCATCATATGCTTAGTTAGTTAAGATGTCTTTTCCATCATATGCAAACTGCCTTGTCATAATAGTTATGCTTGTTCAATACTTGATGATGATGATGATGATGATGATGTATGCTAATTCTTATATAACTATAATGCTATATTTGGAATTTGGTGCCTGTTATGTTCACATGAAATTTTTTGGGAACCACTTGATTAAGAGTTCAATCTAAATATTTTGTTGTTGTCTTCTAGGTTGTGAAGAACACGAAGGAGTTGAAACGACAGCTAAAGGATATGATCTGTGAGAAGGGTGATTTATTCAAACATGGTGGATTATTGACAGACAAGGTCTGTGTTTTCACTTTTTGAATTTCTCGTGTATGTAATAGTGAAGTACTTCCGGCTTGATGTATACAGAGTACTGCTCTGAAAGGATGAAAATAATTCTAATTTGTAAATCTGAGAGGTTGTTTGCACATATTTTATGCAGGTCAGATTGGGTTTACATGGATGGAGGGAAAGGTACTACAAGAAGAAATTCAAAGCAGAAGGCTCGGAGAAAATGGAAATCATTCGCAAAGAAATAGTACGTCTTATTTTAGCAACGAATTTCAGATGTTGAACTCAGACATCTCTAAGTAAGTCATTTTTTCTTCCTTTTATGGTTCTTGTTTTACGCTTTCTTTGAGTCTTGAAAAAAGTGAGTTTTGCGAAACTCAAACCCCAGATTAGATTGTTATCTTGCATTTCAGCTTCTTTCGCGATTCTCAGCTCTCCAATGATCACCAATATGGGAATTTATTGCCACTCTCAACTATAGAATCTTCCCATCTTACCTCTCTACAAAGCCCAGGTTCGATAAAAACCATATTTATTTATGTCATAATGATTGGTATGAAGATTTCAGTTTAGACCACATTTCTCTAATGGCAAGAAACCTTTTTTGTTTCTTCTTTGTTCTTTGTTCCTTGAATATTGATTGTTTGGCAAGCTTCATCACACTTTCTATTTAAGTTTTCTTCTTCAAAACTGATATATGCATTTGTTTGTGGATAATCTAATTATCAGAATCTGATGCATTTATGTGAATCACAGGTTAAATACAGAGTATCCCTTATGCAACATGTTCATATTGTTCATGTGTGCGGTTTGTCAAGTAGAAATAAAACCGAACAAGGGAACATCGGTGCATGCTGGTTCATCAAATCCAGGAAAAGCGCGTCCTTGGAATGGCCCATTCTTATGCTCTGACTGTCAAGCGAAAAAAGAAGCCATGGAAGGGAAAAGACATTAGTACAAAAACTATCTTTTGCCTGATTATTCAGAGTCTGAAATTCAGATCCTTCATAAAGTTATCTGATCTCTCCTTATTTATATTTTTCAGATGCAAGAACAGTAGTGATAGTGACTAGCCAAATTACCAGTGCAACATCACCATGATCGGGCAATGATCTTGCCACTAACAGAGAATGGTCAAGAACCAAATAATGGCACTCATACCAACAGAGACCCTTTCAGCCATTCAATTGCACACTTTCCTATAAATATGCAACTCCAATTCCAGTAAGTGAACTTACTCTGTTGCTTCTGTAAAAAATTTCACATTCTAATATTAGCTTGATATCATTAACTATTTGCTAAGTTTCATGTAAGTGGCGTATCGATGCCTGTTATAGCTTAATTACATGGATCGAGTCTTTATAATTTCCTTGATTTGTACATGATATTTTAGTAATTTTCATTGTTCGATTACTGAAACTTACACCTTCAGGCTAGCTTTGCATCTTAAAACACTAATGCCTCATTTCCTGAATTAGCCTTTTCAAACACTGGATTCACTCTACCTTTTATTGTTAAACTGACATGTGACATTGATAGTGTATTCATTAGAAATGGTAATTGAAGTTTAACCTTGTGTTTTCTCTTGAACAGAAGTTTGAGGCTTTGGTCTACAGACAATGATAAATACATTTTCAGTGAATAAAGTTTGATTATGAATAGGAAGAAATATGAAATATAAAAGAGAAAAAACCAAAAGGGAAAAGAAAAACAGAATTGTCGCACAGTGGTGCGTATTGTTTCTCATAAGCTTGAATCCGAATTTTTCCTCGTCAAATATGTGTTCATTCAGAACAGAATGGTTATATGGTATCTCTTTGGATATTCCTAAACCTACTATTTTTAAATTTTAGAAGCTGTGCTGTGCCATATGGTACACATATACATGCACAGGAACAGGTTGCCTTCTGGTCTATTTGCAACATGGTGCTCACTCTCTTTATCCTTCTGTATTTGCAGCAAAATAAACAGATTTTGATTGATGCTGTTGTCCATGCTATAAATGAGGACTATGATGAGATGGCAAATGATTTCACCAGACTTGGTTTCCTTGCTAGTGGAACGGATGTAGCTCCCATAGTTCCAGCTTTAGAAGCTATCTGGCAGAACTCATCTGGAAAAGGACTAGCAGATTTTAATTTTCGCAGTGTTACTGGTAATGTTAATATCCTTCTTGACAATGGAGGTTCAACTGCAGCAGGTCCTCTTTCAGCAATTGTTTATTTCTTTTATCTTTACTGCATTATTATTGGTGTTAATAAGTTACCGTCGTCTTATTTGTCATCAATAAATTTCGTATAGAAGAGGACACCACCCAGGTAAGTGCGGTGATTGAGCAGAGGACACCACCCAAGTAGAAATATCAGGGGTGTCCTACAGTCACCTGCCAGGTTGGGACTCGTGAGTTCGGGCAAGCCTTGTTGGATTTAGGAGCAAGTGTAAATCTGATGCCATATTCTATTTACTTGCAACTGGGTCTAGGAGAGATTAAACCCACATCCGTGGTACTACAATTGGCCGATAGATCGGTTAAGAAGCCAAGAGGAATAATTGAGGATGTCTTGCTGCAGATTGATAAGTTTTACTATCCCGTCGACTTTCTTATTTTAGATACTCATTTTGCACTTAATATGGAGTCTACAGTTCCGATTATTTTAGGTAGACATTTTCTTGCCACAGCTAACGCTCTTATCGATTGCAGGAACGGTCAAATGAAGCTGTCTTTTGGGAACATGACTCTGAAGGTCAACATATTCAATATTAGCAAGCAACCACGTGATGATGATGAGTGTCATCATACCTACATGATAGACACGTTGATATCAGAGGAGGCACTCGTGAACGCAGATTTTCAAACCTTAGAGTCCCTTCTTTCTATTTCTGATTCTGAGAATTCACTTTATCCTGACAATGCTTTTGATATTTCCATTGTTTCAGGGTTAAAGGATAAAGGGGGACGACAATGGCAACCATGCTTTGAGGAGTTGCCAAAGGAAAGACAGAAACCACAACCATCCACCGTGGAAACTCCGAAAGTTGACCTTGCTCCACTGCCTGAGGGACTTAAACATGCATTCCTCGGACCAGGTATTCAGCGAAAACTTCAGTTAGCTGAAATCGAAGAGTTGCGGAATGATGCCTATGACAATTCCCGAATATACAAGGCGAAGATGAAAACAGCTCATGATAAACAAATTCTGAGGAAACATTTCGGGCCCAACCAACGAGTCTATCTCTATGACTCACGCCTTCATCTTCATCCTGGCAAGCTAAGATCGAGATGGACGGGCCCATTCATGGTAAAACAAGTTTTTCCCAATGGGTCCATAGAAATTGAAGATCCAACAGATGGGAGAGTATTTAGAGTAAATGGGCAACGTTTGAAGCACTATGTGGAGCGAGTAGAGGTGCCAGAAGAGATCTCTCTGGTTGCCCCAGTCTACTTGATTTGATGTTCTCCACCCTATCTTTAGTTTAGGTTTTTATTTTTATTTTTATTTTTATTTTTCATTTATTATTTTTTTTATTTTTTAGTTTAGTTTAGGTTTTTGCTTTTATGTTTTTCTTTTAGTGTTTCAGGTTATTTTAGGTGTTGCTACTGGAGTCACTTGGAGCCCTTCATCCCATATGTTCCTTTCTCCCGTTGGTATGATTTTCTTATATTTTGGTGACTGTGAGGACATTGTCTATTTGAAATTGGTAAAGCTTCACCATGGTAATATCACTCTAACCCTCCTCTTTTCTTTTTCCTTCATTTGTCATGATTATTATTTTATACATTGAGGACAATGTTTGGTTTAGGTTTGGGGGTGTGGTTTATTGGATTTTTTGTGCAATTTTCAAAAATCTTTGAGCTTAAAACGTATTTTACAATTAACTCGAGTCATTTTTGTGTTCTACTCAATCTCCATTGAATACTTAGATGATTACGGTAATTGTGTAAAATCTTTATGAAAATGCATTCGAAATCTGAACTCTTGGTGAATTTTAAAAAAAAAATGAAAAAAGGGTTTTGAGTCTTTTTTTTTATTTTAGATAATATTTTTGTTGCCTTTAATTTTGAAAAAAACACATACTAGCACGTGTCACATAGTTATATTAGTGGAAAACATGATATTTGATATTATCCTTATGTTAGATGTATTTCGTGAGACTTTTCAATTCGACCATTCATGCACTATAAGCCAAGTCAACATGGTTTGAAGTTGATTAGTGAGATATTGAACTAGAAAACCTTAGAATAATAGTGGAGACTTAACCCGTGTGAGTTTTGAGCCATTCTTTATTTCTTGAGGGTTATTAATTACACTCTAATTTTTCTTGAGTCCACATTATTTCGTTGATGATCTCATTATTCTTGATTTTCTTATTGATTGTTTTAAGAATGAAATAAAAATTGAATATTTACACTAGAACTTCTTGCTTTATTTAGTTGAGATGTCCTAGTACTAACTAGAACTTATGAAGTGATATAGGCATTTCTTTCTTTAAACCATTTTTTTAGCCTTTTAGTCTACCCAATAATAAATATCCATTTGCAGCCCTTTGAGCCTTTAAATAGCCTTCTCTTTGTTATCCCCATTCCCAATACCTACTCCAATCAAGGAGTAATACCTCTATTATTTTATCCTTACCCAGTTTTTTGAGAATGTATACGGTGAGATATATTTATGGAATGGGCAAATAAAAAGAGTTGAAAATAGATATTTTATGCGCCCTCGAAGTAAAAGTGTTGGATTGTATCAACGGGGAAAAGCATACAAAAAAAAATTGAAAAAAAGGGGTTGAACAAAAAAAAAAAAAAAAGGTTGCAGAAGAAAATAATGAAGAAAAAGTTAATGGTGTACAACATTGATTTGTTCTTCAATGCCCTATGTGTTTATTTAAGGGTGTAGTCATTCTCAGGAAATTCTTGTATCCTTTTTGTCCATTATTGTTTGCCATAATCCAAGCCCCATTATAACCTAGTAAAGACCTAATTGATCTAAAGTGAAAGTTGGTTTAATAGATGTGGAGATTGAATAGGCAAGAACTATGGTGTTTGATTCAACATTCTCAAAAGTAATCAATATTCATGTCCATGAGATCATATTCATTTCACTCTTTGAAAATTCTGTTTTTCATGATGATTATATGTGAGATGTTTGCATTTTTCATAATTTATATCATTTTCCTCACATATAAACTGAGTGTCCAATCTCTAAGTGTTTTATTTTTTAGTGACATGAGAGATTTGTGGTCGAAGCGTACTTTCTAAAGGTTATCTCGTCACATCTTTACTATGAGACGAAGAGTTATGTTGATAAGGTTTCTCACATACACACTTCGAGTTGAAAATGATTATGAAATTTATTTAACCTTTCGATACTATTAAATTATTGTACTCTATTGATGTGTTATTGTGACATTTTTAGTTTGTTGTTTTTCTTGTATTTTAAGCAATTAGAAAATTACTCCGAGGAAAATAAAGGAGAATGTCCATGTTTTTGCATTATGTTTTTAGAAAATAGATTTTGTTTTATTGAGTCAGTAATGTTTCGGGTTAACATTTCTGGAAACCTTCACGAGACTATAACTCGTCCACTAGAGGTAATCTAGGGGTTTAAAGCCTTGTTGCACGTTAAGGTAAGTGCAACCGTGATTCCTACGAAAGTGAGTTAGGATTTTATTCTTAATTTTGTTTTGCTCGAGGACTAGCAAAATGTAGGCTTGGGGGTATTTGATATTCACATAATTATTACATAATATACCTCCTAACTTATGTTTGTTAGTGTTTCGAATAGTGTATTTTAGTTTAATTATTCTATTTTTTTTTGTAGGATTTGGAGTTTAAATGTCAAAAGTGCATTAGCGTGGCGAATTTTGAAATTCATAGGCAAATTAACGAAGTGGAGCGGGAACACAGCAGCAGCAGTGTGCGCAGCAGCAGAGTAGAAATGCAGCAGCAGCAGGGTGCGCATCACTGATTCGCCACGCGCTGCCATGCCGATGAAACTCCACACCAATGTTGTTGTTATCACCTTCACTATGCGTCACTAAACTCCATGCAAGGTAAAGAGACGAACTCCTAGATGTAACGCACTAAATTAGTATTTGATTCACTTTAAGCTTTCACGATGAATAATGGTGTTTAATGATTCTCACTTTTATTTAATATAGAAATTTATGTTATTTTAGTGACAAAGATTACATAAATTTCTTCGTAGATTATTATTATTCCGGTGGTTATCTTTTCTTCTCCATATAAGCTTAGTCGCGCTTCTCTTATGTGTAGAATGTTTAAAGATCAATTGATTCCGGTAGGTTAGTTATATGTGATCGTCATTTATTACGTTATTGTCTTCGGATATATCGTAAGTTTAGGATATCACATATGACCAACCTTTGTGTTTTCTAGAAAAAGTGAAATCTAAAATCCATTTACATTAGGATATATTAATGCATTAAAGACTATTTTTACGATTATATTGTTTGGGATGTGAAACATGTAATCGAGTCATCATAGCGAATCAATACTAGTTGGCGCGTGAAGTCTAGGAGGGATTCTTGGAACCTTGTGATTTTTTCAAACTTAATTTTCATTAAATTAAATTCAATTTCGTATTTTAAATTTGTTAGAATTTCTTAACTTTAGTTTCGCATAGTTTGTCTTCCTTAACCTTGTTTTGTAGATCGTTTTTCCTCGTGGGATCGACACCCCATTCTTTACTGCAATTGACCGCGTGTACTGTTTGGGCGTAATCAACCGCCAGCAGGTTTAGGTTTAGAGATTCTGAAAAAAGAGGGAGCCTTATGCCAGTACTCCCATAGTCCGCTGCGCTTGATGTTGTTAGGCTGCATAACATCCTCCATCCTCATGAAAGGTTGGTCATCGAATTAGTCTAAGGCTTCGTTATCCTCCGAATAAAGAGGAATTGTCGAAAATGTTTCTACAAAATGCACGGATAAAAGTTCAATATCCAATCAACACAATTTGGAGCAAAAAATGTATTACACTCACTCATTTGTTTGAACTTCTTATTGATCGGACGAGCTTGAAATACTTCGAGTCCATAGAAACCATAAAGCAATACTTATGCCAGAACTTAAAATCATCCGGCAAAGTGCCCAAACAAGCTGGTGACTGACCTCATACACAGACAATATACTCATTCAACCGATAAGAAATGAGCAGTTGAATCGCCTTCAGAGATGGTCGAAGGCTAGCATCTTTCACCCTGATTAGAATGGTGATCATAGTTCTGTACCCGTTTGGCACTAGCTGAGCTGGCGGAATGCCAAGGTCTGCCAAGAAGCGCCAAATTTCCTCGATAACAAGAAAATAAACTCCCGATTGAAATATACCCCTGTGCAAGCAAATGAGTCCACTCGGAGAAGACAAGGGTGTCTGACCAAATCACAAGGTAAAAAGATCCAGATCGTCGGGGATCCGATACTTCTCGCGAAGATTCCTCAAATCCACCTTTGAAATTAACCTCTCCTCAAAAAGCGCACAGCCTTTAGCGACTAGTTAATCATAAAGCTGATTATGATCCTCCATTTAAGAAGGTATGAACTTTCTGCTACACTCGCGAAAACGAAAATTGAGCAAAGCAAGAATGTAGCAGGGAAGCCACAAAGCATAATCTCTTAGAAGTTGCAGATGATGCAGTCATTTTTCGCTCCCTGCTTTGTCCTAGTCTTGTTAATTTGCATAAGGAACGCACGTGAGCCACGAACCACCGTTGTGGCGGCCGATGGCACTTCGATGCTATAGTCAGACATGGATCGGAGGAAGGTGTAATGCTGTAAACAAAGAATTAGCTTACCAACCTCATTTCTCATTTATAGTGCAAGAGTCCTGGTTCGACCAGGCCATCGATGGCGTAGTTTAAGAATGAGATCTTCATGGAGATCCTTCTCTAATTAGGAGCTGTGTTGTAGTAGGGAATTTCCCTGTTAGCACTGTGCTCCTAGATACGCGAAAAATGGTTCCTAATCTCAGGGTAATCCATAAGAGAAAGTTTCCTTGTGTGATATGTACTCTAGTATTTGCTTCCTAGTTGGAAGCGAATAACTGCTGTAATTGCCTGTCCGAAGCTGATCCTCGAGATACTTGCCTCAACAAGGCTTACAGGTATTGAGGATAGTTGTGAGACGCGTGAGCTTTCACAAGCTGCAAGAGTTCGGGTCCGTCTAGCGGACTGCATTGGGCAAGCTTAAAACCACTTGGGTCGGATCAGTGTTGGGCTGACGCTGGAGCTCGTAGTTCCTTGAGATCGTCATGACACATGTATAACTTAGGGTCTTGACCATTTTGGTGTATCATTAGCTACTCCCTCCGAGTAAGTGGGGCGCTTAGTTGGTCCACTAGCTCTTTGAAAAAGCAACTGTACCATCGTGATGATTGAACTAGTAGCGCTTGTCTCGAGCGGTGCATAACATTATTAGGTACGTGACTGCTCAAGGAGGGAAGGTACAATTTGTCTTCCCTATAAATATTTGCTGATTCGAGGAGGATTTTTTCATTCTCATCTGCGTTGTTCCTCCGAGCGATAGTATTGCTGTAAAGTTTGATTTGTTCCTTCTATTGATGGCAAAAATATTGAACTTTTTTCCAAGGATCTGTTGTCCTTTACTTTCCTCAAGCTCATTGAGGGTAGCCTGGTTGATGAAATCGAGTTAATCAATCTTCAAAGTTTGTACCGTATTCCAGGGGATTCAGAAATCGTTCCCGCATTTGGAGATTTGGCTCCAACTACACCTCCTCAGGGGTATATAAGTTTGCACTAGGGCATATTTGAGTCAGTGTTCCGATTTCCAGTGCCAAATGACGTCTGGCGTTTCTTTTTTTTTGCATGCCCCCCGCTCAAATGGTTTCGAGCGAGTTTAAGAATCTGTTTGTGATTCTTCTGAGGGCACATGACGCCGGCCTTCGTTTGACTCATGCGGTAATCCATCACATGAACACTTCTTGGTTGGACCCCAGGGGTCTCTGCATATAGAATTGCCCTGCTTGTCTGCGTTTGGTGGCGGATGGCGCTGAACCCTGGAAGAAGTTTTGGTTATTGGCTTCAGTGAATTCTTCGTACTTCAAGCTTAGGAGTCGTAGAGTTTCCCGATACTTCCAGTTTGATCTTCGTAAGTTTCTTTGCCACTGGCTTATTTTTTTTTTATCCCTGATGCGTCGCTGGTTTTGATGTCATTCCTCTGCTTCAGGGAAGTTTGTTGTTTCGTCTCTTACTTAGGAGGAGAGGCGAATAGAAAGGGAGTTCCTCAAGCTTCATTTGACATCCGTTAAGGAGGTCATAATGCCAAGTAATGTTTTGTGCAACGGGTTGTTGCGGTGTTCTCATGATGTCCGCGTCGTGCCAGGTTCACCGGCTGAAGGGGTTGTCACTCATCGTTCGAGGAAGAGAAGACTAGCCCTGCCCAACCCAAGTAGGCTTGCAGAATTGGAGGCGAACGTGCCTCTAGTCGTTGTTCCGAAGAGGAGGCAACCTTGTGATCGCACGGCTCCTCCCCTTGGGTTATCATGGTCTGCACAGGCAGCAACCACAGGGGGGTCGTCGCTCCCTTCTTGATGCTGCTATTTCCCCTGTTGACTTAGAGGATGAGGACATTAAACCATGTGTTTACACTTCATGTCGCTATGATCCCGAGGCAGTCGTTCGTGCCCCTTAGTTGTATAGTCCTGTCGCGTTGCATCCCAAAGCCCGCATGCGAGTCCTTGATTTGGAGAAGGCTTTCTCTGACATGCAGACTTCATATTCAGATGCTCTTTATCAAGTGGACTCCTTGACTGGCCAGCTGCAGAGTTCTGGTACTGTCGCAAACTTGGGGGTCGTGAGGGCCACAGTTTTTGCTGCTGAAGCAGAGTTAGCGGGCATAAGATCTCAACTGATGGCGACCAAGTCAAATTTGGCGTCAACCCGTGTTGAACTGTGGCTAACTAGGGTTGAATTGGAGCGCCTAGATGCGGTTGTGGATAGATGGTCGTCCAATCTGGAGGCCCAAGAGACCAAAGGAAGGCAGGCGGAGACGGAATGGGTCGTGGAACGACGACAGCTAGAGTTTGAAGTTGACAAGGGGATTCGCCGTGTTCATGAGGTAGAACGCTATTATCGGATGAGCATTCACACTATGCTGCCTTAGTAGGTGCGGTGGACTTCGACATGTCGGGATGGAGGCTGTTGATTTTGTCAGAGGTTATCCGGGGCAGATTGGAGCTTTTGGAGCTTATCAAATAAGAGCATCCTGGTGTCGAGCTTGATTTTACCCATTATAGAAGGGCTACTTTCAGATCAATTTCTCGAGGGGAAGGTTCTGGCTCCGCTTGACTAGTTGTTGAGGAGGTTGTCTCTCTTTGAAATAGTTGTAACGTCCTTCCCATGATAGAAAAATAAATTTTTTAATGTAAATGTTGTTATGCCCTGTACGTTTGAGTTTTCTTTAGATGCTTTGTAGATCATAGAATTTGTACTACTGGGCAGAGCGCCTAAATTGTATTGACTGCCTTCGGTTGTTATCCTTTGTTGATGAATTGTTGTTGTCTATGTGTCGTAGACTATGTTGAGATGCTCCAAAGACTGTTATCTTTTGGGGAGCGTCGATTGTTTGGTAGGTTACTGATGTTATACATTGGCCCTGTCACTGCCTTCGTGTGACAAATTAGGTGTTGATCAACAGAAGCCATCATCATCTGTCGAGGACTGACTAAGCTTTCTCGATAAGTTCGGCGATCATTGTCTGTTGGAGAGCAATGATACATTGGCGAGTCGCCATCATCAGCGGACAAACGCAGATCATTGTCTGCTGGAAAGCGACGATCACTTGGAGAGTCATTGTTATCAATGGGCAAGCACTGAATCGACCTCTACTTCGTCAGCCATCATCGTCCGCGCGCAGCGGACTATGCGTTGGGCACCGAAAGCCATCGTCATCAATCGCGAACCAACTAAGCTTACCTGGTAAGTTCGGCGATCATTGTTTGTTGTAGAGCAATGATCCCTTGGCCATTCATAGTCATCAGTGGACAAGCGCTGACTAGGCTCCCACTTCCTCGACCATCGTGGTTCGCATCCGGCGGACTAGGCGTCAGGCACCAGAAGCCATCGTCATCAGTCGTATGACTAAGCTTACCTAGTAAGTTCGGCGATCATTGTCTATTGGAGAACAATGATCCCTTGGCGAGTCGTCATCATTAGCGGACAAGCACTGACTAGACTCCCACTTCCTCGGCTGTTATGGTCCGCGTACTACGGACTAGGTGTCGGGCACCAGAAGCCATCGTCATTAGTAACGAACTAACTAAGCTTACCTGGTAAGTTTGGTGATCATTGTCTATTGAAGAGCAATGATCCATTGGCGAGTTGTCATCATAAGCGGACAAGCGCTGACTAGACTCCCACTTTCTCGACATACTATGCATTGGGCACCAGAAGCCATCGTCATCAGTCACGAACCGACTAAGCTTACTTGGTAAGTTTCGGTGATCATTGTTTGTTGGAGAGCAATGATCCCTTGGCGAGTCATCGTCATCAGCGGACTAGCGCTGACTAGAATCCTACTTTCTCGACCGTCGTGGTTCGCGTACTGTGGACTAGGCGTCGGGCATCAGAAGCCATCGTCATCAGTCATGAACAGACTAAGCTTACCTAGTATGTTCGGCGATCATTGTCTGTTGGAGAGCAATGATCCCTTTGCGAGTCATCGTCATCAGTGGACAAACGCTGACTAGACTCCCACTTCCTCGACCGTTGTGGTCCGCGCACTGCAGACTAGGCGTCGGACACCAAAAGCTATCGACATCAGTCGCGAACTGACTAAGCTTACCTGGTAAGTTTGACAATCATTGTCTGTTGGAGAGCAATGATACCTTGGCGAGGCGTCATCATCAGCGAACAAGCGTTGATTAGACTCCCACTTCCTTGGCCGTCGTGGTCCGCGCACAACAGACTAGGCATTGGGTTGATATTCGAGTCGGGATGGCCGAGGGTTTTAACAGACAACAGTGGAAATTTTAGTAAAAGCAAATAATTTATTGATAATATTTTTTTAGATGCTCTACATTCCATGGTCGTTTAAGTCCGTCGCCGTTTGCGTCTTCCAGCTAGTACGTTTTCGGCCTGTTGACCTTGGCAACTTTGTATGGTCCTTCCCAATTTGGATTTAGGTTTCCCACACCGGCTTCTTTGGTGATTTGGTAGGTGTTCCTGATCAGTACCCAATCTCCCATATTTATTTCGTGTGGCATGACCTTTTTGTTGTAGTATTGTGTCGTTTGTTGTTGGTAAGCGGCTATTTTGGCAGAGGTTAGATCCTGTTTTTCGTCGTGGAAGTCTAGGCCAACACATAAGGCTTTGTCATTACTGCCTGGTCTAGACTCTTCTGTTCGGAAGGTTGGCACCTCGAGGTTCTACCGAAACCATAGCTTCTGACCCGTATGCCAGGGCGAAAGGCGTCTCTCCAGTAGGGATTCTTTTGGTCGTCTGATATGCCCAGAGCATTCCTGGTAGCTCTGGAACCCATTTTCCTTTGGCTGCATCAAGCTTCCTTTTGATAGCCTCCAGGATTGTTCGGTTGGTAACCTTTGTTTTGCCGTTAGCTTGGGGGTGCCCTGGCGAGGAAAAGTGGTAATTAATATTCAAACTTTTGCACAGTTTAACGTCAATACCTTCGAACTGAGTTTCGTTGTGGCTGACCAATACTCTAGGGATGCCAAATCTACAAACGAGGGTAGCCCATATGAACTTTTCTATCTGGACCTTCCCTATTTTGGATAGGTGCTCGGCTTCGACCCATTTAGTGAAGTAGTCAATGGCCACAAAAAGGAACTTTTTATCGGCTGATGTTGGGAGCAGTCCAACGATGTCCATTCCCCATTATGCGAACGACCACAGACTAGTCATCGGTGTTAGTGGCTGGGCAGGCATATGTGTATATGGCAGGAACCTTTGACATTTGTCGCACTTGCGAACAGTTTCCTTGGTGTCACGTTGCATGGTCGACCAATAGTATCCTAGAGTTAAAGCTTTGTGGGCGATGGTTTTTCCTCTTTTATGATTTCCGCATATACCGCTATGGATCATTCCCAAAACCTGGTTTCCTCTGAAGGTGAAAGACATCGAAGCAAGGGCCCTGTCACAAATCTCCTGTATAACTTGTTGTTTAGGAGAGTGTATCTCGCTGCTATGTTTTTTAGTCTTCTGGCCTCGACCTTCTCAGTTGGTAGGGCTCCGGTTGCGATGTATTCGAGTATCGAAGTCATCCAATTTGGTTGCGCGTCTATGGCGCATAATCTCTAGGTTTTTTTTCTTCGAGGCTCGATTGCTCTTGGTATTCAATGAGGTCGCTTGAGACTTTGTCGGAGGCTGAGGCTTCTCTGGCTTGTACGTCAGCTCTTTTGTTGTCGTCTCGAGGGCACTGTATAAGTTCGCACCATTTGAACCTACCCATTACACCGAGTACCTTATCACGGTAGGCTATCATGCGGGGGTCCTTGCTGTTGAACTCCTCTTTGACATGGTTGACCACCAACCTTGAGTGGTTGTATGCCGTTATGTGATCTATCCCGACCTCCAATGCTAGCTTTAGGTCAGACAAGAGGGCTTTGTATTCAGCCTCATTGTTTGATGCAAGGAAGTCAAACCTGACTGTTTTTTTAGGATGAAGCCGCTCCAGCTCCGCTTGCTTTCCCGGTCGATGACCCGTCATAGCGTAGGATCCACGCCTGGTCGCTTGAATCCGAGGACTGGTGGTCTGTCTTCGGCTCTTCTCCACCAGTGAACTCGGTAATGAAGTCTGCCAATGCCTGGGTTTTGATGGTTGTTATCGGATCATAGCTTATGTCAAACTGTCCGAGTTCCACTAACCATTTAACCATCCTTCCGGATAGCTCAAGTTTATGCAATACCGAGTGGAACGGATGCTTGGTCAGGACCTTATAGAGTGGGCCAGAAAATAGGGCATCAGCTTCCTAAAGAATACGACCAGTGTCAGAGCTAACTTTTCCAGGTTCGAGTAGTGTGTCTCTGCTTCAACGAAGGTTTTACTGGTGTAGTACACTGGTCTTTGGGTCCCTCGGTCATCTCGTACGATAGCTGAGCTGACAGCGTGCTTGGAAATAGATAGGTATAGGTAGAGTGTTTCCTCTATCGTAGGTTTTGAGAGTAGCTCTAGACTTCCCATGTATGCTTTCAGGCTCTGAAAGGCTTGTTTGCACTCTTCACTCCAAGAGAACCATTTGCTTCCTCTTAGTATTTTAAAGAAGATAAAGCATTTGTCAAACGACTTAGATACAAATATGTTGAGTGCTGCTACCCTCCCGGTCAGGCTCTGAACGTCTCTAATGTTGGCGGGGGCTTTCATGTCGAGAAGGGCCTGAATCTATTTTGTATCATCTTCGATTCCCCTTTTGTTTACTATATAACCTAGGAATTTTCTAGACTCAACTCCAAACGTACATTTCTGTGGGTTGAGTTTCATCTGGTATTTTATGAGCTAGTTGAATGCTTCGATGAGGTCTTGTACGTGGTCGGGGCTGCGAAGGCTCTTGACCAGCATATCGTTTATATAGACTTTCATGTTCCTGCCGATCTATTCTTTGAACATCCGATTGACCAGTCGTTGGTATATAGCACCAGCGTTCTTTAAGCTTTATGGCAACACCCTATAGCAATATATCCCTATTTCAGTTATGAATGAGGTTTTCTCTTGATCTAGGGGATGCATCAATATCTGATTGTAGCTTGAATAGGCGTCCATGAAGCTTAGTAAGTTGTGTCTGAATGTGGCGTCCACGATCTGATCAATGCGGGGAACTGGGAAGTTGTCCTTTGGGCAAGCTTTTTTTCAGGTCCGTGTAGTCCACACACACTCTCCATTTCTCATTTTTCTTTTTTACGAAGACGATGTTCGCCAACCAGCTGGGTATCATTCTTCCTTAATCATGTCCACATTGAGTAAACGGTGTACCTCATCGTTTATGATCACATTCCTCTCAGGCGCCATGCCCTATTCTTCTGCCGTACAATTTTCCTCGTGGGGTCCACCTCTAGGCGATGGGTGATTAATGACAGGTCGATCCCCACCATGTCTCACATGGTCCAGGCGAAGATGTCCTGGTTCCTTTGTAGCAACTTCGTGAGTTGCTCTACCAATTCTTTGCTCAAGCGATAACCAATCTGGACAACCCTGCTGTTGAGAGGGCTGTCGAGGTAGACCGTGATGGGTTTTTTCTCCTGTTGGACAGCATTGGGCCTACCTCGAGAGATCACTGGAGCCTCGTTGTCTGGGATCAATTGTTCTTCCCCTACTTCTCGAGCGGCATAGAGAGTCATCTTAGTCACGGGGCTAGCCACCAACTGAGAATCACTAGGTGGCAGTGCAATCGTGTATTGGCATTCTCTGGCAACTGTCTGGTCACCCCTTAACATACCGACTGCTTGGTTTGTTGGATATTTGATGCACTGGAATAGAGTGGAGACTATCGCTCCCATTTGGTGTATCCAGGGTCTCCCCACGACTGCATTACATGTCGAAGGTGCACTGATCACTATGAACTCTTGAAACAAGGTTTTTTTAGTTGGTTTCTCTCCCGTTGTAACCGTCAGTTGGGAATCCCTTTTCGCCGCTGAAATCGATAATCACACGATTATCAAGTGTTAACGCTTTCTCCTTTAGTTGAATGTTATGAAACGTACGGAGAAACATGACGTTCAGTGAGCTCCCGGTGTCAACCAAGGACCTCCTTACTTCCTAGCTTGCCAGAGAGATTGTTACCACTAGGGTGTCATTGTGCGAACGTTGTATGCCCTGGAGGTATTTTTTCCTAAATACCAGTGGCATGGAGTGGTCATGCTTCTGAGCATGCGGTACCAGCTACTCATTGTGTATCGCTTGGATCTTCATACCTTGGAGAGCCTTTTTCCTAGACCTGTTTGACAGTTCAGACTCGGAATGGGCTCCATGAAGCACACAAATCCCGTTAGTCGATTTCTCCCTGGGCTCAAATTCACTCCTGGCTACCCGTTCTTCTTATAGGGCGATGTAGCTCTGCGCTTCTCTTGCCAGGTTTGTCATACTTGCCGGTGGGTCTAGAGTCAGAAAGTTATAGAACTTTCATTTTCCCAGACCGTCAATGAAGGCTGAGACGGTCGTTGTGTCGTTGCACACATTGATGATGGTTAACTCGTTGTTGAAGCGGGTTAAGTACGCCTTCAGTGTCGTGTCAGGCTTTTGTTTCATTGATCTGAGCATCTTTATTGTTGACAGAGCTTAATGTATGAAAAGTGATCTTGGATCTGATTCGGGGTCCATTGGTGCTATCGTTGTTTTGGGAGCGTCAGCTTGATGTCTTCGCGTTATATGCACTGTCGAGGGTGGTAAAGCAGTGCCAGGCTGAGCGCTTGACGTCTCCCCATGCTCTCTGTTGTTGCGTGATCTAGTGGTCGTCATCTCTCTGTATTTCAAAAAGAGATGATGCTAGTGAAAGGTTAGGAACTTTGTCGTCCCCACATACGGCACCAAACTGATTCAGTCATTTTTTGCTCCTTGCTTTGACCTAGTCATGCTGACTTGCACAAGGAACACACGTGAGCCACAGACCACCGTTGTGGTGGCCAATAACACTCCGATGCTAAAGTCAGACAAAGATCCGAAGAAGGTGTAATGCTGTAAACATGAAATTTGTCGCGTACCTTATCTTACTAACCTATTGTCTTATTTATAGTGTTGGAGTCCTAGTTCGACCAGGCCATCGATGGCATAGTTTAAGAAGGAGATCTTCATGGAGATCCTTCTCTAATTAGGATATGTGTTGTAGAATAAAATTTCCATGTTAGCACTGTTCTCCTAGATACACGGGAGATAGTTCTCAATCTCAGGGTAATCCGTAAGAGGAAGTTTCCCTGTATGATATGTACTCTGGTATTTGCTTCCTAATTGGAAGTGGATAGTTGTTGTAATTGCCTGTCTGAAGTTGATCCTCAAAATACTTGCCTCAATAGGGCTTACGGGTATTGAGGATAGCTATGAGACGCGTGGGCTTTAGCAAGCTGCAAGAGTTCGGGTCCATCTGGCAGACTGCATTGGGCGGGCTTAGAACCGTTTTGGCCGAACCAGTGTTGGGCTGACGCTCGAGCCCATAGTTCCTTGAGATCTTCATGACACGTGTATAGCTCAGGGTCATGACCATTTTGGTGTATCATCAGCAGACATAAAGAAACTCAACTCTGCAGAGAAGGAAGCTTAAATAGAAATGAGGATTTGCGAGCAGTCGCGTACCCATTTAATAATGTGCGCCGCTCGAGGAAACGTTTTAGACTCAATCATCACAACTGTCCAGTTCCCTCATGAAGTGACTTAGTGGACCGGCAAGTTGGCCCACTAACTCGAGGGAAACAAATGATAATACACCAAACCTCCAGTAATCTGCACTGTACACGTGTCATGATGATCAAGCTATCACGAGCCTCCAAGTAAGCGGCTGCCTTAGTCCGGCCCAAAGGCCAGGAAACAAAGCTCAGATTACTCCAAGCCCACTTAGTAGGGTACTAGGAGGTTGGACCCAATCAACAAAGCCCTATTAAGCCCATAAGTCATATGGTCAACCTAGTACTCATAAGACCAAATAAGGCAAGTATTTAGGAGTTTGAGCTAGGATAGGTAGGCCAGCAACACATTGACTCCTACTAGGAAACAAATATCAGAGTACAAGTCGTGTATGAAAACTCATGCATGGACAACTCTCCCTAAGGAAATGCTCTCTAACTGATATCTTTCCTTAAACCACACCACTAAAGGCAGAGCCGAACAAGGACTCTTGCATGATAAATAAATAACAAAATTTAAAAACTAAGGTACGTTACATAACTCAATTTCAAGCATTACACATTTCTCAAGCCTTGTCTGACTTTAGCATCAAAGTGCCATTAGCCGCCACAACGGTGGTCACATTTGTTCCTTGTGGAGGTCAAGGTCAAGGTGAAAGGAAACTCATCAGTATTCAAATTATGTCTTTTTATGGCTGACCATCTTTCATTGATAATAAACGCCCTAGGATTCCTTTCCCAATTACTAAGATTTGGAGACACACAAAATGTCCTAGTCTTCGACAAAATAGCATAGATGTGAATCATTGCCATGAAGTCAAGTACTATACTGTTTTCTTTTTCTCATCTCTTTCTCCATGAATATCACTATCTTGTAGTAAGCTTTCACATTTAATTCTTTCAATAAATATTCTGTGGAGAGCGGCTACACTACACTTTGCCAGTGTGCAGTGAGGTATGATATCACCAACAATTGGATCTGAGCGTCAACAGATGAAAGTCTATTTTTGAAACACAATTGTATCAGTGGAACCTCAGCGTGAAAGATAGGGTTGAACAAAAAAAAATGATATAAACCAAATAAATCGACCGAACCATTAGGTTTAGGATAAGTTTCGGTTAGTTCGATTTAGAAAATTTTGAAACCAATATGATTGGTTCGGTTTTTAGGTTTTAAATGGTTTTAACCGACAAAACCAAACTAACCGAATATATATAATATATATTATATGTAAAAAATAATGTAATATGTTTAATTTAGTCAGTTGGTTCGGTTTGATGTTGGTTTTAATAACATTTTAGGCGATTGATTCGGTTTTCGATTCACATAAATTTGGATTTTCAACCCTAGTGCAAGAACATTCTCAGTAATGTTTTTTCTTATATGCACAAGGTTGTCTCTACTCCCTACTATACTCCACACTCTTTTTAAACTAATGGGATAACCTTGCAAACAACAGCAGAGACTAGGTTATTTGTTTTGCAAATATGGAGATCTCATCCACATTTAAACTTGCGATTTCCGGTCATGAGAATGGAAGGGCTAAAGAAATGAGATTCAGAGGTTTATATCTGCTCTGCAGTACGAAAATGTTGAAACGTGTAACAATAGTATTCAAAACGAAGACTTCGTGGTATAGGACTAATCCCCAATTCATGTTTTCTTTTCATGGTGAAATTTCAGTTCCCATTTCATTTTCAGAATTTTGACTCATCATAGTTTTTTACAGGCCATAGTGGTGCTGAAACTGAACGGGCCTAAATTACATTTCGGGAAATTTTTTCAAAATTAAATATTCATATGTAAAGGAACATTAAGAACATATAATAACAAAACTAGAAATAAAATCACATGAAAATAATATCACCTATCAGACCGAGTAAAAATCTTTAATTCCCTAGAAAATGGATGAAAAATTGTTTGGTTTGTGAGGACGCCTTAATCAACTGATCAGGCCCATAATGCCATGACAGACATGCCGCCAGCACCCAAAAACACGGCAAGATAGGAGAACAGTGCTAGCTTGACATTGCTCAGCAATTTAGGCCCCATGAAATCTGCTGCGAGGAGATCAACCAAAGCCATGTAGTTCAAAAGCCCTGCCGATGAAGCATTCAATAGCCCCACTACAACTAAAGCAGTAGGGCTGTTGTCACTATATACATTTGATAGTCCAATCCCAAGCACCAGTCCAAATGGTGTTGTAGCGGCGAAGAAGAACACCATTATCGCCTTCACTTTGTTGGTTAGCTCTGCCTGCACATTAAAAAATAATAATAAAAAATAAATAAAATAAAATAAAAAGTAACAGTTTTACAGAAAACTGCATCAATTCAAAATTTAGGATGTTTCGACAATGTTTAGAATTACCTGTAATATACAACCACCAAGACCCATTCCTTCGAAAAGCTGATGGAAGCAAAGAGCCGCAATGAGTGGCCTAATAGTGCATGGGGTTTGTGATGTTCCCATGGAGAGTCCAATCACCACTGAATGTACCACAATCCCAAGTTCTAGTACTTGAGCCACGACACGGTTCCGCATCAACTGCAAGTCCTTCTGCTGCTCTTCATCTCCACCTCCGAAGTGAGTATGGTGATGAGCATGACCACCACCACTACTAGTGACTGCATTTCCATCAGCATTGGCAGCAGCTTCAAGCTCTGCCAAACCATGTCTCTTATGATAACTCATGACAAATGAATCAACCATTAGAGTAAACACAGCAGACAACATGGCCACAAATGTCGTAAACGGAAACTTCCCCCATGGGTTCTCCGGTAAACATGGAGATTTCAACATTTCAAAAGAATCAGGCAACACGTGCATGTACCCTGTTGCCAGAATAACCCCGGAGGCGAACGCCTTCACCACGACAAACAAATTTGTATCAGGTTGTAGAGACTTCACTGAACGAGACAGTAAAGGGAGACACACCCCTATCATGCTCGTTATGAAGATCGAAAATATCGCAATCACCTTGAGCTTCATGGCCTCTTTCTTGTCATAGCACCCACCAATTGCTGACCCCTGACTACATTCTGAAGACTCTTCAGCACAAACTTTTTGAACTGTGAAGGATAGAAGAACTGCACAGAACAAAAGAACTTTTGATCTTCTGCTCTTCTCCATGGCTCCTCCAAAACACAAAATTTCACTCAATTGCACAATGAAGAAATTGAAAAACCAATATGATATTTGTAGGTCCGAATTCAACATTTCAAATCACATGCATTTGGAAAGATATTTTCAATTTTCAAAAACTACCCTCAGTAATTCTCCATAAATGTGGGTGATGAATGCATGATTGAGTGGTAAAAATGTAAAGAGGTGAGGGGCGTGATTGAAGAGAAAGGCAAGCATGTGTTGAGCATTACTGTAAGTGTGTATGTCGTGCAGAAATTAAGAGGAATCTCTCAGTTAAGGAAAGTCCATTAACACCAGCACATGGTGAGGACACTTCCAACTTGTTTGAGGTTACTGGAGTCATTGCTTACCTTGCATCAGCTTATGGCTTTCAAATGTAGAGATAAATAAATTGAAATGAATTCGGTAAATTTGGTAAGTCTTATTAGTGGCTTTTAATTGAGTTTTATTTTTATTTTTAAAAATTTTGAACCCATCTACATCCATTTCCAACTACATCACCACCTTGACACAAATAAAAATAAGAGCATAAGTATGCATATACTCAGCGTTTATTTACAGGGTATGATGAATAAGTGACTAGGTAAGATTAGACATTGCTGTTGTAACAAAAATAACAGAATCTTGAATCGTTAAGAATTTATGTATCAACACCAAGAACCACAAACTTAAGTCTGTATCTTGCATTTTTTTAATATAACTTAATCCACTAGTAGAAATTTTCAACTAGTAGAAAATTCTCGATTATAACATCTATGTAGCCAGTCAGCCTCTTAGCTCGCTCATACATGGTAGTCAACTAGTCTCTAGCCCACCCACACATGGAGCTGGCAGCCTCTGAGCCCACCCACACAAAATAGCCCGTCAGCCTCAAAGCCCGCCCGCACAAGACTGTAGGGCTAAACAAAAAACCGATCAAACCGACCGAACCGATTGATTCGATTCAGATCGGTTTCGGTTTCGGTTTTAAAAAATTCAAAACCGAAGTGGTCGGTTCGGTTTTCGGTTTTCTATGTGATTTTAATCGACCAAACCGAAATGACCGAAAATAAATAATATATTTTATATATAAATAATATAATATGTTTAAAATAGTCGGTCGGTTTGGTTTTATTTCGGTTTTGGTTTGATTTTAGTCGGTTCGGTTCGGTTACGTTTTGCATAAAATAGAATCGGTTCAGTTTCGGATCGATTTTGTTAATGGTCGGTTCGGTTTCGGTTTGAAAATTTTAAAACCGACCTAGATCGGTTCGGTTCACGATTTAGGTGAAAAACCGAACCGATGGTTCGATTTTCAGCCCTACAAGACTGTTACAAATTCCTAATCTTATTCAACCTATAAATAGCTTATGTACTTTGAGCGTTGATTCAAACCAATAACCACAAGTTTATCTTGCATTTTGATTCTTTAAATAAAACTTAACCTACAAGTAAATTGTTTAAAGAAAATGTTTTCTTTTATAGTCGAAGGTCCTAACAACAATCCTAATCTTATTCAACCTAGAAATAGTTTATGCACTTTGAGCATTGATTCAACAACAAGAACCACAAACTTGAATTTGTATCTTCCGCTCTTTTTCTTCAAATAAAACTTAATCCACAAGTGGAAATTATCGATTACAGAAAATGCTTTCTTTTATAGAGGAAGGTCCTAACAACAATTCCTAATCTCATTCAACCTAGAAATGCTTGCAAACCCTAATACCATAAGAAGCAAAATCAAAGAAATTTTACGTGTAATATAAAATGGCAAAAAAAAAAAACCCAGTTATTATAAATAATAAAGTTTTTTTAAAGAAGGCCAATTAAATTACTCTTTTCAACAACTTGCATCCTACGTACACTAGTTTATGCATACAATGGTTATTCCTCTTTGCGTTTCAGAGGGCTATTAGTCTATCCTACATTGATGCCATTGAAACCAAAGTATATGTGTTAACGTACTGACGAGTGAGGACTACTTTGTATCATGGACTAAAAAAAATATCGCGGCCAACATCTAGCTAAACTCATGCTCACTATGATTTAAGGAGGGTCTGGACATGGAAGAGATATGTTCAATGAATTAGCTTGTGTTAATTACACAGCCTATCAATTGACTGTTTGATAATATTCACATGATATCAAGTGGCCGGACGATTTAATACAAACTTAGCAAGATGAAAAAGGTAATTTTCTTAATAGAATCAACCGGTGTACCCGGCCTCGCACGACAATTTTCTTAATAGGATCTACATGTGAGTAACATGTCGTACTATGTTTGCACTTCGGATATGTGCATAGATGAACTATGCTACAAACTCTATGTAGTTTCATTTATAAATTAGGGAAGCTTCAATAAGCAAAACAACAATCTAATTATATACAAAGGTTCATTGTCCATCCTTGATCATATTAAAGGCTCAATGTAAAACGTTTACGACTTTGTAGTTATCACTTGTTTATTATTAATTAGAAATTGTCACCAACGTGAAAAATCATATAAACCAAAGACCACCATATCCTCCACAATCACCACTACTCCATGGTGAAATAGTTGCAACACCACCAATTATTAAGGGCATTCATCCTAATTAAGGAGATGGGATGATTTGGAGGGTGGAGGCAATTGGGGGTTTTGATGCTGGCCCAGGGCAGGTTCATGTCTTCATCAAAGAAGGAAATGAAGGGTTGGCCAAGAAGAAGAAGAAGACAGACAAAAGGAGAGACGAACCTTCGATTGGCTGTTGAAGCACAAAGAGATATCGATTGAAGTTGAAGCTACTCTAATTGATCAATTGAAGTTGAAGTTGTGATTGATCAAGTTGAAGTTGAAGCATGTGAATCAGAGATGAGAACAAGACTAGA